>CM060382.1:25029362-26279362 GCA_030545235.1 Helianthus tuberosus
CAAAGGGAGCTTCATGAGTTCAATTTTTCCTTAAAACCTTTTTCAAGATCAAAAACAAAATCCTTCTTAAGACTTTGGTTCGACATCGAATTCAGCTGAACCCATGTCATAGGGGAGTTTTCGTAACCCTTGTTTTCATCTTCGAATTCCTTAAAATGTTAGAAACTTAAACTTCCTTGCAACATCGGTTAACATCGACTCTGTTGACCGCACGTTAAAAGGAAAATTTTCAAAGATTTTCATCCTAAATCCCTTTTTAATATCTAAAACGAACGCTTCTTGTAACGTTGGTTAACGATCGACTCAGTTAACTCTACGTCATGAGAAACCTTTCAAATTACAATCGCATCGAACCAACAAATTCTACACAAGACAAGGTACTTTGGAATGCCAACTCGTGGGATTAATACTTTCATCCTTACGTCGCCTTCTCGCTATCGCAGCCGATCTCTCTTATTCGAAACGTTCTCGCTGTCAACTTACGGTCAAATCACTCGCCGTATCGCTACTTATACAAGATCAACTCTTAGAAGTCTACCTATTGGATTAATTTCGGGACGAAATTTCCTAAAGTAGGGGAGACTGTAACAACCCGCACTTTTGTGCGTTGTTACTACTCGTTATACTCGTTACGCCTAGCACCGGAGATTCGGATCATAATGTAACCATATCGTATATATATCGCTATTCGAAGGATAATCGCATATTTTCGAAACACAATATCACTATACTACACTATTATCACACTAACACTCATGGAGGCATTGAGTGAGGACCTATTCTACCCTCCTCAGTGGCCGTGAGGTGTCGAACGTAAACAATTAACGCTAACAAGAACTCTCGGGTGAGTGCTGTAGCTCCAGTCGTCATGACGATGATGACAATACGAGTAAACGGAACCCCGTCAGTCTTTGTGGCCCTACACGAAATAACGTTCACGATGACATCAAGAAAGGACCTATACTACCCTCATTGATGGCCGTGAAACGTCGCTAATAATCGCATACTCGAATCGGAACCCGATTGTTAATTATCGAAACTTTGGATTATGGATACGTAAATACGACCCCTAGTGATATATATATATAATAATAACAATATAATGATAATATAAATTAATTATGGAAAGTACGCACTTTGAAAATTATCAAAACGATCAAAAACGGAGAAGTCCAACGCGTCAGGATAGCCATCCGGACGGATGGGCATACGCACGGATGGGCCATCCGCACGCATGGGCCATCCGCACGGATGGGCTATCCGGGCCAGAACTCTTTTCTGCTCCTCTGTGGCCTATAAATACCATGTCACATCACTTGAACAGTGATGTGACAGCTCCTATTCAACCAAACACGCTCCAAGACCCTTTTCTCTCGATTTCCTCGCGATTCCGGTAAGATTTCAACCTAAAACTTGTACTTCTACAATCTACACTCGATTCTACATCATTCTATCTTTCGAAACTCAAATTCTAACCGCGAAATCCGCGGATTTGAGGCGTTTTAAGGTGATGTCACCAAGAGTTCTTATGAACTCCAAGTTGTGGCCTCATCCCACCATAAACGACTCAGATCTGGGTGATTTCCACACGTTTTAATGACAAATCTCAGCTAAATCTGTGCGATTTCGAGTTAACCATGAAGAACCATCACGAACGGCCAGATCTGATGGAACGGGGTGATTCCCGGCCGTTAGAACGAGTCGGAATTGACGGAACTTCAATTGTTAGTGCGAAATTACACTACCCTAGTAAAAACGAACGTTTTCCTTCCGTTAAACACTCGGAAACAGTGTTCAGAGTGCGAAACAGACATGTCAGCCCGCACGGATGACATGTCAGCCCGCACGGATGACCCTTGTCTGCACGCATGACATGTCCATCCGCACGCATTGCACCACTGTCCGCACGTACGCACCACTGTCCGCACGCACGCACCACTATCCGCACGTATGACACCTCATCCGCACGGATCGCCTGTTATCCGGACGGATAACATGCCATCCGGACGGATGACTTGTCATCCGGACGGATAACATATCAATCCGCACGGATGAGAACCATTCGACCCAATGAGTAACTTTTCAAGGCTAATCTCGCCTAACCGTATATCGTTTACTCTATTCTTCAAGGATCAGTACAGACATACTCGCAACCGACTCGAACAAGTTGTAATCCCGCTAAATACGCACTGTGAGTATACTTGAACCCTTTTTAATCGAATTTTGGGTGTAACATACGTTTCTAACAAATCAAACATATCAAACGAAATATTCAATCAATCGAATTATCACTTGCGAATAACTGTTATGCATAGATATACGTGATGCTAGTTGCATATGTGCTAGGGCTTATACTCGCGACGTCCCACCACGACTAGTATAGTACTATTGCGCCCGACGGGGTCTAGTTATGCCATCGTACATTCGAGCATCGAGGACTTAGTTGGTAGTATCAGTTTTGTGAGTATATATGTCGTGTATTACGTTTATGCATGTGGAAATTCGCAGCACTTTTAATCTATTATGCTATACTATTCAAACCTGTATACTCGCCAATACTTTTGTATTGACAAATATTTTAACGTATGTTGCAGGTTAGATCGCAGACTATATCAAATCAAGCTAGGAAGTCTAGAAACTCAACTAAAATCTAGGTTGTCGGATTTGCATTGTTCGAGAGGGCAATAAATCTGTGATAACTTATGTGATTGTATTATTTGTTAGTATGGGATAACGAATGTATTAAATATTACCGCAATATAGTTGTTATGGATTCTCTTAAGCAATCTGATTCGCCTAGTGCCGCGCCCCGATGATTCCGCCATCGGTTGGGGTGTGACAATAGCAATCCTCATCTATACGAGTAGTTAAAAAAAATTTAACGTACCAAAAAATTATGACCATTTAAAAATCATGAGGGATAGTTTTTTTTATAAGGGGATAAAATGTAACTACTAACTAATTAGCTCATCAATTCAATTCTATTACGTCTCTCATTCCTAGATGTCAAACACTACCTAGATTTTTGACAGATTAATTACTTTCATATATAGATAACTAAATAGTGAAATATAAACATACAAAATAAATTAGAGAGTAAATTGCCATTTTAGTCCCTGAGTTTTGTCCAAATTTGTCAGTTTAGTTCAAATAGTTTTTTTTGTGTATCTGGGTCCCTGACTTTTACATTTTGTTGTCATTTTGATCACAATGCCTAACTCCATCCATAAACCCCATCTGTAACCAGGGGTATTTTGGGGATTAACTTAAAAAATGTTTTCAGTTGCCATTTTGATCCAATTCCAAAAAATCAAAAAAATTCCAAATAATCAAAAAATCAAAAAAATTCCAAAAAATCAAAAAAATTCAAAAAAATCAAAAAAATTCCAAATAATCAAAAAATCAAAAAAATTCCAAAAAATCAAAAAAATTCTAAAAAATCATAAAAATTCAAAAAAAATCTAAAAAATCATAAAAATTCTAAAAAATTCAAAAAAAATCTAAAAATAAAAAAAATTCCAAAAAATCATAAAAATTCAAAAAAAACTAAAAAAAAATCTAAAAATAAAAAATTCTAAAAAATCATAAAAATTCTAAAAAATCAAAAAAATTCTAAAAAATCCAAAAATCATTAAATGTTTCGGCACGAACCGTTTCGACCCGTACCGTTTCGAACCCGAACCGTTTCGACACGAACCGTTTCGACGCAAAGCTTTTCGACCCGTACCGTTTCGAACCGTACCGTTTCGACGCGAACCGTTTCGACACGAACCGTTTCGACACGAACCGTTTCGACACGAACCGTTTCGAACCGAACCGTTTCGACACGAACCGTTTCGACCCGAACCGTTTCGACCCGAACCGTTTCGACACGAACCGTTTCGACCCGAACCGTTTCGACACGAACCGTTTCGACCCGTACCGTTTCGAACCCGTACCGTTTCGAACCCGAACCGTTTCGAGCCGAACCGTTTCGACGCGAAGCTTTTCGACCCGTACCATTTCGAACCGTACCGTTTCGACGCGAACCGTTTCGACGCGAACCGTTTCGACGCGAACCGTTTCGAACCGAACCGTTTCGACCCGTACCGTATCGAACCGAACCGTTTCAACGCGAACCGTTTCGACCCGTACCGTTTCGACCCGTACCTTATCGAACCGAACCGTTTCGACGCGAACCGTTTCGAGCCGAACCGTTTCGAACACGAACCGTTTCGACCCGAACCGTTTCGACCCGAACCGTTTCGACCCGTACCGTTTCGAACCCGAACCGTTTCGACCCGAACCGTTTCGACCCGAAGCTTTTCGACCCGTACCGTTTCGAACCGTACCGTTTCGACGCGAACCATTTCGAACCGAACCGTTTCGACCCGTACCGTATCGACCCGAATCGTTTCGACGCGAACCGTATCGAACCGTACCGTTTCGACCCGTACCGTATCGACCCGGTTCGGTTCGAAACGGTTCGCGTCGAAACGGTACGGGTCGAAACGGTTCGGGTTCGAAACGGTACGGGTCGAAACGGTTCGTGCCGAAACATTTAATGATTTTTGGATTTTTTAGAATTTTTTTGATTTTTTAGAATTTTTATGATTTTTTAGAATTTTTTTGATTTTTTGATTTTTAGATTTTTTTGAATTTTTTGGAATTTTTATGATTTTTTGGAATTTTTTTGATTTTTAGATTTTTTTGAATTTTTTTGAATTTTTATGATTTTTTAGATTTTTTTTGAATTATTTAGAATTTTTATGATTTTTTAGAATTTTTTTGATGTTTAGATTTTTTTGAATTTTTTGGAATTTTTTTTGATTTTTTTGATTTTTTGGAATTTTTTTGATTTTTTGGAATTGGATCAAAATGGCAACTGAAAACATTTTTTAAGTTAATCTCCAAAATACCCCTGGTTACAGATGGGGTTTATGGATGGAGTTAGGCATTGTGATCAAAATGACAACAAAATGTAAAAGTCAGGGACACAGATGCACAAAAAAAACTATTTGGACTATACTGGCAAATTTGGACAAAACTCAGGGACTAAAATGGCAATTTACTCTAAATTAGAAAAAAAATCAACTTGAGCTAGATTGAGTTGAGCGAAGCTAGTTTGGGCTCAGCTTGACTCGTTTACGGCTGATTTCAATTTTCAAGCCAACTTTGAGACGCGAGTGTGAGTTCTTAAAACTTTACAAAATTGACCCTCTCAAATTCACACTTTAGGCATATCCGAACACCTGTTAACCTTCGCCCGCCACCAAAACCAACACACGAACGCCTCCCTCTACCTTTGCCTTCTGGAAGAATCAATGTCTCCTTCCTTTCCTTAGGTTAAAACTAATAAACCCAAATCAATTTCACCCCTTTTTCAACACACCCAGATCCATTAACCCCTGTATCCCCCCTATCTGCCTGTTTCAAAGGCAAGACAGTTTCATATCTGAGTTGGGTTTGTCAAAGTTCTTTCCCTGCATACATACATATATACATGAATTGAAGGTTTGTTTTTCTTTTAATTATTAGGAGAAATTGCTAGACTTTTTAAAGATTTGTGTTCATGTCAATTCAAGAATCCATTCATCCCAACAAAGATTCGGTTTTTAATTTGAAATATAAAAAAAGAACATTTTGTATTAGGATTTGAAGTAATAAATGAGGTTAATTTATATCAAGAAGTCATTATTGGGACTTATCTTGATTTTTTGGATAGAATGGGGGATTTCTTTTTGATGACATTATGAAATATGAAGTTTCTTGTTTGATGTGTGCATATGTAGTGTGATTGTGAATTGAAAAGTGGGAAATTTAGCATCTTTTTTGACTTTAATTACTTTAGCAAAATGCTGTCACCATGATAGTTTGATGGTTGCAGCACTTACTAATATTAGTAGCAGGTGGTGTTTGGATTTGTGTTTTGGAACTGATTCTCTGTTTATTGATTGTAACTTCAGTCTGCAATAGTCAGCTTTTAATCTTTAGATAGACCGATTCCGCTTTTGATTATTTAAGGCTCAAATATTTAGTTTCACACCAGCCGCTACAAACAGTGGCGAAGCTTGAAATTTTTTACGTGGGGGTCGAAAACGTATATACCCAAAAATTTCTATAGAACCGGGGGGTCGAAAACATATATACCCAAAAATTTCTATACGAAAACTACATATATAACGCTACTGGCCGAAAAGTTCGGGGGGTCGTGCGCCCCTCCCGGCCCCTTCAAAGCATCGCCCCTGGCTACAAACTGATTTTTCGAAGAGTAAACTTTAGTTACATATTTACCACTTCCTTTGCAGACATTTAACAGTATATCTCTTTTTTTCATAAACATATCATTTTTGGCCATTTCATCTATTAGTGTATAAAATAATTACTAGAACTAGTTAGTATTAAAACTTCAAATTGCACATCCAAGAATTAGTTTATAGAGACTTTTACTTTAGTTGATTGTTTGATTCTTGTTATCTAAGATCACATAGTCACTTAATGTAGTGCTTATGATTTTTGTCTTAGTTTTGGTTTTTGATGACAACACAATGCAACAATTTCGATTGTTTGATTATTGCTTTTCCATCACTTTGTCTTCAGCAAGTAATTTCCAATGTATTTTGATAAAACCTGTAAACCAGTCTTTTAGTCTGTATAATATATATGGCGGATTAACAATTTTATTATAATTATTCAGGAAGCAGTATGTGTCAATAAGCGTATTGGGGGCACCCATTGTCAATAAGCAGTTTGTGTCAATACACAACGTGTGAGAGGCTATTATGAATTCAGTGATACTAAAATACAAGAATAAAAGATGGGACCTCATGTTTCAACCGTACAAGTATTTATTTGGCTCAAGTTATCCTGAGAAAACCTGTTACCGATCCTTAACCCGTTGCATCGGTGAATCAAACTGTTTTTCTGGGAATAATGTTTATAGAAGATACCTATCAGATTCTACGAAGTTTTCCGGTTCTAATTCCACAAGATTGTTTGCGGGATCATATGCAACTTCTAATGGTTCTTTTAGATTTTATAGCTCAGAGGGTGATGGAAGAAACACAAGTGAAGATAAACATGTACCTTTAAAAGATGTGTCCGAAACTGATAAGGGTATTATTGGTAATGAAAATATAAAGGCGGATGTGAATCACCATGATGCACATGCTCGTTTAGGAGATCTAGATCAAAAGGAATGGCTTTTGAACGAGAAATTAGCTATTGAAAGTAAACGAAAAGAGTCGCCTTTTTTAACCAAACGCCAAAGATTCAAAAACGAGTTTTTAAGGAGGATTGTTCCATGGGAGAAACAAACGGTTTCATGGGATACATTTCCTTACTACATACAGTAAGCTCTAAAGCTGTTTGCATTATAGTTTAAATTTTAATTTTGTCTAAGTTTTTTTTTTTGCTTTTTTGGTACAAATGAATAATGATATTGTTACAGTGAAAATTCGAGGAACCTTTTAGTGGAATGTGCTGCTTCTCATTTAAAAAACAAGAAGTTTACTACTACATATGGTTCACGGTTAGATTCTTCAAGTGGGCGAATATTGCTTCAGAGTGTACCAGGTATATAGACTATTGAGTTCAGATTATTATTTAATAATATAGTTTTTTTTTTTTGTCATATTGCATACATTACTGTGTGAATGATTGACGATTCTGATGATGCAGGCACTGAGCTTTATCGAGAGAGATTTGTTAGAGCACTTGCACGGGATTTACAAGTTCCCTTATTAATTCTCGACAGTAGTGTTCTAGCTCCTTACGTAAGTTAATCCTGAGTTTGTCTTTCGGCTGTTCCAATAATCATGGTTATCGATGTCTTTATTTTGGTGGTTATTTGTTGCAGGATTTCGGTGAAGATAACTCAGAAAATGAATCAGATGAAGAACATGAAGAAGTTACTTCTGAATCAGAAATTGATGACGATGCAAGCAACGAGGAAGAGTGGACTAGCAGTGCAGACTCGCGATCCGACGATGAAGATGTTGAAGCTCGGGCTGCCGCAGCCCTAAAGAAGCTTGTTCCTGGAAACATTGAAGAACTTGCAAAGGTATTTTTTTATATAATTTCAAATGGGTCAAATAAAACTTTAGCGTAAACTGGGAACCAATCAAATGGGTTGAAACCTGTCTAGAGTCTATTTTCGGTGCACACAACCTTGTAAATTGTTTTATTCAAAGATTTAGATTGTTATTGTAATAATATTGTTTTTGTAATCATAGTTTACACATTAATTACTAGTTTATGATCACTATGGTGGTGCACCGACACTCTAAATAACAATTTTTGTTATTTGAGTATACGGAATATTTGATCTATCATACAATCGTGCATTAAAGATAATTACCAATTAATATTCGATATTGGGTTTATTTTGAATGTTTCGAGGATATCTTGTTAATGATGGTCTTTTCATTGTAATATTACTTTATCATGTGTTACATTTATAAACATTTATAATAAGCTAACATAATATATTGAAAATGAGTAGATTCAAAAATTACGTTATTACATATAAAGAAAGGATGAACTAAAAGTCTAAAATGTGTTATCGGGTCAAATGGTCAATCCAACCCTTATTGAACCCGTATCAAGAAGTGGCCTGTTTTTAGCTAAACCTGTATTGACATGTTATCCAGCCATCGTTGTAGTTATATTTCCGTTTCCAAATATGGGTTTACTTTTGAACTGTAATTTTGTGGTTATGAAGTTGTTATGTTACATATCATAGATGCTACGTAAATGGTTATGTAGATATGATTGGAGGAATGGTGAGCTTGTTAACTGTATATTTATATTCATTTTCATTTCTTTTTGTAACAGAACATTGCTGTTGTTGGGGAGATTTCCTCTGAATCTTCAAAGCAGGAGGAGGCTGAGCCTTCTGAGGACGCAAATGAGCCGTTAAAGAAAGGTATGATTTTTACAGCTAAAATCTTTTATTGAATTATTCTTATATACCTTAAAACACAATGTAGGTGGTATTTACCACCAACACTCTCCATTTTAAAAATTTTCAGTTTTTAACACCTGTACTATTACTTTGTATTTACACTTTTCAACTTTTGAAAATTACAATTTTAACCCCTAGACTACTACATTTTACAATTTTTATAATTTTAAAATTTGCAATTTTAACCCATGCACTATGCACTATTACTTCATTTTACACCCCTCAACTTTTGAAGTTTGCCTTTTTAAGCCTCAAGTTTAATTCCGCCACCACCCCTCAAGTTTTAAACTTTGCGTTTTTACCCCCTTGCCCTATTACTCCATTTTTAACGCCACCACCCCCTCAAGTTTTAAACTTTGCGTTATTATTCTATGCACTATTACTCCATTTTTACACCTCAACTTTGAAAATTTCATATGGTTAATGCATCACCTAGCGCTTGGACCAATCTATTCGATGTTTGCAATGTACCCGCGCCTCAACGCGCACAGGTCTAATTGCTATTTATGTCTGAAATCCATATTCTTGTGTATGATCACTAAAATCCATCCATCCTTTCATTCAAATGGAATTTTATGAATTTCTATGTGATTAATATTGATTAGAAGCTTTTACTTTTTTATGAGGTAACAACTAATTATTTTATATGCTTTAATCAGGGGATCGTGTCAAGTATGTTGGGCCATCTGTCCGTGTGGAAGAAGATAACAGGTTATCGCCTTTCTAAACAATTGCTGAAGTTACTTACATGAATACATGCTAATTTATTGTTGTGTTAATTTCTTAAAAATATGGTTACAGAAAAAATGCTCTTATTTTTATTTTTTTATTAGTATGTACTCTACTTGAATATGGCCTTTACTTCTTACGTGACCTTTTTGTGTGGACTGGTTCTCTTTATTTGTGAGCACATATGTGTACTTATAGGATCTTAATTGTGACCATTTGACCCGTTTGAGATAAACACAACCCATTCATAAGTAAACGGGTCGAAATTGCGAATTTGCGAGTGGTATCAATGTGCATCTGTTGAAAGCCCTTGAGCTTAAGAATCCACATGAAGAACACCTTTAGACTCACATGATTATTTACATATATCCAATGCATCACAGGATTAAATTGGGGTCGATAGCAACATCTGATGGTACAAGAAATGCATATACCTTTATCACGCGCAGGTGGGTTGGTAAGTTGTACTCATATGTATGAAAAAAACCGTTGTTGCCATGTTTTCGAGTATGCAATTCACAAATAAAAATTGTTTCGTAAACATCGTTTTGCATGAAAATGAGTGTTTAGGATCCATTTGTTTAGTCCATTAACTGTTCTTGATTTCATGCTCTTGCTGATTCTTGAAGCATACAGTTACGGTTTTGGTTTTGGTTTTACTTGTGTTTGATTGTGGGTGTAATTGCTGAAAGTTATTGTTTTCAACTTATCTTTATCCAGTATTTTGAAATTTTATTATGAGCCGCAAATAGCTATTTCCGAAATATTGGTTTCAATTTCTTTTTCGTAAATTTTTCTTACTCAGACCCTTGGCTACGGGCCAACGTGGGGAGATCTTTGAAATTAACGGGGAAAGAGTTGCGGTTATCCTAGATAATGTGGAATATAACGCATACGATTCAAAAGATGACGAGAAAGCTGAGCAATCTGCCACACCGTCAATATACTGGATTCACGGTAAAACTTTATAGCCGTCGTCTCTATAATCATTTTATTTCATATTTTCGTTATTGGTAGTTGTGCTGATAGATATATTGTTTATTTGCAGCTAAGCATATTGAGCGTGATTTTGATACCGAAGCTGAAGAATGTTATATTGCAATGGAGGCGTTATCTGAGGTTACATAACGAAAAACCTCTTCCATATTTCCTTTATTTTCAGTTTAAAAAATATGAAAAACTAATAATAATAGAACACATGTTTCGTTTCTTATTATTTCCATAACGATGGCAGATCTTGCGGTCTGTGCAACCGCTTATTGTGTATTTCCCAGACTCGTCTTTGTGGTTGTCACGCGCTGTATCTAAGTCAAACCGCCGAGAGTTTGTGAATAAACTTCAAGAAATGTTTGACAAGATATCAGGGCCCGTTGTTTTGATATGCGGTCAAAATAAAGTTGCTACTGGATCAAAAGAGAAAGAGAAATTTGTAAGTTTAATTCTAAATCATCGTGTGTTTTTCTTTTATATTAAAATATTTTGGTAATCTTGTTTTGCTATCTCTTGTCTTGTCAGCAGACTATGATTCTTCCAAATCTGGGCCGTCTAGCGAAATTGGTAATTTTCAGTTTTTTTCATAACATTTGGTGTTAAAACGGGTACCTTTTTGGTCGACTTTAAACACTTTCCCCCCCTAAAGTTAGTAACTTTTAATGAATATTTAGTGTTTCAAGTATGATCACAAAGTTTATGCTGTTCAAATTATAATCTATTTCTTATGAGTAAAATGCCATTTTCGTCCCTGAGGTTTGGGCAGTTTTGCCACTTTTGTCCAAAGGTTTGTTTTTTCGCATGTGGATCCAAAAGGTTTGAAATCTTGCCATTTTTATCCGGCTCATTAACTCCATCCATTGTTCTGCGTTAAGTCAGGGGTATTTTTGACCTTTTTGTTAACTTAAAGGGCAATTCGGTTTTTTCATGGGTATTTGGTCTTTTTACATAAAGTGAAAAAGACCGAATTGCCCTTTAAGTTAGCAAATGTGAAACGCCCCTGACTTAATGGAGAAAAATGGATGGAGTTAACGAGCCGGATGAAAATGGCAAGATTTTAAATCTTTTGGATCCAGATACGGAAAAACTAACCTTTAGACCAAAGTCACGAAAATGGCATTTTACTCCATCAAAATATAAAATTTGGGTGACTTTCGACCCTTCTGATCCGCCCCTCTAAGCTATTTTTTTGTTATTTGAACTTGTCAGAGATAAAACATAACTAGATTAGCCTATTCTTGTTCATGCTATACATCATCAAACATGTTAATGACTGAGCATTCTTTAACTGCCTTAATTACCTTTTTTACAGCCTCAATCTTTGCAACGACTTGCTGAGGGAATAAAGCCCATGAGAAGGCCCGGTGACAACGATGTTTACAAGATATTTACTAATGTTATGTGTCTACATCCTCCAAAGGTACTTATACATTAATATCTTAATAGATTAATACGTGGTTAACTTTCGATAACCTTTATTTTCTTTTGCAGGAGGAAGACCCCCTTAAAGTATTTAATAAACAACTTGATGAAGACAGACGCATTGTTATATCACGGAGTAATATAAATGAATTGTATAAGGTATGTATATCTTTTAGAGTGGATGCCACTGAACTAAAATATCGTTTAGCTGTTTGGACAAAGCTGTAATTGTTTTTAATGCTGTAACTTTATATTTATTACTTCTTTTCTATATGATCTGTTTCAGGTTTTTGAAATATATATTACTTCTTTTCTATATGATCTGTTTCAGGTTTTTGAGGAAAATGAACTAACTTGTGTAGACCTATTGCATGTAAATACCGATGGAGTGATACTGACAACTAAGAGTATGATAATTTATGCGTTATCATCTTGATAACTAAATACATTTACATGTATAATTTGAATTATTTTTGTTCTGAATTTGCAGAAGCTGAGAATGTTGTTGGGTGGGCTAAAAATCATTACTTATCCACTTGTGACCTTCCATCCGTTAAAGCCGATAGATTGAATTTGCCCCGAGAAAGGTATTAATATCTTTGATTAACCAATGGTCTGTCACGCCCTTTTATTTCATTTAATTTCAATCTTATTTTGTGGGTCCCATTCCATCATGTGAGACTTGTGTACCAAAAAAACGAGTCACAATGAAATGATATGCGTAGGGCTGCAAATGAACCGAACAAGACCTTGTTCGTGTTCACGAATTGTTCATGAACACTTACCGAACGAGATTTTATGTTTGCGTTCGTTTGTTAAGGAAATGAACTTGTTCGTGTTCGTTTTATGCAATGAACGAAAACAAACGTTCATGAACAAAACTAATGTTCCTGAACACAAAGGGAAACAAACGAACCCAAAGAAGCGTTCATGAACAAAATATATATTACACTGACCCTTATCAAATATTTTATTTGCTGGAAATTTTGAAGTATTTAAACTAAAAACTTTAATGAACCCTTGAACATAAACGAACACGTTACCGAACGTTCACGAACATAAATGAACGAACGCGGCCTCTGTTCATGTTCGTTTGTCTAATAAACGAACTAACACAAACGAACTTCCCGCCGAACGGTTGACAAACTATTCGCTGAACATTTGGTTCGTTTGCAGCCCTAGATATGCGGCTAAAATAATGGTTCCACACTTTATTGCATTACATTTAAGCTGACATACGTTTCATTGTGAAGCCTTGAAGTTGCAATTTTGCGGCTTAAAGAGCAGGAATCGATCTCCAAGAAGCCTGCGCAAAACCTAAAGGTTTGTTCCTTTTTGTTAGCTCATCTTGCGACATCTACTTTGCATGTGTAACACGAACTGTAAACATGTGTAACACGTATTATTACCTGTGGCAGAATCTTGCTAAGGATGAATACGAGAGCAACTTTATTTCAGCAGTTGTTCCACCCGGTGAAATTGGTATTAAATTTGACGATATTGGTGCTCTTGAAGATGTGAAAACAGCGTTACATGAATTAGCCGTTCTTCCAATGAAAAGACCCGAGCTTTTCTCTCGTGGAAATCTATTACGGGTACTTTGTGTATATAGTTTTTTCCTGATGGGTACTTTAGTCATTCTACACTTTATGTAACTAACGTACGCCTTTTTCAGCCTTGTAAAGGTATATTGCTTTTCGGGCCTCCTGGAACCGGTAAAACACTTCTTGCAAAGGCACTTGCAACTGAAGCAGGAGCCAATTTTATCAGTATAACGGGGTCCACCCTTACATCTAAGGTACTTAACACATTATGAAACCTATGGTAGATCATAGTAATATTCGGTTCTTGTTTGTAAGATATTTATGCCAACACATAACTTTATCAAGTGATTTTTGTAAAAAATAGAGTATTTGTTCTCGTTTCATCTTTGTTGTATATTCAAAATTTGGCATTTCTGATTCGTCTATGGATAAACGGGTAACCTTAATTTTTAAAACATTAATATGTGTAAAATTTAAAAAAAAGAAGACAAAAAGTGTTCGTGGGTCAGCCCAACCCGAACTTTTTTACTTATTACTCAATCTTCCTGACCCAGCCATTTTGCCACCTCGGCTCTGGTATTTTGTTCTTTTTCGTTAGAAAAATTATTACGTTAAATTCTTGATTCATTTGTTCAATTATGTAGTGGTTTGGTGATGCTGAAAAACTTACAAAGGCCCTCTTTTCATTTGCCAGCAAATTGGCCCCTGTAATAGTGTTCGTTGATGAGGTGAGAGTTCTCATGACTTATTAAGAACCCTATTGTCTTTCACCTTATAACTTCTTCTCAATTTAGTTAAATATTTTTTTTGTTGAATTTTAAATAGGTTGACAGTTTGTTGGGGGCCCGTGGAGGGGGATCCGAGCATGAAGCTACGAGAAGAATGAGAAACGAATTTATGGCAGCTTGGGATGGATTGAGGTCAAAAGATAGTCAAAGGATCCTCATTCTTGGTGCGACGAATAGACCATTTGATCTTGATGATGCTGTGATCCGTCGATTACCACGGAGGTAAGATAATAATAAACAATGCTGCATATATAATAATGGGAAAAATACATTCCTTTTTATGCGTGAATTATTTCTTAATATGATTGACGAATCATTTTGAACTTGAACAACGTCGTGTAATGCTTATGGATGTTGGTTTTAGGATTTATGTGGACCTGCCGGACGCCGATAATAGGTTGAAGATACTGAAAATATTTCTTGCTAAAGAAAACATTGAACCTGATTTTGACATAAGAAGTCTTGCTAATGCAACAGAAGGATATTCGGGGAGTGATTTGAAGGTAATCTTCTCGTTTACATTTTACAGTCAATATGACTAGATGTGGCAAAACGGGCTTAGTCATGCGGGCTGGTAACAGCCAAAAGGGTCAGGTTCATCTGAAGTACTTTTTGTCCGAATATTCCAATTTCTGTGGCAAGTATTGTTGAAAGTTTGTTATTTTAATAATAATATAATTTTTTAATTAAACGATCCAGGACGTGTTATGCATTAAAAAAATACACTTTGGGTGACTTCTACCTGTTTGACCCGTTTCATTTTTTAGCTTTTTCACTCATTTGTTATACACGTAATACATAGGTCCATGTGAAAAGCTATTAAATAAATTGGTCAAATCTGCCACCTATGTAACAGGTATGACTTTGTTACACATTGTGATTAAATCTCTCTTTTTTTGCAGAACCTTTGTATTGCTGCGGCATATAGACCCGTTCAAGAACTTTTAGACGAAGAAAAGAAAGTAAGCATCCTTCATCGTTACTGACCAACTCATCATCATACATGTGTTTATGCGTTTTTTATTTATGCTTCACCGTGAATCTGCTGAGTTCGTCGATCCTATTTTTATCTATGGCGTTTACATTGTTACCATTTTTGTAATATCCAACCACTGTTTTTGCAGGGAAATAAATATGATAAAACTCCAGCATTAAGACCGCTTAATTTGGATGATTTCATTCAATCCAAAGCCAAGGTATGTTTGCATGTTAGTTGTATATTTGACTTTGACCAAAATCATCTTCTTACTAACATTAAATCTATAGGTGGGGCCATCTGTCGCTTATGATGCGGCAAGCATGAACGAACTCAGGAAATGGAACGAGCAATATGGAGAAGGCGGAAGCAGGAGAAAGTCACCGTTCGGGTTTTAATGTTACTAACAATATCAGTTTTGTTCGGCGTTTTTAAAGATAGAAAGATAATGTATCTAGCAACCTTAGCAGTCGCAATCTTTGTACTTGTGATCAATGGGAGAGTTGCTTCTCGGCATGATTTTGAATATTTTAGTCAAACAAACTGCAAGAGATTAGAGATAGCAGCTGATGTTAGTGTTTGATAAACAATTTCCATTTATTTATTTAATAAGATTTTACCTTTACTCAATTTTATATTGAGAGTTTACTTTACTATCATGACATATCTCTGAAAATCTTAGCCGCACCTCTTGAAAATTTTCAACCACCCCCTTAGAAAAGAAATATTATGAATTTATATAAAAAAATTGTAAACATTAATTTTTATTAATATATAAGTATATAACGCAATTTAGATAATTACTCTTTAACTACTTATTCATTTAACCCAATCAAACTATCAAAACCTAATCTCATTTAACCATTCCAGTTCCATTCTCCTAATCTCCCGCCCCACAAAATCCCCAATGACGCATTGTGCTTGACTGGACCTATTTTTTCGCCGGAATTCTCATATAGAACGGGTATGGTTTCTTTATTGATTGCTTTTTGTTGTTTTATGTGATGATTAGGAGAAATATAGATGTATAAGGGTTTGATCATTTGATGATACTGACGTATTACCGACAACGTATCAACAACTACACTAATAACTGGTTTTTATATTTTATTAATACTTGGGAGATCACTAATGAAAACAGAGTGAAATTAATATTTCAGTCATGTATATGTATATATTTCTTCTTGGGTAAGTTAATATACAAAGTGCATTTTACTAACAAAGCGTAAAACGTAATTATACATGAAGAAACTCAAAATTATGTATGAAGGAAATAATAATTGAAAATTACGCAAGAAGGAAATCAAAACTAAGCGCAAAAAAATACGCATGAAAGAAATAAAAATTGAAAATTACGCATCATATTCAAATCCTTTTTACACTTTGTGCGTTATCTATTTAAACTTTTTACTATTTCCTCTTAGTTGCCCCTCTTAGAAAAATATATTTATAAAAATATATGTCAATGCAGCGTATATTTAAACTACAACATTTATAAGATGTTGACGTCAACATTTAATAGTTCCTCTCCTCAATTGGGCAAAAAGGGCGGCAGGGTCAACAGTGCCAGACAGCTGCTTGACACTCCCCTATTGGCCCAACAAAATTACGATTTTGTCCTGATTTAAATTTACGCTTTTGCCATCAGTTCAAATTTATGTTTTCGCCCCCGCTTAAAAATAAATTTACGCTTTTTCTCCCAGCTAAATATTTCGATTTTGCCCTCGGTTAAAAAATTACGATTTTTACCCGTTTTAATTTACAGTTTCGCCATTAGGTTTTTTCCCTTAAAAATACGATTTTGCCATCAGGTCTAAGTTATGTTTTGCCCCCACTTAAAAATAAATTTACGCTTTTGCTCCCGGCTAAAAATTCTAATTTTGCCCTTGGTTCAAATTTACGATTTTGCCCCGTTTTAAATTTATAGTTTTGCCGTTAGTTTTTTTTCTCACAGTCAGGTTACGATTTTGCCCTCAACTTAACTTTACATTTTCCCCATCGTTTTTGTTTGTTTTCCTTGTGACATTACAATTTTGCCCCCAGTGTAAAACTACAGTCGTGCCGCCAACTTCCTGGCACTCCCCCGTTGGTCCATTTAGTTTACGATTTATCCATGAATTAAATTTATGATTTGGCCCTCAGTTAAAAATTACGTTTTTCCCATCGTTTTAGTTTTTTTTTTACTAAAACTATACAGGTTTTTTGTTTTAATTGGTTTACTACGGTCTTATCATCATTTTTGTTTTTTTTTCCCTAGCAAAATTATAGTAGTGTTTTTTTAATTGGTTGAGAATTATTTGGCCATCGCCCCGCAACGCAACGCGGGCGGGGCATCTACTATTAAATTTGGACTCGCATGTATACCGAAAATGAAAGCATATACCAAATGGACCCCATTTTATGGAGAAGATTAAAATCCACATCACACCATAAAAGTCCACATGAATGAAGCTTGTAAAGTTTAACTAAGATTTAAAGTCCAAATCGTAACCTACACGTTTTCATATTTGTGGTCTAAAAGTAGTATCAATGAAATGGTTCAAAAGAGCCCATACACACTTGAAATCCAAATCCATTAAATGAGCCTTAACAACTTTAATATCCGATATCTCATACCAACCAATATTATCTGTTTTTTTCCTTAAGAAAGACGTATTTGGCAATCCGAAACCCATCTTGGGATTACCTCCCCCCAAGCAAGCTTAACCGTGAATTCTTCTTTCATCCACAGCTAATGTGCACAATACGCATTGGTAATATTTAAGGTAAGACAATTCTTATGAGCGAGACATGGATTGGCCTAGGGTGTTAAATGAGCAACACTAATTCGGAGCTACAACCAAATTCTCATTGCTTAGACCGAAAATAATGTAGATGTTACTTGGAAACTCACGAATGAAAGCAGAACTCCAAGACAGGTCATTTTGGACTAACTTGCTGATAGAAACAAAGCTTTGGCTATGATATATTCCACACCACACAAGGTTGTCATTTGGTTGGATTTTATTTCAGATTTGACTTTTATCATATTCATTTATGAAAATTATACCAATGTAACAATAATTATAAATATACATGCAAATAGTTCTAAAAATCCATTATTAAAACAATAAGATAATAAACAAGTCGAGCCTGAGCTTGAAGAATTACTAACGAGCCGCGCTCGAGGTTCAGGAATATAACTCTAAACTAACCTAGCTCGAGCTGTGTTAAAGTTAAACGAGTTGAGCTCTAGCATAAACAAGACGAAGCTGTCTTACGTTGTAGTTAACGATTGAATGCTAACGGGTAAAAGGCCATAGACCAGGGCAGGGACGTCTCTAAGAATTCTGTTTGAGCTCGAAAAAATGTGTCATTCCGTAATGTTTTATCATTATTATTTTTTAAAATCAAATGAGTATTAAGCTTACTAAACTTAATGCCAATGGAATAACTTTAACCATAAAATTTGTTTTGTAAATGAGCCTATCTTAGGTGCTGCTTGTTTTATGATAAAACGTCTGCGCAGGCTCTTCTGTCTGCGCGGCGCAGACCACGCGCAGACATTGCCACGCGCAGACTGTTTGTTTTTTCCGAAGACGTTTCATTAAAAAAGGTCTGCGTGAGGTCTTTTTGGTACAGACTTGGTCCGACCACTTCTAAGATCTTCTAAGATCTACAGAGGGTTAAACACCACCACCGGCCACCACCGGCCACCACCACCAGCCACCACCACCACCGCCCACCACCACCGGCCACCACCACCACCGTCCACCACCCACCACCCACCATCACCACCACCACCGACCACCACCGTCCACCCCCCACCACCACCGTCTACCACCACTGTCCACCACTGTCCACCACCACAGCCACTGTCCACCACCCACCACCACCGGCCACCGTCTACCACCATCACCGTCCACCACCCACCACCACCGTCCACCTACCATCACCACCACCACCACCGTCACCACCCACCACCACCGTCAACCACCACCACCATCCACTACCCACCACCACTACCGTCCACCATCCACCACCACCATCACCGTCCACCACCCACCTCCACCGTCCACCACCTACCACCGTCTGTACACCTCCACCAGTTTATTTTAGAAGTCTACATATGTTAAAAAACAAACAGTCTTCTTCTTGCAGACTGCAGACTGCAGACATTTGGTCAACCTCTTCTTCAACAGATGTCTGGAGATGTGGTCCGCAGACTGCAGACATTTGGTCAACCTCTTCTTCAACAGATGTCTGCAGATGTGGTCCGCAGACTGCAGACATTTTACCTCTTCAAAAACAAACAGCACCTTAGAGTCGGTACGGGTAACTATTTAAAAAAAAATTAACATATATATATATATATATATATATATATAGGGAGCCGCTAGAATAAGAACCACCTCCAGTTATGAGAACCATGAGAACCACTCTCCACCAATCATAATCAGCCAACAAAAAGGGTAGGTTGGTCATTTACCCTAAATGTCTAATCTCACCCCTCTCTCTTCATTTAATACACACCCTCTCTCCTCTCTTTTCTATTTAAAAGTTTTTTTTTGTCTTTTTCACTTTATTATTTTTTAATTACATTTTTTTTATTATATTACTTTTTAGTTTTATTAAATTACTTTTTATTTTTTAAAAAGATTTTTTTATTAAAAACATTTTTAATGAGAACCACCCCGAGTTATGAGAACCGCGAGAACCACACCTTCCGGGGCGCCGTTGACCACGATTTTTTTTTACAACTAGATGTGTATATTTTAAAAACATTCGTAAAAAAAAAATTTAAACGGTGCGGCCGCGGGGGTAGTTTTTTACCCCGCAAGTTTGGTGTTTTTAATTTTTTTTTGTTTTTTCTTTTTTTTTACCAAACGGCGGGGGTAAAAACTACCCCCGCGGTCGCGCCGTTTAAATTTTTTTTTTTACGAATGTTTTTAAAATATACACATCTAGTTGTAAAAAAAAAATCTTGGTCAACGGCGCCCTGGAAGGTGTGGTTCTTGCGGTTCTCATAACTCGGGGTGGTTCTCATTCTAGCGTCGTTTTTTAACGTCGTTTTTTAGCGTCGTTTTTTAAAACGTAAAATAACGTTAACGTAAAAATTGGCGCGTAAAATGTAAAAAAAGCATTAACGTAAAAAACCGAGGCGTAAGACGTAAAAAACCGACGCGTAAAACGTAAAAAACCGTAAAACGTAAAAAACGTAAAAAACGTAAAACGTAAAAAGTTTTTCGTAAAACGTAAAAAGTTTTATGTAAACCGTAAAAAGTTTTTTGTAAAGCGTAAAAAGTTTTTAGGTAAAACGTAAAACGTAAATTTTTTTAACATAAAAACGTAAAACGTAAAAAGTTTAACGTAAAACGTAAACTTTTTTAACGTAAAAACGTAAAACGTAAAAAGTTTTTCGTAAAACGTAAAAAGTTTTATGTAAACCGTAAAAAGTTTTTTGTAAAGCGTAAAAAGTTTTAGGTAAAACGTAAAACGTAAATTTTTTTAACGTAAAAACGTAAAACGTAAAAAGTTTAACGTAAAACGTAAACTTTTTTAACGTAAAAACGTAAAACGTAAAAAGGTTTTCGTAAAACGTAAAAAGTTTTATGTAAACCGTAAAAAGTTTTTTGTAAAGCGTAAAAAGTTTTTAGGTAAAACGTAAATTTTTTTTAGTAAAAAGTTTTAGGTAAACGTAATTTTTTTAAAGTAAAACGTAAATATTTTAACGTAAAACGTAAAAACATAATACGTAAACTTTTTAACGTAAAACGTAAACTTTTTAACGTAAAACGTAAACTTTTTAACGTAAAACGTAAATTTTTTAACGTAAAACGTAAACCTCTTTAACGTAAAACGTAATTTTTTTAACAAAAAACGTAAACTTTTTAACGTAAAAAGTCGGCCGTAAAAGCGGCGCATTAAAAAGCGACGCGTTAAAAAGCGACGCGTAAAAACGTAAAAGGTAAAAAGTTTTTCGTAAAACGTAAAAAGTTTTACGTAAAACATAAAACGTAAAAAGTTTTTCGTAAAACGTAAAACGTAAATAAAACGGGACTTAAAAAACGCCGCGTTAAAACGGGACGTAAAAAACGGGATAGCTTGTAAAAAACGGGACGGCTAAAATGGGACGGCAAAAAACGGGACGGCTAATACGGGGCGGCTTGTAAAAAAACGGGACGACAAAAACCCGGACGTAAAACGGGCAAAAAACGGGACGTAAAAAATGGGGCGCGCAAAACGGGACGGCTAAAAACGGGACGGCGAAAAACGGCACGGCGAAAAACGGCACGGCTAAAACGGGGCGGCAAAACGGGACGGCGAAAAACGGCACGGTAAAAAACGGGACGGCTAAAACGGGACGGCGAAAAACGGCACGGCTAAAACGGGACGGCTAAAAGGGGACGGCGAAAAACGGGACGGCGAAAAACGGAACGGCAAAAAACGGGACGGCAAAAAACAGCGCGTAAAACGGCGCGTAAAACGGGCAAAAAACGGCGCGGCAAAAAACGGGCAAAAAACGGCGCGTAAAACGGGCCAAAAACCGGACGTAAAACGGGCAAAAAACGGGACGTAAAAAATTGGGCGCGAAAAACGGGACGGCTAAAAACGGGACGGCGAAAAACGGGACGGCGAAAAACGGGACGGCAAATCGGGACGGCGAAAAACGGCACGGAAAAAAACGGGACGGCTAAAAGGGGACGGCTAAAAGGGGACGGCGAAAAACGGCACGGCTAAAACGGGACGGCTAAAACGGGACAGCGAAAAACGGAACGGCAAAAAACGGGACGGCTAAAACGGGACGGCAAAAAACAGCGCGTAAAACGGCAACAAACGGCGCGTAAAACGGGCAAAAAACGGCGCGGCAAAAAAGGGCCAAAAACCGGACGTAAAACGGGCAAAAAACGGGACGTAAAAAATGGGGCGCGAAAAACGGGACGGCTAAAAACGGGACGGCGAAAAACGGGACGGCGAAAAACGGCACGGCAAAAAACGGGACGGCTAAAACGGGACGGCGAAAAACGGCACGGCAAAAAACGGGACGGCTAAAACGGGACGGCGAAAAACGGCACGGCTAAAACGGGACGGCTAAAACGGGACGGCGAAAAACGGCACGGCAAAAAACTGGACGGCTAAAACGGGACGGCGAAAAACGGCACGGCAAAAAACGGGACGGCTAAAACGTGACGGCAAAAAAACGGCGCGTAAAACGGCGCGGCAAAAAACGATGCGGCATAAAACGGCGCGTAAAACGGGCCGTATAAACGGTGCGTAAAAACGGGACATAAAAAAAATCTTTTAAAAAAGTAAAAAGTAATATTATAAAACTAAAAAGTAATATAATAAAACAAAAAGTAATTAAAAATAATAAAGTGAAAAAGACAAAAAAGAGTTATTTTACTAATCTACCCTTTTTGATTAAAATATAAAAGACATAATAAGACAAATTTTATTTAATATTAGTTTTTGTTACTTTTAATCTCATCCATCTATCAAGATGATCTAAAGGCTATAAAGTGGTTCTCATGGTTCTCATAACTGGAGGTGGTTCTCATTTTAGCGATCTCCTATATATATATATATATATATATATATATATATATATATCAGATTTAAAAAAAAAAAACCACGTGCCCCTAAAATCCACGGGTCCTATGTGGTGGTTCTACCCGCACACCCTCATCACCACCCATGGACCAGCGACAAAAGGGCAACCAAATTGTGAAAGCAGTGTCTTTTAATGAAGTTAAAGGACCAAAGCGCAACTTTTGATATATAACGAGGGTGGGAAGTATAGGTTACTCATTAATCTATTACTATAACTTATATTCTATTCATATGACAAATAAAAAATTCTTTGCAATATATATACACCTTACAAAGAAGATTTTAATCATATAGACTCAAATATGGCTGTAGAGAGCACTTTAGAGCTCGAAAACTACAATGGAAGGACTAAAAGCGATGCGGATTTGCTCGAGTCGGAAGGGCAAACGATGGAAGATAACGATGAAACGAAGGGAAAAGTAATAGAGTCGGTAGAGATGGCGTTTAGGGACACAATGATACCGTCGTGGAAGGGGCAGTTGACGGTTAGGGCGTTTGTTGTGAGCGCGATATTGGGTGTCATGTTTAGTTTCATAGTCATGAAGCTCAGCCTCACGACGGGTATCATACCGTCGCTAAACGTGTCAGCGGGCTTATTAGGTTTCTTCTTTGTTAAGACTTGGACAAAGGCGTTGGAGCAGTGTGGGATGTTGAAGCATCCGTTTACAAGGCAAGAGAACACTGTTATCCAAACTTGTGTTGTTGCGACTTCAGGCATCGCATTTAGCGGTATAACTCTTTCTTATATATATACACACACGAAGTATGCAAATAAATATATCATTATCCTGATCGTTATTGTTATTGTTGTTGCGATAAAAACTGTTTTAAAATGATACTAAACAAAGTATCATCAACGAAAAGTTCTTTGGGAAATCCATCGGTTAAAGTGATTACCGAAGAGAATCTGTCGGTGAAACGTCGATAATTTAGGCTGGTAACGTAGCGACGGATTAGTGACGGCTAACTTAGATAGGATTACTGACAGACTTTACCGACAGCTAACGTAGCGACGGATTAGTGACGGCTAGCTTAGATAGGATTCGCGACCAAAGCTTTAGCGGCTTCATTTCGATTCCACAATCTTAGAAATATAGAGTTCATGAGTCGTGATGTCAACCATAATTAGTGACTCGAATCTGTCGCAAAAGATTATATGGCAATTTTTCTTGATAAGACCGGTTATATTATATGCAAATGCAATCATACATGACAGATATGATCAAAACTGAATCAACATTAAACTACATTGTAGGATGACAATTTCACAGTTTATTTTGACAATGATGGCTAGAAAACAAAAACATCATTCTCAGGATAATAGAAACCAACAAGTAGGCCGGCTGAAAAAAAGAAAAGAAAAGAAATTACGTGAATTTTGTATATATATTTATTAATTTTAACACTTAGAAAACACACACATATATGGAGCGGTAATTTTAATAATTTTCACATGTAGAATAAAACACACAATGCGTGTGTTAAGTAGGCACAACGGAAAATCATTAAAAATATGACACTCAAATTAAAGATTATAAGATTGTAAGTTTTATGCTATAATTATTTTTTTCCTAAAATAGTAATTTATATAAAAGTTATTTAAGTTTAAATATTAATAAAACCGCAATATCTCGTGTTAACTTCTTTTAGCCACTCTTAACCACAACTAACTATTATTTAAGGGTTTGCATATTCACACACCTTGACTTGATGTCTATCTACACACCAAGTGGGAACCTTATATACGCTAGTAAAAATGCGGTCCATTTTCGTTACTTCGTATTATCTAGTTTGATTTAATTAAAGGTCTAGATATATTAATACACTTTTTATAGGATGTTAATCTTTTTTATGAACAACCCTCCATACATATAAACATTACAAATGAACCATCTATGAGAAAGTTGACAGTTTGAGGTTGTCTAAATTTGACAGGAGGGTTTGGAAGTTACTTATTTGGGATGAGCGATATGATCGCTTCACAATCATCAGATTCCGACTCACCTACTCTAAACATGAACATCAAGAACCCGAGCTTGGGCTGGATAATCGGTTTTCTCTTCATCGTTAGTTTCATCGGCCTTTTCTCTGTGGTTCCTCTTCGAAAGGTAGTCAATTAAACCCAAACTCTACATCTCTATAACATGTTAAATATTACATGAACTACCAACTCAAATTTAAAATATAGTTTTGCCCTTAATGAAAAGGTTAGGGTTTGGCCCTTTTAGTACCGGATACACACATTTTAAGTGTGAATATATAAAAATGTAAAACTAATGGAGTGTGTGGAGCATACACCTGTGTCAACTCGAACATAAAATAAAGACCGAGCCGGATGTCATGTGTGACTAGTAAAATTAAGCTCTTAAAATAGAAATTTATATATAAAAACTAAATTTACTAGCTTCAGCTCGGCTCGAAGTCTAAGTGAGTCGAACCTTGAACTGACATCTTGAACTCACGAGTCACGATCTCACATGGGGCATGGAGACCCTCTTATACCACCTCTTCCATCACTGTTTATGTGTTTTAATCTTAAACTAGAATTATCACCTGTCGCAATGCGGTGGAGATTCGTAAGTTATATATCATATTAGATGAAAGTCAAATGTTTCTTCCCGTTTTTTCATCTGTTATCTCCATAGCTCACACTCAGATTAAGCTGACACCTCCATGGCCCACAATCCTATAATCCTACACTCCATAGTCGGCCGCCATCTCCATACATTGGCACCTCCATAGCCCACACTCTGACACGTCTACACATCCATAACTCACACTCCTATAAGCCGCACCTCCATAGCCCACACATTTAAAAGTCAATGCTTATTTTGATAACTTACTTGATCAACTTGCCTATTTTCATAATTTTCCCAATAACAAATTAAGTTTTATTACGAATTAAAGCGTAAAGTATCAAGATTTCGTAACATATTGTGACGGGTTTACATACAGATCATGATCATAGACTTCAAGCTAATATACCCAAGCGGAACTGCAACCGCTCACCTGATTAACAGCTTCCATACCCCTCAGGGTGCCAAGCTTGCCAAGTATGTGTATCTCTCAAATATCTTGTTTCAAATTCCATGCATGCATGAAATATATATATATTTTGCAAAAGAAGCAATCACCATATCATTATACAACATGATGTGTGCATGAAATAGTAACAGTGAAAGTTTCTTTCAATGACCAATGACGTCTAGTTAATGAATATGATGTATGCAATATATGTATAGGCAACAAGTGAGTGCATTAGGGAAGTTCTTCTCCTTGAGCTTCTTATGGAGTTTCTTTCAATGGTTCTTCGTTTCTAATGAGGATGATTGTGGCTTTCAAAACTTCCCTACTTTTGGCCTCAAAGCTTACCAACAAAAGTAATCACTGCTCTTAGCTTTACCCTTTGTCATATTTAAAATTTTAATACTTTTATTAACTAATGCAACAAATGTGTATAGGTTTTATTTTGATTTCTCCACTATGTATGTTGGAGTAGGAATGATATGTCCATACCTTATAAACGTCTCCTTGCTACTTGGTGCAATCCTGTCATGGGGGATTATGTGGCCCCTCATTGAGACACAAGAAGGCCATTGGTACAAATCTGGTCTCGGACCCGGTAGCTTTCATGGCATCCAAGGTTATAGGGTAATCAAAATTTTTCTCAATCTTTAGTATCACTTCTTTACATCATTCGTTCTAGCTGAAACGCTTGAAAAAGCTCGCAACTTGCTCGATAAAAGCTCGCTCAAAACTAGTTTGATTGTAAATGCGAGTCACCTCAATCTGTAAACGAGTCAAGTCTGAGTCAAAGTAAGCTTAGCCCATTGGCTCACTCGTTAGGTTTGTTTAGCTGGCTTGTTGGCCCGTTTCGATTAAATTCCAAATTTTGATATGCATATAAATTATAATCCAAAAGTATACCCTTTTTTTAAGGTGAATTGGCCTATAATAATCCCAACTAGACGTAATTGGCCTGTAATAATCTCAACTAGACATCATTGGCCATTGCCAGTCATGGCAAAAGATCAAATACAAATAATCTTAACATACTAAACATACAAATTGAAGGAAAACCCAAAAAGACAAGGTGACATTTTTGTAATTACCACCAACTATCAAAGTTACAACCAAAAATACCTAAAAAACACAAATTTTTTTTAACATTTTTTATTAAAAAATCGCTACATTTCGTTAGCAAAAAAAAAAAAAAAAAAAAACAATTTTTGCTGCTACTAAAAGTAGCGATTTTTTAATAAAAAATGTTAAAAAAATAAAATAATTTGTGTGTTTTTTTTTTATATTTTTTGGGGGTTTAGTTTTTAGCATTTTAGCTTGGGGGGGGGGGGGGGGGGGGGGGGTTAGGTTTTTTTTAGGTTTTTAGGGGGTGGGGGGGGGGGGGGGTTAGGTTTTTTTAGGTTTTTAGGGGTGGGGGGTTTAGTTTTTTTTTTTTTTGGGGGGGGGGGGGGGGGAGTGGTTAGGTTTTTTTTTAGGTGTATTTGTAGAGTAACTTTGATAGTTATTGATAATTACAAAAATGCCACCTTGTCTTTTTGAGTTTTCCTTCAATTTGTATGTTTAGTATGTTAAGATTATTTGTACAAGAACTTTACCCTGCCAGTCATACCTTTGAATATTCCCCATGCCAGTCCCACCTTTCACTTATTTTTACTCCACCGGTCCTCAGTTAAAAAAACTTGACGGAGTTAAGTTTTTTCCCGAATTACAAAGTGAAGTATTAGGGATTTTGATCAGAATGAGAATACGAGTCCATTGATGTAAAACTTACCCCGAAACGGTGCTCCAAACGACTTGATTTTTGTTAATTGGAAGTTTAAGCACCCAAATTGAAACACCGTTTTCATCGTTTGGAGCACAATTTCAAGGTAAGTTTACATCATTTGACTCGTATCCTCGTTCTGATCAAAAACCCTAAAACGCCAGCTTGTAATTCAGAAAAAAACTTAACGTAACTGAGGAGCGGTGGAGGAAAAATAAGTGCAATGTGGGACTGGCATGGAGAATACTTAAAGGTGGAACTGACAATGACCAATGACGTCTAGTTAAGATTATGATAGGCCAATTCCCTTTTTTTAATTGGTAAAAATTACAAATTATTCTGTTGTACGTTAAATGTATTATATGCATCTTAAAAATGTTAATTTTTGATTTAAAAAATCGTAAAACAAATTATAGTGTTGGCTGGCTTGACGTGCGATGAGCTGGCTCGAGCTTTTAACTAGCCGAGTTCCATCTGCATTCCAACTCGTTAAGATAAATGAGCCGGGCCCACAAGTCCAACCTGGCTCGGTTCTGCTCAGGCCTAGCTATAATTAACTCATCCTTAAATTGTTACAGGTTTTCCTTGCAATAGCCATAATCCTGGGAGATGGACTCTACAACTTCGTCAAAGTAGTCGGTAAAACCGGAATCGGGTTGTACGGTCAGCTCAAAAACAAAGAATCATTAAATGTTCTTCCAGTGGCCACAGACTGTGCAACCAAAGATGGTATGCATAATACATCTTTTGATGACCAGCGTAGGATACAAGTGTTTATGAAGGACCGGATACCGACATGGTTAGCCGTTGGCGGGTACATGGCAATAGCCGCGGTCGCCACAATTACACTCCCTCATATATTCGGCCCGCTTGAATGGTACTACGTGATTGTAATTTACCTTTTCGCCCCTGCTCTAGCGTTTTGTAACGCATATGGGTGTGGGCTTACCGACTGGTCCTTGGCGTCAACTTACGGGAAACTAGCTATTTTCGTGATTGGGGCGTGGGCTGGTAAGTCGCAAGGTGGTGTGTTGGCGGGGCTAGCCGCGTGCGGGGTGATGATGAACATAGTGGCTACTGCTTCGGACCTAATGACGGATTTTAAAACGGGTTATTTGACCTTGGCTTCGCCCCGGTCCATGTTTGTGAGCCAAGTGATTGGGACCGCGATGGGGTGCGTGATCGCACCGTGTGTATTTTGGGTTTTTTATAGTGCTTTTCCGAATCTTGGGAAACAAGGGTCTGAGTACCCCGCACCGTACGCTATTGTGTATCGAAATCTTGCTATTTTGGGAGTCGAGGGGTTTGGGTCGCTTCCAAAGCATTGTTTATCACTTTGCTATGCGCTTTTTGCGGCTGCAATCCTTATAAACGTGGCTCGAGACACAACGCCCATAAAGTGGGCTCGGTTTATTCCCATCCCTATGGCAATGGCGATTCCGTTCTACATTGGAACGTCGTTCGCCATTGACATGTGTGTGGGGAGCTTGATTCTTTTTATATGGGAAAAGAGGGACAAAACGAAGGCCGATGCTTTCGGACCAGCGGTAGCTTCGGGTTTGATTTGTGGTGAAGGGATTTGGTCTGTGCCCAAGTCCATATTGGCTTTGGCCAAGGTGAGTCCCCCGATTTGCATGAAGTTTTTATCGAGGCGTACCAACTTAAAGGTTGACGATTTTCTATCGACGCTAAGTCGTTAGCGTCAAATAACACATATTCGTATTGTTGTGCATTTTTAGAACTTTATACGAATGTAGATTTTTGTTTCAAAACTATAATTTGGATGTTTTGATTGTTGATTATTATGAGCGTATGTACTATATATGTATAACGTATTATAAAGCCATCGTGTAACAAGTCAATAAGAGTTTGATTTGAAACAAGTCATCTTTTTACGGGATGGATTGACTGTTAGGTATCAAAATAGTAGGAGGACTAGATTGTAATAGGTGAATAATATAGGGTGTCTTTGATGTACTTAAACAAATAGAACATATCAAATGGGTATCGATGAATTGAATAGGGTTTATTCCCATCTTCTTCTATGTTTTCTTCTTTCTCTTTATCGATTTTAGCTTGATTATCAAATTGTTTCGTAACAATGACCCTCAAACTGTAGGAACAATTCATATCTATATCTATACTATATAATAAAAGAAACTAATAAAATGATACTTGTCATTATTCTAGACTATCTACTATTACTTAATTGTAGATAATTATTATTTAATTTAAATTATTAAATTTAATATGTGCTTCAAACATTTAAGAAATTACGGATAAAGTTCCATAAATTATCTTATTATTTATTTATATTATTTACTAGATTATTATTTTACACAATCTACTCTTACTTAATTGTAGATAATTATTATTTAATTTAAATTATTAAATTTAATATTTGTTTCAAACATTTAAAAAATTACAGATAAAGTTCCATAAATTATCTTATTATTTATTTATATTAATTACTAGGTTAAAATTATATCCGAATAATTGAAACAAATATCGAGTATTTTCATAACGAGAGTGGAGGGAACAATTTTCTTATTTATATTAATTACTTGGTTAGAAATTATATCTTAATAATTGAAACATATATCGACCATTTTCATAAAGAGGGTGGGGGGAACGATTTTCTTGCTTAACAAATAATTTATTTATTTAATATATTTAAAATACAAGAAGAATAATAACTACATTTATCATACTAATAAATTTATCCAAAAACAACCATCCTTTTAAAATGTAACTCAAGTCCATATATTTAAAATTTAAAATTATATAACTTAATAATTACCAATAATTTATACTTATCTAATTAATTTAAATATTATTTTGTAGCTATAAGTTTATCTAATTGGCTAATTGCTATATGCCTAATCTAAGCATTTCAGCAATATTTTTAGAACTAATAAATTAAAACCACTTTTATTTAAATAAAACTTGGGTTCACGTCGTGAGAAAGTCGATGATATGGTTTGTATTCTAATCGATGGTTCAAATGCTTTTATATTTATAAACTTGACAAACATCACATGTTTTGATCATACATAAACGGCGAGTCATAAGCAAAAAAAAAAACTATGCAAACCATTCCGACAATTCTATCCATTGCCTCTTCGTCTCCGGCGAGTTGTACTGCATCCTCTTCGATCGGTTCTTTTGTACATAGTAGATCTCGAATGTTTTGCAAGAGTCTTCCATTTTTTATATTTGTTTTGTGATTAGATAAATACAAAAGTGTCACAAAACTTCAAGTTTACAGATAAATACAAATCAACGCAATGAATAATCATGTCAAGTTCAAACTCATATTCCTACACCAAAATGTCAAAAGTATCACCATTCACATACAAAAGAAGATATTACTTGATTGATTGAATAGATTCAATCACAAATAATTAAACGCACGACAAGCGCTTATTAAATTGACAAATTTTTTGGAATGAATGGTTAGGTTTGTTCACATATTGTTGCGGTTTCTACCATAAGCGACCATTTATAGCAGTCAGATGGTCAGGCCGGTTACCTAGGGCAGCGTTCCACTGGTATTTTGTGATTCTTTTTGTTGTTGCTAAATATGTTAGATGGGGAAACAATTTAGAGAGAAGAAAGCTCTCCGGATCTACGTAGAAATCAACGGATTTACAAGATCTCGCCGGAATAATTGTTGTAGATGATGTATTAGTGCATGCCCGCGACGAACGCACGCTTGCGGAGGAGAAGAAACTTTGCATGTTAAACAAAAATGAAAGTCATTTTGAGTTAATTTATTATAATAAAGTGCTTTGGAGAAAAGTGCCTAAAACATCGTTTTATAATTGCTAAATCTTCGTTATTAACTATTTGATATTTTATTTACTTAACCCGTGTAATACACGGGTTATAACCTAGTATAAACTCAACTAAAACACTTTTGTTAGAATTATATATCCTACAATTTTAAAGGATGTACAGTAGCTTTTTTTTTTGCTTTTTAATTTTTTTTTCTAAAATTTTTTCACAATACGTCATAACTATTTTCTTACGTGCTTATTTTTATGCACGCGTGGTTATAAATTTAAGTTGGTTTACGATTCGACGTAAATTTTCTTCGGAAATATGTGGCAAATATAATTCGTTTTCATGTTTATTTTTATGTATGTTTTCAGTTGGTCTACGCTTTAACGCAAATTATAATTAGCAAGTTATGTGGATAGTGCTTCTATCCTATTGGTTTTCTTGTTTCTTTCTTGATTTTTTTATGGACTTTATTATTTTTATTTTCTAGTTTTCTTTATGTTTAGTGTTTTAGTTTTAGGTACCTTTTCATTAAAGCTATATTTAAGTTAACATTTACATTTCCATTTACAATTAATTTAAAATCAATTGGTTCCGCTGTCAAATTTAAATTTATTTTTATGGTTTTCGGTCGATGTAAAACATGTGTCGATATTCTTTTGAGCATATTTTTTTTCGGTTGGTATACTGAACCAAAATAGATATCGACCAAACACCGCAACGTAGCGCGGATAATCTTACTAGTTACATACAATAATAAAAGGAAATCATTAAATCACATAACTATTACAACTTAAATGAAAGAATTCAAAATATGAATTTTGGACAGAGAACATTTTGGGTTAGATTCTTTAAAATATTTTTCGAGCTTTGCAAAGGAACTCATTTCTTTTCCATTATACAACACTGGAACAATTTATACTATTAGAATTGACCTAGCACCCTAATGTATACCTCGAAACACCGAATGCTTTTATTTATATTAAAAGCTTCCCATTACATGAATAATTGCTTATAAACATATACTAAAACATGTTTAATTTCATCATAAACTTATTTTAGGCTATTTATGACAAAAGGTATAGAGAACAAAGGAGGCTTGTATTAGATTGTAAAGTTGTTTTTGGGTTTACACAAGAAGGGTGTTTATATAGAACACCATGTTACACATCTAGCCCGTATACTATAATTTATTGCCTTCTTTCTGACATTCCCCCTCAAGTTGAGTAGTGAGTCATCAATACTTAACTTGCTCAAGCATCTGCTAAATGCGTTTCCGTTGACGGCTTTTGTAAAAATATATGTGAGCTGATCTTTTGACGGTATATATGGGAGCTCTATGATTCTTTCCTCCAGTTTCTTCTTGATGAAATGTCGATCTACCTCCAGGTGTTTTGTTCGATCATGTTGAACTGAGTTTTCTGAGATCTCTATTGCAGTCGTATTGTCACACATAACTTTACTGGGTGCCCTTTGGGAAAAACCAATGTCTTCGTCGCTTCCTGATCCAAAGAACTTCACTTAACCCTCGAGCTATACCTCTAAATTCCGCTTCTGCACTCGACAGAGCGACCACCTTCTGCTTTTTACTTCTCCAGGTAACAAGGTTTCCACTGACCAATGAGAAGTATCTTGATGTTGACATTCGGTTTCCTTTATCTCCTACCCAGTCTGCATCAGTGTAGAGCTCAACATTTATATGTCCATTTGTTTTGAACAACACTCCATGGCCTGCGGTTCCCTTGAGATACCTTAAAATTCTCTGAGCTGCTTCCATGTGGGCAACTTGTGGTTGGTGCATGAACTGATTTACCACTCCAACAGCATAAGCTATATCAGGGCGAGTGTGAGAGAGATAAATTAATTTGCCCATGAGTCGTTGATTCCTTTCTTTGTCTGCAAACTCTCCATTAAGTTCCATGTGCAGGTTGTGGTTCACCACCATTAGAGTATCTGCTGGTTTACAATCAATCAACCCGCTTTCCGCTAGGAGATCAAGGACATACTTCTTTTGGCAAATAAAGATTCCCCGTTTAGACCTGAGAACTTCGATCCCAAGGAAATACTTGAGATTCCCTAGGTCTTTCATTTCAAACTTTGAGAACAGGTTTTTTTTCAATCGTGCTATTTCTTCTACATCATTTCCGGTAATAATCATGTCGTCTACATATATGATCAAGCAAGCTACAAGGTCGTTTCTTCTTTTGAGGAACAGAGTATGATCAGCGTTACTTTGGTGATACCCATATTCCTTCATGGCCAAAGTGAATTTTCCAAACCATGCCCGAGGAGATTGTTTTAGCCCTTATAAAGACTTTTTTTCAATCGGCATACTTCCTCTTCTTTAAAACTCTCTGAAAAACCTGGAGGTGCTTCCATGTAGACTTCTTCCGTTAGGTCTCCATGGAGAAATGCATTTGTAACATTAAACTGGTGGAGAGGCCACTCCTTATTGGCTGCCACAGAGAGGAGGACTCTGATGGTGTCCATTTTCGCAACCGGAAAAAATGTCTCAGAGTAATCGATCCCATACATCTGAGTGTAACCCTTGGCTACGAGCAGAGCTTTATATCTTCTAATTGATCCATCTGGCTTATATTTGATTGAATACACCCACCGACATCCAACTGTTTTTTTTCCTTTAGGAAGAATGCACTTCTCCCACATGTTGTAACGCTCCGCGTTTTCATAACTTTCCTTATTCTTTGATTCGCTTTCTTTTAGAGCCAAATCTCTAAATTTATGACTTAATTGGATAATTCTTTTTGTAACAATAAAATTTATATTAAGATAAATTATAATATACAAATTCCAAAATTGTGCAAAACATAAATATTAGGAATATTCTTTTTTTTAAAAACCAATAAATAATAACGAATTCGTGATATTTTGAATATCTAGGATGAACACTCTCGTTCGTTCTCTTGAAATTTCGTTTACTCATGCGCCATCGTTTGCCCATATAGGGTGACCTCGGTGTTCCAACCTCTTAATCTTTTACACTCGTCAATGCTTGGATAATCGGAAGACTTAGCAATTATGTGAGTACACTTGACCCATTTTTCCTTTTTAATACACTTTGGGTGCAACATGTTTTACTTGTTAAAATGCACGATTCACAAACATGCTTTATTTATTCAATCCTTATACATGCTTTGTTATGCTTAGGTTCATGCTAGAATTCATATTATTTGTTAACCCGCCTTAACAATTATAGCGCTATAGGAGTAGCACACCACCCGATGGGGTTTTGTTAAGTTATATTCTTTACGGTCTCGATATTGTTATATTGAGGGATGCTATTATTCATACTTTACGGTCTCGATGTTGCTACATCGAGGGATGCTATTATACTAGTGGACACTTGGGTTTGACTTTTAGTTATGCATGATAGTTTGACCTTGTATACCAAAATGCTATGTTGGCTTGAAAATACTTTTTATACATATGACACGAGTCTAAAACTTGTGTACTCGCCAATACCTTTGTATTGAACTACACTTTTAAAACATGTTGCAGGTTTAGCGATGATGTTGATGATGCATGGAATCTAGTAGGATGCTTAGATACACACTTTAAAATTTGTATTCATATTGTATTGTATTTAATTATTCATGTTGTTGTATTTTGCTTCAAATCCTTGTAATTGATTCTTTAGAAATGGAATGACATTATTATTTAAATACTTGTCACAATTATTAGCGTTATAATGTCTCGAGCAATCTATTTTGTCTCACTCCGCTGTTTCCGCCATCGGTTGGGGTGTGACACATGTTGTTTTTCATAAGAGCATGCATTTCCGTTTCCATTGCTTCTCTCTAGTTCTTCTTACCTTAGGCTTCCTTTACGGAACATGGTATTTGTTCGGAATATAGTGAAGTGACAAATGCTTTCACATTGTTAGATAAGTTTCTGTCAACCATATTAGCTATAGGATACCTTGAACTTCTGGTTTCCCTTTCTGGGGAGTACTGTTTTGGGGGAACCCCTCTATTGGCTCTCGGGGGTAAAACACATGTTCCAGGTGTTGTTCCAGAGCCTCTATCATGTTGTTCATTAGATTCGACCTCTCCTTGGACTGCATTGTTCTGCTCAGCAATCTCCACCTGTTCCATTGTCTCGGGACTTTCATGATTGTTAGTGATAACTGGCACATATTCGGGCACAGTTTCAAGGTTTGGAGAGTCGCTTACCTCGAACACCAGTCTGGATGATTCTTGGGTGAGACCCTCGACAAGCTTAGTATGTGTGGATGTATGAGATATGTCACACCCCGATATTTTCATGTATTACCGGTGGGCCCGATGGGGAGTATTGTGACGTAGTTGATATCATCATAGTCAATTAATCACAGTTTAACGCACAGCGGAAGTCTAAAAGTAATAATACAAACCGAATTGAAAGTATAATAAAATATTACACAACGGTTGTAAAGTGGATCGACAGGCGGATCTAAAACAGAAAGAAATATTGTTCAACAGACTTTAAGTATTAAAAGCTTGCAAGACTCTTTATTTAATACTCAGGAGTTTCCAGCCCATTACGCGTAGTACCTATTTTGGTCAAAATTACCGAAGCAATTAAGTGATCAAATTAGTTAAGTGAGGTAGTGTGCTTGAAATGTGTGTTGAAAATATTCTAGTTAAGTTATTTGCAAAAACAGTTTCAGGATACGGCTCAGGATATAGAGCTGTATCTATGATCAAACAATGAGAAAAAATGTAAAGGGTGACACAGGATGTACGAGGAAAGCCCTTGATCAATCTAGATCGCCGGCACAAAACCTTGAGAGCTGATAATCGCAGCTGCCTTGTTCTTCTATTACTTCAAATATCAGGATACAATGCAGGATATGATGCGGATCAACTAGGTGTTACAATGTAATTCGAGTACAAGTGTTTGAGTGTAGTGATTGTTTGCAACAGGAGAGTAACAGTGTGCGTAAGAGTGTGTGCCTTAATCTTATCCGATCAATCTATTTATAGTAAAAGAAAACTAACTAAACATCCTATTATTCCGGGATTCGGCGGATATTCCCCATACGAACGTTGCAGTCCTGGTCTTTCGGGTTCAACGTCTACAAGCTAACTGATTTGCCCGAGTCTTGAGGGGAAGAAGTCCACTTGAACGTTGGAGACTTGCACCTTCTAATCTGCACGTGGTTAAATCAGTTACTACAAGGATATCGTATCAGGATGTTACCAATACCCTGATCCGGTATCCTGATCACAAATAAACAATCAGACCCAGAATATCAGTCAGGATATATATGCAGAAAATGACCCATAACAATTGTCCCCAAATATATCTGTTGGTATACCAATCCAACGGATATATTTTAAAACTTTATCTCGTAAACCGAGGCAATTAAAACGATATGACGATTGAGGTGACATTGTGCAACTTCCAATGCGACATTTACTCTTTACCCCTATATCCAGCCTATATTAGCCGAGGGATTCTTCATTATGATCATCTCTATCTTCAAGCAAACTTCAGGTATTTTCTCTATCTCCCTTCCCTGTTTTCCTTGTTTAAATCACTTATTCTTTGGTCGAGACTCTCCATGGCTACCCGCACTAGATCCCAAACGGCGGATTCCGTTCCCCCCTTTCACAAGCAAAACCTGCTTAAAGAACCCTCAAAAGAGGTGTGTTCATTCGATAATGCCGATATCGCGGCTTTACGAGCTTCCGGTGCCTTTCCTACCGGGACAATCTTCCGTCCATTCGACCGAGAGGTCCGATCGGATTTTTGTTCTGACGAGTGGGTATGCTTTTTTGCTTATCCTTTCTCCATAGGGCTTCAAAATCCATTTTCACCCTTCATATCTCGTTTCTTCGAGCTTACCGGCCTTAGCTTCGCCCAAACCATGCCCATGGTTTGGCGCGTATTAGTTACCTTGGAGCGGATTAAGGCACGTCACATGCCCAACTTGTGCATTGAAGATCTTCCGATGGCCTATCGTTTAAGATCCCACGGTTCCAGCCGGTTCCTTCTATTTTCTATCTCCAAAGATCCTCTCATTCTTAAGGCTACCAAAAACGAGGATAAATGGACAAGAAAATTCTTTTTTGTGAAAAGGGACTCCATTGACAGGGGTTTTGACCTTCCTAAGAGATGGTTGACTTCTGGTAGGATTTAGGGTTTTAGGAATATCCCCAATCATATACCGAGACTACATCTTGAACTGATATCCTGATATTTTTGCAGCAAACTTCAAGGAATTAGCTCTCCCAAGTGCCGAATCGGAAGGAAGAATAAAAGAAATCTACTAGCTTCCGGAAAGTGAAAGGACTTTTACCCTGCTACTTACAAGTCCAAGTCAAAGATCAAGTTCCAACATGTCTGGTAAGCATATTTTCAGAAATTATTTTTATTTATTAAACCGTTAATACTTTAAAGGTATAACAAGTCTGAACGTATCTTCCCTTATGCAGTGCCGGTTATCAACCTTGAAGGCTTCCAACTCGACGAGTTGGATAGTTACTCTAGCCTCGCACCTGCCAAGCAAGAATCCAATCCGAAGCCATCTGCCACACCGAAGTCTACAGGTCCAAAGGCTGCGACTGCTCCCAAAGCCCCCCAAGCATCCAGGACTCGGGCCTCCAGCTCCCGGAAGAGGAAGGAAGCAGATTACCTTGCTACCCCCCACGTGTTCCCATTCGAGAATTATGGGTTCACAGAATCCAGCAAATTCATGACCGGCTTCCTCAACCAGGTTAGTATCCTTGACCTATATCCTGCACCATATGCTGGTTATAAATGTTTATTAAGGCTAATACCTGTTCTCTTATTTTGCAGGGTCTCGAACGCCTGGTATTCCTCTATGAAGACGCATGCGGCACGAACGTCATGCTTGAAAGTAAGCTGAAAAAGGCCGAAGCCACCATTGCGGACCAAGCAGCGGTCGCCACCGCTAAATCGGAGCATTACGAAGCTAAATACAAGGCAATGGTCCAAGAGCACCAGTCTGCCATCCAGAAGGTCACTTACGAGGCTCAAGCCAAGTCCAATGCCGCCCAAGTTCAACATGAGCAGGACATGGCTTCATACCGGGAAAGCCTCAAAAATTTTGTTATCATCTCCCTCCTCCAGGCCAGACTGAAGATGGCTTACGAAGCCATGGCTACAGGATTTGAATGTCCTTCATGGAATACCAAGGCTTGGGAGATGAAACTGAAAGATCATGGTGGTAGCCCTGTGGAGCCCCCTCAAGAGCCTGCTGTAGAGGAGCCTGCTAAGTTGACCGAGAAGGTAGATGATGCTGGTGCTTCAAAGGATGCTGGTGGTGATGCTGGGACGAATGCTGGAGAGGATGCTGGAAGGGATGCCGGAGAAGATTTTGCTGATGAAGTTATGATGGAAGAGGGTGCTGCCCCTTAAAAGCAGTGAAGTGGGCGATGATGGATGTATGTGCCTAGGCCGGAGCCCACTTTTTTAATTCTGATGGTTGTGGTCTGTTTGAACAATTTGCTTTTCCTGTCTTAGAACAATTTACATTTCCTGCACTAGAACAATATGATGACCAAAGGTGGATGGGTCCTGGGTTTCAGGATGAAGCCCTTGGTCATCAATTAGTATAATCTGTTTTGAATGATGCAACGGTTGGAGGCGGATGGGTCTCGTTTTGAGATGAAACCTTCAACCGTTGCGTAAATATGGTAAAAAAAACTAATCGTGCTTTTGGCGGATGGGCCTCGGTTTGAGGTGAAACCAAAAGCACAACTTTTGACATGTTAATAATAGAACCACCTTTTGACTTATTTGCTGTTGCCTTTTAGTTTTTTGTCATGCATTGCTCAGTTTAGATTTCAACTTTGCAAAATCATTTTTTGAAAATATCCTGATCAACATACTTGGCGGTATCCTACGAAGACTTTCGTCAAATAGGGTTTTCCAAAATTCAAACAACTTAGATAAAGTCTTTAAAGAATAAAGGATAGTTTATTTTTCAAAATCTGTTTTGATAACACTTGTTTGACCAGAGTACTAGTTTTCAACCTAAGTATTATTTCCCAAATATTCCAATCAAATATCCTGACACATATCCTGAAAACACATTTTGAGAATATATCCTAAGGATATATCCTAATCAGGATATTTGAACCTTAAACATAGTTTCAAAAGTTCAAACAACTTATGTAAGGTTCACAAAGGAAAGATCATACCAGGAATAGAGTGTAACCCTAGTATCGAACTTCAATCCTTTTGCAACTTCTTCAACTAAGATGTCCCCAGTCCGAGATACTTAGTACACTAGGTTCGAATTTGATTCTTTGAGCCTTACACAATCGCCTTAGGAGGAATGTCCCCTGTGCATAAAGTCTTTGAACACTTAGAAATTTTTGAACATTAGTTTCAATCATCTGAACAGTTCTTATGTTACAGGGGGTAAACCCTAAAATATACTGGAGATAATTCCTTAGTATCCTGGGGATAAACCCATAGGTATCCTGGGGAAAATCCCAAATTTTCATGCGCTATAGGCGGGAGTGTATAAACTCCAAGACTTAGAAAGGTGAAAACCTTTAAACCTTAGAGAGTATGAAAATACCCTTTCGCGAGAGAGGGTGATCAATCCTCATATACCTTAAGGATCCAAGATATAACCAACAGTGACGAAATTGTCAGCCACTCTTACATGAACTGGTCCCGCCACCTTGAACTATCCCTGGATAGCTTGTGCTCCAGGCGGGGTGTTTAAACCCAATTCGTGAGAAAGGTGAATACCTTTAAACCTGTGAAGGGATCAGAATCCCTTAAACGTGAGAGAGGGGGCCAATCCTCTAATCCTTCGAAATATCCTGAGTGTGTATCCTGGAGCTGTATCCCAAAGCATATACTGCAAAACAACTGTAAACTAAGGTGGGTGTTAGCTTGGCTAACACCCCTCCGATGCTTAAGTCAGTAATGGGTTCAAAACAATAAACAATATTAAAATATACTAAAAGAGATAGAATCCATACCATTCTGAGTTAGAATTTAAATTCCAAACTCACTTGAAATAGAGCTTTAGATGTATAGCATTCCAGGATCTTGGTAGCATATCCCCCTCCATATTCTTGAGTCGGTAGGCTCCTTTTCCTGATTCTGATTCAATCTCATAGGGTCCTTCCCATTTTGGAGCCAACTTTCCATCAGCAGGATTAGTAGTATTCTGGAAAGCCTTTCTCAATACCCAATCTCCGACCTGGAACCTTCTAGTCCTTATATTCTTGTTATATGCTTTAGATATCCTCTGTTGATATGCTGCCATCCTTAGCTTTGCTGCGTTTCTTGTCTCATCAACCGTATCCAATTCATGGCAAAGGACTTCAGGATTCTGCTCAGGATCCCGGAGGTTGGATCTTGCTGTTGGTATCACCATTTCCGTTGGGATTACCGCTTCTGCTCCAAATACTAGGGAAAATGGGGTTTGACTAGTTGCACTTTTCACCGTCGTTCTATCAGGCCATAAAACAAAGGGTAGTTCTTCTGCTCATCTTCCTTTTTAGCTCCTAGTCTCTTTTCAGGTTGTTGACAATTATCTTGTTTGAGGATTCTGCTTGTCCATTTGCTTGAGGATGTACCGGTGTGGATGTGATCATTTTGATTCCCCAACTCTTGCAAAAGTCAGTAGTCCTCTTACTTATAAACTGAGATCCATTGTCACAAATTAACTCAGCTGGTACTCCAAACCTAGTCAGGATATTCCTTTTTATGAAGGATACCACTTCTTGATCTCTAACTTGAACAAATGCTTCAGCTTCGACCTACTTAGGGAAATAATCAGTCATTGCCAACATGAAGACCTTTCCTCCTGGAGCCTTTGGCAATTTTCCTACTATATCCATTCCCCACTTCATGAATGGCCAAGGGGAAGCTATAGGATAAACTGGCTCAGCCGGCTGATGTAATATATTACTGTGTCTTTGACAAGCATCACATCTTCGAGCATATTCTGCAACATCTTTTCTCATCGTCGGCCAATAATATCCTGTTCTTAACACCTTTGAGAATAACGACCTGCCCCCAGTATGGTTACCACAATCCCTTTCGTGTATATCCTGAAGCACTTCTTTGGTTTCGGGATCTTCCAAGCACCTCAGATATGGTCCTGCAAGGGATTTCTTATACAAAACATTATTTATAATAGTGAATCATGATACCTTCATTCTAAAGGCCTTAGGATTTTCATCCTTTGGGATGTGTCCTTCTTTAAGATATCTTATGATTGGAGCCATCCAAGACTTAGGATCCTCCTCAGGATGTTCATCATCAGGATCCCGAACACTTACTACTTCCTTATCCTGAGGATCCGTAGCAGGATACAGGATATGTAATATTGGTATTCGGGTCCCTTTCGGTATCCTGACTGATGATCCCAGATTTTCCAAGGCATCAGCTTCAGCATTATCCTCTCTTGGTACCTGTTCAAGTGTAAAAATATCAAAATATCCTGCTAATTTTTTGAGAATTTTGAGATACTCGATTAACTTCTCACCTTTAACTGCATAGGTTCCATTAAAATGGTTAGTGATTAACAAGGAATCAACAAATACTTGTAAACTCTTGATATTCATGCTTTTAGCCAATTCTAATCCTGCAATTAAAGCTTCATATTCTGCTTCATTATTAGTGGTAGGAAACTCACATCTAATAGCCTGGGGTAATATGTCCCCCTGTGGCGATTTTAGTAGTATACCCAAACCTACACCTCTTACATTAGACGCACCATCAGTATATAACGTCCAGGATTCTAAGTTTTCTCCTAGCTGTTGTACTTCTAGGTCTACTTCACTTTGAATATCACTACTGAAATCAGCCACAAAGTCAGCTAAAGCCTGAGACTTTATGGCATTTCTAGGTTCATACACTAGATCATATGCACTTAATTTCACTGACCACTTAGCCATCCTACCTAACATCTCTGGTTTCATAAGCACGTTTTTTACAGGATAGTTGGTTTTAACATGAATCCTATGTGTCTCAAAATAGTGTCTAAGTTTCGTTGACGCCATAACTAGGGCTAATATCAATTTCTCTAAATGAGAGTACCTAGTCTCAGCATCTAATAAACTTTTACTAACATAATAAACAGGATACTGCTGACCTTCATGATCCTTTACAAGGACAACACTTACTGCATTCCCCGATACTGCAAGATACAAGGATAATGGTTCACCATCCTCAGGCTTCATCAATAGAGGTGCAGTTGAATGATACTGCTTCAAATCCTGCAAGGCTGCTTCATGCTTCACCCCCCATTCAAACTTCTTATTCTTCTTCAGGATATCATAAAATTCCTTGCATTTTTCTGAGGATCTTGAAATAAATCTATTCAATGTTGCCACTCATCCTGTCAGTCTTTGAACATCTTTCATGTTAGAAGGTGATCTGATATCCAAGATGGCTTTGATCTGTTCCGGGCTTGCTTCTATCCCTCTTTTAGTCACCATATATCCTAGAAACTTTCCTGCCCCACTCCAAAATGACACTTAGCAAGATTTAGCTTCATGTTATACTGATCCAGGATATCAAATGCTCCCTTAATATCCTGGAGGTGATCCTCAGCCTTCTTAGATTTTACTACCATATCATCGATGTACACCTCCATGGTGTCCCCCAACTTTTCTTTGAACATCATGTTCACCAATCTTTGATATGTTGCACCTGCATTTTTCAAACCAAAGGGCATAGCAGTGTAACAATATATACCTATTGGTGTCATGAAGGCAATATCCTCCTAGTCTGAAGGTTCCATTTGGATCTGCTGGAATCCTGAAGATGCATCCATGAAGGTCAACATCTCATGGCCGGCAGTAGCATCCACCATTGAGTCAATATGAGGAAGAGGAAATGGGTCTTTGGGACAAGCTTTGTTTAAGTCTGTGTAATCTACACAAACTCTCCATTTCCCATTTTTCTTTTGCACCACAACTACATTTGCCAGCCATTTAGGAAACTTCACTTCCCTAATCATCTTGCTCCTTAGCAGTCTTTCAACTTCCTCTTGGATGATCACATTTCGCTCCGGAGCAAATTTCCTTCTCTTTTGTTGGACATGCTTGAATGACTTGTCGATGCCGAGCTTATGAGTTATAATATCCTTGGAAATGCCTGTCATATCCTCGTGCTTCCACGCGAACGTTGACATCCTGCATTTCAAAAAGTTAGTCAACTAATCTTCAATATCCTAAGGGATATTGGTTCCTACGAGCACCGAGATATCCAAATTATTCTGATCCAGGATAACTTTCTTTACATCCTGCTCTGAAGCCTCCATGATATCCTAGCCTCGAATCTTTAATTGCTATGCTGCATTAGGCTTTGTTGAGGATTTCATTGAAGAAGAATAACACTCCTTTGCTTCATGTTGATCACTTTCCACCTTGACAACTCCCCAAGGAGTAGGGATCTTGATGCATTGATGGTAGGTTGACGGAACAACTTTTATATCATGGATCCAAGGCCTACCTAGTATAATATTATAGCAGGATAAAGAGTCCATGACATAAAAGCGCTGCATTGAGTTGACCCCTTGAATATACACGGGCTACTTTATCTCTCCTACAGTATTCCTAGCTTCTCCGCTGAAACCAACGAGCACAATGGACTTCGAAGTAATATCCATTGGGGATACATTCATCCTTTTCAACGTTTCCAACTGGATTATGTTGAATGAGCTGCCATTATCCACTAATATCTTGCGCACAAAATGGTTAGCAACATATAACGTTATTACTAAAGCATCATGATGAGGATCCTGAACAGTATCCCTATCATCATTATTGAATGTGATCACTTTGTCAGTCGTGAGGGTTGACATCCTGGTTGGCTTATCTCCCTTCTCTGCTTTGGCTTCCTTCGCGTGTCTTTTCGCTGCAAAATATGATGTACCGCAGATGTCGGATCCTCCTGAAATAAAGTTAATTATTTTTGCATCTGCAGGAGGCGACGCTGCACGTTCAGGATCCTTATCAGGATCCTGACCCTTATTCTTCTTTCTTCCTAAGAGGTCCTTCAGATATCCCTTGCTTAAGAGATAGCTTATTTCTTTTCTCAAAGCGATGCAATCCTCAGTAACATGTCCGAAATCCTCATGGAAAGCACACCATTTGGACTTGTCCTTCCAATCAGCCTTTTGTTGATTTTTCCGTGGCCATATTGCTTTGTCTCCCAAACCCTGCATAGCATACATCAGTTCAGGTATGTTAACAGAAAAACAATATTCAGACAACTCAGGATACTCCTCAGGATCCTCGTCTTCAACAGCATTCACTTTTTTGCTATCATTTCTGCCATATGGCTTTGAGCGATATCGTTTATACGAGGACTCTGATTTCCTGTTGGTTGACTCATAGGTCGTGGATGAATTCATTCTCTCTTGCATCTTTTTATCATCCTCCAGCCGAATGTATCTTAAAGCCTTGTTACGAGCTTCGTCCAGATTCCTGCAGGGATTCATTACAAGATCCTGATAAAATTGAGAATCCTTTTGCAAAACCCCATCTTGAAGGCTTGCACGGCCGTTGCAACATCAAGATGTGGGATATCTAAGGATTCCCGACTAAACTTGTTCACATAATCCCTCAAGGATTCCTGAGGTCCTTGAGTTATCCTGTAAAGGTCACTGGTTAATTTCTCAAAACTCCGGTTGCAAGAAAATTGACTATTAAATAAGTTAAATAAATGAGCAAATGAAGTAATTGAGTGAGGAGGAACATTTAAGAGCCATTTTAAGGATGATCCTGTTAAGGAAGAACCAAAACCCTTGCACAAGCATGCTTCTTTGAGATCTGGAGGGATAGGGTTGATTTCCATCATTTCCCTATACTGGGCATTATGCTCCTCAGGATCCGTAGTTCCATCATAGAGTTTCATGTTGGGGGTTTGAAATCTTTTTGGGATTTCCGCATCACAAATGGGATACACAAACTGGGATATCCTGTGGCTGTCCTGGGACACTTCAGGAATTGGCTGAACCACCCCAGGTACACTGGATATCATGTCCTTCAGTTTTTGAAGCTCCCTGGAAAATGCTGATGTCATACCTGCATCCTGCAAAGATCCAACACCATTAGTAGCAAAAGTATTATTATTATTAGATACATTACCAGCTTGGGGATTCTGGCCATATCCTGAAGCATATCCTGAGCTTCTCACAGTTGATACTCTTACTGAAGAAGGTATCTCAGGAGTATGATTCTGAGAATGGCTAGGCACAATATTACCCCGGTTATCCTCAGTATAAACTGCAGAACTGAAGTTCAAAGCCCTGGGTTGCAATTTCAAGAGTTGTATCTCTCTCATCAGCATTTGATTAGTTTCCTGCTGCTGCCTCATCTGTTCCTGTACACTACCAAACAAATTTAGAATTTCTTCGTTAGAAGCCAAAACAGGACCAGATCCCTGGATATTGCGAGCGGGGATAACATCCCAAGCCAGATGACTTTCAGTTCCCTGTGAAGAGGCTTACATTCTCGGAGGAGGTGGTGGAAGAACCGAACCAATTGTTACAGAGGTTGTAGCAGACACGGTGGAAGAGCTCATGTTTGTCGCAACCCCCGATCCCTGATTCCCGGGATCAGGCGGACGCGAGCTCAGATTTTGGTGGTATCAGTTTGTTTAGTCTTGCAGCGGAATTTACACCAGGACCGTAGTTAGGAAATGTTTATCAGAGTAAAACCACCATATTTGATATTAATAATAACATGGGCAAAACCCAAGTTTCTTATTACAATACATTTATAGGGACAAACCCTATTTTATTGAATTTAAAACATCGTTTATTAGGTAACTTTTATAGCCACATTTTCCCAAGCCATCAGTGCTCTCCAGCTGGCTTTTCACTAATTGGCTGTTCACATTGTGTTACCTGTAACGTGTTTTAAAAACATTTGTCAGTCGGAAATACTGGTGAGTGAATCCCAGTTTAATCAAGAAACATTTTATCAATTAAAACAGTATTGAGAGGGATCACATTGTTTATATCTACACAATTACTCATTCAGTATTTGCCACTCGACCGGATCTATGGCTATGGTCAAATTACCCATTGGCTAACTCGTCGTCCAATGGTAATGCACTGTCATTCAGACTTACTACTACTCGTAGTAAATTTTGTATACAAAACCCCATAATACCGGCAGTAATTGAATAACTACAAAGACTCAATCACCGCTTAATCGCATTGTAAAATAATTAAGGTTTTGTAAAACATTCCAAAAACATTAACAAAAAGAGGATAAACTCACTTTGCTATCTTAGGCTTCTTGTAAGGGTTTCCTGGGTATAATCTATAATTTATACAAATGTACATTGGTTAGTATCATAACCCTTTGAGAATATTAATGATACCCTCCCCGAGACGGCATTCCAACAACTACGTCGGGCAGAACCACGACAGTTGTTACGGAACCCTAAATCAATCGGGCAGTGTAACTATTACGAAACTGGGGTTATAATACTTACAACGGAGCAGAACCTCGCTAATTAGGGGTATAATACCCGTGTATTATAACTTCTCTACAGAATTGGTATTTAGAATTGAGATTGTGAGCGACGAAAAACGTAAACTGATGCTATCTATTTATATGGTCTGATTCTAGTCCTGTCGCGGCCCGCGTGAGACACAGGCCAAGGTTACGCGGCCCGCGTCAACCTTGGTCAACACCATAGCTTAGTCCGGTCACCAAGTAGACTCGACACGATGTCGACACGTGTCAGCACCGGATGTCTCCGCGTTTCATGATCTGTCACGTCCCGCGTCAACTACACATATACTCTTACGCGGCCCGCTTCAACTAAAGAAATCAGCGAAGTCAATTCCTGCATTGATACTGCCCGCGTAAGATGTTGGGGTGGGTCTACGCGGCCCGCCTCAGCTCCCTTTTTCTTATTTTTAATTTATTTTATATATTATAACCTATTTCGGGCTCGGTTTTCACATACGGGGTGTAATATAAGATATATGGGGACATTTTACAATATAATGGAGTGTCGAAATATTATGAGGGTGTTGGTTTTACCGAGGGTTGTTACATTCTCCCCACCTTGTTTTAGAGCTCGTCCTCGAGATCTATTGAAATAAATGCGGGTATTTCTTTTGCATTTCTGACTCGAGCTCCCATGTATACTCAGGTCCTCTTTTGGAGTCCCACTTTACTTTGACTAGAACTAGTCTTTTATGCTTGAGATTCTTGACTTTCCTGTCTTCAATTTGTAGAGGTCTTTCTACAAACTTGAGTTGTTCATTTACCTCTATATCCTTAAGAGGTACTATCAATGATTCATCAGCTAAACACTTTTTAAGATTTGATACATGAAACACATCATGTATTCCTGCCATTTCTTCTGGCAGTTGTAGCTGATAGGCTACAGGTCCTATTTTTCTAATAATCTTGAAAGGTCCAACATACCTGGGACTTAGCTTTCCTCTTTTGATGAATCTTACTACTCCTTTCCAAGGAGAGACTTTCAATAATACTTTATCTCCTACTTGGAATTCCAACGGCTTGCGTCGATTATTAGCATAACTCTTCTGTCGATCACGTGCGGCTTTCAGTCGTTCCTTGACTTGAATAATCTTGTCAGTTGTTTCTTGCACTATCTCAGGTCCAGATAATTGCTTTTCCCCAATTTCTGCCCAACAGACTGGGGTTCGACACTTTCTTCCATAAAGTGCTTCAAAAGGTGCAGCATTGATACTTGTGTGATAACTATTATTATAAGAAAATTCTATTAAAGGTAAGTGATCGTCCCAATTACCTCCAAAATCAATTACACAAGCTCTAAGCATGTCCTCCATTGTCTGAATTGGCCTTTCGCTTTGTCCATCCGTTTGAGGATGATAAGCTGTGCTCAATTTTAACTTGGTTCCCATTGCCTTTTGGAAACTTGACCAAAAATGAGATGTAAAGCGACTATCTCTATCAGAAACAATTGATAAAGGAATACCATGTAAAGAAACAATTTCATTTACCTACAATTTAGATAATTGTTCCATACTAATTGTTTCCTTCATTGGTAGAAAATGAGTTGACTTAGTTAGTCTATCTACAATCACCCAAATTGTAACATTTCCTTTCCTAGTATTGGGTAATTTAGTAACAAAATCCATTGTTATTAATTCCCATTTCCAAACTGGCATTTCTAATTGCTGTAACAAACCTGAAGGTTTCTGATGTTCAGTTTTAACTTGTGAACAAGTTAAACATTGAGAAACATAAGCTGCTATATCCTTTTTCATTCCTATCCACCAGAAATTTTTCCTTAAATCCTGGTACATTTTGTCACTTCCTGGATGCATCGTATACTTGGACTTATGAGCTTCTTCTAATATACGATGGCGTAGATTTCCTAATTTAGGTATCCACATTCTCTTTTCATGGAATCTCCAAATTCCATCTGTTCCTTGTTTTAATTCTTTTAACATACCTTTTAACTTTTCAGTATCTTCCTTGATTACTGATTCTTGTGCTTCTCTTATTTGATTATTTAAATCTACCTGTAGATTTAATTTAAGAGAACGTACCCTTTTTGGCTTTTCATGATACTTTCGGCTTAAAGCATCTGCCACTACATTTGCTTTTCCTTCATGATACTGGATATCACAATCATAATCACTAAGAAATTCCATCCAACGTCTTTGCCTCATATTCAACTCTTTTTGCTTAATGATATACCTTAAACTCTTATGATCAGTGAATATGGTAAACTTACTACCATAAAGGTAATGTCTCCAAATCTTAAGAGCAAAAATTATAGCTCCTAACTCTAAATCATGGGTTGAATAATTCTCTTCATGACTCTTGAGTTGTCTAGATGCGTAAGCTATAACCTTTTGTCGTTGCATCAATACACATCCATAACCTAATTTAGAAGCATCACAGTAGACTACAAAGTCTTCAGTTCCTTCTGGTAATGCTAATATAGGTGTGTGGGTTAATCTTTGCTTAAGGATTCTAAAGGCTTCTTCTTGTTTTATTCCCCATTCAAACTTAACAGATTTACAGGTTAGCTTTGTTAAAGGAATGGCTATTCTAGAAAAATCTTGAATAAATCTTCTATAATAACTGTTATGGGTCATTTTCTGAGTGTACATATCCTGACTAATATCCTGCTTTTAATTGTTTATTTGTGACCAGGATACTGGACTGGGATATTGCTAGCATCCTAGGCGATATCCTGAGGTTGATTGAATTAACCACGTGCAGGTTAGAGGCTGTAGGTTAATAATGGTCAGATGGACTTCTTCTCCTCAAGACTCGGGAGTATCTGTTATGTGAGAGACGTTGAACCCGAAAGACCAGGTCTACAACGTTCGAGTGGGAAATATTCACCGGATCCCGGTTTATTAGGATAGTTTGTTACACTTCTTTTACTATAAATAGATGGGGGCGGATCAGATTAAGGCACGCAACTTTCACACACATTCTCAAACACTTTTGCTCTCTAGCTCACTGCAAACACTACACACCAACACTTGTATTCAAATTACTTTGTAACACCTAGTTGATCCGCACCACATCCTGCACTGTATCCTGATATTTGAAGTAATAGAAGAACAAGGCAGCTGCGATTGTCAGCTCCCGAGGTTTTGTGCCGGCGATCTAAATTGATCAAGGGCTTTCCTCGTATATCCTGTGTCACCCTTTACATTTTTGCTCATTGTTTGATCAAAGATACAGCTCTATATTCTGAGCCGTATCCTGAAACTGTTTTTGCAAATAACTTGAATAACGTATTTTTGACACACTTTTCTAGCACACTACCTCACTTAACTAATTTGATCACTTAATTGCTTCGGTAATTTTTGACCAAAACAAGTTGGCGCCCACCGTGGGGCAAGTGGTGCTATTTTTGCTAAAAACTTTAATAAAATCATTACTCGGTTTTATTTTGTCAAAACTCTTTTCTAAATTGTTTTCAATGGCCTCAAGATCAAACATGAGCTCCTCCACTATGTCCGCTACGACTTCTGCTACTACCGGTTCGGTGCTTCCACCACCTCCTCCAAGGATGCCAGTTTCTTCACAACCTCAGGATATTATCCCTACTCGGAGTGTTCAGGGATCTGCTCCCGTTTTAGCCTCTAATGATGAAATTATAACTTTATTTGGAAGTGTGCAGGAACAAATGAGGCAGCAACAGGAAACTAACCAAATGCTGTTAAGAGAAATACAACTCTTAAAAGCTAGCTCGAGTAGACCTGCTGAAGAAACTGTCACTCCTATACAACCCAGGGCTTTGAACTTCAGTTCTGCAGTTTACACTGAGGATAACCGGGGGAATATCGTCCCAAGCCATTCTCAGAATCATACCCCTGAGATACCCTCCTCAGTCAGGATGTCAACTGTGAGGAGCTCAGGATATGTTTCAGGATATGGACAAAATCCTCAGACCGGTAACGTGTCAAATAATAATATTCTTGCTACTAACAACAATGGATCTTTGCAGGATGCAGGTATGACGTCAACATTTACTAGGGAGCTTCAAAAATTGAAGGACATGATATCCAGTGTACCTGGAGTGGTACAGCCAATTCCGGAAGTATCTCAAGACAGCCACAGGATATCCCGCTTTGCATATCCTATCTGTGATGCTGAAATCCCAAAAAGATTTCAGACCCCCAACATGAAACTGTATGACGGGACTACAGATCCTGAAGAGCATATTGCCCAGTATAGGGAAAGGATGGAAATCAATCCTATCCCTCCAAATCTCAAGGAAGCATGCTTATGCAAGGGATTCAGTTCTACCTTGACAGGATCAGCCTTAAAATGGCTGTTAAATGTTCCTCCTCACTCAATTACTTCGTTTGCTCATTTGGTTAATTTATTTAACAGTCAATTTTCTTGCAGTCGGAGTTTTGAGAAACGAACCAGTGATCTTTACAGGATAACTCAGGGACCTTAGGAATCCTTGAGGGATTATGTGAACAAGTTTAGTCGAGAATCCTTGGATATCCCACATCTTGATGTTGCAACAGCTGTTCAGGCTTTTAAGATGGGGTTACAAAAGGATTCTCAGTTTTATCAGGATCTTGTAATGAATCCCTGCAGGAATCTTGACGAAGCTCGTAACAGGGCTTTGAGATACATCCGCTTGGAAGATGACAAAAAGATGAAAGAAAGGATGAATTCTACCTCAACCTACGAATCAACCAACAGGAAATCAGAATCCTCGTATAAACCATATCGCTCCAAGCCATATGGTAGAAATGATAACAAGAAAGTGAATGCTGTTGAAGACGAGGATCCTGAAGAATATCCTGACTTATCTGAATACTGCTTTTCGGTTAATATACCTGAGTTAATGTATGCTATGCAGGGTTTAGGAGACAAAGCTAGGTGGCCTCGAAAGAACCAGCAGAAAGCTGATTGGAAGGATAAATCCAAGTGGTGTGCCTTCCATGAAGACTTCGGACATGTGACCGAGGATTGCATTGCTTTTAGGAAAGAAATCAGTTACCTGTTAGGCAAAGGGTATCTAAAGGATTTGCTGGGAGGAAAGAAGAATAAAGGGCAGGATCCTGAGAAGGATCCTGAACGAGCAGCATCACCCCCAGCAGATGCCAAAATAATTAACTTTATTTCAGGAGGATCTGACATTTGTGGGACTTCGTATTCTGCGGCCAAGAGACATGCGAAGGAAGCAAAGACTGAAAAGGGAGATAAACCAGCTAGGATGACTACCCTTACAACCGATAAAGTGACCACTTTTGATAGTGATGACAGGGATACTGTCCAGGATCCTCACCATGATGCTCTCGTAATAACATTATATATTGCTAACCATTTTGTGCGCAGGATATTGGTGGACAATGGTAGCTCCGTCAACATAATTCAGCTGGAAACATTGAAGAGGATGAATGTATCTCCGATGGACATTACTTCGAAGTCCACTGTGCTCGTTGGTTTCAGTGGAGAAGCTAGAAATACTGTAGGAGAGATAAAGTTACCAGTATATGTTGAAGGGGTCAACTCGATACAACGCTTCTGTGTGATGGACTCATTATCCTGCTACAACATCATACTAGGCAGGCCATGGATCCATGACATGAAGGCTGTGCCTTCTACTTATCACCAGTGCATCAAGATACCTACCCCTTGGGGGGTCGTCAAAGTTGATAGTGACCAGCAGGAGGCGAAGGAATGCTACTCATCCTCAATGAAATCCTCAACCAAGCCTAATCCAGCATAGCAATTAAAGATGCGGGCCCGGGATACCTTGGAGGCTTCAGAGCAGGATGTGAAGAAAGTTATCCTAGATCAGGATAATCCTGATATCTTGGTGCTCGTAGGAACCAATATCCCTCGGGATATTGAAAAACAATTAACTAACTTTTTGAAGTGCAGGATGTCAACATTTGCATGGAAACATGAGGATATGACAGGTATATCCAAAGACATTATTACTCACAAGCTTGGAATTGACAGGTCGTTCAAGCCTATACAGCAAAAGAGAAGGAAGTTTGCTCCTGAACGAAATGCAATTATCCAGGAGGAAGTTGAAAGACTGTTGAAGTCTAAAATGACCAGGGAGGTCAAGTTTCCAAGATGGCTGGCAAATGTAGTTGTAGTACAGAAGAAAAATGGGAAATGGAGAGTCTGTGTAGATTACACGAACTTGAATAAGGCTTGTCCTAAAGACCCATTTCCTCTTCCTCATATTGATGCAATGGTGGATGCTATTGCCAGGCATGAGATGTTAACATTCATGGACGCATCTTCAGGATTTCAGCAGATCCAAATGGAACCTTCGGATCAGGAGGATACGGCCTTCATGACACCGACAGGTATTTATTGCTATACTACTATGCCTTTCGGTTTGAAAAATGCAGGTGCAACTTCTCAGAGATTGGTGAACATGATGTTCAAAGATAAGCTGGGGGACACCATGGAGGTATATATTGACGATATGGTGGTGAAATCTAAAAGGGCTGAGGATCACCTCCAGGATATTAAGGGAGCATTTGATATCCTGGATCAGTATAACATGAAACTAAATCCTGCTAAGTGCCATTTCGGGGTAGGGGCAGGAAAGTTTCTAGGATATATGGTGACGAAAAGGGGCATTGAGGCGAGCCCGGAGCAGATTAGAGCTATCCTGGATATAAAATCACCTTCGAATATGAAGGATGTTCAACGATTAACAGGCCGAGTAGCAGCATTGAACAGATTTATTTCAAGATCCTCGGAAAAATGCAATGAATTCTATGATATCCTCAAGAAAAATAAGAAGTTTGAATGGGAAGCAAAGCATGAAGCAGCCTTGCAGGATTTGAAGCGATATCTCTCAACTGCACCTCTATTGATGAAGCCTGAAAATGGTGAACCACTATCCCTATACCTCGCTGTATCAGGGAATGCTGTAAGTGTCGTTCTTATAAAGGACCATGAAGGTCAGCAATATCCTGTTTATTATGTTAGTAAAAGCTTGTTAGATGCTGAAACTAGGTACTCCCATCTAGAGAAACTGATATTAGCCTTAGTTATGGCATCAACAAAACTTAGACATTATTTTGAGACACATAGGATTCATGTTAAGACCAATTATCATGTTAAAAACGTGCTTAGGAAACCCGAGATGTCGGGCAGGATGGCCAAGTGGTCAGTAAAACTGAGTGCTTATGACTTAGTATATGAGCCAAGAAATGCCATAAAGTCACAGGCTTTAGCTGACTTTGTGGCTGATTTCAGTAGTGACATTCAAAATGAAGTGGATTTAGAAGTACAGCAGCTAGGAGAGAACTTAGAGTGTTGGACATTGTATACTGATGGTGCATCTAACGTAAGAGGTGTAGGTTTAGGCATACTACTAAAATCGCCACAGGGGGGTATATTACCCCAGGCTATTAGGTGTGAATTTCCTGCTACTAATAATGAGGCAGAGTAAGAGGCTTTAATTGCAGGATTAGAGTTGGCTAAAAATATGAATATCAAGAATTTGCAAGTATATGTTGACTCCTTGTTAATCACTAATCATTTTAATGGAACATATGCAGTTAAAGGAGAGAAGTTAGTCGAATACCTCGATATTCTCAAAAAATTGCAGGATATTTCGATGTTTTTACACTTGAACAGGTACCAAGGGAAGATAATGCTGAAGCAGATGCACTAGAAAACCTGGGATCATCGGTCAGGATACCAGAAGGAACCCGAATATCAATATTGCATATCTTATATCCTGCGACGGATCCTCAGGATACAGAAGTAGTGAATATTCAGGATCCTGTTGCTGAATATCCTGAGGAGGATCCTAAATCCTGGACGGCTCCAATCGTAAGATATCTCAAAGAGGGACACATCCCTAGAGACGAAAATCCTAAGGCATTTAGGATGAAGGTATCACGATTCACCATTATAAATAATATCTTGTATAAGAAATCTCTTGCAGGACCATATCTAAGGTGCTTGGAGGATCCCGAAACTAAAGAAGTACTTCAGGATATACATGATGGGGATTGTGGTAACCATACTAGGGGCAGGTCATTATTCTCAAAGGTGTTGAGAACAGGATACTATTGGCCAACAATAAGGAAAGATGCTACAGAATATGCTCGAAGATGTGATGCATGTCAAAGGCACAGTAACATACTGTACCAACCGGCTGAACCACTATATCCTATAGTATCCCCTTGGCCATTCATGAAATGGGGGATGGACATAGTAGGGAAATTACCAAAAGCTCAAGGAGGAAAAGTTTTCATGTTGGCAATGACGGATTATTTCTCCAAATGGGTTGAAGCAGAAGCGTTCGTTCAAGTTAGAGATCAGGAAGTGGTATCCTTTATAAAAAGGAATATCCTGACTAGGTTTGGAGTACCGGCTGAGATAATCTGTGACAACGGATCTCAATTTATAAGTAAGAGGACTACTGACTTCTGCAAGAGTTGGGGAATCAAAATGATTACGTCCACCCCGGTACATCCTCAAGCAAATGGACAAGCTGAATCCTCAAACAAGATAATTGTCAATAACTTGAAGAAAAGGTTAGGGGCCAAGAAAGGAAGATGGACAGAAGAACTACCCTTTGTTTTTTGGGCTGACAGAATGACGGTAAAAAATGCAACTGGTCAAACCCCATTTTCCTTAGTATTCGGAGCAGAAGCAGTGATCCCGACAGAAATGGTGATACCCACAGCAAGATCCAACCTCAGGAATCCTGAGCAGAATCCTGAAGTCCTATGCCAGGAGCTGGATACTATTGATGAGACGAGAGATGCAGCACGGCTAAGAATAGCCGCATATCAACAAAGGATATCCAGAGCATATAACAAGAATATAAGGACCAGAAGGTTTAAAGTTGGAGATTGGGTGTTAAGAAAGGCTTTTCAAAATACTACTAATCCTGCTGATGGATAGCTGGCTCCAAAATGGGAAGGACCATATGAGGTTGAATCAGAATCAGGAAAAGGTGCATACCGACTCAAGAATATGGAGGGGGATATGCTGCCGAGATCTTGGAATGCTATACACCTTAAGCTTTATTTCAAGTGAGTTTAGAATTTAATTTCTAACTCAGGATGGTATGAATTCTATCTCTTTTAAATATGTTTGATTTGATTTATTCTTTGAAACCAAATACTGACTTAAGCATCGGAGGGGTGTTAGCCAAGCTAACACCCACCTTAGTTTGAGGATGTTTTACAGTATATGCTTCGGGATATAGCACTAGGATACACACTCAAGATACTTCGAAAGATTAGAGGATTGGCCCCCTCTCTCACGTATAAGGGATCCTGATTCCTTCACAGGTTTAAAGGTATTCACTGTTAGGGGTCATTTTCTTAACATACGTATCCTGATCAATATCCTGCCTTTGTTTGTTTATTTGTGATCAGGGTGCTGGAAGAGGATATTGCTAACATCTTGGGCGATATCCTGAGGCTTATTGAATTAATCACGTGCAGGTTAAAGGTTGAGACTTGCTAACGGTCAAGAGGACTTCTTCTCCACAAGACTCGGACGAATTTGTTGAGGGAGAGACGTTGAGCCCGAAAGACCAGGTCTACAACGTTCGAAGAAGGAATATTCGGTGGATCCCGCAAGTTTAGGGTAGTTTGTTATTTTATCTTTACTATAAATAGATGGGGGCGGATCAGCTTAGAACACACAATTTTTCACTAACACTCTCATACACTTTCACTCTCTAGCTCATTGCAAACACTACACTTGTATTCAAGTTTCGTTGTAACACTTAGTCGATCCGTACCACATCCTGCACTGTATCCTGATTTTTGAAGCAATAGAAGAACAAGGCAGCTGCGATTGTCAGCTCCCGAGGTTTTATGCCGGCGATCTAGATTGATCAAGGGCTTTCCTCGTACATCTCGTGTCGTTTACTTTACTTTTGCTCATTGTTTGATCATAGATACAGCTCAATATCCTGAGTACTGTTTTTCCAAATAACTTAACAAGCATATTTTCAACACACTTTCTAGCACACTACCTCACTTTACTAATTTGATCACTAAGTTACTTCGGTAATTTTTGACCAAAACAATTTGGCGCCCACCGTGGGGCAAGTGGTGCTCTCTTTACTAAAAATTTTTGTCAAATCGCTAATTGGTTTTCTATTTTCAAAACTTTTTGCCACATTGTCCATAATGGCCTCAAGATCAAACATGAGTTCCTCCACTGTGTCTGCTATGACTTCTGCTACTACCGGTTCGGTGCTTCCACCACCTCCTCCAAGGATGCCAGCCTCTACACAACCTCAAGATGTTATCCCTACTCGGAGTGTCCAGGGATTTGCTCCTGTTTTAGCTTCTAATGATGAAATTTTAACCTTATTTGGAAGTGTACAGGAACAAATGAGGCAGCAACAGGAAACAAACCAAATGCTTTTGAGGGAAATACAACTCCTGAAGTCTGGCTTGAGCAGATCTGCTGAGGATATTGTCACTCCATTACATCCCAGAACGTTGAACTTCAGTTCAGCTGTGTATACCGAGGATAACAGGGGGAATATCCTAGCATTCCTCAGAATCATACTCCTGAAATACCCTCCTCGGTCAGGATGTCGACCATAAGGAGCTCAGGATATGCTTCAGGATATGGGCAAAATCCTCCAACGGGTAACGTGTCAAATAATAATAATACTCATGCTACTAACAATAGTGGATCTTTGCAGGATACAGGTGTAACATCAGCACTTACTAGGGAACTTCAGAAGTTGAAGGACATGATATCTAGTGTACCTGGGGTGGTCCAGCCGATCCCAGAAGTATCCCAGGACAGCCACAAGATATCTCGTTTTGCATATCGTATCTGTGATGCTGAGATCCCAAAGAGATTTCAAACCCCCAACATGAAGCTTTACGATGGAACTACGGATCCTGAGGAGCATATTGCTCAGTATAGGGAAAGAATGGAGATTAACCCTATTCCTCCGGAGCTCAAGGAAGCGTGCCTGTGCAAGGGATTTGGTTCTACCTTAACAGGATCAGCCTTAAAATGGCTGTTAAATGTTCCTCCGCACTCAATTACTTCGTTTGATCATTTGGTTAATTTATTCAATAATCAATTTTCTTGTAGTCAGAGTTTTGAGAAACTAACCAGTGATCTTTACAGGATAACTCAAGGGCCTCAGGAATCCTTGAGGGATTATGTAAACAAATTCAGTCGGGAATCCTTGGATATCCCACACCTTGATGTTGCAACAGCTGTGCAAGCCTTTAAGATGGGATTACAAAAGGATTCTCAGTTTTATCAGGATCTTGTAATGAATCCCTGCAGGAATCTCTACGAAGCTCGTAACAGGGCTTTGAGATATATCCGTCTGGAAGATGACAGGAAGATGCAAGAAAGGATGAACTCATCTAACACTTATGAGTCAACTAACAGGAAGTCAGAATCCTCATTTAAGTCATATCGGCCTAAGCCATATGGTAGAAATGAAAACAAGAGAGTGAATGCTGTCGAAGATGAGGATCCTGAAGAGTATCCTGAGTTGTCTGAATATTGCTTTTCTGTTAACATTCCTGAATTGATGTATGCCATGCAGGGTCTAGGAGACAAGGCTAGGTGGCCTCGAAAGAATCAACAAAAGGCTGACTGGAAAGATAAGTCAAAATGGTGTGCTTTCCACGAAGATTTCGGACATGTAACTGAGGATTGCATTGCTCTAAGGAAAGAAATAAGCTACCTTCTAAGCAAGGGATATCTGAAAGATCTCTTAGGGAGAAAGAAGAATAAGGGTCAGGATACTGAGAAGGATCTTGAACGAGCAGCATCACCTCCTGCGGATGCCAAGATAATTAACTTCATCTCAGGAGGATCCGACATTTGTGGAACCTCGTATTCTGCAGCAAAGAGACATGCAAAAGAAGCTAAGGCCGAAAGGGGAGACAAACCTGTAAGGATGACTACCCTCACAACTGACAAAGTGATCACTTTTGACGCAGATGATAGGGATACTGTCCAGGATCCTCACCATGATGCTCTGGTAATAACGTTATATGTGGCTAACCATTTTGTACGCAGGATATTAGTTGATAATGGCAGCTCCGTCAACATAATCCAACTAGAAACTCTGAAGAGAATGAATGTATCTCCAATGGATATCACTTCAAAGTCTACCGTGCTTGTTGGATTCAGTGGAGAGGCTAGAAACACAGTGGGCGAGATAAAGTTGCCAGTATACGTTGAAGGAGTCAACTCGATACAATGTTTCTGTGTAATGGATTCTCTATCTTGCTATAACATCATACTGGGAAGACCATGGATTCATGATATGAAGGCCGTGCCATCAACATATCACCAATGCATCAAGATACCTACCCCTTGGGGAGTGGTCAAAGTTGATAGTGATCAGCAGGAGGCGAAAGAATGCTACTCATCTTCGATGAAATCCTTAACCAAACCGAGTGCAGCATAGCAATTAAAGACGCGGGCCCAGGATATCATGGAGGATCCGGAGCAGGATGTGAAGAAAATTATCCTGGACCAGGATAATCCCGATATTTCGGTGCTCGTAGGGACCAATATCCCTCAGGATATTGAAGAACAATTAATTAACTTTTTGAAATGCAGGATGTCAACGTTTGCATGGAAGCATGAGGATATGACAGGCATATCCAAAGATATTATCACTCACAAGCTTGGAATTGATAAATCATTCAAGCCTGTGCAACAAAAAAGAAGGAAGTTTGCTCCCGAACGGAACACTATTATCCAGGAGGAAGTTGAAAGACTATTAAAGTCCAGAATGATCAGAGAGGTTAAGTTCCCAAAATGGCTAGCAAACGTGGTTGTAGTACAGAAGAAGAATGGGAAATGGAGAGTTTGTGTAGACTACACAGACTTGAACAAAGCTTGTCCTAAAGACCCATTTCCTCTTCCCCACATTGATGCAATGGTAGATGCCACTGCCGGGCATGAAATTCTGACCTTCATGGATGCATCTTCAGGATTTCAACAGATCCAAATGTAGCCTTCTGACCAGGAGGATACCGCCTTCATGACACCAACAGGTATTTATTGTTATACAGCTATGCCTTTTGGTTTGAAAAATGCAGGTGCAACATACCAAAGATTGGTGAACATGATGTTCAAAGACAAACTGGGGGACACCATGGAGGTATATATCGATGACATGGTGGTGAAATCTAAAAAGGCTGAGGATCACCTCCAGGATATCAAGGGAGCATTTGATATCCTGGATCAATACAACATGAAGCTTAATCCTGCTAAATGCCATTTCGGAGTGGGGGCAGGAAAGTTTCTTGGATATATGGTGACAAAAAGGGGGATAGAAGCAAGCCCAGAGCAGATCAAAGCTATCCTGGACATAAAATCACCCTCAAATATGAAGGACGTACAAAGATTGACAGGCCGAGTAGCAGCTCTAAACAGGTTTATCTCAAGATCCTTAGAGAAATGCAAAGACTTCTATGATATCCTGAAGAAGAACAAAAGATTCGAATGGGGGGAAAAGCATGAAGCAGCCCTGCAGGATTTGAAATGATATCTCTCAACCGCACCTCTATTGATGAAGCCTGAAAATGGTGAACCACTATCCCTGTACCTTGCTGTATCAGGGAATGCTGTAAGTGCCGTTCTTATAAAAGACCATGAAGGTCAGCAATATCCTGTTTATTATGTTAGTAAAAGTTTGCTAGATGCCGAAACTAGGTATTCTCACTTAGAAAAATTAATACTAGCATTAGTCATGGCATCAACGAAGCATAGACATTATTTCGAGACACATAGGATACATGTTAAGACAAATTATCCTGTCAAAAATGTGCTTAGGAAACTAGAGATGTCAGGTAGGATGACCAAATGGTCAGTAAAGTTAAGTGCTTATGATTTAGTATATGAACCAAGAAATGCCATAAAATCTCAGGCTTTAGCTGACTTGTGGCTGACTTTAGTAATGACATTCAGGACGAGGTAGACCTAGAAGTTCAACAGTTAGCAGAATCTTCAGGATCCTGGACATTATATACTGATGGTGCATCTAATGTAAGAGGAGTAGGATTAGGAATACTACTAAAATCGCCACAGGGGGACATATTACCCCAGGCTATTAGGTGTGAATTTCCTGCTACTAATAATGAAGCAGAGTATGAGGCTTTAATTGCAGGATTAGAATTGGCTAAGAGCATGAGTGTCAAAAAATTGCAAGTATATGTTGACTCTTTGTTAATTACTAACCATTTTAATGGATCCTATGCAGTTAAGGGTGAGAAGTTAATCGAATATCTCGATATTCTCAAAAAATTAGCAGGATATTTCGATGTTTTTATACTTGAACAGGTACCGAGGGAGGATAATGCTGAAGCGGATGCCTTAGCAAATTTAGGATCATCGATCAGGATACCTGAAGGGACCCAAATACCAATATTACATGTCTTATATCCCGCAACGAATCCTCAGGATAAAGAAGTAGCGGGTATTCAGGATCCGGGAGCAGAACATCCTGAGAAGGATCCTAAATCCTGGACAGCTCCAATCATGAGATATCTCAAAGAAGGACATATCCCTGGAAATGAAAATCCTAAGGCATTTAGGATGAAGGTATCACGATTCACTATTATAAATAATATTTTATACAAGAAATCTCTTGCAGGACCGTATTTGAGATGCTTGGAGGATCCCGAAGCCAAAGAAGTACTTCAGGATATACATGAAGGGGATTGTGGTAACCATACTGGGGGTAGGTCGTTATTCTCAAAAGTATTAAGGACAGGATATTATTGGCCAACAATGAGAAAGGATGCAGCAGAATATGCTCGAAGATGTGACGCATGTCAAAGACATAGTAACATACTGCATCAACCTGCTGAACCATTATATCCTATCGTTTCCCCTTGGCCATTTATGAAGTGGGGTATGGATATAGTGGGAAAGCTACCAAAAGCTCCGGGAGGAAAAGTCTTTATGCTAGCAATGACGGATTATTTCTCTAAGTGGGTTGAAGCAGAAGCATTCGTTCAAGTAAGAGACCAAGAAGTAGTATCCTTCATCAAGAGAAATATCCTGACCAGATTCGGAGTACCAGCTGAGATAATCACTGACAATGGTTCTCAGTTCATAAGTAAGAGGACTACTGACTTTTGCAAAAGTTGGGGAATCAAAATGATTACGTCTACTCCGGTACATCCTCAAGTAAATGGACAAGCAGAATCCTCAAACAAGATAATCGTCAATAACTTAAAGAAGAGACTTGGAGCCAAAAAAGGAAGATGGGCAGAAGAATTACCCTTTGTTTTATGGGCAGATAGGACAACGGTGAAGAATGCAACAGGCCAAACCCCATTTTCCTTGGTATTTGGAGCAGAAGCAATGATTCCAACGGAAATGACAATACCTACTGCAAGATCTACCCTAAGTGATCCTGAGCAGAATCCTGAAGCCTTGACTCAGGATTTAGACACTATAGATGAGAAGAGAGTTGCGGCAAGGCTAAGGATGGCAGCATATCAACAGAGAATATCCAGGGCATATAACAAGAATATTAGAACCAGAAGATTTAAGATTGGAGATTGGGTGTTAAGAAAGGCTTTTTAGAATACTACTAATCCTGCCGATGGCAAGTTAGCTCCAAAATGGGAAGGACCGTATGAAGTTGAATCAGAAGCAGGGAAAGGAGCATATAGACTCAAGAATATGGAGGGGGATATGCTACCGAGATCTTGGAATGCTATACACCTTAAGCTCTATTTCAAGTGAGTCTAGAATTTAATTTCTAACTCAGGATGGTATGAATTCTACCTCTTTTAAATATGTTTGGTTTAATTTGTTATTTGCAACCCAATACTGACTTAAGCATCGGAGGGGTGTTAGCCAAGCTAACACCCACCTTAGTTTACAATTGTTTTGCAAGATATGTTTCAGGATATAGCTCCGGGATATGTACTCAGGATAACTCGAAAGATTAGAGGATTGGCCCCCTCTCTCACGTTTAAGGGATACTGATCCCTTCACAGGTTTAAAGGTATTCACCTTTCTTCCGAATTGGGTTTAAACACCCCGCCTGGAGCGCAAGTTATTCAGGGATAGTTCAAGATGGCGGGACCAGTCCATGTAAAAGTGGCTGACAATTTCGTTACTGTTGGCTATATCCTGAATCCTAACGGTATATGAGGATTGATCACCCTCTCTCACGAAAGGGTATTTTCATACTCTCTAAGGTTTAAAGGTTTTCACCTTTCTAAGTCTTGGAGTTTATACACTCCCGCCTGTAGCGCATGAAAATTTGGGATTTTCCCCAGGATACAAGGGATTTATCTCCAGTACATCCTTGGGTTTTACCCTTGGGACTTAAAAATTGCCTGTGCAATGGAAACTGACATTCAATAGATTTCTAAAGTGTTAGAAGACGTTGTACACAGGGGACATTCCTGCCAAGATGGTGATGTAAAATTAAAAGGATGAGGCTCAGAACTTATACACTAAGTATCTTGCACAGGGGACATCTTCATTGGATGAGTTGCAAAGGGACTAAAGTTTGGTAATAGGTTTATACCCTATTTCTGGTATGATCTTTCCTTTTTAAACGTCGTATAAATTTTTTGTAACATTATTTTAAGTATCCTGATGTATTTTCAAAGTCCTTTTCAGGATATTTGATTAGGGTGTTTGAAACCAGTATTAGTTTGGAACTCTGATCATTTAAATATTATCAAAACTTGGTTTTGAAAAGATAGACTATTTTTCACTTTCTAAAGAAATTTTTACAAAGTTGAAGGAACGTTTGGAAGTTCTATCTAATAAGAGGCTTTTACAGTATACCGCTGAGCATACTGATCAGGATATTTTATAAAATAACAGTATGAAATTTTTTGCAAAGCTAAGATTTATACTTAAAAAGATGAAATTATTCTTGAAGCAATCAATATTGGTTGACAACCGAAGGTTTCATCCTGAAACCCAGGACCCATCCACCTTCGGCTATCAAATTGTTTGGATACAAAAATAAAAATTGTTCATAAAAACATAAAATTGTTCGAATGATTTAAAGAAAATAAGCTCTAGGGGGTAGTGCCTTCTTGGTCCATAGCGGTTTCAGCAACATCCATCTTGGGATCCGCCTCAGCATCCTTCTCAGCGTCGGCTACTTTTTCAACTACTTTGGAAGGTTCTTCGACAGTTGATTTGGAAGAGGTGCCGCCAAGGTTCTTCAGCTTGGTCTCCTAAGCAGCAACATCCCAGGAAGGGCATTCGAAACCTAAAGTTTTGGCTTCATGAGCCATCTTCAGCCTGGCTTGAAGGAGAGAAATGACGACGGAACTTTTGAGGCTTTCTCGATAACTGACCATATCCCGTTCGTGCTGCATATTGGCAGCTTCCAGATCGGCATGGGCTTGAAGAGTGGCTTTGTTGAGAGCAACTTGGTGTTCTTGGGTCATAGCTTTGTATTTCTCCTCGTAATGATGAGATTTGGCGGCCGTGATCATACCTTGGTCAGAGATTGTGATTTCTGCTTCCTTTAACTTAGATTCAAGTGTTTTGTTGAGCTTGCAGGATTCTTGGTATAAATGAACTAAACGCTCAAGACCCTACAAAGGTAAGAGGACAGGGGTTAACGTTGATAAATCTTTGAAAATAATCTATGTTTCAGGATATGGTGTGAGGATACTAACCTGGTTAAGAAAAGAAGTCATAAACCCGCTGGCTTCAATGAACCCGTGTTTCTCATAAGGAAAGGTGTCAGAGATGACAGGGGAATCGGGTTCTTTCCTTTTGCGGGAACTTGAACTCCGGGGCTTGGTAGCCGGTGAAGGTTTAGGAATGATGATGGCTTTGGAGCTACTGGGTTTGGATGTAGCAGTGGTCTTGGGGCTAGGTTCTTTCTTGACCTGGATCTGGTCAGAATAGCTATCCAATTAGTCAAGGTCAAAGACTTCGGGGATCTTAGCTGGTGCTGCATAAAGGGAAAAGTTTTACTCTTTATTTTATCATTATATTGTTTTGTCTAATTATTTTGAAAGAAATTCTTACCAGACATCTCGGATGATGAGTATTGACTTGAACTTGGGACGTGTGTGGTGAAAGTCCTGTCTATTGCAGGTAATCGGTAAACGGTATTGATTCTCTCTTCTGACTCAGCGGTAGGGGGAGCAACTTCCTTGAAGTTCACTGCATAAAGATCAAAAACAAGAATATTAATAAAAGATAACAATCAAATCGTCTATGAGGATATTTATGATCCTACCGGTGGTTAACCACTCCACCGGAAGGTTGGCACCCTCAGCAATGGAATCTCGTTTGACGAAGAAGAATTTGCGTTGCCATCCGTCTTCGTTTTTGGTGGCTTTGAGAATCAGGGGTTTGCTGGAGGTCGAGAAGAGCAAGAACCGGCTAGAGCCATGGGACCGGAGGCGGTAAGCAATAGGTAAATCCTCGATGCAGAGGTCAGAGCAATGGAGGTTTTTGATTTGGTTGAGTACAATTAGTACTCTCCAAACCATGGGCATGGCTTGAGCAAAAGAGATGCCAGTAATACGAAAGAATTGCATCATGAATTCAGGAAAAGGGTATCGAAGACCTAATGAAAAAGGATATGCTGGAAAACAGATCCATTCGGTAGAAGAAACATTCGATCGGATTGACCGATCGAATGGCCTAAAGACCGTGCTGTCGGGGAAAGCGCCAGAGGCTCTTAAAGCTGCAATGCCTGCGTTGTCAAAAGCGCAGATCTCCTTTTCGGGATTTTTAAGAAGATTCTGCTTGCTGGGTGAAGGTCTCGGCGTCCGTTGCAAGAAAGATGAAGTAAATTTACAGGAAGAAAATCAGAAATGGAGAATTACCTGAAGGTTCTGTTGAAGATATCTGCTTTTCAAACAAGAAAAGAGAAGATATAGGGGCATCGTGGATCTCCATTGAGTAAAAAACGCGTTGGAAGTTACGATGTGATCTTGACCGTTGCTTCGTTTTAAATGCCTTGAGTTATGGGATAAGATTTTTGAAATATATCCGTTAGATTGGTATACCAACCGATATATTTGGGGACAATTGTTAGGGGTCATTTTCTTAACATACGTATCCTGATCAATATCCTGCCTTTGTTTGTTTATTTGTGATCAGGGTGCTGGAAGAGGATATTGCTAACATCTTGGGCGATATCCTGAAGCTTATTGAATTAATCACGTGCAGGTTAAAGGTTGAGACTTGCTAACGGTCAAGAGGACTTCTTCTCCACAAGACTCGGACGAATTTGTTGAGGGAGAGACGTTGAGCTCGAAAGACCAGGTCTACAACGTTCGAAGAAGGAATATTCGGTGGATCCCGCAAGTTTAGGGTAGTTTGTTATTTTATCTTTACTATAAATAGACGGGGGCGGATCAGCTTAGAACACACAATTTTTCACTAACACTCTCATACACTTTCACTCTCTAGCTCATTGCAAACACCACACTTGTATTCAAGTTTCGTTGTAACACTTAGTCGATCCGTACCACATCCTGCACTGTATCCTAATTTTTGAAGCAATAGAAGAACAAGGCAGCTGCGATTGTCAGCTCCCGAGGTTTTATGCCGGCGATCTAGATTGATCAAGGGCTTTCCTCGTACATCTCGTGTCATTTACTTTACTTTTGCTCATTGTTTGATCATAGATACAACTCAATATCCTGAGCCGTATCCTGAGTACTGTTTTTCCAAATAACTTAACAAGCATATTTTCAACACACTTTCTAGCACACTACCTCACTTTACTAATTTGATCACTAAGTTACTTCGGTAATTTTTGACCAAAACATTCACCTTTCTTCCGAATTGGGTTTAAACACCCCGCCTGGAGCGCAAGTTATTCGGGAATAGTTCAAGGTGGCGGGACCAGTCCATGTAAAAGTGGCTGACAATTTCATTACTATTGGCTATATCCTGAATCCTAAAGGTATATGAGGATTGATCACCCTCTCTCATGAAAGGGTATTTTCATACTCTCTAAGGTTTAAAGGTTTTCACTTTTCTAAGTCTTGGAGTTTATACACTCCCGCCTGTAGCGCGTGAAAATTTGGGATTTCCCCCAGGATACGAGGAATTTGTCTCCAGTAGGTTTTGGGTTTTACCCCTGTAACACGAAAAATCGTCTATACAATTGGAACTGATGTCCAGAAAATTTCTAAGTATTCGAAGATATTATGTACAGGGGACATTCCTACTAAGGCAATGGTGTAAAGCTTAAAAGATAAAGCTTGGACCTAATGCACTAAGTGTCTCAGACAGGGGACATCCTCATTGGAAGAGTTGCAAAGGGATTGAAGTTTAGGGTTATACCCTATTCCTGGTATGATCTTTCCTTTGTAAACATTATTTAAGTTTTTGAAACTATGTTTGACAAAAGCTTAGACATCTTGATTGGGATAAATTCTCGGGATATATTCTCAAAATACTTTTCAGGATATTTGATTAAAATATTTGAAACCGATACTAGTTTGAAACTTTGATCAAACAAGTATTGTCAAAACAGGTTTTGGAAAGTGGACTGTCTTTCATTCTTTAAAAAGTTTCCTAGGAAGATTGATTGAATTTCTAAAAGCTCTATTTGAAGTTTTCATAATATATTACTGAGTATATGGATCAGGATATTTTTGAAAGGTAGTTGTGCAAAATTTTGTAAAGCTAAGATATGTACTAGGAAAGACAGAAAACAATAGCAAGAAAGATGAAAGATGAAATTATTTGAAATAAGCAGTACTAGTTGATAACCGAAGGTTTCGTCCTGAAGCCCAGGACCCATCCACCTTCGGCTATCGAATTGTTTTGATGTGGAAATAGAAATTGTTCATAAGACATGAAGTTGTTCAAATAATTTAAAGAAAATAAGCTTTAGGGGGTAGCGCCTTCTTCGTTCATGATAATTTCAGCAGCATCCGTCTTGGGATCCGCTTCAGCATTCCTCTCAGCATCGGTTGCTTTTTCAACTACTTTGGAAGATCCTTCGGCAGCTGGTATGGTAGAAATGCCGCCAAGGTTCTTTAGCTTCGTTTCCCAGGCACCAACGTCCCAAGAAGGGCATTCAAAACCTAGTGTTTTGGCTTCATGGGCCATCTTCAGCCTGGCCTGGAGAAGAGAAGTGACAACGGAACTCTTAAGGCTTTCCCGGTAGCTGACCATATCCTGTTCATGTTGCGCATGGGCAGCATCGAGATCAGCTTGGGCTTGGAGAGTAGCTTTGTTGAGAGCAATCTGATGTTCTTGAGTCATAGCCTTGAACTTCTCCTCGTAATGACGAGATTTGGCGGCAGCAATCATGCCTTGATCGAAGATCGTGACTTCCGCTTTCTTTAATTTGGATTCAAGCGTCTTGTTAAGCCCGCATGATTCTTGATAAAGATGAACCAGACATTCAAGACCCTGTAAAAATAAGAGGACAGGTATCGATTTCGATAAATCCTTGTAAATGGTATAAGCTGCAGGATATGGTTTGAGAATACTAACCTGGTTGCGAAAGGAGGTCATAAACCCGCTTGCTTCAATGAACCCGTAATTCTCATAGGGAAATGTGTCAGAGATGACGGGGGAATCGGGCTCTTTCCTTTTACGAGAGCTGGAACTCCGGGGCTTGGTAGCTGGCGAGGGTTTGGTGATGACGATGGCTTTGGAACCACTGGGTTTGGATGAGGCTGTGGCCTTAGGATTAGGTTCCTTCTTAATTTGAACATGATCAGAATAGCTGTCCAACTCGTCGAGGTCAAAAACTTCAGGAATCTTGGCTGGTGCTGCGTGAAGGGAAAAAAGTTTTACATATTTATTACTCTTTATTCTATTATGCTATATTAACTAATTATTTTAAAAGTAATCCTTACCAGACATTTCAGATGACGAGTATTGACTGGAACTCGGGATGTGTGTGGTAAAGCTCCTGTCTATTGCAGGTAATTGGTAAACAGTCTTGATTCTTTTCTCTGATTCCGCAGTAGGTGGAGCTACTTCCTTGAAATTTACTGCAAAGGAATCAAAAAGAAGGATATTAGGAAAAGATAAAAATCTAAAGGTACATGCGAACATTCATAATCCTACCGGTGGTTAACCATTCCACTGGAAGGTTAGCACCCTCATCAATGGAGTCTCGTTTAACAAAGAAAAACTTGCGTTGCCATCCATCTTCGTTTTTGGTGGCTTTAAGAATAAGGGGTTTGTTGGAAGTCGAAAAAAGCAAGAACCGGCTAGAGCCGTGGGATCGGAGGCGATAAGCGATTGGCAGATCCTCGATACAAAGGTCGGGACAGTGAAGGTTTTTGATTTTAAGCACGATTAATACCCTCCAGACCATGGGCATGGTTTGAGCAAAAGAGATGCCGGTGCTCCAGAAGAATTGCATCATGAATTCGGGAAAAGGGTATCGAAGACCTAGCGAAAAAGGGTATGCTGGAAAGCAAACCCAATTAGTGGAAGAAACATCCGATCGAATTGACCGATCGAACGGTCTAAAGACTGTGTTATCAGGGAAAGCACCGGAAGCTCTCAAAGCCGCAATGTATGCGTTGTCGAAAGCACAAACCTCCTTTTCGGTATTTTTGAGAAGATTCTGCTGAGTGAAGGTCTCGGACGATTCGGCAGTTTGGGAATGGGTTTTGGCAGCCATTACGAATGAGGGAAGAAAGATTGACAGAAAGTGAATGAGAAATAGGGAGTTACCTGGAGACTCTGTTGGAGATATCTGCTTTTCAAACAAGAAGAGAGAAGATATAGGGGCATTGTAGATCTCCATCGAGCTAAAAGCGCGTTGGAGGTTATCATGTGATCTTGACCGTCGTTTCGTTTTAAATGCCTTGATTTACGAGATAGAATTTTTAAAATATATCCGTTGGATTGGTATACCAACAGATATATTTGGGGACAATTGTTATGGGTCATTTTCTGAGTGTACATATCCTGACTAATATCCTGCTTTTAATTGTTTATTTGTGACCAGGATACTGGACTGGGATATTGCTAGCATCCTAGGCGATATCCTGAGGTTGATTGAATTAACCACATGCAGGTTAGAGGCTGTAGGTTAATAACGGTCAGATGGACTTCTTTTCCTCAAGACTCAGGCGTATCTGTTATGTGAGAGACGTTGAACCCAAAAGACCAGGTCTACAACGTTCGAGTGGGGAATATTCACCGGATCCCAGTTTATTAGGATAGTTTGTTACACTTCTTTTACTATAAATAGATGGGGGCGGATCAGATTAAGGCACGCAACTTTCACACACATTCTCGAACACTTTTGCTCTCTAGCTCACTGCAAACACTACACACCAACACTTGTATTCAAATTACTTTGTAACACCTAGTTGATCCGCACCACATCCTGCACTGTATCCTGATATTTGAAGTTATAGGAGAACAAGGCAGCTGCGATTGTCAGCTCCCGAGGTTTTGTGCCGGCGATCTAAATTGATCAAGGGCTTTCCTCGTATATCCTGTGTCACCCTTTACATTTTTGCTCATTGTTTGATCAAAGATGCAACTCTATATTCTGAGCCGTATCTTGAAACTGGTTTTGCAAATAACTTGAATAACGTATTTTTGACACACTTTTCTAGCACACTACCTCACTTAACTAATTTGATCACTTAAATGCTTCGGTAATTTTTGACCAAAACAATAACCGGCCAATCCTAAGAAACTTCTAACCTCGGTTGGTGATTCGGGGGTTTTCCATTTGGTAATTGCCTCGATTTTGGTTGGGTCTACATGAATTCCTTCATGATTGACTAAGTGTCCAAGGAATTGTACTTGTTCTAACCAAAATTCACACTTTGAAAACTTAGCATAAAGCTTTTCTTTTCTTAATAAACTTAAAAGTGCGTGCAAATGTCTTGCATGATCCTCTTTATTCTTAGAGTAAATTAGAATATCATCTATAAAAACAATTATGAATTTATCCAAATATGGCTTACGTATTCGATTCATCATGTCCATAAATGCAGCTGGGGCATTGGTTAAACCAAATGACATGACAGTAAATTCATAATGACCATACCTTGTTCTAAATGCGGTCTTAGGAATGTCCTCTTCCTGTACCTTTAATTGATGATATCCTGACCTTAAATCGATTTTAGAGAAAAATTGAGCTCCTTGCAATTGATCAAACAGATCATCGATTCTCGGTAATGGGTACCGATTCTTAATCGTAACCTTGTTTAATTCACGGTAGTCAATGCACATACGCATTGATCCGTCCTTCTTTTTAACGAACAATATCGGCGCTCCCCATGGCGACGAACTCGGTTGTATAAATCCTTTCTCCAATAATTCATCTAATTGTTTCTTTAATTCTTGCATTTCTGCAGGTGCCAACCGATAAGGTGTTTTGGCAATTGGTGATGTTCCTGGTAGCAGGTGAATTCTGAATTCAACTTCTCTGTCTGGAGGTAATCCTGGTAATTCTTCTGGAAAGACATCTGAAAACTGAGATACTACTGGAATATCTTTTAGTTCTTTTCCTTTAGTTTTAGTGATTATGGAAATCAAATACACTATAGAACCTTTTCTTATACAACTTGCAGTTTTCATCACAGATATGAATTTTGTAGTTCTAGATGGTTTATCTCCTTTAATTGTGATCGTTTTACCTTTTGGTGATTCTACTTGGATTGACTTTTGATCACATAAAATATTGGCTTTATTAGCTATTAACCAATCCATTCCTAAAACAACATCAAATCCTACCAGGTTCATGGGATATAGGTTTGCAATAAATTTCTGATCTAAAATTTCTATTCTTGCTCCCTGTAAGATTTCAGAAATCCTAACGGTTTCTCCATTAGTTGTCTCTACTAAGCATTCTAGTGGTAGTTTAGTTAATGACTGATTTAGAAATTTGCAAAACGATGTATTAATAAAACTTTGGTTTGCACCAGAGTCAAATAATACCTTAGCAAAAACATCATTAACTAAAAACGTACCAGCTATGACATCTGGAATCATTTTGGCCTCATCTGCAGTCAGAACAAATGCTCTAGCATTTTTATTATTCTTGTTGTCTGGAGCTGGAGCTACTTTTGGGCAATTTAGCTTGATTTGACATTGTTCTCCACAATTGTAACATACCCTGCTGTTAGCTTTCTTCCTGCAGTTTTCTTCCTTGTGTCCCGACATTTTACAAAAGTTACAATATATGGAGCATCTTCCTGAATGTAGAGGTAGATCCTACATTTCTCTCACGGTTAGAATTTCTAGAACGAAATTCTTGAGTCAATTTCTGGGTTAGGTTTCTCCTTTGATCCTCTTCTCGGGTACGGACTAATTCATCAGTCAAGGTATTGGCTAGTTCTACAGCTTCTTCTATGGTTTGAGGTCTTGCTGCCTTGACTACGTGTCTTATTTCTCCGATTAATCCCCAAATATAACGGGAGATTAACACTGGTTCTGGTGAAGCAAGAGTTGGCACTATTCTAGCATATTCAAAGAATATTTTAGTGTATCCCTTACTATCCACACCAGTCATTCTAAGGTTTAGGAATTTGTTTGCTATCTGTTCTTTTTCATTGGGTGGGTAGAACTTCCTTTCTACCTTGTTTTTAAATTCTTCCCATTCCATATTATAAGTCCTATCACTTCCTCTTGTCTGGAGGATAGTGTTCCACCATTCTAGTGCTGCATTCTTAAACAGATTAGAAGCAAACAATATTTTATCTTCTTCAGCACACTTGCTTATCCTTAAGACTGCCTCAGTCTTTTCTATCCAGCGTAAGGTTGCAATGGCCCCTTCGTTGCCCGAGAATTCCATTGGTTTACAAGACCAGAATTCTTTATAAGAACAACCATAAGGCATGGTTCTTCTTCTTTTGGGAATAGGCATTTGAAGTACTGGTCCATTGTTCACGCTATTTTCTGGTTCAATTGGTCGCTTACTGCTATGTTTACTTTTATTATCAGCATCCTTAACAGTTTGAAGTATAAATGGCATCCTATCTATAATTCCCTGTGCTACTATGTGTTGGATAGCACTATTGTCCACTTGGTTTCCATTGTTATTGACACTCGGATTATCATTAACCACGTTAATGTTACTCTGATTATCGTTATTCAGATTTCCTTGATTTTCTTCGTCGGCCATCTGAATTTTAAACATTTATCCCATATTAATATCACAATTAATATTTTAATATAGTTAATCACATAACACATAATCTAGCCAAAAACGTAGATCATTGCTACTATACTCTTTTCATATACTTATGCGTCTATTACACACTAGTATAGAAATAAAGATTACAATACCAACATAAATAAAATAGTAATATGCATCCGTACACACATATTTTTATTTTTATTATATTATTATTACTACCGCTTCTTCCATTCTAACATTCACGGATATGGATTTATCCAAAAATCCATATTACGTTCATCGTATTTCCATACGAGACGCTCTCCCACCTGACGTATTCTATCACTGCTCTCTAAAATTTCCTCCCCGAAAGTCCTAAGTTCTTGAACGTTTTCTGCACTCATTAGTGGTGCAGGTTCTCGGACTGGGTTTGGAATCTGGGGTGCGGTTTCCTGATATGGTGGTGACAGTTCCTGAAATTGGTAAGGATCCTCTAATATTTCCCTAATATAATCATCTTGGTAATAGGGATCTAAAGGGTCCATACCTGGGTAAGCTTCTATTTTCTGTATGGGTGGATAATCCTGGATAGGGTAACGTTGCACAAAATCCCTATTGTCGTCCCACCAAGGGTCGTAATTCGGGTCTAGAGGATTCGGTGCAGGCACCCTAGGGATTTCTTCTGGATTAAAGTCGTGCATCTCTACTTGGTTTTCTTGATTTTCTATCTCCATGGGTTGTTCTGGGTTTTGTGGTTGTGGGGCTACTAGTTGTTCCAGACTCGGGTCAGCAGCAGTTGTAGCTAGGATATGGAAATTAGCTAGGCTTCTATTAAGCATATCTTGCGTATGGGCATCTGTCTCTCGCTTAATAGCTGCTAAAGCCCTTTGCTGTTGCAGTTTTTGCATTCTTTTCCTATGAGCAAAAGCTTCTTTACTGAACCATCCTCGTTTCTTAGTAGGAAATGGTTCCTCCGACTTAGCTCTAAAGGCAAATATCCCGTCTTCCTGATCAGCAGTATACCCAGAGAGGGCAGGCTGCGATGATGTACCTTCACTCCTAGGTGAATTAGCTAACTGACGATTCACGTCTGATGGTCCTTGATCACTCATACTGAAAACTAACAAATAGTCAAATAACACATAACAAATAAATACAGTTATGCACGTATTTCCGTAATTATTTCCTAACACAAAATTTAGAATTTAAGTGTCAGCAGAACACTTCTTTGGCTCAGACCAGTGGCTAGGCTCTGATACCACCTTCTGTCGCAACCCCCGATCACTGATTCCCGTGATCAGGCGGACGCAAGCTCAGATTTTGGTGGTATCAGTTTGTTTAGTCTTGCAGCGGAATTTACATCAGGACCGTAGTTAGTAAATGTTTATCAGAGTAAAACCAACATATTTGATATTAATAATAACATGGGCAAAACCCAAGTTTCTTATTACAATACATTTATAGGGACAAACCCTATTTTATTGAATTTAAAACATCGTTTATTAGGTAACTTTTATAGCCACATTTTCCCAAGCCTTCAGTGCTCTCCAGCTGGCTTTTCACTAATTGGCTGTTCACATTGTGTTACCTGTAACGTGTTTTAAAAACATTTGTCAGTCGGAAATACTGGTGAGTGAATCACAGTTTAATCAAGAAACATTTTATCAATTAAAACAGTATTGAGAGCGATCACATTGTTTATATCTACACAATTACTCATTCAGTATTTGCCACTCGACCGGATCTATGGCTATGGTCAAATTACCCATTGGCTAACTCGTCGTCCAATGGTAATGCACTGTCATTCAGACTTACTACTACTCGTAGTAAATTTTGTATACAAAACCCCATAATACCGGCAGTAATTGAAGAACTACAAAGACTCAATCACCGCTTAATCGCATTGTAAAATAATTAAGGTTTTGTAAAACATTCCAAAAACATTAACAAAAAGAGGATAAACTCACTTTGCTATCTTAGGCTTCTTGTAAGGGTTTCCTGGGTATAATCTATAATTTATACAAATGTACATTGGTTAGTATCATAACCCTTTGAAAATATTAATGATACCCTCCCCGAGACGGCATTCCAACAACTACGTCGGGCAGAACCACGACAGTTGTTACGGAACCCTAAATCAATCGGGCAGCGTAACTATTACGAAACTGGGGTTATAATACTTACAACGGAGCAGAACCTCGCTAATTAGGGGTATAATACCCATGTATTATAACTTCTCTACAGAATTGGGATTTAGAATTGAGATTGTGAGCGACGAAAATCGTAAACTGATGCTATCTATTTATATGGTCTGATTCTAGTCCTGTCGCGGCCCACGTGAGACACAGGCCAAGGTTACGCGGCCCGCGTCAACCTTAGTCAACACCATAGCTTAGTCCGGTCACCAAGTAGACTCGACACGATGTCGACACGTGTCAGCACCGGATGTCTCCGCGTTTCATGATCTGTCGCGGCTCGCGTCAACTACACATATACTCTTACGCGGCCCGCTTCACCTAAAGAAATCAGCGAAGTCAATTCCTGCATTGATACTGCCTGCGTAAGATGTTGGGGTGGGTCTACGCGGCCCGCCTCAGCTCCCTTTTTCTTATTTTTAATTTATTTTATATATTATAACCTATTTCGGGCTCGGTTTTCACATACGGGGTGTAATATAAGATATATGGGGACATTTTACAATATAATGGAGTGTCGAAATATTATGAGGGTGTTGGTTTTACCGAGGGTTGTTACAATGTTTGATCTCGAGGCCATTGAAAATAGTGTAGCAAAAAGCTTTGAAAATAGAAAACCAAGTAACGATTTTGCAAAAGTTTTCAGTAGAAATAGCACCACTTGCCCCACGGTGGGCGCCAAATTGTTTTGGTCAAAAATTACCGAAGCAATTAAGTGATCAAATTAGTTAAGTGAGGTAGTGTGCTTGAAATGTGTGTTGAAAATATTCTAGTTAAGTTATTTGCAAAAACAGTTTCAGGATACGACTCAGGATATAGAGCTGTATCTATAATCAAACAATGAGCGAAAATGTAAAGGGTGACATAGGATGTACGAGGAAAGCCCTTGATCAATCTAGATCGCCGGCACAAAACTTCGGGAGCTGACAATCGCAGCTGCCTTGTTCTTCTATTACTTCAAATATCAGGATACAGTGCAGGATATGATGCGGATCAACTAGGTGTTACAATGTAATTCGAGTACAAGTGTTTGAGTGTAGTGATTGTTTGCAACAGGAGAGTAAAAGTGTGCGTAAGAGTGTGTGCCTTAATCTGATCCAATCAATCTATTTATAGTAAAAGAAAACTAACTAAACATCCTATTATTCCGGGATTCGGCGGATATTCCTCATACGAACGTTGCAGTCCTGGTCTTTCGGGTTCAACGTCTACAAGCTAACTGATTTGCCTGAGTCTTGAGGGGAAGAAGTCCACTTGAACGTTGGAGACTTGCACCTTCTAATATGCACGTGGTTAAATCAATTACCACAAGGATATCGTATCAGGATGTTACCAATACCCTGATCCGGTATCCTGATCACAAATAAACAATCAGACCCAGAATATCAGTTAGGATATATATGCAGAAAATGACCCATAACAGTACCTGCACTTAGTCTTTTTGAAAAATACGTCAGTTTACACTGGTAAATACAATTAACTGACTCTTTTGAAAAGTATTTATAAAATTGGTTTGGATGCACAAGGCATAAAATCTTTTATAACTTGGGACAATTATTAAAAATAATCTTGTATACAGATTTATATGTTTGTCGTCCGTTTAGGACCGGAATAGAAGAGCCGGTATAAAATTAATAGACACAGCACAAGTATAGGCCCACAAGGAGTTTCCTCACGAGAGAGATACCGTTTATACATACGCAACTGTCAGGTGTATGTCTATACCCCGTGCTTAAGCCGTGGCCATTTCAAATGAATGAGCCGAGGATATCCAGGACATGGTCATTAACCCCCCAAAGGCATTGTATCAAACAAAATAGATTAAAATGGGTTATGTAAATTTATTAATCACAATCCGATTAAATGATTTCATACCCGACCAAGCGGTATTATTATAATACCGTATCCCAAGCCCGTATAATGGAAAATAAGTTAAAAGTATTTACCTCAGCCGTATATCAAATCAGCAAGTACAAGTAGCTTTTACTGGGCTCCTAATCTGGAACGAAGGTTTTAATAACCTATTAGATTCCTAACGGGTCTTATTTAAGTTTTAACTTAGACCGGTTAGTTTTAATTAAAGGTTTACTGTTCAAAACGCAAGATTAAGTGAAGACCAGATTAGAATGTGATTTAGACCCGACAAGTATGAAGACTTGTATATAATGGGTAAACTAATCACATTATGGATTTTGAAGTAAAAACGATAAGGTTTGACCCGTTTCGGCTAATTTATGCAAACTAGTTACATAAACCGCACTGAACGCGTATATGCATAACGGGTAACCGAATGAGTCATGAACAGGTTCCATAAGTTATTATGCTTAAATTATGTTGTGATATCAGTAGGATATCTTCCATTATGCCCAAAACGAAATCAAAACCAATTCAAGCCCCGTAAGGGTCTTTTGGTCATTTTAATATTTATAGAAGAGGTTAAATAATAAACTGAGGTTCTGGTCCAAAAATATCAGCAAAAACATTTATTTTATCAAGTTAATTCAGCAAGATATCATACATATGTGAGGTTTAACATTTTTTTGGCCAAACTATGCACCTTAGGGGCATTTTGGTCATTTCACATATGCTTTAAGGGTCAAATTTGGAAATTTGAGTTCAAGACTTAAGCCTACTGTTGAAGTATAAAAATTTATTTTTAAAGTCAGTCGGTAATAAGTCTTAAGCGTTAAATATGGTTTTAAACCATACTATGCGCTTAATAAGCGTAAAAGTCGGTATTTGACGATATTTGAAATGTTTATAAAATTTTGAAGTTTTGATCAGTCTCTAAAGCTTAAAATATTTTTATTTAACATATGAAATCAGTAGGAAAAGGTTTGGTATCAAAATGATATGTAAAACTCATTTTATCAATGAAAAGGGTAATTTCGTCAATACCGAATTTACACTAGAACTCTATGTTATGGTCAGTATAAAATTTGACAAAAATTTCCAAAAATCCCTAAATATTATTTCATAATAGTGGGTAGCAAGTTTGGTGTCAAAAATTGGGTTTAAATATGATTTATGCTGAAAATACCATTTAATTAACAAAAAGCTTTCATTTTACGATATCTTGCATAACTTCTATTTTAGACCATAAACTGATGTCAAAATCTTAGGACATGCTTACAAATCAGTAATAAAGATTTTTGTCCTCTCACATTTTCAAAAATCTCGTTTTTATATCAAAAGGGCATAACGGTCAAATTTTAAGCATTTAACGGAAACATGCAATGAACTAGGATTTCTATGGAACCATGTTGTATAACCTCAGAGGGTTATACTAACATATAATATGGTCCTAAAGGAACCTTAAGGCATAACTAAACTAAGCTAAATCGGGTCAGAACTGAAAGTCAAAGCAAAAGTCTACTTTTGCGACTTTCGGTCGCGAACCGAGCCTAAGCTCAGAATTGTCGGGTTGAACATGCTTAAACATGTTCTTATATGATTTACCAAGTTATTTAAGTGTTAAAACATGTTCCATAACTTCTGCATTATCAGTTATGAATTATTTTGTAAAAACTGACTCGTTTGACTTTTTGTTCATAACTTTGACCCGACAATTGACTGAGATAACGTGATAATTAGAAGGTTCCCTTTTAAGGGTTTAACACCTAGATAATTACCAACACATAGCCACTTTTAATTCGAATAATGGCTGGACCCTTAGTGATTAATCACAAAGTCAAAGCGTAATTACGTTATCTTTGACTTTCGGTCATTAGGCTAATAAAATCTTAACTATAGAAGCTAAGAACACTTACAAGAGTCCTTAGCACGAACATTCAACTGGAGAAAGCTTCCTTGAACACCAGGATGCTTCAGAGAGTGAGTTGTGAAGTGAAAATTTCAAAGTGTGCATGAACAAGTGAAAACCAAGACTCTTATATAGGAAAATTGGATGCTCTTGGATCATTGCAGCTGTACCTAGGAGGTTATCAGATGTTCACAAGTGTCCCTAGGGCAGTAAAAACTAGTTGCTCAGTCCCTGGTATAAAAAACAAGCATGCAATGGCGGTGGAACAGGCTGCAACATGCTGTTGTCCAGAAAAATGTCGTTGGCACCTCTCTCTCGGCCCGCGTAGGAATTAAGGGCAGCCTACGCGGCCCGCGACAAACCTTTAATCCGGTAAACAAGTTTCCAAACTTTTCATTTTCAGTTCCTGGTCCAATTTAAGTTTAAATAACTTTCTTTTATTGCACTAATGACCCCCATAGTTAACTTTCAAGTGCCTTGGGTCATAAATTAACTTCGTTAAGCTCCCGGTTAGTTACTAGACCACCCGAAATGTTCTTAAGTGCGTAGAAACTCCACGAAATCATTATGCGTTATACATTACAAAGCCTCGGGATCGCTAAAAGGTCATTCAGAGGTAAGAATTAACATGTTGACACGTTTAACCCTTATGCTTTGTAAACTTTTGATCTTTAAGCACAAACGGCTTTCCACGTTCAATAATTTATTCATTAAAGAATACGAACGTCTTGTAAGGTCAATCAGAGGCATAAGTCTGGCATGTTGACACTTTTAGTCCCTTTAAATAAATTCATTACACGTTAAAGTTCATGACATGTGCCGTTACTGTATTGGACATGATTTTGCGTGGTGTTACATCCTCACCCCCTTAAAAGAAATCTCGACCTCGAGATTTACTGAAATAAATGAGGGTATTTCTCTTTCATTGTGGATTAGACCTCCCACAGTTCTGGGCCTCTACGGGCATCCTATTTCACTTTTACGATTGACACATGCTTTCTTCGAAGCTTCTTAACCTGTCGATCCTCGCTCGACAAAGGTTTTTCAACGAATTTCAAGCTTTCATCAATCTGCACATCCTTATGTGACATTGCTAGCAATTCATCGGCTAGACATTTCTTTAAATTGCAGATGTGGAATACATTATGTATCCCACTGAGCTCTTCGGGTAGATTCAGTTTATAGGCCACATTTCCGACACATTCGATGATTTCAAATGGACCTATGTACCTTGGGCTCAGCTTGCCCTTTTTGCCGAAATGCATCACCCCTTTCCAGGGTGATACCTTGAGTGATACCTTTAGAGGTTTACGCCTCATATCTGCATAGCTTTTCTGTCTATCCCTTGCGGCTTTCAGACGATCACGGATCTGAACAATCTTGTCCGTCGTCTCAAGGACTATATCAGGTCCTGATAGTTGGGTTTCTCCAACTTCCGCCCAAGAAACTGGCGTTCTACACTTCTTTCCGTACAATGCTTCAAAAGGCACTGCTTGAATGCTCGAATGATAACTATTATTGTACGAAAATTCAATCAAAGGAAGATGGTCATCCCAACTTCCACCCAAATCAATAACACAAGCCCTGAGCATATCCTCGAGTGTTTGAATGGTACGCTCGCTTTGGCCATCTGTCTGAGGATGATATGCGGTGCTGCAATTTAGACGGGTGCCTAGGGATTGCTGAAAGCTTTTCCAAGAATGAGATGTGTATCTAGTATCCCTGTCAGAAATAATAGATACTGGCACTCCATGGAGAGATACTATCTCATCCACGTACAGTTGAGCTAGCTTATCGGAGCTGTGCGTTTCCTTACTTGGCAAGAAGTGGGCTGACTTGGTCAGCCTGTCGACTATAACCCAAATAGTATCATTCCCACGGTTCGTCTTTGGTAACTTAGTAATAAAATCCATGGTTACCATTTCCCATTTCCAAGTGGGAAGTTCAGGCTGTTGCAGCAAACCTGACAGTTTCTGATGCTCGGCTTTAACCTGTGCACATGTCAGACATTTAGCAACATGAGTGGCTATATATTTCTTCAAATCTATCCACCAGTAATTTGCCTTTAGATCCTGATACATCTTATCATTGCCTGGATGAACTAAATATTTGGAACTATGAGCCTCTTGAAGAATTACGTCTCTAAGCCCTCCATGGATTGGAACCCAGATTCGACCATTCATCCTAAGGATTCCATCCTTGCCATATGATAATTGAGCAGCAGTTACGCCTAACTTCTCATTCGGATAGTTAGTTTCTAATACAACTTCCTTTTGAGTGGCTAACAACCTTTCATTCAAGTTGTTCTTTAGTTCAATGCTTTTGGCATTTATCCTATTAGGTTTGATCCTTTCTTTCCTGCTTAAAGCATCAGTGACTACATTTGCCTTACCAGGATGATATCGGATTTCACAATCATAATCGTTTAACATTTCCATCCATCGGCGTTGTCTCATGTTAAGATCCTTCTGATTAAACAAATGCTGAAGGCTCTTATGATTAGAATAGATCACACACTTGGTTCTATATAGATAGTGCCTCCAAAGCTTTAGTGCAAATACACCACCACCCAATTCCAAATCATGGGTGGTGTAGTTCTTTTTGTGCACCTTTAATTGACGGGATGCATAGGCAATGACTTTGCCCTTTTGCATAAGCACACAACCCATACCGGCGTGCGATGCGTCGTAGTACACAACAAACTCTTCAATCCCTCCAGGCAATGTCAACACCGAAGCATTGCTTAATTTCTGCTTGAGGATCTCAAAAGATTCTTATTGCTTGGGACCCCAGTCAAACTTGACATTCTTGCGAGTTAACGAAGTTAAAGGTGCGGCAATCCTTGAAAAGTTTTCAATGAAACGTTTATAGTACCCAGCTAGACCCAAGAAGCTGCGAATTTCAGTAGGTGTTTTGGGCGCTTTCCAATTCATAATCGCTTCAATCTTAGCGGGATCCACCTGGATACCACGCTCACTTACCACATGTCCAAGAAATTGGACTTCACGAAGCCAAAACTCACATTTGGAAAACTTGGCGTAGAGCTTCTCTTGCTGCAGAAGTTTAAGGATACATCGGAGATGTCTTTCATGATCGGCTTGATTCTTTGAATAAATAAGTATGTCATCGATACAGACAATGACAAACTTGTCTAGATACGGCTTGCAAACGCGATTCATGAGATCCATGAATGCTACAGGTGCATTAGTAGCCCGAAAGGCATCACTAAGAACTCATAGTGGCCATAGCGTGTTCTGAATGCGGTCTTGTTCACGTCTTCGATTCTGACCTTCAACTGGTGATATCCTGACCTTAGATTGATCTTTGAAAAGTAACTTGCTCCTTAAAGCTGATCGAACAAATCGTCGATCCTGGGCAATGGATATTTGTTCTTAATCGTAACTTTGTTTAGCTCGCGGTAATCAATGCATAAACACATCGAGACATCCTTTTTCTTCACAAATAGAATTGGCGCTCCCCAAGGGGATGAGCTAGGTCGAATAAAACCCTTTTCCAACAAATCATTCAACTGTGTTCTTAATTCTTTCATCTCAGTTGGTGCCAATCGATAAGGTGCTCTTGCAACTGGTGCTGCTCCAGGAATGATATCGATTCTGAATTCCACTTCCCTATCTGGAGGTAAACCAGGTAGTTCTTCAGGAAAAACATCTGGATATTTAGAAATAACAGGTATGTCTTCAATCTTGGGCTTTGGTTCATCAACGGTTACCTGTGCCATGTAAATGACACAACCTTTCTTCAAATACTTCGATGCCTTAAGCATAGACAATTGCTTAGGTAATCCGTACTGCGTATCTCCCTGAATTGTTAATGGCTCACCATAAGGAGTCTTGATAACCACTTACTTCTCATCACATACAATTTGGGCTTGATTACGAGACAACCAATCCATGCCTATCACTATGTCGAATCCTGCCAATTTCAACGGAAGCAAGGATAGCGGAAAAGAGTGATTCCTAATGGATATAAAACACCCATATAGAGTTTTAACAGGTAGATTTAATAATTTACAAAATTTATTTTCTACAAAATACTTGTCTGCACTAGAATCAAACAACACTCTAGCATAAACATCATTGATAAGAAAAGTACCTGTTATCACATTGTCGTTCTGCACCGCCTCCTGAGCATTCATCTGGAAGACTCGTGCATTAGTCTTCTTAGCCTCCTCAGGCTTCTTTGGATTTTTAGGGCAATTAGTCTTTATGTGCCCCTTTTCGTTGCAACCATAACAGGTTGCATCTTTCATTTTCTTGCAATCCAAATTTTTATGCTCCGTGGACTTGCAGATCCCACATCCATTAGGCTTTGACTGTGACTGCGATTTCGACTCGAATCTACACTCCCCAAAATGTTGTTTCTGGCAGATTTTACATTTAGGTTTCTCACCTGACTACTGGTTGTCCTTTTTAAACCCAGAACTCTTCCTATGATCTGAGTTCCCCTTTCTTTTCTTGTCGGAGCGGTGAGAACTCTCATCCTCCCATTTTCGTTTTCCTTCCTCAGAATTCTTAAGCGACCTTAGCCTAATCGCATCGAGTGTAAGAGATAAAGACAGATCAACCACTGATCTAAAGGTGGTAGGTCTAGATGCTTTCACATTTCCCTTGATTTCTGGAGCTAGACCTCCAATAAAACGAGCTATGCGCTTTGGTTCCGGTGTGACCAAATAAGGAACCAATCGGGACATGGTGTTGAAGCTTGTAAGATACGCCTGACAATCCAAGTTCTTCATGACTAGAGTCAAGAAGTTGGTTTCAATCCTTTCCACCTCATGCTGAGGATAGAAGTTTTCCCTGATCAATGCAACAAACGGATCCCAAGATAAGTCATACAACAGAATCTTTCCTGTAGCTTGGATTAACGACCTCCACCAAGCTAAAGCTTCTCCTTTAAATGATTGTGAAACAAACTTCACAATATCCTGTTCTGCACAACCACTGATATCAACCACAGTGTCCATCTCATCGAGCCAAGTCATACAATCAATGGCTCCTTTTTCTCCTGTAAAGTCCCTTGGCTTGCAAGAGACGAAGTATTTGTAAGAGCAAGTTTTAACACGTGGATCCTGATTGAGCACGATTCATTTGGATGGAATACTTCTCTGATTCGATGAATGATGAGAATCGTCCTTATGAGATGCGTGTGTCTTGGAAGGTGGTTTTGTATGAGGTACAGATTGGGTCCTCCTACGAGTACCACTTGATTCTTTGAATTGTCTGTCCATAGCTCGAGTGACAGCATTATCTATCATTGCTTGTAAATCTGCACCAGCTACATTAATTCTGGTGGTATCATTTCTCTCCCTTGGGTGACTGTTAACCTCTTCTGATTTAGACATGCTGAATCTTGATTGCTATAAAACAGTTGACAATATTTTATTTAGATGTTTATTTTGGAATCATCATTTTTTATGGTTCATTAACCATGGTAACTATAATCCATATTGGTTAATTTGTTAGTCATATTTATTTAAGATTTTCATTATAATTTATCCTCAGATATAAATCATTAAAGATATTAGGGTGGCACAAAAGGCCTAGTCACAAGGACAATTTTAAATTATAAGCCATGATCTAATAAGATCGAGGCATTAAGGTTTGAACACAGTTCATCACTTTTTCTTGACAGGGAGTAGTAGACTACAACTGTCTTTTGTCTTATTGGACAATGAATATGGCCCGTAGGCACTTTATCACTAATGGATATTTAAATTAGGTAAGAATAAGGAATTGGAAAAATCCAATACAAGGATGACTAGTGTGATTTTATCGAATCACATTTGCCAGGAGTGCTAACATGTTTTCAGATGTTAACAAGGATTTGAATCTTAAAAAGGTTTTACCATCGGGGCCATGTCTAAAATGACATATGGGCTAGGTTATACCTTCAAGATTTCCTTTAATATTGAATGGCAGATCAATTGTAAATTGGAATGATATTTTGATTTATTTCATATGATATATTTATACATATAATGACAAATAAATTTTTAAATGAAACATTCCATAAATTGAAAGAAGTACATAACTTCCCTAAACGGGACTTTTAAATAAATAACATTGTCCTCGCAGGGACATAAATAAGAAAGATAAGTCCACGCAGGGACCAGATACATAAATAAAATGTCCACACAGGGACTTAATTGAAAATAAAAATTACAAAACAAATAAATAAGGAATTTCAATAATCCCTCTTCTTCTTCCCCTTTATTAGGTTTGCCAAACCCTTAAGTAGACCCCGGCGGCTTCTACGCTCCTCCTGTACCTGTTTCTCCACCTCGTGCAACCGTTGAAGGATTTCCTGCTGCTGCGGTGGTTGGATCTGTGGCGGCTGCGACGGCTGCTGCTGCTGAGGTTGAGGAGGTGGTGGATATTGATACCCATATACTGGGTACCCAGTTGGGTACATAGCTGGAAAGGGTCCAGGGTAGAGAGCATTGTAGTTTACTGCTTCAAGGTATGGGTCGACGGTAGGGGCATTGTTGTAATTGTAACCCGAATAAACCTGTTGCTCAAATGGGTTATACGCTGCTGCATCGGGGTAAGAAGGAATTGGGTTTTCATAACTCATGGGCGGTTGTGGTGGTGCGACTGGAGCAGAGTCGACTTCGAAAACTGGGTTTGAAGGCCATCCATTTGCGGGTCTTCGTACAACGGCGGGTAGTTGCTGTTGCTGGAGTGTTGGGGGGTGCTGAAATGGAATCCCCCACGCACGGACATCCGTGCACCTCTTCTACACCTCGGTGGTTCTGGAGGCAGTTGCTGCTCTAGTGGTGGCGGTGGCGGTGGCGTAACTGCCTGAAAATGCGGGTCCTCAGAAGGGACCTGTTGGTGTGGTGGAAGTAGTGGTGAGGGGGAGTTTACTCCCACTTGTATGTAGCCCATCTTTCAGCAAAAATGTCTGGGCCCCTGTAAGGCGAACCATGAAAAGATGATCAGCTGGATATCTCAATGGGATGCGTCGGCGTCCCAGTCGGTGGTAGCTCGGGATCTGGATCCTCGTCCATCTCCATGTCCTGCATCTCAGGATAATGATTAGCTGGTCCCAAAGGGTTTGGACCCTCTGGTTCTTGTACCTGGTTCATTGGGTTGAACCAGCTTTGGAAGTATGGGGTCGGGTCCTGGAAGGCACGGTGCGAACTCGACCACTGCAAAGGTATAAAGGAATGGTGAGAATGCTCGGACTCGTTGTTCTGATGCAGCCCAAATGAATCATGATAGGATGGTGAGGAACTGAGCGAGACAGAGCGTCTCGCAGGCTCTAAATAAGTTCTCCAATCCTCGTGAGGACTAGAGCTAAGGTTCGCTGATGGAGTACGCCGGTGAGATGGCCCGGCTTCATGGTCGTTTCTTGCTGTCATTGGTGCTTTTCCACCTCCACCTCTACCTCTTACACGTGGCGGAATTTTTTCTTTCGATCTTGTCAAAACAAAAGAAAATAACAAAAGATAAAAATCAATTAAGATTAGGATTAATCCTAAGTCCTTTGCCTAGACTCGGAAGTCGAGGAATGTGCAAATTGTGTCATTGAGATTAAACACAAAAGACTAGTGTTTAATTCCCTCAATGTTGGCTCTGATACCAACCCGTCACACCCCGAAATTTCCACGTATTACCGGTGGGCCCGGTGGGGAGTATCGTGACGTAGTTGATATCATCAAAGTCAATTAATCACAGTTTAACACACAACGGAAGTCTAAAAGTAATAATACAAACCGAATTGAAAGTATAATAAGATATTACACCACGGTTGTAAAGTGGATCCACAGGCGGATCTAAAACAGAAAGAAACATTGTTCAACAGACTTTAAGTATTAAAAGCTTGCAAGACTCTGTATTTAATACTCAGGAGTTTCCAGCCCATTACGCGTAGTACCTGCACTTAGTCTTTTTGAAAAATACGTCAGTTTACACTGGTAAATACAATTAACTGACTCTTTTGAAAAGTATTTATAAAATTGGTTTGGATACACAAGGCATAAAATCTTTTATAAGTTGGGACAATTATTAAAAATAATCTTGTATACATATTTATATGTTTGTCGTCCGTTTAGGACCGGAATAGAAGAGCCGATATAAGATTAATAGACACACCACAAGTATAGGTGTGACAACCCGTGATTTACGGCTCTTAATTACGTAATTAACAGACGATTAACGCGACAATAAATAGTGTTTACAGCACGGATTAACTTAATTAGGCCTTTGGAGTTCCTGGGAACGTCTATCCGTCTTTACAGTGCGCGAATGGTGGTTTACAGAGAAACCGGTGAAACGTAAACGACAACGGATTGAAACCGAACAGAATACTAACAACGCCGACAAATATTAAATTTTTACGATATATATTAGCTTCGTAATAAAATTGTTGTGACTACAGTCGGAACCGGATCGAGGAACGGATTAAAAACGACAAAGATACAATTTTTCGCGATTATTATCGTAATCGATGAACGGGCAACGACTACAGACCGTATTTTTGTGTATTTTAATTTTTGACGTTAAACGGAGTTCAGGGTTTTGACAACGGGTCTCGTAGGATTTGCGGGCCACATATACACGGGGATTGAGCTTGTGGGCCCCACCCACAAGCCTAAACCTACACATAATATGTTAGAATCCCATCAAAATCTATAAGATTTTGCTGAATCTTAGCAAATCTTGACAAAATATTTACTAGATTTACAAAAGATTTTCACCCTAAAGGTAAAACAAATGACCTGAATGTCATTTGTTTGCACAATAGACATAAACCATGTTGTGTTCTATAAATGAAACCCCCACTTCCTTGTCTACACCCACACCCTCACTTGTGTGCAACTAAATCAAACAATCAATGAAGTCTGCCTCTCTCTCGATTTCAATTAGGCAGCCAAAATAATCATCCACCCTCCTCTCCTTGCTCATAATACACACACATAAAATACCCCATCTCTCTCTAATACTTATACAAACACAGGAGATCAAACACACACAGACACACAACAACCCTTTACATTTCTCCTATCCCTCTCATCCATTCCGGTCATCGGAGCCGGGGTCGGCGGCTGTTCGTGTCCGATGAACCCACAACACACAGACACCCGGCTAGGGTGTGACTCGAGGAGAGAGAAACGGAGATCGGAGGTCCGATGAGGGAGGCCCGCGACGGCGAATCACAGCAGAGAGAGAGGGAGAGAGAGACTGAAAGAAGGAGACCGAGAAGAGAGAGAGAGAGAGAACCGGCGGTGATGGTGGTGATCGGCGGTTGCAATCTCGGACCGGTGGTCCTTGTTTTTAACCGGTGGTCCCTGGCTCGATTCAGGCGGTCCGAGACTTTATCCGACGAGTTCCGGTTGATAAAGACGACACGGCGGCGGGGTCCTCTCAGTCCAACGATTCACGGTGGTCCAGGCTCGAGTTCAAGTGACTCGGTTCAGAATGGTTCAAGTATGGTTCGGGTTAGCTCCGGGCCGGCCGATGGTGTGGTGGATCGGTTGAGACACAGATGCCGACATTGAAAATGAGTATGTTCAGGTTAAGTAAGCTCAACATCAATTTCCTTAGTTCATCTCAGTTTTTTTTTAGTACGGGTTGTTTACATTTTGTTTCGGGTCAAACCCGGTTGACTCGGTCAACACCCGAGCCAACTCGGGTCAACAGCAGGTCAGGCGAGTCAACAGATTGGTTCGGGTTCGGGTCTCGACTCAGTCCAACTCGGTCCAACTCGGTGTAACTCGGTTCGACTCGGTGTATTTCGGTTCGACTCGGTCAAACTTAGGTCAATAGTGAGTTGACTCGGTCAACTCAGATAGGCGGTTCGACTTTTCGACACTAAAGATGGTAAATGTTTAAGTCGCGACTAATAACATCGTTTTATTTTATATAGTTTTGTTAAATACGCGATATCGAGCTCCAACCGAACAGACTAGTATTTACTTTATATTTTGCCGTTTTTACAAATGATATTTATATTGGTTATTGAACATTGATTGAATTTTGAAAATAAAACGACAACTTGTGTTGTCGGGGGCGTTCAAAAATAGAGGAAACTCTGCCCGTTTTTTCTCGAGAAACACCCTTAAACACGACACGTATTATATTTCAAAAACGACGCTTAACGGAATTCGAGTTTATAATACGTCAAACCTTGATAATTCCAAACGCTTTTACAAATAAATGTAATGTTATATTTATTTCGAACGTCGTCAACTCGTATACTTTTACAAATAAATATAGCTCATATATTTATTCCGTATTTCAAACGACACTACAATTGTGTTACTAAAATAAATATAGTTATTCTAAATGTCGTACAACGCGAAATCTCTTACAAAAATAAATATGGTTTATATTTATTTTCAAACATAACAACTCGACGATTTCTTTATAAAATAAATATAATTCATCACATTTATTTTATACGCCTAGACGACATATACGTATATTTTCGGCAAATAAACACAAGACGTGATATATATAATACAGGTTATTATATATTATTTTCATACGAAACGCGATTTATGATACGAGTTTGTTATATGATCTTTTCATAGAAATATTCTTTTATACACGTATGACTACTCGAGACGGCTAACGCACTTACAACGATATTTATATATTTTATATAAATATTTATTCATTTTAAGCCTCTCGAAAACTAAGTCTTTTTCAAGACTTGTTAAATTGCTACTGTCATTAAACGAGACTTAACACATATAACTTAATCTTTTCCATTAAGTTAACAACTTACCGTTGAATCGTTCGATTAACGATTCGGTAGAGCTCGATGACATGTAGTTAGTTACTGCGTTTATTAGAAACTTATTAGATATTCCGTGTTAGGAATATTGTAGAATGCACGCTAGCAAGTCAAGTCTTGGAAACGACATCACAAAGTCGTAAATTGGCTAGCTTTGCACAGGCATATTCAGGTGAGTTCATAACCCCACTCTTTACTGTTTTACAGTTTTGTAAATGTTTTCGGGGTGGAAAGACATGCACGTTTTGCAAAAACATACAAAGTTTTGAACAAACGCAAAACTCGTATTTCTAAATCATATTACGAAGGGATTTCAAGGAACTCAAATGATTTACGAAAGGTTTATACTAAACATACCGGTTTTTACAAAACAAAGGTGTATTATCAAAATGAATAATTTTCATGACTAGGAATGGATTGTTTGGCAATGATATATATAGAGAATGAGGAGCCAGCCTTAGTGGCTGGGGAGGCCAGCCTTAGTGGCTGGGGAGGATCAGCCTTAGAGGCTGGGGTAGAATACATGTTACAATTTTTACAGACATTTTTACACATGGTATGGTTAGCGTAAGGAGGTTTACTACTTAGATCATGTGAGTGGGTAGGAGCAACATGAGGCCATTAGTCCTCATGGTAGGACCGAGGGACAGGAGCGGTAGATCTATCTGGGTGTAGCGAGCCCAGCCCCAGGCTAAACTAGAAACGGACCTCGGGGTGACTTTGTCCACATACTAATGCCGTGGCAAAAATCTGCTAGGTTTGAGTCTCCCTACTTGCACTTCACATATACCAGTGGCCTTGCAAACCATTGGTGATCTCAATTCCCTTAATTGCTTCATACCAGGGACATATGTATTTACGAAACTTCTTGTTCATACAAATTAACTACCATGTTTTATACAAAATTCAAAGCACATGATTATGCGGGTAAGGAGTCAAAGTCAGGGTGGGCATTGACGGTTATATGAACTTTACAAATACAAGGCTTTACAAATACATGGTTTCATGAACATAACGTGTTACAAACACAACGTTTCCATATAACTTGGCAAGAAAATGATTTTTAAATCCATTTTCTCAATACTATTTCAAAAACCGGTTATTCCAAAGATTTATTTCAAATCTTTCACAATATCAAAGATTTATTTCAAACCTTTCACAACTCAAAAGATTTATCTCAAATCTTTTACGAACAAACTATGAACTCGCTCAACTTTATGTTGATTTTTCGCATGTTTCTTTCTCAGGTTACAGTTCTAATACAAGGCACGGTTGGAAAAGGAGGTTCATCGAGAATTCGAGTACTTAGCAGGCGTTCAGTTTCTAGAAGTCTTTGCTATTTGCTTCGGCTGTGCAATGAAGATACCAGTCCAGTCACGCCGATGCTCTGATAATTTCGGGGTGTGACAGATTGGTATCAGAGCTATAGGTTACAGCGAATTAGGTTTCTGTTGTGATACCTAGGCTTTAACCTCACTTTTCTCTGGGACTTAGACTATTAAGACGTTGAATACATACAGAACGCCTAGTACTCGAATATGGTCTCCAACCGTTGCCGAAAAACAAACAGTCAAAATTTTGTTTTCAGACATACGCTATTGTAATGTTTTATACACGGTACACAAAACAATTACATACAGTACCGAACACTCTGAGAGTTTAGGAAACATGCATTTAAGACCTTCGGAAAAGGAAGTCAGTCTGAGAGGCTGGGAGGATAGTCTAGTGTGACTAGGAAGTTCGGTCTGAGAAGCTGGGAGGATAGACTAGTGGGACTAGGGGAATTACTTGATTGCTTATTGGTGACTAACATGTGCATTCGGTTATATGATTGATTATTTGCGCATGTGTGTGTTTATTAAAAGCCATCACGTAGGAACCGCGAATATTAACTCGGGCACACATTACCCATATTGTCTGTGATATTTTAACTTCCCGAGCAGGCAGCCTACGCATAACAAAACGAGTGCACAAGAATATATGCAACTCAATCTTTACGTCAACGGATGTCGGAGTACATCATATTCTACGCAAAACGAAACACTAGCGCACGAGAATACATGGAACTCAATTTCTACGTCAACGGATGTCGGGGTACATCACCTTCTACGCGGCACACAACGGTAGTGCACAGGTATACGTGAAACTTAAGCTATACATCACTGGATGTTGAAGTACAACACATACGACTATCGAGGCGAGGCCTTTGGGAAGGAACGATGACGCAAATTTAATGACGACGCTAGTTTCCTGTCAGCAGGAGAACTAACGATCAGGAAACGACGACTTGTCACACGATCCTGCAACGACACGAATCACGCCAGGGAGAAGACGATTGTCTCCACATTCCCCCTACCTAACTAACGACGAATACGCTATGTTCGACATTCCATGGTAATGTCACCTAACAATTGGTCGTCACACGAAACCCCAGGTAAAGTCCTCAAATTTCTTTTATTGAAATTTCGAATTTCACATTTACTGAGTAGATTTTCGTATCCCTACTCCTCCTTATGGTCATTGTATCACGACCATCTCTCTACAAGTTACATACATGGTTTTTCGTTGTGACCATGCCGAAAGTTTTCTTATCGATACACATATCTATTGTCGGATTGCGCTAAAACCAAGTTCAATTGTTTGAACTTGCCCATTACACTTATTCGATTCGAGACACCATATGATGTATTGGGAGCATCATATTCAAATCAATTTTTAACGAGCACTTCATTTGTTCCGAGTCGTGGTAAACTTGTTCGGTATTCGACTCCATTAAATTGTTTGCTGATTCCGACACCATGTGATGGTGATTTTCATTAATTTGAAGCTTGCGCTAAACTCGTTTACGCATCTTATGCACGGATCTAAATATTTATTTATTGATTGTTTTCCAATCCACTTCGATTTATTATATCCAATCGGTCTTAATACAATAGTGTGTTAAGACAATGGTACACAAATTCATTTTTACATTCCGATGTACCTACTAACGGTTCTTTCATTATCGATCGAAAATTTTGCGATATCCATTGCTTCTTCACCTTCGATCGAAAACATCATTTCTTTGATGTTCAAATTTCAATTGAAAATTCTATGATGTCATTTGAAACAAACTTTCGGATTCACCTTATTACGCTTTCATTTGACTTCAAACACGGTGGATTTGTTTGATCACCGCTATTATTGAATTATTTGAATCACTACGACACCTTGTGGTGTCAGTACAAACTTGTAGCTTGGGCTAATTATGATTGAGCGTTTTATGCAAAACACAGGTGATACTTGTTCGATCACCTCTATTATTAAATTGTTTCATTCATTGCGACACCTTGTGGCGTCAGTATGACTTGCAGCTTGCGCTGATCACGATCGAACGTTTCATGCAAACTATTACATTTGAGATTGTTGATTCTAAGTTCATCCAGTGGATGTTATTGCTTCTAGAACTCATTTACACGTTGTAAACGTTCATATGGAATTCGATTGGTCGAAGTTCCTGTTCATTGTTGGATCCTTGTTAACTTAGTCGCACTGGTGACTGTATCATTAAGTCTTGTTTCGATTACGCGGTCATTCACTTTGTTATTATTCGGACTTACCTGCGAACAATACAATTCCGAGGAGATAACATAGCCTAAATTTCGAGGACGAAATTTCTGTAACAGGGGGAGAATGTGACAACCCGTAATTTACGGCTCTTAATTACGTAATTAACAGACGATTAACGCGACAATAAATAGTGTTTACAGCACGGATTAACTTAATTAGGCCTTTGGAGTGCCTGGGAACGTCTATCCGTCTTTACAGTGCGCGAATGGTGGTTTACAGAGAAACCGGTGAAACGTAAACGACAACGGATTGAAACCGAACAGAATACTAACAACGCCGACAAATATTAAATTTTTACGATATATATTAGCTTCGTAATAAAATTGTTGTGACTACAGTTGGAACCGGATCGAGGAACGGATTAAAAACGGCAACGATACAATTTTTCGCGATTATTATCGTAATCGATGAACGGGCAACGACTACAGACCGTATTTTTGTGTATTTTAATTTTTGACGTTAAACGGAGTTCAGGGTTTTGACAACGGGTCTCGTAGGATTTACGGGCCACATATACACGGGGATTGAGCTTGTGGGCCCTGGGCCCAAGCCCAAAACCCTAAACCTACACATAATATGTTAGAATCCCATCAAAATCTATAAGATTTTGCTGAATCTTAGCAAATCTTGACAAAATATTTACTAGATTTACAAAAGATTTTCACCCTAAAAATAAAACAAATGATCTGAATGTCATTTGTTTGCACAATAGACATAAACCATGTTGTGTTCTATAAATGAAACCCCCACTTCCTTGTCTACACCCACACCCTCACTTGTGTGCAACTAAATCAAACAATCAATGAAGTCTGCCTCTCTCTCGATTTCAATTAGGCAGCCAAAATAATCATCCACCCTCCTCTCCTTGCTCATAATACACACACATAAAATACCCCCTCTCTCTCTAATACTTATACAAACACAGAAGATCAAACACACGCAGACACACAACACCCCTTTACATTTCTCCTATCCCTCTCATCCATTCCGGTCATCGGAGCCAGGGTCGGCGGCTGTTCGTGTCCGATGAACCCACAACACACAGACACCCGGCTAGGGTGTGACTCGAGGAGAGAGAAACGGAGATCGGAGGTCCGATGAGGGAGGCCCGCGACGGCGAATCACAGCAGAGAGAGAGGGAGAGAGAGACTGAAAGAAGGAGACCGAGAAGAGAGAGAGAGAACCGGCGGTGATGGTGGTGATCGGCGGTTGCAATCTCGGACCGGTGGTCCTTGTTTTTAACCGGTGGTCCCTGGCTCGATTCAGGCGGTCCGAGACTTTATCCGACGAGTTCCGGTTGATAAAGACGACACGGCGGCGGGGTCCTCTCAGTCCAACGATTCACGGTGGTCCAGGCTCGAGTTCAAGTGACTCGGTTCAGAATGGTTCAAGTATGGTTCGGGTTAGCTCCGGGCCGGCCGATGGTGTGGTGGATCGGTTGAGACACAGATGCCGACATTGAAAATGAGTATGTTCAGGTTAAGTAAGCTCAACATCAATTTCCTTAGTTCATCTCAGTTTTTTTTTAGTACGGGTTGTTTACATTTTGTTTCGGGTCAAACCCGGTTGACTCGGTCAACACCCGAGCCAACTCGGGTCAACAGCAGGTCAGGCGAGTCAACAGATCGGTTCGGGTTTGGGTCTCGACTCAGTCCAACTCGGTTCAACTCGGTCCAACTCGGTGCAACTCGGTGCAACTCGGTTCGACTCGGTGTATTTCGGTTCGACTCGGTCAAACTTAGGTCAACAGTGAGTTGACTCGGTCAACTCAGATAGGCGGTTCGACTTTTCGACACTAAAGATGGTAAATGTTTAAGTCGCGACTAATAACGTCGTTTTATTTTATATAGTTTTGTTAAATACGCGATATCGAGCTCCAACCGAACAGACTAGTATTTACTTTATATTTTGCCGTTTTTACAAATGATATTTATATTGGTTATTGAACATTGATTGAATTTTGAAAATAAAACGACAACTTGTGTTGTCGGGGGCGTCCAAAAATAGAGGAAACTCTGCTCGTTTTTTCTCGAGAAACACCCTTAAACACGACACGTATTATATTTCAAAAACGACGCTTAACGGAATTCGAGTTTATAATACGTCAAACCTTGATAATTCCAAACGCTTTTACAAATAAATGTAATGTTATATTTATTTCGAACGTCGTCAACTCGTATACTTTTACAAATAAATATAGCTCATATATTTATTCCGTATTTCAAACGACACTACAATTGTGTTACTAAAATAAATATAGTTATTCTAAATGTCGTACAACGCGAAATCTCTTACAAAAATAAATATGGTTTATATTTATTTTCAAACATAACAACTCGACGATTTCTTTATAAAATAAATATAATTCATCACATTTATTTTATACGCCTAGACGGCATATACGTATATTTTCGGCAAATAAACACAAGACGTGATATATATAATACAGGTTATTATATATTATTTTCATACGAAACGCGATATATGATACGAGTTTGTTATTTGATATTTTCATAGAAATATTCTTTTATACACGTATGACTACTCGAGACGGCTAACGCACTTACAACGATATTTATATATTTTATATAAATATTTATTCATTTTAAGCCTCTCGAAAACTAAGTCTTTTTCAAGACTTGTTAAATTGCTATTGTCATTAAACGAGACTTAACACATATAACTTAGGGACTGTTTGGTAGCCTCTGAATGATCATTAAGAGGCTACCTCTTAATGGAACCATTAAGAATTTTACCAATGAGAATGTAGAAGATTGTGACATGTGATGATTTACCATTCAGAGGTTACTTCTTAACCATTCAGACTTGAGGTTACCTCTTATTCATTCAGAGGTTTTAAACCATTAAGAGGTAGCATCTGAATGGTCATTAAGAGGCTACCAAACAGCCCCTTAATCTTTTCCATTAAGTTAACAACTTACCGTTGAATCGTTCGATTAACGATTCGGTAGAGCTCGATGACATGTAGTTAGTTACTGCGTTTATTAGAAACTTATTAGATATTCCGTGTTAGGAATATTGTAGAATGCACGCTAGCAAGTCAAGTCTTGGAAACGACATCACAAAGTCGTAAATTGGCTAGCTTTGCACAGGCATATTCAGGTGAGTTCATAACCCCACTCTTTACTGTTTTACAGTTTTGTAAATGTTTTCGGGGTGGAAAGACATGCATGTTTTGCAAAAACATACAAAGTTTTGAACAAACGCAAAACTCGTATTTCTAAATCATATTACGAAGGGATTTCAAGGAACTCAAATGATTTACGAAAGGTTTATACTAAACATACCGGTTTTTACAAAACAAAGGTGTATTATCAAAATGAATAATTTTCATGACTAGGAATGGATCGTTTGGCAATGATATATATAGAGAATGAGGAGCCAGCCTTAGTGGCTGGGGAGGCCAGCCTTAGTGGCTGGGGAGGATCAGCCTTAGAGGCTGGGGTAGAATACATGTTACAATTTTTACAGACATTTTTACACATGGTATGGTTAGCGTAAGGAGGTTTACTACTTAGATCATGTGAGTGGGTAGGAGCAACATGAGGCCATTAGTCCTCATGGTAGGACCGAGGGACAGGATCGGTAGATCTATCTGGGTGTAGCGAGCCCAGCCCCAGGCCAAACTAGAAACGGACCTCGGGGTGACTTTGTCCACATACTAATGCCGTGGCAAAAATCTGCTAGGTTTGAGTCTCCCTACTTGCACTTCACATATACCAGTGGCCTTGCAAACCATTGGTGATCTCAATTCCCTTAATTGCTTCATACCAGGGACATATGTATTTACGAAACTTCTTGTTCATACAAATTAACTACCATGTTTTATACAAAATTCAAAGCACATGATTATGCGGGTAAGGAGTCAAAGTCAGGGTGGGCATTGACGGTTATATGAACTTTACAAATACAAGGCTTTACAAATACATGGTTTCATGAACATAACGTGTTACAAACACAACGTTTCCATATAACTTGGCAAGAAAATGATTTTTAAATCCATTTTCTCAATACTATTTCAAAAACCGGTTATTCCAAAGATTTATTTCAAATCTTTCACAATATCAAAGATTTATTTCAAACCTTTCACAACTCAAAAGATTTATCTCAAATCTTTTACGAACAAACTATGAACTCGCTCAACTTTATGTTGATTTTTCGCATGTTTCTTTCTCAGGTTACAGTTCTAATACAAGGCACGGTTGGAATAGGAGGTTCATCGAGAATTCGAGTACTTAGCAGGCGTTCAGTTTCTAGAAGTCTTTGCTATTTGCTTCGGCTGTGCAATGAAGATACCAGTCCAGTCACGCCGATGCTCTGATAATTTCGGGGTGTGACAATAGGCCCACAAGAAGTTTCCTCACGAGTGAGATACCGTTTATACATACGCAACTGTCAGGTGTATGCCTACACCCCGTGCTTAAGTCGTGGCCATTTCAAATGAATGAGCCGAGGATATCCAGGACATGGTCATTAAGCCTCCAAAGGCATTTTATCAAACAAAACAGATTAAAACGGGTTATGTAAATTTATTAATCACAATCCGATTAAATGATTTCATACCCGACCAAGCGGTATTATTATAATACCGTATCCCAAGCCCGTATAACGGAAAATAAGTTAAAAGTATTTACCTGAGCTAAAAGTAATTTTTATTCTCAGCCGTATATCAAATCAGCAAGTACAAGTAGCTTTTACTGGGCTCCTAATCTGGAACGAAGGTTTTAATAACCTATTAGATTCCTAACGGGTCTTATTTAAGTTTTAACTTACACCGGTTAGTTTTAATGAAAGGTTTACGGTTCAAAACGCAAGATTAAGCGAAGACCGGATTAGAATGTGATTAAGACCCGACAAGTATGAAGACTTGTATATAATGGGTTAACTAATCACATTCTGGATTTTGAAGTAAAAACGATAAGGTTTGACCCGTTTCGGCTAATTTATGCAAACTAGTTACATAAACCGCACCGAACGCGTATATGTATAACGGGTAACCGAATGAGTCATGAACAGGTTTCATAAGTTATTATGCTTAAATTATGTTGTGATATCAGTAGGATATCTTCTATTATGCCCAAAACGAAATCAAAACCAATTCAAGCCCCGTAAGGGTATTTTGATCATTTTAATGTTTATAGAAGAGGTTAAATAATAAACTGAGGTTCTGGTCCAAAAATATCAGTAAAAGCATTTATTTTATCAAGTTAATTCTGCAAGATATCATACATATGTGAGGTTTATCATTTTTTTGGCCAAACTATGCACCTTAGGGGCATTTTGGTCATTTCACATATGCTTTAAGGGTCAAATTTGGAAATCTGAGTTCAAGACTTAAGCCTACTGTTGAAGTATAAAAATTTATTTTTAAAGTCAATAGGTAATAAGTCTTAAGCGTTAAATATGGTTTTAAACCATACTATGCGCTTAATAAGCGTAAAAGTCGGTATTTGACGATATTTGAAATGTTTATAAAATTTTGAAGTTTTGATCAGTCCCTAAAGCTTAAAATATTTTATTTAACATATGAAATCAGTAGGAAAAGGTTTGGTATCAAAATGATATGTAAAACTCATTTTATCAATGAAAAGGGTAATTTCGTCAATACCGAATTTACACAAGAACTCTATGTTATGGTCAGTATAAAATTTGACAAAAATTTCCAAAAATCCCTAAATATTATTTCATAACAGTGGGTAGCAAGTTTGGTGTCAAAAATTGGGTTTAAATATGATTTATGCTGAAAATACCATTTAATTAACAAAAAGCTTTCATTTTACGATATCTTGCATAACTTCTATTTTAGACCATAAACTGATGTCAAAATTTTAGGACATGCTTATAAATCAGTAATAAAGATTTTTGTCCTCTCACATTTTCAAAAATCTCGTTTTTATATCAAAATGGCATAACGGTCAACTTTTAAGCATTTAACGGAAACATGCAATGAACTAGGATTTCTGTGGAACCATGTTGTATAACCTCAGAGGGTTATACTAACAAATAATATGGTCCTAAAGGAACCCTAAGGCATAACTAAACTTGTGACAACTGGCACAAACCGGTAATTTCCGTACACTATAATTATTGCTTAATGACTGCAATTATGAGTTTAATTGTCAGCAATGTCTGAACACATGATTAAACAAGTGAATTCATGCATGTTGTATACTACAAAATATTGCGTTATGCATAAACAAGAGCATTGCGTCAGAATAATAGTAAACTCACCGGTAAGACACAATGTGTCAACAGAACTGCAGAAAGCAGTCAGACGTTAGAACTAAGGCCTAGGTGTAGGCCCGACAACAAGAATGCATTAAAACCCAAGAGTACATACAAGGATTAATATATATGCAATACGAAAGCAAAAATAAGCACTAAAAAGCACCCGAAACGCACTTTAAGTGCAGAATTTATATAATTCAGCATTTAGACATGTAAATATTGTGCAGAAATGTCGTTTTATTATCCAGAATATTTCCCTAAGTGTTGGGAATTGAAAGAGTACAAGAAAGGTACTTAAACGACACTAAAAAGTGTAATTTAGCACTTTAACGAATCGGTATGTAACCGAACAACCGGAGATTACCCGGAACATAAAAATAATGTCAATGACATTGTTTATACTTTTCTGAGCTAGTTAGGGTCCCCGAATGCCCTAACACCCTTTATATTACACTACACATTAGTAACCGGGTAAGACACTTAACTTAACTAACTAATTCCTAATCATCTAGTTGGATTTGAACTAGCTTACCCCCCCTCCTAACCGTCCCCAAACATGGGGGACACACTTGTCCTTGCAAGATTGCCAAGATCTAGCTTGTCTAATATCTAAATAACACAATATCCTTTGGGTAATTAACCTATGGTTTGTCTATAAGATGCAAGAGTTACACACATGAACTTTCACTAAACACACCACACCACAAAACTCTCTCTCTTTCTCTCCAAGAGCTCACGGCCAAACATCCCTAAATCCATAAATTTTTCGAGCTTCCTTCATCATTTTCCAACATCACACAAGTGTTAAGGGTCGCATATTAGGAACCTTGGTGCAATCGGAACGCGAAGGACCACTTCCGTTAGCTTTTATCCACCTCTTTTTCGCCAAGATTCTTCCCTAGCCCCGAGCTAGAGGTATAACACTTAAAACTTGTTCTTGAACGTATCTAAAGTGGTTAAAAGGAATATTGTCGGTTAAATATCGTTAACTTACATTTTGATGCATAAAAGTCTAGTAAAAACTATAAAAGTGGTGGTTAATAACACATGTGTTGTGTAAAAGTTGTAGTATTTGAGATTTGTGTTTATCTAGACCCGATCTATGATGTGGTAGCTCAGATCTTCGTTTAACCCGACTTTGTAAGATCATGGATCTTCACATAAGCTCGTTTTTGGTTACTACAAGGGTTAAAAGGCGAAACTCTACCACACTAGAGACATGAACTTGTGTAGAAATATTTTACTTGTGTAAAAGTAATTTAACTTGTACAATGGAGTCTAAAACTAGCAGATCTACGTATCTGCAAGTGGTATTTTTGAAGAACCACACTTTAAAGAAATCACATGTTCTAAACCGGGTCTTACACAAACAAAAGTGGTTTTTGTGAACAAACAAGTGTATGGATACTTGTGTAACAAGGGTTTTAACAAAGAAATAATTTTCGTAAAAACCGACTAGAAGTTGTAAAACTTCATACTCTTTAAAAATAAAGTTTTTAAGAAGTTAAACTTATTTTTAAAGATAACAAGACTTACTAAATGTGCTAGTGAGTTACTACACATTTTTGTAAATATTCAAGTGCATGAAATTGGTGATTATTGTTGACAATTATTGTTGATAATTGTTGTTTGATTGATGATGATTTAAAAGAAAATAAACACACGTTTTGAAAACGTGGGAAACCTCCATTTTTAGGGGAAACTCTGTCAAAATTTTTATAAATTTTGACACTTAGAAAAATGTAAGTTTTTAAGAAACTCATTCCCTAAAAATGTGTTTAAAAGCATTAACAAGGTTTCCCTAACTTTTGATGATAAGAAATGGTGATTTCTTGAAGAATAAAAATGGATAATAAGTATATATTTTTGAGAGAAAAATATATATTATTTTATCACCAAATTTTGTGCTAAGTGTATATAGTATGTGTTATACGTGCTAGTGTATTAAGACTTAAAAATACACTAAATACTCATGAGGAGTAGAAATATAGAAATACACATACAAAACACAAGATACACAATTCGGGTGCAAAGTGCAAAACACAAAAGACTTATATTTATTTTTGAAGAAAATAATATAAGTAAGATACGTAGTTAAAAATATGGAATATTTTTAACACAAGAATATATACACAAAAGAGAGTGACTGTACTTGTGCGACACAAGTCTAGTGACTAATGTTAAGAAAACGCGTATAGGTTACGACGTTAATTAAGCAAATCCGGTGGAGTTTACGACGCTAGGAACGCAAAGTTGTGAGTTCATGCTCCCCCTTTTCTCTTAACTGTTTTCAGTTTTATAACTTCGGGGGTGAAATACATGTTACGTGATATAATAAACGAGAATTGATACTGGATATAATAAACGAGAATTGATACTTGATATAATAAACGAGAATTGATACTTGATGTAATAAACGAGAATTGGTACTTGGTATCATAAACGAGAAATAGTGTCACGAATAGGGTACCATAAGCACCATTAATCGTGTACATACTTAGACCGCAGAACAAAAGGTTAGATCTAACGGGTACTCGGGCAGCCCCACTCTTGGTGACCACTAGTACCGAGGAGTGTTTTTGTGTCTCCGTCGTGAATCGACAACTAGAAAAATGCCTATGGTTTGGTGACTTCCTATGTAGTGCCACACGTTAATGGCCTTGCAACCCATTAACTAAACAAGAAAACTTTATTTGGTTTACACCACAAGAATACTTTATTTACACAAGAATACATTATTTGGTTTATACCACAAGAATACTTTATTTACACAAGAATACCTTATTTGGTTTATACCACAAGAATACTTTATTTACACAAGAATACCTTATTTGGTTTATACCACAAGAATACTTTATTCGGTTTACACTACAAGAATACTTTATTTTCACAAGATACTCGTTATGTTTTCATACAAAGTATACAAACGTGTTCAACACAAAACTGCATGAATTCACACCAACTTTATGTTGACGTTTTTTCCAAAAACCCACATGTATTTCAGGTAACTAGGATGGATGTGCGCGCGGTTTTACTCGTGCTCTTGGATGTCGCTTTGTTTATCTTTGAATAAAGTTGTAAACTTATCAGACAAAATGCTGTCTTGTGACGTAAACACTTAAACCATGTTTTCGGTTATGTAATGTTTGACATTTTGAAACTAATTTATGAGCATGTAGTATGTTTACCTTTCGTATGCAATGAGAACCTTTCATGATCACACCTCGTGCTTCCGCCGCAGAAAGGGGTGTGACAGATTGGTATCAGAGCTGCGATTGTAGTGAACCAGGATTCCTTCTCGAGTCTAGTCTACAATCTCTAGGATCCATTCACGAAAACAATTTTCAAAGAGTTTTCATTGCATAAAACGTCCCGCGACATCCACTGCCTGAAACTGTCTACATGAGTCTAGAAAAGACACTACAAGACTTAGAGTGCACTTGAGTAGCACTTATCGTTGACTAGAAATTACTTGCAATTATTTGTGATAATTAGCATATACTAGAGGTAGAATGTCACAAGTATATGTGACTTTACCTGAAAGCGATGGCCCATCTGAAGGGAGAAATACGAGGATGAAACGAACTGTGCGGACTGTGCAAGGAGTTACGTAATTATGGATGCATACATAATTATGGAATTCAGTGCACAGAAATCACAGCAAGTCTTGTCACGTATAGATTCCCTCAGTGCAAGCCTATTAAGTACTCTGCTAGAGTAATAATTGTTTGATGTCACTTGTGTGGTATATATACCTGTGAATATATATGATACTACAGTCTAGTGTGACGATATCAAACAAATGTCTAACCCTGCTGTGTTATGTTCTGTCAGAACATGGCACCCAGGAAAACTGTGAATGCTCGCAATGATGATCAACCTCCACCTCCCCCACTGCCAAGAACTGCTGAAGAGCTGGACGCCCTACTGGAGGAAAGGATCTCCGCTGCTATCGCCCAGTACGAGGCGAACCGAACTCAAGACAGTGGAGGACCAAGCAACGCTAGGCGTAATGGGAATGGAGATTCGTCTGGAGGCAATGCAGCTCAAGGTAATCTTGAGACACTATACTAAGCATGAGGAAATTTATGAACGGTCTTTGTTTCATTATTTCTTCGATTGCTCACATGTGAATTGGTTGAATCAATTCCAGGCTGCACTTTCAAGCAGTTCCTCGACTGCAAGCCGATAAACTATGACGGCACAGGAGGTGCAGTAGCATTTGTGCGCTGGACGGAGAAGACTGAAGCTACTTTCCGCATGAGCAAGTGTACCGCGGATCAACAAGTCACTTTTGCTACTGGGTTATTCGTCGATGAAGCTCTGACTTGGTGGAACCTGCAAGCCCAAACTTTGGGTGATGACGCCGCTTATGGCCTCACTTGGGAGGAACTGAAGGAAAGGATGAGGGAGAAGTACTGCTCTCGTGCAGAACTCCAAAGGCTGGAAACAGAGTTCTGGCACCTGACCATGGAAGGTGCTGACATAAATGGTTATACTCGAAGGTTCCACGATCTGTCTAGAGTGCTTCCCTACATGGTGACTCCTGAGTTTAAGCGTGTGGAACGCTACATTTGGGGACTGGCCTCAGAATTTCGTGGCATGGTAACGGCGGCCAAACCACAAACAATCACCGAGGCTGTAACTCTGGCTGTCAGCCTGACTGAAGATTGTGTTCGTATGAAGAAGCTCTCACTGAACCCAACAGAAAATACCGAGACACATGCTGAGTTGTCCGGTGACAAGAAAAGAAAACATGCAAACCTGAGTCAAGCAACTCGTAACAACAGGGGTTCCAACAAGAAGCGTGACACTAACCCGCCGCAGGGGGCGAAATCTCTTGCAGCCATGAATGACGCTCCTGCCAAGAGGTACCTGGGCACTCGGCCCCTTTGCAACAATTGCAAGCGTCACCACGAAGGGGTTTGTCGCGTTCCAAAATGCGATAAGTATGGAAAGTTGGGTCACTATGCTGAGGATTGTTGGAGTAAAGGAAGGAATGGGAATGGAAACCGCAACGATACTGGTAATAGAAACAATGGTGGAAATGGGAATGGCAATGGTAACCGAACTGGGAATGGAGCTGGGCGAAATCAAGGATGCTTCAGTTGTGGAAGCAACGAACATTTCATGAAAGATTGTCCAAAAGGAAACACTGCTCAGGCTCGAGCATTTGTGATTGGAGCAAAGAACGCACGCGAGGACCCAAACGTGGTCACCGGTACGTTTCTCATTAACAATCACTTTGCATCAATATTATTCGACACTGGCGCCGATTATAGCTTCATGTCTGTGGAATTTAAACGCATACTTGGTATAGAATCTAGTAGATTAGAAATACCTTATTCTATAGAGCTAGCCAATGGTAAACTTGTTGAGTCGGGCGAAGTTGTTAGAGGTTGCACATTGGAACTTGGTGAACGAAGATTTAGCATCGATCTCTTACCTATTCAATTGGGTAGTTTCGACGTAGTGGTCGGGATGGACTGGTTGTCCAAAAACAAAGCTGAAGTTATTTGTCACGAGAAAATCATTCGCATCCCTTTAGCGAATGACGAAACTCTCATTGTGCATGGAGAAAAACGAGACGCGCCTCTACGAATAATCAGTTGTATGAAGGCACAGAAGTGCTTAAGGAAAGGATGTATTGCTTTTCTAGCGCATGTGGTAGACAAGAAGGCTGAGAAGCCGAAACTCAAAGACATTCCTGTGGTGAAGGAATTCTCCGATGTTTTTCCCGAAGATCTGCCAGGACTACCTCCGCAACGACAAGTCGAATTCCGTATAGACTTGGTTCCAGGAGCTGCTCCTGTAGCCAAGGCTCCATATCGGCTTGCACCATCCGAAATGCAAGAATTATCTACACAGCTCCAGGAGTTGTTGGATAAAGGATTCATAAGGCCAAGCTTCTCACCCTGGGGAGCTCCAGTATTGTTCGTGAAGAAGAAGGATGGAACACTGCGGATGTGTATCGATTACAGAGAACTGAACAAGCTCACAATCAAGAATCGGTATCCACTACCGAGGATTGATGACCTATTTGATCAACTGCAAGGATCAAGCTACTATTCCAAGATCGACCTTCGATCTGGATACCATCAGCTGAGAATCCAAGATGAAAGTGTGCCAAAGACTGCATTCAGGACGCGATATGGGCACTACGAATTTCTGGTGATGCCGTTTGGGCTGACGAATGCACCAGCGGTCTTTATGGATCTGATGAACCGCGTATGCAAACCATATCTCGATAAATTCGTGATTGTATTTATCGACGATATCCTGATTTACTCGCGAACGAAAGAAGAACATGAGCAACATCTCAGAACCATCTTGGAACTACTGAAGAAAGAGAAACTTTATGCAAAGTTCTCGAAATGCGAATTCTGGATTCGCGAAGTACAATTTCTTGGTCACGTGGTGAATGAGAGAGGCATTCATGTAGACCCGTCCAAGATTGAAGCAATAAAGAATTGGGAAGCTCCCAAGACCCCAACTGAAGTTCGACAATTTTTGGGCTTAGCGGGCTATTATCGGCGATTCATTGAGAATTTCTCGAAGATAGCTCAACCGCTAACGACCCTGACACAGAAGGACAAGAAGTACGACTGGGGTCACAAACAAGAAGAAGCCTTTCAGCTACTTAAGAACAAGCTCTGCGATGCACCGATACTATCATTACCCGAAGGCACTGAAGACTTCGTGGTATACTGCGACGCCTCACGACAAGGCTTGGGTTGCGTGCTCATGCAACGCCAAAAAGTCATCGCTTACGCTTCAAGACAACTGAAGGTTCATGAAAGAAATTATACCACTCACGACCTAGAGTTGGGCGCAGTGGTATTCGCCTTGAAGATTTGGCGACATTATCTATATGGTACTCGATGTACAATCTTCACAGATCACAAAAGCTTACAACACATATTTGATCAGAAGGAATTAAATATGCGCCAGCGACGTTGGGTCGAGCTGCTGAATGATTATGACTGTGAGATTAAGTACCATCCTGGAAAGGCGAACGTTGTAGCAGACGCGTTGAGCCGAAAAGAAAGGGTTAAGACCCTAAGGGTTCGAGCATTGGAAATGACGATTCGAACGAACCTCACTGCGCGCATTCGGGATGCGCAACAAGAAGCTCTTAAAGAAGAGAACCGTAAAGCTGAATACCTCCGGGGTGCATTGAAATACATGGTGCCAAACGAAGAGGGAGCCTTATACTTCAAGAAGCGTATCTGGGTTCCACTCTGCGGTGGCATACGTGAGGTCATCCTTAATGAAGCCCACAAATCGAGATATTCGATCCATCCAGGATCGGACAAGATGTACCAAGACTTGAAAGAGTACTATTGGTGGCCGAGACTCAAAAGCGACGTTGCTGTCTATGTTGGAAAATGCCTAACCTGTGCGAAGGTTAAGGCCGAATATCAGAAACCGTCCGGCCTATTACAACAACCAGAAATTCCCGTATGGAAGTGGGAACAAATCTCGATGGACTTCATAACGAAATTACCCAGGACCGCGAGAGGGCACGATATGATATGGGTAATAGTTGATCGATTAACAAAGTCTGCGCATTTCCTACCAATCCGAGAGAAGGATAGCACTGGAAAGCTAGCAGAGATATACTTAAGAGAAATTGTGGCACGTCATGGAGTGCCAATCTCAATCATTTCAGACAGAGATGGACGCTTTGTCTCAAGAATCTGGCAATCATTTCCGGAAGCCTTTGGATCTCAGTTAGATCTGAGCACGGCATTCCACCCACAAACAGACGGCCAGAGCGAACGGACTATACAAACGTTAGAAGATATGCTTCGCGCATGTGTCATGGACCTAGGCGGCAGCTGGGATACTCATCTACCTTTAGTTGAGTTTTCCTACAATAACAGTTATCATACGAGCATAAAAGCCGCGTCGTTCGAAGCTCTGTATGGCCGCAAATGCCGATCGCCCTTATGTTGGGCAGATGCCGGAGATAAACGTATGGTTGGTCCTGAACTTGTACAAGAGACAACCGACAAGATTGCGCAGATCCGAGAGCGCATTAGGGCGGCTCGAGAGCGACAAAAGAGCTACGCGGATCCAAATAGAAAATCGGTAGATTTCGAGGTGGGAGACAAAGTGTTGTTAAAAGTCTCACCATGGAAGGGCGTAGTCAGATTTGGAAAACGTGGAAAGCTGAATCCACGATACATCGGACCATTCAGAATTTTGAGAAGAATTGGTACCGTGGCATACAAGTTGGAGTTACCGGCAGAACTTAATGGAGTACATGATACGTTTCTTGTATCCAACCTGAAGAAGAGTCCAACGCAAGAAAACGTGACCATCCCGTTGGATGAGGTGCATATTGATGAAGCCCTCCGATTTACAGAACAACCCGTTGAGGTTACCGACTGGAAAGTCAACAAGACCAGGAGGAGCAGTGTGAAACTTGTTAAAGTACGTTGGAGCTCTAAGCACGAACCCGAGTACACATGGGAACGTGAAGACCAGTTCAAGAAAAAGTATCCCCACCTATTCAAGAAGACTCCAGCGAGAGTTAGTGCAGTCTGAATTTCGGGACAAAATTCTTTTAACGGGGGGAGACTGTGACAACTGGCACAAACCGGTAATTTCCGTACACTATAATTATTGCTTAATGACTGCAATTATGAGTTTAATTGTCAGCAATGTCTGAACACATGATTAAACAAGTGAATTCATGCATGTTGTATACTACAAAATATTGCGTTATGCATAAACAAGAGCATTGCGTCAGAATAATAGTAAACTCACCGGTAAGACACAATGTGTCAACAGAACTGCAGAAAGCAGTCAGACGTTAGAACTAAGGCCTAGGTGTAGGCCCGACAACAAGAATGCATTAAAACCCAAGAGTACATACAAGGATTAATATATATGCAATACGAAAGCAAAAATAAGCACTAAAAAGCACCCGAAACGCACTTTAAGTGCAGAATTTATATAATTCAGCATTTAGACATGTAAATATTGTGCAGAAATGTCATTTTATTATCCAGAATATTTCCCTAAGTGTTGGGAATTGAAAGAGTACAAGAAAGGTACTTAAACGACACTAAAAAGTGTAATTTAGCACTTTAACGAATCGGTATGTAACCGAACAACCGGAGATTACCCGGAACATAAAAATAATGTCAATGACATTGTTTATACTTTTCTGAGCTAGTTAGGGTCCCCGAATGCCCTAACACCCTTTATATTACACTACACATTAGTAACCGGGTAAGACACTTAACTTAACTAACTAATTCCTAATCATCTAGTTGGATTTGAACTAGCTTACCCCCCCCTCCTAACCGTCCCCAAACATGGGGGACACACTTGTCCTTGCAAGATTGCCAAGATCTAGCTTGTCTAATATCTAAATAACACAATATCCTTTGGGTAATTAACCTATGGTTTGTCTATAAGATGCAAGAGTTACACACATGAACTTTCACTAAACACACCACACCACAAAACTCTCTCTCTTTCTCTCCAAGAGCTCACGGCCAAACATCCCTAAATCCATAAATTTTTCGAGCTTCCTTCATCATTTTCCAACATCACACAAGTGTTAAGGGTCGCATATTAGGAACCTTGGTGCAATCGGAACGCGAAGGACCACTTCCGTTAGCTTTTATCCACCTCTTTTTCGCCAAGATTCTTCCCTAGCCCCGAGCTAGAGGTATAACACTTAAAACTTGTTCTTGAACGTATCTAAAGTGGTTAAAAGGAATATTGTCGGTTAAATATCGTTAACTTACATTTTGATGCATAAAAGTCTAGTAAAAACTATAAAAGTGGTGGTTAATAACACATGTGTTGTGTAAAAGTTGTAGTATTTGAGATTTGTGTTTATCTAGACCCGATCTATGATGTGGTAGCTCAGATCTTCGTTTAACCCGACTTTGTAAGATCATGGATCTTCACATAAGCTCGTTTTTGGTTACTACAAGGGTTAAAAGGCGAAACTCTACCACACTAGAGACATGAACTTGTGTAGAAATATTTTACTTGTGTAAAAGTAATTTAACTTGTACAATGGAGTCTAAAACTAGCAGATCTACGTATCTGCAAGTGGTATTTTTGAAGAACCACACTTTAAAGAAATCACATGTTCTAAACCGGGTCTTACACAAACAAAAGTGGTTTTTGTGAACAAACAAGTGTATGGATACTTGTGTAACAAGGGTTTTAACAAAGAAATAATTTTCGTAAAAACCGACTAGAAGTTGTAAAACTTCATACTCTTTAAAAATAAAGTTTTTAAGAAGTTAAACTTATTTTTAAAGATAACAAGACTTACTAAATGTGCTAGTGAGTTACTACACATTTTTGTAAATATTCAAGTGCATGAAATTGGTGATTATTGTTGACAATTATTGTTGATAATTGTTGTTTGATTGATGATGATTTAAAAGAAAATAAACACACGTTTTGAAAACGTGGGAAACCTCCATTTTTAGGGGAAACTCTGTCAAAATTTTTATAAATTTTGACACTTAGAAAAATGTAAGTTTTTAAGAAACTCATTCCCTAAAAATGTGTTTAAAAGCATTAACAAGGTTTCCCTAACTTTTGATGATAAGAAATGGTGATTTCTTGAAGAATAAAAATGGATAATAAGTATATATTTTTGAGAGAAAAATATATATTATTTTATCACCAAATTTTGTGCTAAGTGTATATAGTATGTGTTATACGTGCTAGTGTATTAAGACTTAAAAATACACTAAATACTCATGAGGAGTAGAAATATAGAAATACACATACAAAACACAAGATACACAATTCGGGTGCAAAGTGCAAAACACAAAAGACTTATATTTATTTTTGAAGAAAATAATATAAGTAAGATACGTAGTTAAAAATATGGAATATTTTTAACACAAGAATATATACACAAAAGAGAGTGACTGTACTTGTGCGACACAAGTCTAGTGACTAACGTTAAGAAAACGCGTATAGGTTACGACGTTAATTAAGCAAATCCGGTGGAGTTTACGACGCTAGGAACGCAAAGTTGTGAGTTCATGCTCCCCCTTTTCTCTTAACTGTTTTCAGTTTTATAACTTCGGGGGTGAAATACATGTTACGTGATATAATAAACGAGAATTGATACTGGATATAATAAACGAGAATTGATACTTGATATAATAAACGAGAATTGATACTTGATGTAATAAACGAGAATTGGTACTTGGTATCATAAACGAGAAATAGTGTCACGAATAGGGTACCATAAGCACCATTAATCGTGTACATACTTAGACCGCAGAACAAAAGGTTAGATCTAACGGGTACTCGGGCAGCCCCACTCTTGGTGACCACTAGTACCGAGGAGTGTTTTTGTGTCTCCGTCGTGAATCGACAACTAGAAAAATGCCTATGGTTTGGTGACTTCCTATGTAGTGCCACACGTTAATGGCCTTGCAACCCATTAACTAAACAAGAAAACTTTATTTGGTTTACACCACAAGAATACTTTATTTACACAAGAATACATTATTTGGTTTATACCACAAGAATACTTTATTTACACAAGAATACCTTATTTGGTTTATACCACAAGAATACTTTATTTACACAAGAATACCTTATTTGGTTTATACCACAAGAATACTTTATTCGGTTTACACTACAAGAATACTTTATTTTCACAAGATACTCGTTATGTTTTCATACAAAGTATACAAACGTGTTCAACACAAAACTGCATGAATTCACACCAACTTTATGTTGACGTTTTTTCCAAAAACCCACATGTATTTCAGGTAACTAGGATGGATGTGCGCGCGGTTTTACTCGTGCTCTTGGATGTCGCTTTGTTTATCTTTGAATAAAGTTGTAAACTTATCAGACAAAATGCTGTCTTGTGACGTAAACACTTAAACCATGTTTTCGGTTATGTAATGTTTGACATTTTGAAACTAATTTATGAGCATGTAGTATGTTTACCTTTCGTATGCAATGAGAACCTTTCATGATCACACCTCGTGCTTCCGCCGCAGAAAGGGGTGTGACAAAACTATGCTAAATCGGGTCAGAACTGAAAGTCAAAGCAAAAGTCTACTTTTGCGACTTTCGGTCGCAAACCGAGCTTAAGCTGAGAATTGTCGGGTTGAACATGCCTAAACATGTTCTTATATGATTTACCAAGTTATTTAAGTGTTAAAACATGTTCCATAACTTATGCATTATCAGTTATGAATTATTTTGTAAAAACTGACTCGTTTGACTATTTGTTCATAACTTTGACCCGACAATTGACTGAGATAACGTGATAATTAGAAGGTGCCCTTTTAAGGGTTTAACACCTATATAATTACCAACACATAGCCACTTTTAATTTGAATAATGGTTGGACCGTTAGTGATTAATCACAAAGTCAAAGCGTAATTACGTTATCTTTGACTTTCGGTCATTAAGCTAAGAAAATCTTAACTATAGAAGCTAAGAACACTTACAAGAGTCCTTAGCACGAATATTCAACTGGAGAAAGCTTCCTTGAACACCAGGATGCTTTAGAGAGTGAGTTGTGAAGTGAAAATTTCAAAGTGTGCATGAATAAGTGAAAACCAAGACTCTTAAATAGGAAAATTGGATGCTCTTGGATCATTGCAGCTGTACCTAGGAGGTTATCAGATGTTCACAAGTGTCCCTAGGGTAGTAAAAACCAGTTGCTCAGTCCCTGGTTTAAAAAACAAGCATACAATGTCCAAAAAAATGTCGCTGGCACCTCTCGCGCGGCCGCGTAGGAATTAAGGGCAGCCTACGCGGCCCGCGACAAACCTTTAATCCGGTAAAAAAGTTTTCAAACTTTGCATTTTCAGTCCCTGGTCCAATTTATGTTTAAATAACTTTCTTTTATTACACTAATGACCCCCATAGTTAACTTTCAAGTGCCTTGGGTCATAAATTAACTTCGTTAAGCTCCCGGTTAGTTACTAGACCACCCGAAATGTTCTTAAGTGCGTAGAAACTCCACGAAATCATTATCCGTTATACATGGAAGCATATTGAAGTATTACAAAGCCTCGGGATTGCTAAAAGGTTATTCAGAGGTAAGAATTAACATGTTGACACGTTTAACCCTTATGCTTTGTAAACTTTTGATCATTAAGAACAAACGGCTTTCCACGTTCAATAATTTATTCATTAAAGAATACGAACGTCTTGTAAGGTCAATCAGAGGCATAAGTCTGGCATGTTGACACTTTTAGTCCCTCTAAATTAATTCATTACACGTTAAAGTTCATGACACGTGTCGTTACTGTATTGGACATGATTTTGCGCGGTGTTACAAGATAACCCCTTTTCGCTTGAGGATGGACTCCACTTCAACCAACTCAGTGAGTCCTCATGCTCTATCTCTCCTTGATCACTGAGATGGGACTGATAGTAATATTCCGTTTCAAGAAAGTCGCAGTGGACAGTGGTAATCACACAACGTCGTAATGGGTTAAAACATCGGTATCCTTTCTGATTCACCCCATAAACAACAAAGGCACATTTCTCAGCACATGGGTCAAGTTTGGATCGTTCGGTTTTGGTTATATGGGGAAAAGCTGTACACCCAAAGACTCGAGGTGGTAAGGTAAGATGTGGAGGTAGTTCGGTGAATGTGGATAAGGTATCTAGGGGAGTTTTTAAGTCAAGGGCTTTGGTTGGTAAACGGTTAAGGAGATACATAGCAGTGTTTATAGCTTCAGGCCAAAAAGATTTAGGGACTTTGGATTCAAGCATAAGGGCTTTGTCCATTTCTATCAGAATGCCATTTTTCCGCTCAACTACACCATTATGTTCGGGGTGTTTTGGGCAAGTGGTTTGGTGAATCATTCCCCTCTCTTGAATAAATTGTTTCATGGAGTTATTAACGTACTCCCCTCCATTATCAGATCCTACGATCTGAATGTTGGTTTTGAATTGAGTTTGGACCATGGTGTAGAACAATCTGAATTTGTCAAAGACTTCAGATTTGTGTTTTAAAAAAAATACACCCATGTTATCCAGGTACAATCATCAACAAATAATAGGAAAAAACAGAAATTTTGACCTCCATTAGTTTCAGCTGGACCCCAAACATCTGAATGTATTAGGGAAAAAGGTTCACTGACCCTAGTGTTACTTGGTTTAAATGGTTTTTTATGGCTTTTGGCTAAGGCACATGTTTCACAGTCTAATGTACTGTTTGACGGGAAGAGTTCGGGGAGTAAAAGGTGTAGATATCCAGCGGAAGGATGCCCTAATCTCCTATGCCAAAGCCATGCTTCTCTACTCTTTGTTCTGTGAGCAAGCATCACAGTCCCTGAGTGAGTCACTTCATCCACATAGTATAAGCCCTGTCGTTCAGTGCCACGCCCAATTATCTTTCCAGTTCTGATGTCCTGTAAGATACAAAAATGAGGATGCATTAGGACTGTACAATTGAGTTCGTTTATAACATGACTTATTGATAACAATTTATGTGTTAATGAAGGAACATATAAACAATTTGACAGTCTCAGATTGGAAGATATTTCGATAGTTACGCCTCCCTTTATTAAAGCATTTTCTCCATTTGCAGTTTTGATGTGGGTTCTGTTTGGTTTCTTTGTAGAGACGAAATCCAATGGCTCGTACGTCATCGTATCCGTGGCTCCACAATCAAAGATCCAAGGACTGACTTGATCACCACTTTTCTATGTTGTTAAATAAGCTTTCCCACTTGTTGACGGATAGTCTTTCAACAACTCATAGTTCCTGTGATTGACCATCTTCAAACAATTTTTCTTTGTAAAAATACGCTGTCTATACCATTACGGACAAAACAACTGACTAGCGTATTTATCAAATGCGCTGGGCACTTGAACTCGCGTTCAAGATTTAAAGTTGCCGGAGATACTAGGGTCGCCCAACAACGCTGGGCAGCTTAAACCGCTCAAGATTTATCAAATACGCCGCAAACACCACGCTGAAAAAAACGTTCTCTTACCATCGTATTTATCAAATACGCCGGCCACTTGAACTCTCGTTCAAGATTTAAGTTCACCCAGAAACAAGTTATCATACCAGCGTATTTATCAAATATGCCGGGCAACTTGAACTCTCATTCAAGATTTAAGTTCGCCCAAAAACAGATCCGCCACTTAATAACAAATCTGCTACTGATGCAAATCCGCTCAAATGCGACAGCTAGGGTTCGGGTTGTGTTGTTTGAAGTGGCAACGAATAGGGTTCCGTGGAGGCGACGACAATGATCCCTAGATAAAAAAACTTGAACAAGTGACGGCTAGGGTTTCGTGGAGGCGGCGACAATGAAACTGACTAAAAAACCACGTTGACCGGAGTTTGATCTGGAAACTCCCAAATACGTTGGATTCTTTGGAGTTTGATCTGGATTTTTGGAGTTTGATTCTGATCTTTGGAGTTTAATTTTTGGGTTTGAGGTAGGATTTACTGGGATAGATTGTAGATGATGAGCAAAGTGTTCAAGAATCAGAAACACTGCTCTGATACCATGACAAAAGGTATAGAGAAAAAAGGAGGCTTGTATTAGATTGTAAAGTTGTTTTTGGGTTTGCATAAGTAGGGTGTTTATATAGAACACCATGTTACACATCTAGCCCCTATACTATAATTTACTGCCTTCTTTCTGACAATTTATTCATTTTATAAAATTTCAAGTTTATGAACTATTTGACAATTACTTATTGGGTTTGGGCAAGCTTATCTAATCGGGTTTTGGGTTGGAATTATCTAAACCTGTCCTAAACTCGCCCCATTGGTATCCGTACTTTAATGTCCTCCTTGTTGTTAAATAACTGCCCAACAAAGAATAAGACATTCTGATGCAGGCCCAAGTGTAGAAGATCGGACCATGACTATAACACCCCAAAAACAGGTTTGGTAATTAAGCCACGTTAATATCGAAGAGCGGGTAAAATACCGTTAGAGGTAAAAGCTAACCCGATAAACATTAGGATTTAATTAAATAAACCTAATGCTAAATAAAAGATAGATGAATGCCTTTTTGAATAAAGTTTATAAAAAAAGAAGCCCGAGACTATCGGTACACGATCTAAGTCGGGTTGTAGCATCCCTGAACTTATTAGATTGAATTATCATACTTATTGATAATTAACGAGAAGTAGACAACTAGGATTTATTGTTAGTAATAAATATTGGATGATATCCATGTATCATTAAAATCTCAAACTTAAGGGACCAAAAAGGGAAAAAGGTTAAAGTCTAGGTATAATAAGAAAACAAAACACAACACACACACACACACACACATACACACACACACACTAAGTGTGTGTATGTCGATCATGGCTGGAGAAACAAGGGAAAACCGTTGTTCATCGTAAGATCACCAAATTGAAGGAAGATTCGGGTCTTAAATTCGTGCATGAACATGAATTGTCGATCACCTAGACTAGGAGATCATAAGGTATGTTTAAAAACCTTGATTGGTGAAAATTATAATTTGAGACAAGTAGAATACTTACAATTAGATTGTTGGATTATGATCCAAAGATGAAAATGAGTGCATATGTAAGCTTAGTTTCGTTAGATATAATGAAATTATGCAATATTTGATGTAAGATTCCTTGCAGTGATTAACAAGTAGATTATGAAGTGGGTTTTGATAATATGATTAAGTTGATGATATACTTATGTTTATGATCACCATGAATGGTAGTAATAGGAAGATACTTGAACAATTTATGGGTTTGAGTATATGTTTATACTTGCCATCAAATGGGTTTTTAATGATTTGGCGAAATTGGTAATGTTTTGATGTTCATAGCAAGCATAATTGCTTGTATGGATAAAATACTTGAATAATTTAGTGAGTTGATTTAGTATCCATACATACTATGAAATGGGTTTTGACATGAAGAAATGAACCCACAACTAATTGGTAGGAATATGAGCATGCAACACTTGTACCTTGTGCATTAAATGTGGTACGCGTGCCAAGTGTTTGATGAAATGCCTAGGTGACTAGAATAGGCAAAAGTTTATTCAAGAAAGAGTTGAATGTGCGTGTGTGTTAGTAAACTAACATGAGACAATGTGTCTTAGATGAGAATGCGGTTTGATTATGAGATTTGGTACAAGCACATATTAATAACTTGTACTTCGTACTTGAGTGGTGTGCGTAAATAATGTACTTGTTTAAATAAGGTTCCATAATATGTCATGGTCATTTTATATGATTATTGACTTAATGAATCTTGTGGATATCGTGTTAAGTTGACCTCGTCAAGCTAAGGTGGAAGCTTGGGAAGGAATGGGTCAAACAACTCAAGTGCGTGAGTAATCTCAAACTGACGCATGTAAGTAAAGCTTACATCTTTTAAATAGAATATCATTTCATGTATTTGGTTAAGAACAAGGTGACTTAGTATTTGAAATAAGTCCTTGAATATGACGTTCCGACATGAATTGATTCGGGTCGGAACAAGTAAAAATGGTAAGAAACCATAATTGGTGGTAAAAAGGGTAAATGGTAATTCGGTCACGTGATGGCAAATAAACAATTGAGTTTTGAAAAGTTACCTTATGGTGTAAGCCCTAACGGGTAAAATGGTAATTCGGTCACGTCTTGACAAATAAACAATTTAGTTTTGAAAAGTTACCTTATGGCGTAAGCCATAATGGGTAAAAAGGGTAAAATGGTAATTCGGTCACGTGTTGACGAATAAACAATAAGTTTTGAAAAGTTACCTTATGGTGTAAGCCATAATGGGTAAAAGGGGTAAAATGGTAATTTGGTCACGTGTTGACGAATAAATGATAAGTTCTAAAAGACACCCTATGGCGTAAGCCATAATGGGTCAAATGAACAAAGAAACAATTTTTAAGAAATATGACCAAGTGGTGTAAACCTTAATGGGTCAAGTAGGCGAGAAGGTATATAAATACCTTCTTACAATAAAAAAATGCGTGGTCTATCCAAAATGCAAAAAGGATTAGTTAACAAATGGGAAAACAGTCATTTGGGCCGAGCGGGTCAAATGGTGATGTTATCACCATTTGAAAATAGAATTTAATGCTTGTTCGTTAAGTTTATACTCACAGGAAAAGCATAGTGCATGATTACGTTTTGCCAGGAATTAGCAAACAAGAAAAGTAAGGTATTGATAACGGGTCAATGTTTTGACCCGAGCCAGGTACGTGTAAGGATATAAACTCTAGTGAGGGCTTGTGGCTGTCACAGCCCCGACCCCACCCTGGGAGCGGGATGTCGCAGCCCCCGACCCCTGCCCGAGAGCGGGCGCCGCGAGCCATTCAGATGGTATCGGTGTTTATTAATTTGGCAGCGAAATACATCAGGACCGTAGTTAGGAAATATTTTATCAGAGTTAAAACACCAAACTTTTTATAACAAATAATTGGGATAAACCCAAGTTTCCATTACAATACAATTTATAGGGATAAACCCTAGTTTATTGAAAACAAAACTCCTTTTTTTATTTAGGTAACTTTTATTGCCACTTTTCCAAGCCTTCAGTGCTCTCTAGCTGGCTTCTATTGGCTTTCACATTTTGTTACCTAAAACGCGTTTAAAAAGGTTTTATCAGCAAGAAATACTAGTGAGTGCATCCTAGTTTAATCAAAACAGTTTTACCACTTTACAGTATTGAGGGCATCCGCAATTACATTTGTTTATATCTACTCAATTACTCATTCAGTACTGTCAACACCTGACTTGTGGGTCATATTACGCATTGGCAAACTCTTTGTCCAATGGTAACGTCTTTCACATTTTGTATACAAAACCCCAACATACCAGCAGTAATTGTAGAATCACAAATACTCAATTACTGTTAAGTGTTTATCTCAAACATTTGAGGTTTTGGTAAAACATTTTGACTCATGAAGTAATTTACAAAAAGGTGGCAAAAAGTAGATGTACTCACATTTGTAGACTTAGGTATTTCTACAGGCTTTCTGGTCTTATTATTATAGCTTCCTGTTTCTTTTCCTGGTTATTATCTAAATAATGCACATGTATTAGTAAAATAATCCAAATCACATTAACCGTACAACTCGAGACAAAAATCCAATGACCGAGTCAGGCAGAGCCTTGACATGCATTACGGAGTCCTAGATCAATAGGGTGTAACACGAAACAGAACTCCAACGACTGAGTCAGGCAGAGCCTTGACATGCGTTACGGAGCCCTAGATCGATCGTGTAGGGTAACAAATAGGGTTATAATACTTACAACGAGGCAGAGCTTTGCTTCTTAGGGGGTATGATTCCCGAGAGTTTTAGCTTTAGAGATTCGAGAGAGAAATAAAATTCTGAACGATTTGGAATGAGGCAGGAGGCCTCCTTATATAGGCTGTTCGGAGGGCGGGCCGCGGCCCGCGAAGCCTTTCCCTTCTTCTCCCGCGCCCCGCAAGGACGTCCTAAGTCGGCGTAGGTTTGATGAGTCATTGCGTAGGTCTGACACATGTTAGGACACGTGTCAATATTGTGTGTCCGCCAAGCCAAGGGCCTCGCGGCATGCGAAACACCTTTGTGATCTCGCTCGCGGCCCGCGAGCGTTAATAAATATTTGCTTTATTTGTTTTTCATAAATATTAATGTTATTCGGGTCCGTTTCTCACACCTGGGGTGTATTTTAGGACGTTAGGGGTGTTTTTAAGGGTTTTTAGGAGGGTTGTTACAGTGGCCCAACAAGAGACAATCGAGTCATGAACGGACATTTGATTACCTCGGGTGAGGTATATCTAGTAAATTGAGAGTTGGATATTTTTACATTCTTTGGAACATTACAAAATTTAAACGAAATAACGGATTAAAAGTGTTCACTTGGTCAAAATAAGCTTTTTAATGTCCTTCGATAGTAGAAGTGCTAAAGTTGACCATAATACCCCCGGACGATAAATCGGGTAAACAACCCTTAAGGTTAAATTATTAATGAGTTTAATAAGAAGTCAGATCTCTCCGGAAGTGTAAAAGTGAGAGGCATAAGCCTTTTTGGGCTTAATGCCTCCTAACGGGTCAATGTCGTAAATTATCAAACCGTAGGGTAAAATCGGAATATAATGATTTCCTACAACAACCCACCACAAGTAAAGTTGTGGTATAAGATAAATAGAAGTCCTAGTGTGGAAATAAAAGGGATGGAGAGAATGGGTGAGATTTGAGCTTAGTGCTCAAAACTTGAAACAGGTCGAATAATTTTACGCATAAACCAGGTAACGGTGGCACATTTAGTAAAAGTAAACAATCCGGGTTAAGGATTTTGGGTTAATTACGTAGACAAATGTTTTACAGACAATTAGAAACAAGTTTGAAGTGAAACGGACGTGAATTGTAGAAGTTACAGAATTTTACGTAAAAAAAAGGGCTTTTCTGGGAATATGCAGCTCTAGCCTGCCGTAAGCTACGACAACCTGTCGTAAGCTACGGCAACCTGCCGTAAGCTACGACAGGTGGTTGCTGATAAAAACAGACTAAGTGTGTCGTAAGCTACGGCCACCCAGCCGTAGCTTACGTCGGGTTATATGGTAGAATTGTTGTTTGTTGTTTTTGACATTTCGGGATCATTTTAATAACTTACAGAATTTATTGTCTACAAATGACTTATCTGCACCCGAATCAAACAATACCCTTGCATAAACATCATTGATAAGAAAGGTACCTGTTATCACGTTTTCATTCTGAATGGCCTCCTGTGCATTCATTTGAAAGACCCGAGCATTGGTCTTTTTACCTTCTTCAGGCTTCTTTGCATACTTTGGGCAGTTGGACTTGATGTGCCCCTTCTCGTTACAGTTGTAACAAGTAGCATTCTTTATTTTCTTGCAATCCAACATTTTATGTTCACTTGATTTACAAATCCCACAAGCCCTAGGCTGCGATTGGGATTTTGATTCGAACCTGCACTTTCCCAGATGACGCTTCTTGCAGGTCTTACACTTGGGTTTTTCACCCAACTGTTGGTTATCCTTCTTGAACCCTGAACTCTTCTTGTTCTCAGAGTTCCCCTTATGTTTCTTCTCAGAACGACGTGAGCTCTCATCCTCACGTTTCCTTTTCCCCTCGTCAGAATTCCTAAGCGATCTCTGTCTGACCGCATCAAGAGTAAGGGATAACGACAAATCAGCCACTGACCTAAAGGTAGTAGGTCTTGATGCTTTCACACTTGCCTTAATCTCTGGGGCTAAACCTCCAATAAATCGAGCTATACGTTTCGGTTCCGTTGTGACCAAGTATGGAACCAATCATGACATAGTGTTGAAGCTCGTGAGATACGCATGACAGTCCAAATTCTTCATAACCAATGTTAGGAAGTCCGTCTCAATCTTCTCAACTTCATGTTGAGGGCATAAATTTTCCTTGATTAAAGCAACGAACTGATCCCAAGACATGCTATATAAGTGGATCTTTCCTGTAGCTTGGATTAGGGATCTCCACCAAGCTAACGCTTCACCTTTAAATGACTGCGACACAAACTTTACAATGTCTTGCTCTGCACAACCACTAATATCAACAACAGTGTCCACCTCATCGAGCCAAGTCATACAATCTATGGCTCCCTTCTCCCCTGTGAAGTCTCTTGGCTTGCATGAGACAAAATACTTGTAAGAGCAGGTCTTACCACGGGGCTCTTGATTAAGCACAATCTTCTCAGACGGAACGCTTTGCTGATTTGACGAGTGACGAGCATTGTCCTTCTTTTACTCATTTACTTTAGAAGGGGGCTTACTATGAGCCTCGGAATGAGTCTTAGAGCGTGGTTTTGTATGTGGTACGGACAGAGTTCTGGCGCGAGTACCACTTGATTCATTAAACTTTCTGTCGAGAGCTCGAGTAACGGCATTATCTATTAATGCCTGTAGTTCCGCACCAGCTACATTAACTCTGGTAGTATCAATATTCTCTCTCGGGTGACTATTAACTTCCTCTGATTCAACCATGTAGCTTGATTGTTATAAAACAGTTGACAATATTTTATTCAGAGGTTATTATGGAATCATCATTTCTGATGACTCATTATCCATGGTAAACATAGACCATATTTGGTTAATTTGTTAATCATATTTATCTAGGATTTTCATTATAATTTATCCTAGTTGTAAAACATTAAAGGTATTATTAATGGCACATAAGGCCTATTTATAATGGATGTTCAATAATAAGGAAAGAAATTGGTAGAATCCAATATAAAGATAACTTATGTGATTTTATCGAATCACATTTTCCAGGAATGTTAAAATGTTTTCAGATGTTAACAGGGAATTGAATCTTTAAAAAGGAACTACCATCATGGCCTTGTCTTAATATGACACATAGGCTAGGTTTTGCCTTTAAGATTTTCTTTATTATTTATTGGCAGATCAATATAAAATGAAAAGTTTTATGTTAATCTATTTCATATTATATATTTATACATATAATAACAAAATGAAATTTTGAACTAAAACATTCCACTAAATTAAGAAGGAGTACGTAGGTGCCCTAAATGGGACTTTTACATAAATAACTTGCCCACGCAGGGGCTAAAATGAAAATACAAGTCCTCGCAGGGACTAGGTACATAAATAAATGTCCATGCAGGGACTTAATTGAAAATAAAGATTACAAAACAAATGAATTAAGGAATTTCAATAATCCCTCTTCTTCTTCCCCTTGATCAGGTCTGCCAAACCCTTAAGTATACCCCGGCGGCTTCTACGCTCTTCTTGAACCTCTCGCTCCACCTGGTTCAACCTCTGAAGAATCTCCTGTTGTTGCGGTGGTTGGATCAGTGGCGGCTGCGGCGGCTGCTGCTGCGGAGGTTGAGGAGATGGTGGGTATTGATACCCGTATGTTTGGTAGCCAGACTGGTACGAAGCTGCATAAGGTCCTTCAGGGTGAAGAGCATTGTAGTTGACCGCTACGAGATATGGGTCAACATCGGGGGAATTGTAGTAGTTGTACCCCAGGTAGGCTGGCTGCTCGAATGGGTTATACGCCGCTGTACCGGCGTATGAAGGAATTGGGTTATCATAACCCATGTGTGGTGGTGGTGGTGCGACTGGAGCTGCTCGACCTCTGAAACTGGGTTTGAAGGCCCGCCCATCTGCAGGTCTTCATACCGTGGTGGGTAATGGCTGCCACTGGAGTGTTGAGGGGTGCTGAAGTGAAAATCCCCTCTTCGCACGGACATGCGTGCACCTGATCTTCTTCGCCTCGGTGGCTCCGGAGGCAGTTGCTGCTCAAGCGGCGGTGGTGGCGGTGGCGTGACCGCTACAAAACGTGAATCCTCAGAGGGATCCTGCTGCTGTTGTTGAGGTGGGTTGTAAGGGGGAGTAAACTCCTAGTTATATGTAGCAAACCTTGCCTCATAGCTGTCTGGACCCCGATAAGGTGATCCATGGAAAGATGACCCATCTAAAATCTCTATGGGATGCGTGGGCGTCCCAGATGGTGGCTCGACAGGATCGGGGTCATCATCCATATCCATACCCTGAGCTTCAGGGAAATGGTCTTCAGGGCCCAATGGGTTATGACCCATTGGTTCTTCAATCTGATTTGCCGGGTTGAACCGTCTCTGGAAATACGGGGTCGGGTCCTGGAAGGCCCGATGTGAGCTTGACCGCTGCAATGGAAAGAAAGAGTGGCGTGAATCTTCGGGCTCGTTCTCTGAATGTGGCCCAAAGGAGTGATGATATGTGGGCGATAAGCTGAGCGAGACAGAACGCCTCGCAGGTTCCAAGTATGTCCTCCAATCTTCTTGAGGACTAGTGCTCATAGTTGCTGACGGAGTTCGTCGGTGTGAAGGCCCGGCCTCATGATCGTTAGGAGCAGTGAATGGCGCCTTGCCTCATCCTCCTCGTCTGAATCGTGGCGGCATTTTTGTTTGTACCTGTCAAATAAACAAAAGAAACAACAAAGGAAAACAATAAAGGACATAATAAAGGATTAGGATTAGTCTTAAGTCCTTTGCCTAGACTCGGAAGTCAAGGAAAGTGCAATCTGTGTCATTGAGATTAAACACAAAAGGCTAGTATTTAATTTACTCAATGTTGGCTCTAATACCAACCTGTCACACCCCGATATTTCCACGTATTACCGGTGGGCCCAGTGGGGAGTATCGTGACGTAGTTGATATCATCATAGTCAAATAATCACAGTTCAATGCACAGCGGATGTCTGAAGTAATAATTATACAAACCGATTTGAAATTATCGTAAATATTACAAACGGAATGTAAAAAGATCTACAGGCGGATCAAAACAAAAGAATTTAATTGTTCAACAGATTTTTAAACATCTAAAGCTTGCAAGACTCTTTATACGATGCTAGGAGTAGCCAGCCCATTTCGCTTAGTACCTGCACTTAGCCTTTTTGAAAACTACGTCACTTTACACTGGTAAATACAATTAACCGACTTTTTTGAAAAGTGTTTATAAAATTTATTTAAATGTACAAGGCACAAATATTCTTTTATAACTTGGGATAATTATTAAAAAAATAATCTTGTAAAAGAATTATACGTTTGTTATACGTTTAGTAGCCCGGGTTAAATACCGGGATAAAGATTAATAGACACAACACATAATATAACCCACGGCGAGTTATTCTCGAACAAGCAGGTATATCATTTTACATATGCACCGGCAGGTGTATGCCTACACCCCGTGCTAAAGTCGTGGCCATTTCAATGAATGAGCCGAGGATATCCAGGACATGGTCATTAACCCCCGAAAGGCTTAAAACAAACAAAACAATTTAAACGGGTTATATCAATGATTTAACCTTCATACGATTAAAGATTCAACACCCAACCAAGCGGTATTTTATATACCGTACCCCAAGCCCGTATAAGGGAAAATAAGTTAAAAGTATTTACTTGAGCAAAAATATAAATTTATTCCCAGCCGTAAATCAATCAAGCAAGTACAGATAGATTTTACCGGGCTCCTAATCTGGAACGAAGGTTTTAATAACCTATTAGAATCCTAACGGGTCTTATTTAAGTCTTAACTTAGACCAGTTAGTTTTAAAGAAAGGTATACGGTTCAAAGCGCAAGATTAAGCGAAGACCAGATTAGAATGTGATTTAGACCCGACAAGTATGAAGACTTGTATAATATGGGTAAACTAAACACATTCTGGATTTTGAGGTAAAAATGATAAGGTTTGACCCGTTTCGGTCAATTTATGCAAACTAGTCACATAAACCGCACCGAATGCGAAAAATGCATAACGGGTAACCGAATGAGTCATGAACAGGTTCCCTAAGTTAATATGATTAAATTGTGCTATGATATCAGTAGGATACCTTCCATTATGCCCAAAACGAATTTAAAATCAATTTAAGCCCCAGAGGGGTATTTTGGTCATTTTAAAGATTATAAAAGAGGTTAAATATTAATCTGAGGTTCTGGTCTAAAATGATCAGTAAAAATATTTATTTTGGTAGGTTATATCAGTAAGATATTGAATTTATGTGAAATTTATTATTTATGACCAAACTATGCACCGAAAGGGCATTTTGGTCATTTCACATAAGCTTTAAGGGTCAATTCTGGAAATCTGAGTTTAAAACTTTTACCTACTGTTAAAGTATCAAAATTTACTTATAACATCAGTAGGTAATGAGTTTTAGATGTTAAACATAGTTTTAACCCATACTATGTGTTTAAAACGCGTAAAAAGTCGGTTTTAGGCGATTTTCAGGTTATATAAGGAAAGCTGAGTTTTTGATCAGTTTATATAACTCAAAATATTTTATTTAACACATGAAATCAGTAGCAAAAGGTTTGGTATCAAAATGTTATGTAAAACTCATTTTATCCAAGAAAAGGGCAATTTCGTCAATACCGAATTTACTTTAAAACTCTATGATATAATCAGTTTAAAATTCAATAAAAATTTCCAAAAATCCCTAAATATTATATTACATCAGTGGGTAAAAGGTTTGGTGTAAAAATTTGGGTTTAAATGGGTTTTATGCTAAAATGCTATTTAAATAAATAAAAAGCTTTCAATTTATGATATCGAGCATTACTCCTTATTTAGAGCTCAAACTGATGTCAAATTTTTAGGACATGTTTATAAATCAGTAACAAAGGTTTTTTTCCTCTCATATCAAAAGGCAATTAACGGAAACATGCATATGTCAAATTTTCAAAAATCTCGTTTTAATATCAAAAGGGCATAATGGTCAATAATTAAGCAATTAACGGAAACATGCATATGACTTAGATTTAATAAGAACCATTTAGTATAATCTCAGAGGGTTATACTATCATGCAATATGGTCCTAATGGAACCCTAAGGCATATCTAAACCAAGCCTAATCGGGTCAGAACTGAAAGTCAAAGCAAAAGTCTACTTTAGCGACTCTCGGTTCCGAACCGAGCCTAAACTCAGAATCGTCGGGTTGAACATGCCTAAACATGTCCTTATATTATTTACCAAGTTATTTTAGTGTTTAAACATGTTCCATATCTTCTACATTACTAGTTATGGATTTATTTGTAAAAACAGATTCTGTTGACTTTTTAATAACAAGTTTGACCCGACAATTGACCAAGTTAGAGTGAGAATCAGTAGGTGCCCTTTTAAGGGTTTATTACCTACATAATTACCAACTCATAGCCACTTTCAATTCGAATAATGGCTGGACCATTAGTGATTAATCACTTAGTCAAAGCAGAATTACATCAACTTTGACTTTTGGTCATTACACTAACAAAAACTTAATTAAAGAGGCTAAGCACACTTACAAGAGTCCTTAGCATGAAGATTGAGACTAATAGAGCTTCCTTCCAAAGTAGGATGCTCCAGAAAGTGATCAAAAAGCTTCAAGACTTGGGAGTAATGTTGAGAGTTTGAATTGATCATGCAAGTGAGAAATGCTGCCAAAAACCCCACCTATTTATACCCATTGAAGGTGTCATCAGATCATTACAGGTGTCTTGGCTCTTCGTTGATCAGTACATGTGTCCAAAATGGTTTTTAAATCCATCAAACAGTCCCTAGGTTCGAGTTAAACCATGCAAGGATGAAGAGAGGTGCAGCAACCTGCACCAGTGCATGCTTATGCCCAGATCAGGCCGTCGTGTCACGCGACGGCAGTAGGTGTTGGTGGTAGCGTGACACCACCATAGGGATAACCTGATCAGCAAGTTTCAAAGTTGACATTTTCACCCCCTGAACCTTTTGAAACGCAATATCTTTCATTTTAAGCACATTTAACCCATTTAACTTTTAATTCTATCATCCAAGAGATATAACCAAACACCATTAGGTCCGGTTTCGTTAAATGATAATCGAAAACACGAGTTTTGCCTTGTTGACTCTTTTAACCCCTTAATTACGAAAGTTAACGTATTTTCCTCATACGATATCGAAACCTTGTGAAATTTTTATCACTTATTTTTGGGAGTATAATTAATCGTTACAAAGCTTCGGGTTCGTTAAAAGGTCACTCAGAGGTATTATTTAAACATGTTGACACGTTTAACCCTCGCGTCTTATAAACTTTCACTTTCTTCCACAAACGGTTTCATACGATTCACGATTTATTTGTTTAAGGGTATAAACATCGTGTAGGGTTGTTGAAAGGCAAAATTATCAAATGTTCGTCTTTTGTCAACTTTAGTCCCTCGTATTTAATTCAATACACGTTTAAAGTTCATGACACGTGTCGATACTATATTGGACAAGATTTTGCGAGGTGTTACAGGCATCTTCTTCATTTTGGTCTTTATCATCTCGGTCTGCATCTTCATGATCTTCTGGTTCGACAAATGATCTAAGTGCCTCCATATCTACTTCATATTCTTGAATCTCATTGTATCAATTAACATTATAATGTAATTCATCGCTATCATTATTACTCTTATGCATATGTTGCATATGCTTATTACCTTTATGCACCACTTGCTCATCATCCTCGTCAGACTCAGCTACCTCATGTTCCATTTTGTAATCTGGATCTTTAGAATCCCTTGCATCATCAGTAAAATCATTTGGGACTGCTCAGATTCTTGCTAATTATCACCTAAGTCATTGCCATCTTACTCATTTCTATCTAAGTCATTAGCTCCTAACTGATTACCTCCCATTCAACACCACCTACTTCATTACCTCCCATTTCAACACCACCTACTTCATTACCTCCCAGTTCATTAACATGTTGCACCTGAACTAGGGGTGTGAATTTCTGACACGACATGAAAACCTGACACGAACCTAACACGAAATTCGCAGGTTTAGGTTTAGTCTAAACGGGTTTGGGTCAGTTTCAGGTTGAACCAGGGAACCTGTTTAGGTTAAAGGGTTGGGTTCGGGTCAAACTGGTCGGGTTGGCGGGTTGACCCGTTTAACACATTTATACTATATTAATGTTGTAGAAGGCGCTAGGCGCTAGTCGGGCGGTGAGGTACCGCCTAGGGATTAATCGGGATTAATAGGGATTAATCGGAATGGGAATTTTTATATGTAATTTTTCAAATTTATATATATACACACAATAATATAAAAATAATACTTCAAAATTCACATAAATACTTCAAGTTTAAGATAAAAAAGAATTCTCACTTTAATCTATATACATGAAACTTAAGATAAAAAAGAATTCTCACTTTAATCTGTATAATACATGAAACCTACTGACTACTGTTGTTGCTGAAACATCAAAAATCAAAAAATATTCAGACCTCTTCAAGGCGGAGGACTATGGTTCAGAAACAACATACAAACAATCGAAACAATAAAAAAATAACAGAAACAACAACAAAGTCGTAAATCAGAAACAACAACAAACAATAGAAACAATCAAAGTCGTAAATCAGAAACAACATACCTCTTCAAGGCGGAGCTGGTGGTGTGCGGTAGTGTGCGGATGAAGCAGGAGGCTCGGAGCTGGTGGTGTGCGGACTGCGGAGGAAGTCGGAGGCTCGGAGCTGCTGGTGGTGTGCTCGATTAGTCCAATTTTAGGAGCTGGATTTAGGTTATAAGTAATATTTGGGCTGTAAAACAATGGGCCAGTTTCAAAAATGGGTCAAATTTTGTGTTTAAGGGGCTGTAAAACATGGACCGATTAGTCCGATTTTGACCGCCTGGGACCGATTTTGACCGCCTAAGACCGATTTTGACCATATCCGACTAATTGGACCGACTAGCTCAAAATTAGTCAGTAACTCACCGCCTAGCGCCTAGGCGCCGATTAATCGGCCGCCTAGGCCGATTTCTGCAACATTGGATCTTATAATTTAAATATGATATTATTATATACATTTGTGTTTCTTAAGTAAATTTTAATTTTAATATATTAATTTTAGAAAAAAAATTAAAAATTCGGGTTGAACGGGTCGTGTTCGGGTCAACCCACAAAAACTTCGGGTCGTGTTCGGGTTCATATGTATGATATGATTTTCGGGTTCGGGTTTGTGTAAAAATTTCGGGTTCGGGTCGGGTTGAACCCGCCATCCCGCGAACACGACCCGTTTAACACCCCTAACCTGAACATCATTAGCATCCAAGTCATTGACACTAAGTCATCACCTCCTAATTCATTAACAACTTCATTTACAACATTTCCTACTTGATTAACACCTGTTGCATCCACATTTTTATTACCTAAGTCATCACCATTATGGCCATTTTGGGCACCATCATCAATCCACTGCAATGTCTAATACTAGAACAAGATCTAGGACAAACGTTACCTACAGATGGGCAAACTTCATCAATCTCCTGAATTACAATATTTGAACTAGCTTTAGGTGACACAAAATATGAGTCAAGTTTTGTTACCCGGTGCTCAAAATACACCTCTGCCAGCTTAATCCTACCAACATATTGACACATATCTATGACTAGGGGTGTTTAAAACTATCTGTATCTGAAAATCCAATCCAAAATATCCTATATCCGAATCCAAAATATCCGAAAAAATTGGATATTCGAAATTTCGGATTCGGATATCCGAACTTTTTTGGATTCGATTTCGGATAGTGATTTTCAAAATTTTCTGATATTTCGGATATCCGAAATATCCGAAAATTTATTTTTCATTTTTCTCGGATATCCGAATATCCGAAAATATCCGAAGTATCCGAAAATATCCGAAATATCGGAAATATCCGAACATGTCCGAAAAATATCCGAAAACATATATTCGGATATCCGAAACTATCCAAAATGTCCGTTTCGGAATATGAAAAAAATAATAAAAAATAAAAATTAAATAAAAAGTTGGATTTTCGGATATCCGATTCACTATCCGAATCCGTTGGATATTCGAAATTTCGGATACGGATCCGGATAGTAAAATATGGTATCCGAAAATTTCGGATATCCGAATTTTCGGATATCCGGTTTTGAACACTGTACTTCTGTTAAATTCATTTAGAATTTTCTCTGCACTATAAGCAAACAGTTTAATAATATCTTTTGGAGTTTTTGAGTTTTTTCCTTCATAAGCACTTCTTTCCAAAGTGGTCTCCAGCCACTTGAAGTTTTCTTCGACCTCATGCCACAATGTCATGGTTGCCCTTCGAATATTCACATACACAGCTTCCCTATTTAGGGTTTCCTCCACTAGATGAGTGTACAAAAGACCCTCACCGTTGACATTTTCACCCCCTGAACCTTTTGAAACGCAAGTTTCAAAGTTGACATTTTCACCCCCTGAACCTTTTGAAACGCAATATCTTTCATTTTAAGCACATTTAACCCATTTAACTTTTATTTCTATCATCCAAGAGATATAACCAAACACCATTAGGTCCGGTTTCGTTAAATGATAATCGAAAACACGAGTTTTGCCTTGTTGACGCTTTTAACCCCTTAATTACGAAAGTTAACGTATTTTCCTCATACGATATCGAAACCTTGTGAAATTTTTATCACTTATTTTTGGGAGTATAATTAATCGTTACAAAGCTTCGGGTTCGTTAAAAGGTCACTCAGAGGTATTATTTAAACATGTTGACACGTTTAACCCTCGCGTCTTGTAAACTTTCACTTTCTTCCACAAACGGTTTCATACGATTCACGATTTATTTGTTTAAGGGTATAAACATCGTGTAGGGTTGTTGAAAGGCAAAATTATCAAATGTTCTTCTTTTGTCAACTTTAGTCCCTCGTATTTAATTCAATACACGTTTAAAGTTCATGACACGTGTCGATACTATATTGGACAAGATTTTGCGAGGTGTTACAGGTATCTTCTTCATTTTGGTCTTTATCATCTCGGTCTGCATCTTCATGATTTTCTGGTTCGACAAATGATCTAAGTGCCTCCATATCTACTTCATATTCTTGAATATCATTGTATCAATTAACATTATAATGTATTTCATCGCTATCATTATTACTCTTATGCATATGTTGCATATGCTTATTACCTTTATGCACCACTTGCTCATCATCCTCGTCAGACTCAGCTACCTCATGTTCCATTTTGTAATCTGGATCTTTAGAATCCCTTGCATCATCAGTAAAATCATTTGGGACTGCTCAGATTCTTGCTAATTATCACCTAAGTCATTGCCATCTTACTCATTTCCATCTAAGTCATTAGCTCCTAACTGATTACCTCCCATTCAACACCACCTACTTCATTACCTCCCATTTCAACACCACCTACTTCATTACCTCCCAGTTCATTAACATGTTGCACCTGAACTAGGGGTGTGAATTTCTGACACGACCTGAAAACCTGACACGAACCTAACACGAAATTCGCAGGTTTAGGTTTAGTCTAAACGGGTTTGGGTCAGTTTCAGGTTGAACCAGGGAACCTGTTTAGGTTAAAGGGTTGGGTTCGGGTCAAACTGGTCGGGTTGGCGGGTTGACCCGTTTAACACATTTATACTATATTAATGTTGTAGAAGGCGCTAGGCGCTAGTCGGGCGGTGAGGTACCGCCTAGGGATTAATCGGGATTAATAGGGATTAATCGGAATGGGAATTTTTATATGTAATTTTTCAAATTTATATATATACACACAATAATATAAAAATAATACTTCAAAATTCACATAAATACTTCAAGTTTAAGATAAAAAAGAATTCTCACTTTAATCTATATACATGAAACTTAAGATAAAAAAGAATTCTCACTTTAATATGTATAATACATGAAACCTACTGACTACTGTTGTTGCTGAAACATCAAAAATCAAAAAATATTCAGACCTCTTCAAGGCGGAGGACTATGGTTCAGAAACAACATACAAACAATCGAAACAATAAAAAAATAACAGAAACAACAACAAAGTCGTAAATCAGAAACAACAACAAACAATAGAAACAATCAAAGTCGTAAATCAGAAACAACATACCTCTTCAAGGCGGAGCTGGTGGTGTGCGGTAGTGTGCGGATGAAGCAGGAGGCTCGGAGCTGGTGGTGTGCGGACTGCGGAGGAAGTCGGAGGCTCGGAGCTGCTGGTGGTGTGCTCGATTAGTCCAATTTTAGGAGCTGGATTTAGGTTATAAGTAATATTTGGGCTGTAAAACAATGGGCCAGTTTCAAAAATGGGTCAAATTTTGTGTTTAAGGGGCTGTAAAACATGGACCGATTAGTCCGATTTTGACCGCCTGGGACCGATTTTGACCGCCTAAGACCGATTTTGACCATATCCGACTAATTGGACCGACTAGCTCAAAATTAGTCAGTAACTCACCGCCTAGCGCCTAGGCGTCGATTAATCGGCCGCCTAGGCCGATTTCTGCAACATTGGATCTTATAATTTAAATATGATATTATTATATACATTTGTGTTTCTTAAGTAAATTTTAATTTTAATATATTAATTTTAGAAAAAAAATTAAAAATTCGGGTTGAACGGGTCGTGTTCGGGTCAACCCACAAAAACTTCGGGTCGTGTTCGGGTTCATATGTATGATATGATTTTCGGGTTCGGGTTTGTGTAAAAATTTCGGGTTCGGGTCGGGTTGAACCCGCCATCCCGCGAACACGACCCGTTTAACACCCCTAACCTGAACATCATTAGCATCCAAGTCATTGACACTAAGTCATCACCTCCTAATTCATTAACAACTTCATTTACAACATTTCCTACTTGATTAACACCTGTTGCATCCACATTTTTATTACCTAAGTCATCACCATTATGGCCATTTTGGGCACCATCATCAATCCACTGCAATGTCTAATACTAGAACAAGATCTAGGACAAACGTTACCTACAGATGGGCAAACTTCATCAATCTCCTGAATTACAATATTTGAACTAGCTTTAGGTGACACAAAATATGAGTCAAGTTTTGTTACCCGGTGCTCAAAATACACCTCTACCAGCTTAATCCTACCAACATATTGACACATATCTATGACTAGGGGTGTTTAAAACTATCTGTATCTGAAAATCCAATCCAAAATATCCTATATCCGAATCCAAAATATCCGAAAAAATTGGATATTCGAAATTTCGGATTCGGATATCCGAACTTTTTTGGATTCGATTTCGGATAGTGATTTTCAAAATTTTCTGATTTATTTTTCATTTTTCTCGGATATCCGAATATCCGAAAATATCCGAAGTATCCGAAAATATCCGAAATATCGGAAATATCCGAACATGTCCGAAAAATATCCGAAAACATATATTCGGATATCCGAAACTATCCAAAATGTCCGTTTCGGAATATGAAAAAAATAATAAAAAATAAAAATTAAATAAAAAGTTGGATTTTCGGATATCCGATTCACTATCCGAATCCGTTGGATATTCGAAATTTCGGATACGGATCCGGATAGTAAAATATGGTATCCGAAAATTTCGGATATCCGAATTTTCGGATATCCGGTTTTGAACACTGTACTTCTGTTAAATTCATTTAGAATTTTCTCTGCACTATAAGCAAACAGTTTAATAATATCTTTTGGAGTTTTTGAGTTTTTTCCTTCATAAGCACTTCTTTCCAAAGTGGTCTCCAGCCACTTGAAGTTTTCTTCGACCTCATGCCACAATGTCATGGTTGCCCTTCGAATATTCACATACACAGCTTCCCTATTTAGGGTTTCCTCCACTAGACAACACTTTTTAACAAGTTGTCGACTCGGTCCTGACGAATATCCGTGATAACAACTGCGATGCATGTTAAGCTAACTATTGGTAAGCTCCAACTGTTAACATGTTCAACAAAAATTGGAGATTGAAACTGATCGTTATCAAACGTCACTACGCCGTTCAATGCAGCTGATTCTCCAACCAATTCTTCAAGAAGCTTTAGAAGATTGTTATGTTGTTTCTTCTCAGCTTTTTGAATCATCCGTTTCATAGATTCTGAAATTCGTTTCATTGTTCTTTTAGCAAGTTGTGTATTATCTTCGAGTAACGGAACATATTTGCTGAGGTCTTCATTTGTTTCGACACTGCTTGAGGCGGTGGATGTATTAAACAACATCCTCTTCACTGAGTTGAAACAACGTGAAAAGTATACGAAAGGGATTACAACCACAATGTGAAGAAGCCCTATTATTTTGCATGATACTACGCCTACCTTCTGAAATCCAATGCAAAACGATATAATAAAGATTTTCGAGTTATGAAGAAGAGCTCTAGATCTACGCCCACTTGACAAAAAACTTATACGACTTTCTTTCCACTCAAACAACTTTTGAGTCCAATACTTGTCTACTTTAAACACCAAAAAGTAGTTCCTATTCTGCTTAGCAATTGATTTGATGGTCAAGACAGTAAAACATCTTAATATTGGGGCAATTAAACCCACTACAAATCCAATGGACTGTGTAACTAAAATGGCATTCATTGACTACTTATACACAGATTTGCCAGATGCAGAGGATAATGGATTACTAACCATCACAAATTGAGGGTTACCAGTAGAGGTGTTCAAAACTATCCGTATCCAAAATTCGATCCGAAAAATCGAATAACCGAAATTCGGATATCTGAATTTTTTGAATTTGGATAGTGATTTTCAAAATTTTCGGATATTTCGGATATCCGAAGTATCCGAAAATTTAATTTTCATTTTTTTCGGATATTCGAATATCCGAAAATATCCGAAGTATACGAAAATATCCGAAAACTTATATTCGGATATCCGAAAGTATCCAAAATATCCGTTTCGGAATATGAAAAAATAATAAAAAATAAAAATTAAATAAAATGTTGGATTTTCGAATATCCGATTCACTATCCAAATCCGTGTCCGAAATTCGGATACGGAATCGGATAGTGAAATCTGGTATCCGAAAATTTCGGATATCCGGTTTTGAACACCCCTATCTATGACATCATGATCAATCCCTAGAGCTCTAATACCATCATCCAAATTTTTATCAGGAATCTTAAAATGATAATACACAACTTCATCTTCTGAATAATGCAACATTTTAAACATGGAGTTAAACTCCATAAAGCATCTATGTAGTCATTGAAGTTCATTTTACCTTTTACATACATTGTAACAGATTTATCAATGAACTCCCCACCATGGAACACTTGAATGCTTAACATTGTAGGCTCACCAAGTGAAATCAACAAAAATAGAAGTGGAACTAAGGTTAGAAATTTGATGAATTAGGTTACAATTTTCATGTTATTTGATGAATTCTAAGTTATCAGTTGCTTACCATACTCCTCATAAGGATCAAAATGCATAGCGACACCATGAATACACCAAGCTATGATGTCGATCGTGATTGAACTCGTTTGAATGCAGCCTTGTTCATTTGAAGAAGATGATCAGAATCTGGGTTTTTTTTGTTAGAGGGTGTTAAGTGTGTGTAAATTGGGGGGTGTGCAATTTAATGAGACAATTTAGTGAATAATATGTAGACGCCTCCTCTACATTTTAGCCGCTACCTTCAAGCACCTTGACACGTGTTGCAGTTTAGTTGGTTCTTCAGTTAAAAGTGTAAAGTCGCTTAGACGCTACACTTGCATTTTTTTTCCTTGTAGCGTCTAACTCTAGACGTTACAAGGGTTCATTTTCATTTTTTTTCACATTGTCAATGTCTGAAATGGTGATTTTCCCCAAATAATAACTAGCTACCGGAGATTGCCGGAGTTCGCCGGAAACACTGGTTGACAAGAAAATACTTATTTTTCACTCATCTCAAAAGTTTAAAGGGGGTTTGGTCTTTGTACAAATAAATGTAGTTAATTAGAACCTGGTAATCATATTAAGTTGTTGGACTTATAAAGTTTAAATATTTATGGAATTATGTTTTATTATCTAACTTTGTTAAGATGATTCGTTAGTTTTTTTTCTCTGTAGAAGAGTTGAACCTCAAAATCAAACCTATGAGTTAATAGCTAGACACTTGCTGGAAAATCTAATATTCTGTTAAAACATTATCATAATGCTTGGGACCTTGCTCTAGTGCTTAGTTACTCGTACATGTTACTAGGAGCTTAATCGTATATATAATTTTGAGTAAACTGCAGTTTTACACCCTGAGGTTAGGGGTCATTGGCATGTCTACCCCCCTAACGAAATAATTGCAATTTTACCCCCCACTGTTCACTGTTATGTCGCAACATTACCCCCTGTTAACAGATTCTGTCAAGTCAACGTTTGTTTTGACTGTTATAATGTGTGAAAAGTCGTTTTTGCCCTTGTCTTATTAAAATTATATAAAAAATCAAGAATCAACACAAAATAAAAATTCTTCATCATCATCAGTTCATTCCAAACCCAGATCAGTTCATTCTTCATCATCGTCATCAGCAGTTCAATCGTTTAATCGTTGTGTGCTTCTTCATCATCATATTCAAACGTTTTTGCCAGATCAGTTCATTCTTCATCATCATCATCATCATTCCAAACCCAGATCATCATCATCATCAGCAGTCCAAACCCAGATCAGTTCATTCTTCATCATCATCATCATTCCAAACCCAGATCAGTTCATTTACGTTTGAAAGAAGCACACAAGTTCAACATCATCAGCAGCAGTAACAAATCCAGATCCACAACACAAATCACAAAATCAACGAAACAAGTTTTTCATCATCAACACAAATCCAGATCCACAACAAATCCAGATCCACAACACTGTCCGATTCGCCGCCGTTGAGTTGAATGAGATGCAACGCCGCCTGCATCTCCGGCCTTGACCACTGCCACCATCAACTCCACCACCACCGCTTTCTCCTCTTCTGACCACCGCCACCATCAACTCAGCCACCACCTCCTTCCCCTTTCTCACCACCGCCACCATCAACTCAGCCACCACCTCTTTCCTATTCCAAACCCTAACCGCCTACAGTGGTTCCTATTCCAGATCTGGGTTATTAGATGATGTAGAAGTTGGAGTGGTGGCTAGGGTTTGTGTGCTTCTTTCTTGTAGCAAATGAACTGCTGCTGATGATGATGAACTTGTTTAATCGTTTAACCAAGAATGAACTGCTGCTGATGATGATGAACTTGTGTGCTTCTTTCTTGTAGGAACGGCGTTGATGGTGGCGGTGGTTTGAATATGAAGAATGAACTGTTGTAGCAAGAATGAACTATCACTCTCACCTGGGATAGTGGTTTGAATATCACTGCTGTAAGTTCCAATCAATATGCTATTATATGAAATGGTGCAAAGCCACTAAGTAGGATGTGGTTTGAATATGAAGAATTAACTGATGTAGCAAGAATGACAACGATGGTAGGTGAGAAGTGGGTGCAAGAATCTGTAGGCTCCATGGTTTATGAGGAATCGATTTAATGGTTTTGAATAATAATAATAATAATAATAATAATAATAATAATAATAATAATAATAATAATAATATAGGGTAAGATTACCAAAATACCCTCACCTATAAGGGTCAAACAACGTTGACTGTTAACAGGGGGTAATGTTGCGACATAACAGTGAACAGTGTGGGGTAAAATTGCAATTATTTCGTTAGGGGGGTAGACATACCAATGACCCCTAACCTCAGGGTGTAAAATTGCAGTTTACTTATAATTTTTTATATTACAACATAAACGCCACCTTTTTTTTCATTATGTGCTTCTATTTCTGTTTTGTGTTCGCTTTTTTTAACCTTTGGTTGGTGTTAAACGGATTAATGCTATTTACTTTGGTTGTTTGGATTTATTTCCATTTCATATGAACATGCATTTTACAGGCCGTATTAATTATATTTTCATGTTTGTGCCATGAATTATTAATTTGCTGCTTGAATCGACATATTATTAGTATTTTGTTTAATTTCGTTAAACCGGTCATTGGCAGTCCCACCACCTTTCAACTATTTTTCCTCCACTGGTCCTCGTTTAAAAAATCTTAACATAGTTAAGTTTTTTTTGGAATTACAAACTAACGTTTAAGGTCTTTTGACCAGAACGAGGATACGAGTCGAATGACGTAAAACTTACCTTGAAATTGTGCTCCAAACGACAAAAACGATGCTTCAATTCGGGTGTTTAAACTTCCAATTAACAAAAATCAAGTCGTTTGGAGCACCGTTTCGAGGTAAGTTTTACATCAATAGACTCGTATCCTCGTTCTGATCAAAAGCCCTAAAACTTCAGTTTGTAATTCGGGAAAAAACTTTACTCCGTTAAGTTTTTTTAACTGATGACTAGTGGAGGAAAAATAGTTGAAAGGTGAGACTGGCTGGGAGAATAAAAAAAGTAGGACTGCCATATCCAATAACGTCTTATAGGGATTATTAGAGGCCAATATATCTCTAAAATTAAAATTGCCCAGATATCCACGTATGAAAACATAATAACACCAGTAAAAAAGTTATACACGCCACCAATAGAATCACACGTATAATGAAAATGAAAGCATATACTAATTTATTGAGGAGGTTCAGAATCTACCTCACACCATAAAAGTCCACTTGAATGAACCTTGCATACTACTTCAGTTTTAGAGTCCAGATCGTGACCTTTATATATATGTGGTCTAAAAGTAGCATCATTAATGAAATAATCCAAAAGAGTCCCTACTTTCTCCAGGATATTCAAATTCCACATCAAACCATTATTTCTTTCATATTTTCTCCTCCAAATCCATCATGCAATCCTTGACCCTAATGCTAAATAATATTAGTTAATTTTTACCAACCTTATAACAAAGGTCTTTGTTTTGTTTCAATATACGTTTTTTCCACACTAGAAAATACATACCCATTTTTGTTGAATTTATGAATTATCCAATTAAGACTCGTGTTGTCAGAACACCATAATATGAAAATGAGATTAACACCATTCGAAAAGCTATCTAGAAACTTTGACTGTTTATCTAGTTTTTTGCTAGGCGACACTTGAGAGAAGAGAGAGCGGGTGTTCTTTGTTGACACACATCATCTTATAATCCGGAACTCATGTATCTCTTGACTTTGGATTTACGAAGAATAATCGGCTTTGTATTCATTAATGTTAGGCAACATGTTGTCGATGAGAGTGAGGTCTGAGGTGATCTTGGTACATGAGCTCCATGCCAGGTAACAGTGTAGTTTTTATTTTTCTGAGGTGATCTATTTAGTTTTCTGGCGACCGGAGACTAACGACGTTACAGTTCTGTTAGTCAGGGTCCATTGAAAGCTAATATGTGAAAAGATGGGACAGCCAATGGGAATTTTTAAAGTTGGGATCGTTATCGGCAAACGGACAATAGTTGAGATTATTAAAATCCTTTATTCCTTGTATTAATCGAAAACTTTGCTAGGTTTACAACAGTTTTTGTATTAATCTAACACTTTGCTAGGTTTACTAACATTTTAGAAAAAAATAAATTATTTAAAGAAATTAGCTTTCACCCTCTGATAGTGGATTAAGATTTGTGACAATATAACATGAACGTTTTCATTACTGTTTAATATAATCACATGCTAATATTAATTTAATCTAATATTATGTATATTGTTAACTCTAAAGAATATCAGGGGTTTATTATTTTGTTTTTTTTTTTTTGGCTGCCACAATGAGTACTCGGTATCATAAGGAGCTGAACCGATATCGATCGAATATCTGTCGCGTAGCGCGGAGAATCTCACTGGTTTACTTAGCAGTGCCATTTACAAATTCCAATTTATTTGAACTCTTACAAATCAACACTGAGACACATACTAATTCATTGAGATTTAAATACTTTATATTCTAATTGTGTCCAAAATTTTAATTAAGTTATCAAATCTAATTATAAAAAAGAGTAAATTACAAGTTTTGTCCTTTATGTTTATATCAAATTGCAGGCGGTGTCCTTTACCTTTAAATTTGACGAGTTTTGTCCTTAATGTTTCAAAATCTTGCACGTTATGTCCTTTAGTACTAACCTAGTTAGAATTTTCTATTAAGTTATGTCACATGCTTAGCACACGAGGGTAGAACAGTCATTTCCCCTTCCCACTTGTGTTTACCCTTTTAAAACCCTAATACCCCCTTTTAGAACAGTCACCCCAATTCATCACAGATTCATCCTTTGCTTTCATCCTTTGCTTTCACCACAGTACTAACCGACTACGGCGGTTACAGCGAGAACCATAACCTCAGCAATGGCCTCAACTTCTGAAAGATCGCCACCACTTCTCCTCCGTGAAGCCACTTCCTTCTCCTCCGCCACCGCCGATGCTGTCCAGGATTGGACCACCGATCCGTCCGGCAGCGATCAGACTTGCCACCGCGGTACTGTTGCTTCCACTGCTGCTAAAGGTGGTTGTTAGGTTATTAAGTTACCGTATTGTTGTTAGGTTTTGATTTGTGATGAAGTGTGTTAATCTGATGCTTATAGATTCGTATGCTGTTATTGATGTTAAAATTTAGTATTCTAGATACAGATTGACGGTTTGTGTTTATGTAATTGACGTCACAGATTTGTTTGACCTTGACCACATGATAAAGTAAATTTGACTATTGTTTTCATTACTCATTTTTATCACAATTTGACATTTTGACTTTGATTAGTTTTAGCTTGTTAAATATTAATCATGATCTCCGATTTGTTCATGAGAATTTGGTTATTAAGTGACCAGGATGTGGGGTTAGCAAGTGCAAGTGGTGGTGGATCTAGATGAGAGCAGATGGTGAACAGGAGGTGGTGGTTGGTGGGAGCGGGTGGGTTTGGTGGTAGTGGTTGATGGTGGGGGTGATGGTGGCGGTGGCGGTGGAGGACTGATGTGGGAGAGACCGGTGGACTGATGAGGGGGGGGGGGGTGTGGTGGTGGAGTGAGAGAAACGTGGAAAGAGATATTAACTTTTAATATTTAATTTTGATATATTTTATTTAACTATTTTTAAATAATTAGGTAAAAGGACTAAAATACCCTTATGTTATCTGATTTAACCAAAAAAATCTAACTAGGTTAGTGTTAAAGGACATAACGTGCAAGATTTTGAAACATTAAGGACAAAACGCGTCAAATTTAAAGGTAAAGGACACCGTCTGCAATTTGGTACAAACATAAAGGACAAAACTTGTAATTTACTCTATAAAAATGAGTATTTCTAATGCCACATGTTATCTAATTATGATAAATGAATTCATCTAATGACACATGACATTTTCTCCATCATTTTAGTAATAATATTAATAAATATCTAATAATCTAATATTTCTAAACATATAATAACAAATAAATATAAATATATAATTCTAATAAAAGACTTCAAATAATACCACATGATATTTTTTTCCTTCAATTAATTAATGATATTATTAATTCATTAATATCTAATTCTAATTTATGATTAAATAATATATAAATAATCTATGATTTTATTATTTCTTAAAACAGATAAGCATATGGTTTGATTTACTTTATCTGTTTTGCGTAAATCAAATATAAATATAATTAAATGATATGTTTACCTTTGAAAAAAATTATTTGTTATTATCTAATAAATATGGTGTTACGTTATTAAAAGTGTTATTTTTTAATTATATGCATTAATATTTCATATTAACACCACAAAAAATATGTAAAATAATAACACTTGGATTTGAGTTTATATATATTAAAAATATATGCATTAATATTTCATATCAACACCACAAAAAATACGTAAAATAATAACACTTGGATTTGAGTTTATATATTAAAAATAGTGAAGTGGACTGAAATTATTATTTCAACTAAATGGATGAATTTATCTATTAAATCTATTAACTCAAACAAAATTTAATTAGTAGATAATAATATTTTAATGAATTGAAAGAGAGAATATTATATGACATTAACTGAAATATTTTATTATTGTTTTGATATACCCACCACAATCCGTCTCCATCACCACCAACTCTATCTCAATTAAGATTTAAGAACCTTCTCATTATCATCCCAAAATTTTAAAGAAACCTTTATGTGTTCATCGGTTTTTCTACTTCATCTCATTCCACAAGATAAGGATGAGATTTAAGAATTTACTGTAGGTCCGGCTAGGGGAGGATCTAGTCGCCTAATCCTTGTATACGAACCACTCCGGTTGTGCGGAATCCAACCGAAATAGCAAACCGAGATAGAACACACAATAACACGACACGCAAAGTTCAACGATTAACACCACTTGTATTAAACGTATGAAAGGTCCAGTTACAGCTCAATGTTTACAAATCAGTCTTGTAAACTCTCTCTAGTGTGTGTGTTCTCTGCAAACTGTCATCTTTGTCTAACTATGTCTGACTTCTGAAATGAACACAACACACGGGTATTTATACCCAAACCAGCAGGTCTGGTCGAAGGATCATGCATACCGGTCGAAAGATCATCTTTCGACCAGGAACAGCTCGAACGATCAACATGTACCACGAAGGATGTGATCTTTCGTGGTCCATCTCTCGAAGGACCATCTTTCGAGCTCATTATCATCGAAGGATATAAGTGATCCTTCGATGACCATCCTTCGAACCAAACAAATTACACACATAATGTTGACTGTTTGGCCAAGTCAAACCGGAGGATGGTTGACTTGGTCAAACTTACAAGACTAACAAGACATCGTTTTACATTGTGACCGAATACAGACAAAGTGCAGACATAAGTGCACCAACAAACTCCCCCTTGGCTGTAGCTTTGTCTGGCTTATCAACAAACAGCTGTTGCTTTGTCTCGATCTTCATTCTTGTAAGTTCTCGTGTCTTCAAGTCTTTGACTTCTATTCAAGTCTTCAATGTCGGAGGATCTTCAAAGTCTTCACGTCTTGAAAGCAGAAAGTGTATCAACAAACTCCCCGTTTCATGTAGGAAGGGTGCTGACAAACTCCCCCTTAACATAAGCTCCCCCTTGAGTTATGCTCGTGAAAGTCTTTATCTTTATGAAGTGAGATCCTTGTGGTGTTGATGATGGTCAGCGGCAACTCGATCATCTTCATCATTTGAGTGCCTTCACGTCGTGTCTTCATTCCGAAGCTTGTCATCGACCATGTTCTCCTTGCCTTTAGAATCTGCACATGCAAGAAATCTAAACGCGTAATGAGAACAACTGCTTGGAATATAGTAAACATATACAAACGACACACATGTGACCATTGTTTAAACAAACACCGTCCGACAGTTTGAAAGTTTAAAGTATTTTATCAATTTCAGTCTTTAACTTTCAACATATTGCAAATTTCGACCGTTTATGAAGATTTAGTCGTTTTCGGTTTTCGTTCAGGTTTCAGGTAACGAAGACTCGAGCTCCAACATCGTACGATCGAAAATAAAAAAAGAAATAAAATCTTTTTGGCTTTTATAAAGTTTATATTAAAACACACCTAAAATCTTTTTGGTATTTTTGAATATTTCAAATGTAAAGACTGAAAGCAGTAAATAAATAAATATATACAGACATTCTTTTTGCGAGTTTCGAGGGTAAGAGAATCATATCAGTGTACGGTCATGCCAAAACGCTCTTGTTTGTTCATTTAGATAACATTAAGATAAGCATCCTATAACAATTATCGGTATTGTTGTCCACTTAAGCTCAACTTATCAGATGTAATCATGGCGAGGGGATACGTTAAGGTATGATTTATACTTACCGACCGGTGTTCATCCACATCACGACACATTCCCGTATCAAGGTATGCACGAGGGTTCATCTTACCGGTGAGTATACCGATTATCATCTGTTTGACCGTATATGATGTGAGATTCTCACTTATTTTGATTTGAAAACAAGCCCTATGTGATAAAATCACTTATTGATGAGGAACTTGGTTTTCATATGAATGAGGGCACAGGAGCAAGTCCGTGAACAGGTCAGTACTTTCGTACAGCAGAGAGACGAACTTGACACCCGGAAAGAATTTGTGATATATTATCACTTATTTGTTGGACATGTGATTGTTGATCACTTATTGAGGTCGTATGCAGTATGTACACGTATGTATAGTATCATGGAAGATCTAGACTTGCGTCCCCGTTATTTTTCGGTAAAAGATACAACCATGATACCCAGATGATAAGCAGCATAAAGACCGAATATCTCAGAACCTCGGCAATCTCTCAAATGAAATTTCGGTACTAAGACCATATGCCAATGAATGGTTCCCACCCAGTCTTCAGTCGATTTAAGTTTATATCACCCTGCACACTTTTAAAATGATTGTGAGCCTACCGATACATCTTATATAGAGCTGCTTATCGTTTTTCATTTTAGGTTTGAAGAGGTTTAGACAGACCACTGATGTACTATCATTTTCTCTTTTGCTCGCCAGGAAACTCATTTTTGCTTTTCTATTGTTTTTGTGTTTTTGAAATTTTTCGATGTTTTTGAATTTTCAAATTTTGGATTTACTCCCCCTAAAATCAACAAACTAAGATAAATTTAAAACACAAAGGTATTTACAAAAATGATTTTCCGATGTGGATTACTCTTGCTTGACCTTAATTCCGTTTACCAATAAAAGATAGTCAAATCTTGATTTGTCAAAAGCTTTGGTAAAAAGGTCGGCACGTTGGTCATCGGTGTGGACCATGACAACATCGATGAGATTCATATTGAAACAATCACGTGTGAATTGATATTCGAGATCAATGTGTCAGGTCAAAGAGTGCTGTACGAGATGATAATAATTCATAAAGCAGCTTAAACATCGACAAGTATAGGAGAGATTAGAAATTTAAAACCGTATCCTGCAACTACTTCGTGCATTGCCAGGAATCTGAGCGCTCTCCCAAACTGGATATCCACCCGTTGTGGACTTCAAAGTCGATTTAGTAGCTACTTCAATCCCTTCACAGCAACAAGATCATAGACTTCTGGGTCCGGCTGGTCTTCCACATTGTACCAGCGAAGGTCTTTGTCTTTCTCTTTCACTTTGAGAAGTAGTGTGCGGTTGTTCAATCCACGCCAAGGCATCCGCACACCCGGTGTAGTTTGATCAACCAACATATTTTCTTCAATCACACCGTAGAGAAAAGTACACTGCACGTTCATCTTGTGGACTTTGAACTTCTTGTGGAAGAAAAATCCATGAATCTTCGAAAAGCTTCAGACGTGCTACAGGCGCGTACTTTTCATTGGAATCTTTCCTGAGGACCCGATCAAAAACCATAACGACCAAATTTTGGCACATTTTTCATCTTGTCGAATTTTTCAACTTCATTCAACCACATTCTTTCACCATCATTCCTTCATCGGAATGTTTGTCTTCTTTTCTCCTCTCTCCATCAAAGGCAACAATTTCTTCTGTCGCCTATCTTGTGCAAGGACGCTCCACTATCAACAATCTTACGACTATCGAAAGTTCCTCCTGGAACATCCTACACACTCACTCAGAGATTAGTTGGAGAGGGGGACCCAAGCCTTCACAGACTTGGGTCGTCCATCATCATCGAGAATTGTGACATCCATTTCCCGATGATTCGGAATTGATGTGGCTCCCCCTGAAACAATTTCCAATTTTGGTTTCCAAATCTGTTTTTGTTTTTCATTTTTAATTTCTAACTTAACAGCCTGTGTTTGGACAACCTCCGGTTTTAAAACTTTTTCAACATTTTTCCGTTGTTTCTTTCTCTGTTTCACTTCTTGTTGTTTAACAAGACGAGGGTCCTGTCTTGGTGAAACAGATCTTTTATGGTAACTGTTACCAGGGGGGGCATCGACTTTTGCTTTCAACTTATGAAGATACGGGCAATTTCGAATGATATGCCCGATAGTACCACACTCAAAACATGATCTTCGTTCAACAAACCCCGAAGTATCATGTGGTCTTCTTGCCGATGATGAAGAACTTTGTGATCTCGAGGTACTAGGTTTTGAACTAGTTGGTTCATTCCTTTTCATCACAGTTACTTTCTGGACAAAATTTAAGTTAGATTGATTTGCAAATTTTTCAATTTTGTCCGTTCCCTTCGATCTCACAAAGTTCACCTTCTTGTCCTTTCTCTTGTTTTGGCTCTGTTTGCCTTTTCCATTTCCTTGGGCAGCGTGATTTTGCTTTCGTTGATGGTTTTGTTTTTGCAATTTTTGATTCCCATATTTCTTTCTAACTTCAGATTTTGGGATAGGAGCACACTGAGTTACTACAACTCCTGGGCTTGACTTTCCCAAAAACTTACTAGTAGAGTCTTCGAAAACTTTATCAATCAAAGATTGATTGACATTTTTAATAGGGAAATCCTTGTCTGAATATATTTTATCAGATCCAATCAACGTATAAAGCAAGTTCACGCTTGCACAACTTCCAGATGAGGATTCAACAGACTTGGTTGTAACAGTCACAGACGGTTTTGCAGGTGGATCACAAAGAATGTGATTCTCAAGAGGTATGTCCTCTTCTTTTGTTACCGTTTCTGACTGTTCAGAGTTAGTATTCTCGGATTCATCATCTGATGAATCAGCATCCTCAACAATGACTGGAGGATCCTGATTTTGTTCAGCAGAAGACACATATGTATCTGCTGACACATCCGAATCTGACGATACTTCCTTTTTGTAACCGAGTCCTGTTGCAAATTCTTCAACGTCCAAAGGAACAGACGGTTCAAAGTGAGTTCTATACTCCTCATCAGGCATGGCATCATAATTGTTTCTCACGGGTGGTGGACATTTCTTGTACCCTATGCATGTGACATCCTTTTTCTCTTTTTGAACATCAATGATGTGATCCAACACATAGCTAGAACTCAAATAACTGTCTAACTTGAGTCGGATCGCCTCACTTTCTGTTTTAACACAAGCCATTTCTTTTTGCATCACCTCAAGACGAGTGATATACAAATTAATGTCAGTTTGTTTTCTGGAAACCATTTTAGTCAGCTCTGTTTTATCTTTCTTCAATGTTTCAATCATTGATTTATAATTCTTTTCATGGTTTTCATAAAACATGTTGGCTTCTGTGCACTTAGAAAGATCCACGGTTAACTTCTGGTTGTGGATGAATGTCACATCATACTTTTCTTGCAAAACCTCGTGTTTGCTTTGCAACTCACACCACTCATCATTCAATGAAACATGTTTGTTTTGCAAGTCAAACAAACTAGCTTGTAAAGCGTCATGTTTGCCTTGCAACTCAGACATGTTTACTTCTAAATTAGCACATTTAACATGCAATCTATCACAATTATCACAAATAACAGCAGTTGGTTCATTGACACATACCTGACTTGGATCACTCTCAGATGTTGACCTTTCTGCATCAGAATCAACAACCTCCCTTGATGATTCATATTCAGATCCAACCTCGCTTGAACTTGAAGTAGTATCATCCTCAACTGAAGTTGAAACATCTTCATCTGAACTACTGTCATGTTCAGAACTGTCATTATTTCCCGAGGATTCACCATTGCTGGCATCTTTGACAACTTCAGCAAAACAAGCTGTTCCAACTGGAGCATCACTACTCAACCTGATTGACCAATCACCACTTTCATATACTTGAACCACAAGTGCCTGGTTAGCATTTGATGGTCCTGCTTGGCTTTGGTTGTTGACCGGTATCAATGTATGCTCATCGTTCCTGTTCTGATTCTGCTGGTCTCCTTGATCTCTGAAAGGATTCTGGTTCCCATGCTGAGCTGGCTTAACAGGAACTTGGATAGGATTGCCATGTAGATCTGTTGTCACAGGAGGCCTTTGGGTTTGCTGTTGAGGCACTGGTTGAGGGACTGGATTAAGCGGATTTCCATACATGTCTGTTGTTGGAGGAGGAGTGCCATACAAGCTATGAAACGGATTTCCGTACAGATCTGTTGGTCCGGTAGATCGAACAGGTAATGGATTTCCGAACATATCAGTTGCTCTGATAGATTGTTTCGGTGCGGGAGACGGAGTACCAAAATACATGTCTGTATTTACCGGAGTATTCCATCTTGGATTCATTTTTGATCAGCCGAAGGATACCTGTTCGAAAGATACTTGAAAAACACAAACTGTTAAGCACAAACAGACTGATGATCGAAAGATCCACACCTGTTCGAAGGATCAACAGGGTTCGAAAGATCTCTGTTGAATTTCGAACAAAGTTTTTCGAAAGATTCTCCAAACGAAGGATCCTTATCCTTCGAAAAATTACTGTAGACCGAAAGATGAAATCGAAAGATGACTTCGAAAGACTCCCCAATCGAAGGATCCTAGTCTTTCGAAAATGAGCAGTGGACCGAAAGATATATGTTTCGAAAAGATGCCTTGGTTCGAAAGATGATGATCTATCGAACCTCCACTGATCGAAAGATGATCTTTCGAGTTCGAAGGATATCTTTCGAACTGCTCTGACACAGTTGACAAGGAGTGATGGGTTGGTATAAACTTTCTGCGGAAAATATGGTCAGACCAGACAGGTTGCACGAAAATAGGTAAGGTCCGAATATTTTAATCAGTGTACAACTCCCAACACACAAACACTTGGAAATTTAAACCTTTTAAGATCAAAAGTGTAAAATACCAAGAACACTATGAATATCGGTTGAAGATAAGAAGAACAAACCCAGAAATATGAATATTTCTGCAAACCGACAACAATCCAAAACCCGATTTTAACAAGTTTTTCAGAAAAGTGAACCTTTTAAACCCGAAAAACAGTTCGAAAACTCTCGGTTTTAACAAGGAGAAGAGCCAAAGCTCTGATACCACTTGTAGGTCCGGCTAGGGGAGGATCTAGTCGCCTAATCCTTGTATACGAACCACTCCGGTTGTGCGGAATCCAACCGAAATAGCAAACCGAGATAGAACACACAATAACACGACACGCAAAGTTCAACGATTAACACCACTTGTATTAAACGTATGAAAGGTCCAGTTACAGCTCAATGTTTACAAATCAGTCTTGTAAACTCTCTCTAGTGTGTGTGTTCTCTGCAAACTGTCATCTTTGTCTAACTATGTCTGACTTCTGAAATGAACACAACACACGGGTATTTATACCCAAACCAGCAGGTCTGGTCGAAGGATCATGCATACCGGTCGAAAGATCATCTTTCGACCAAGAACAGCTCGAACGATCAACATGTACCACGAAGGATGTGATCTTTCGTGGTCCATCTCTCGAAGGACCATCTTTCGAGCTCATTATCATCGAAGGATATAAGTGATCCTTCGATGACCATCCTTCGAACCAAACAAATTACACACATAATGTTGACTGTTTGGCCAAGTCAAACCGGAGGATGGTTGACTTGGTCAAACTTACAAGACTAACAAGACATCGTTTTACATTGTGACCGAATACAGACAAAGTGCAGACATAAGTGCACCAACATTTACTTCACATTCTTTACATATCATAACATAATATATATATATATATATATATATATATTATGTATATCTAATTATTATTACTAAAGCAACAAATAAATATAAAGTATTTACTTAAATGCGTCATTTATAGCGAGTAATGTTGTATTCTCTTTAACTTGATATGGATATTCATGGTAGGGTAATATGTGTTTATATTAAAATTTATATTAACATGTGCAATATCAAGAATAATTCAAATTTTGTAATTATTCAGTTCGATTACAACCGATCTTATCATTCAACTATGTAACACATGGGACTATAAACTAGTTTTTAATAAAGTTATGTGAATCTAAATTAAAAACTCCCTTTCATATAGTTTGTCTTGAATACATCATCATAAAGATTCCAAAAGTCTACAATTCAAATATTCAAATCCACATAAAAAGTCTACAACTCAAAGATTCAAATCCACATAAAAAATCTATTTCTTATTTCTTTCTCTTTCATATACATTAAAAAAAGTCTATGTAGCTCATGGAGATAATGAAAGAAAAATTCTTTTTTCCATAATTCACAACCGATAAAAACTCAATATTCAAATTTATTTTTACAACCATTTTAACAAATTATCACTGCTTGAAATATAATGAACTAGGAGCGTTATGTGAAAGATAAGTGTGTTGTATGTTGAGCGTTTTATGCATTGCAGATGGTCTTACGTTTATACTCAAAATACGAGGTTAATTTTATATATCAATAACTGTAATGCCCTGCTTTTTCGTACTTTCCTTAATTAGAAAGCATTGTTCATGTTTCTATTTTTTTTTTTTGAAATCTTGTATTCCTGTAATCGTCTTTTTCGTCGTATCATTGGAACCCGAGAATTCGATCGCAATAAAATTAATTACTTCATACTCCGTTTATTTTTACAGGTTTAAACATTTAATCCTTATATACATTTGTTACGTGCTCGTACCTGTAAGGACCTGCAAAAATGCTCCAAAATGACCCGTAAGTGAAAATCCGGACCCCTGAAACCCTAATGTGCATGAAAAACCAAGAAAACAAGATTTTTGGTTTTCACGCGGGCCGCGTAAACCATAAGAAGACCCTTACGCGGGCCGCGTCAACTTAAAGTTGACCAGATAAGCGTCCCAGGCCACGTGTCGCACACGTGGCGGACCTACCGATGACACGCTAGCCCTAGTGTAGACTAGGTGGACTCTCGCGGGCCGCGTAAGACCTTATTAAGGTTTACGCGGGCCACGTAAAACTTGAAAAATTGCTATAAATGGCTAGTGCATGAGCAGTTCATCTGTGTCGAAAATTTCTTTCAAAAACGAAGTTCTACTGCTCAAAATCGTGATTTCAATTAGGGAAACGCTGCCACGATACAGGGTATTAACTCGATCGCTGCTACGATTCAATGTCCGATCGATTGAAACCAATCCGATGGATGTTTAAGTGCTGCCCAAATCAGGGCTATACTTTGTCATTCGTCGTGAGGGTTTTAATCTCGTGAGTTATCGTAAATGTTGTATTAAGTTACTGACCTAGTTTCGTATGCATTGCTGTTTTAATTAGGTTATCAGGCTTATCAGTAGGCTAAACTCTGCCTGTCGAAACTTGCAATGTGAGTCATTCTCTTTTTATCAACTGTTTTATTAAATCAAAAATTATTTTCAAAAGTTATAATTACAGGGATTAAGTCGTGGTTATCTTGAATCACTGGCAAGTGGGGTATTGTGCACATTACTAATCTCTCACGGTTAGGTTCATCAACCTAACAGTGATAATCATCACTACTTGGGTGAAAGGACCCAATAGTGGTATGGCCATCGTCACCAGGGTGTGACACGACGCCAGATAAAAATAAGATAGTAGCCATTGTAATCGCTCTTATGCTGTAATTCATAGCTATGTGTCGTTTTATCAAATTTGAGTAACTCGCCAGTATTTCCCCGCTGATAAAATATTTTTAAAACATGTTTCAGGTGACCTACTGTGAATCAAGGAAAAGTGCTACGGAGCACTAACAAAGCTTGAAGTGGTGGCTCAGTTAAATAAATAAACATGTTTTGTAAAACAGAGAATTTCCTCGTGAAATTCCTCTATTGTAAATTACGGGGCTTGACCCACGTTATGAAATAAAATAAGTGGGTATTTTCAAGTTTTTAAAAGATCCTGTTAGACTTTCGCTGTTAACTCAAATAATAAATACCACGGGTTTTCTGTCCCGCGGCTCCTGGACCGGGTCACACCGGGACGGGGGGCCGTGACAGAAAAAGGTGGTATCAGAGCCACTGATTTAAGCAAATTAAGTATTTAGAAATACTTAATTTTTCTGATTTCCATTCTGTGATCATGTGGAAATTCAATTTACAAAATTTTAACTTAGAATTTTGTGTGTTTCTTCATGTATGCTAACAGCATGAAAGAACTATCAGAAGCACTTCAAAACTTTACTATCCATACCACAGATATGGATACCACCAGTACTTTTACTGGCTACCAGGCTGATACTGAAGAGCCAATGGTATTTCAAGCCCAACCTCAGGAGAAACCAAAACCGAAAAAGAAAAGAAGACTCGTAGGCTGGAGGCGTGTGCGTAGGAAGAAACCAGCGGTACAGAAAGTTATAAAGATTGAGGATCCAAAGGATAAAGGAAAAGGAAAAGAAATCGGAGAAAGTTCCAGGAAAGCCCAGGAAATGCCATCATGGGAGGAACTGGATCATAAACTGGCACTTAGTGACCTCATCGGACCTGCCGATGAAAACCTCTTCAATTACCCAGTTGAAGCACAACTTCCAGTTAATCTGGAACCTGCTATCCCAGATCCTATTATCCACCCCCGACCTCTACCGGGAGAGCTAGAAGAATGGTGGACAACTGACTGGCAATTTCAGAATCTCCTAAATAACCCTAACACCTTTTTCCCCCAATTTGACCCTGAACCTCCACTACACCCACCTATGAGCACAGAAAACTTGGCTGAACTCCGCCACTATGGCGAGGAGTTGGTGGACGCAGGAAATCGAATCCGGGAGGTGGGGGAGAGAATATCATGGAAATACGACGAGAGGGAACGTCGTTTCTGAAATGCCAGCTGATGAGGATCGTATGTTGTTGTGGGAATGTGTGTTTAATAATAATATAATAATAAAAATATAATCATGTAAAAATAACTAAAAATAAAACTCTTGTAACATATCTGGTAATGTATGGATGCATATTAAAATATATAAAATATGGAAGTCGCAAAGTCGACAATTTTGGCTATACGTGTTGACGTGATTATGTGTGATTGTTTTATTATGTTTAATTGTTATTTATTTTATGTTAATAACTTATATGTATTATTAATTACCAGATGGAACACGCTGGTAATGAACCAGTTAACGAGGTTAATCAATCCGAGCAAAACAATGAAGATCACTTTCTTAACCGACAAGATATAGAAAACATCGTGGCCCAGGGAATAGCAAATGCTATTCCAGCAATCCTTGCTGTTGCCCGAAATCCAGTTGAACCTCAACCAATTGTTCCCAGCAAACGTACTCACGACGACAATTTCAGTAATAGTGTAAATGGAGGCGGCAACAATAATAATAACGATAATGATGCAATGCAAGCCCCATTCCTTAAGAAAATGAAAACTGCAATGCCTGGTTGCACTTACAAGGAATTTCTTGCCTGTAAACCAATCGAATTTGCAGGCAATGAAAGGGCAACTGCAGCACTGCGTTGGTTAGAGAAAACCGAAGCAGTAATTAAAATAATTAAATGTGCCGAGGAAGACAAGGTCATGTACGATTCACATCTTTTTAAAGAAGGCGCACTCGAATGGTGGAATACGGTACTACAAGCCAAGGGAAGTGATGTGGCGTATGCCATGAATTGGGCAGAATTTAAGAGTCTAGTAGAAAGAAAATTATGTCCCGAATATGAAAAGGAACAAATGACAAATAAGTTCCTGAACCACCGGATGGTGGATGTAGACTGTCGAGGGTATACTTCGACATTCTTCGAGTATGCTAGAGTTGTACCTACCCTGGCTTTGCCAGAACCGGTACTTATTTCTCGCTATATTTGGGGTTTGATTGGCGAAATCCGTGATATCGTTAAAGCTGCGAGACCTCGCACAATTGATGATACAGTGGAATTAGCCAACACTTTGACAGACGGACTAGTGCGTGCGCGAGAAGAAAATAGAAAGAAGGAAGTAGCCCAAAAGATTACCCAAGGATTCCGTGTGGGTAATAGTAGTAATTTCAAGAAAAAGGGAACCGGGCAATCTTCCCTTGCTCCATTTTGCAGTACCTGTAAAAGAAAACATTTTGAAGATGCAAGGGGTATTGCAATTTCAGCAAAATTACAGGGCATCAAGAAGAAAACTGCAGAAGGAAGAAATCCACAATCTGCTTCAACTGTGGAGAAGCTTGACATTTTAGACCCGACTGCCCCAAATTGGTCAAACTAGCTGACAACAAAGCTAGACCTGCAGAAGGAACTACCAAGAAAAACGCAAGAGCCTTCCAGTTGACTACCCAGGAAGCAGAGCTAATCCCCGATGTGATAGCTGGTACGTTCCTAGTTCACGACGTTTATACAAAAGTATTATTTGACTCTGGTGCAAACCAAAGTTTTATAAATACTTAATTCTGCCAAGCTCTTAAATTACCCTTAACCAAACTTAGGCAGGTTTATAAAGTAGAAACGGCAGAAGGGAACTCTGTTAACATAGATATGGTTTTGCAAAAAGGAAAGATTTAACTTTTAGGCCATAAATTTTCTGCAAACCTATTACCTATGAATTTAGCTGAATTCGATGTGGTATTGTAACACCCTGTGTTTTCGAGAAGTCAAAGTCAAGGTCAAAGTCAACGACCAATTTCGCGCGACTTGACTTGTAATAGATTTCTTTTGTATGATTATTTTAGTTGTATTATGTGGAGTAAGTGTCAATAACTACAATAATCGATGTATGTCATTCGCCATCTACTCGACTTACGACTGTGAACTATAGGAAGTGACAATGCGATAAAGCTAACTCAACGATAATCAAACTATACGAATCGAATCGACATTGAATCGCAACTCGAACTACGCATATTAGTTATTGTTATGTGTGTGTGTGCCTTATGTGTTACGTGTGCATGTTTATTTATGTTGTGACTCGAAAAGCAATCGAACTCAATCGAAGTCGAACTCGAGATACAGTCGAAATGGTATGATAATTAGTGGAGAAGAGATAGCGCGAGATATGAGTGATTGGGATTAAAAGTAATTTGACTAGGAAACTCTATCGTATCGAATCGATCGCAATCGTAATCGAATCAGCAAAAATCGTCGCACCGAACACTCGAATCAGGCAACTGATCGATCAGGCTACCAGCCGATCGACCAGCCGGCCGATCGGACTGCCGTCCGATCGGACAGGCTGTCCGATCGAGCTGCCCGGCCGATCGACCAGCACTTTCCTCATTTGGAAGTCTGTAAATACCCCTGTCATTATCATCATTTCCACTTTTGGAAACCCTCTGTCCGACCAGCTCGTGTTCCTCACTTTTCTTTAGATTTCTCGCGATTCCGGTAAGATCTCGTCCTAAATCTTGTACTTTCTTGATCCACACGCACTCCTACACCTTTCTATATTTGAATCTTAACTTTTAACCGTGAAATCACTAGATTTGAGGTGTTCTAGGATGATGTCATCATGAGTTCTTAAAGAACTTCATGTTTTGGCCTCAATCCACCAAGAACAACTTAGATCTAACCGATTTCCACACAAATAAACAAAGATCTCACATAGATCTAAACACGTTCATGGTGAAAAAGGATTGAAAGATGGTTTTCTAACTTTCTTTCAACTATTTTACACTCAATGCACTCAAAACCGATAGAATCGGGTCTTGTTTTAGTCTCCTGCTTACTCTTAGTGTTGTGCTAGCCCAAGATCTGGATTCTACTCACGAGACCACAGACTTCGGGTTAAACAATAACAACCGTCTTGAACCGGTTTACTGGCCGAACTAGGGTGATTCCGGGTCGATCAGGTCACTTGGGACAAGATGGGGTTCTGTTGGTTAACACAATGTCGAAACGTCTCGATAAAACTACAAACAAACAAAACAAGTGTTAGACGAACAGGCCGACTAGGATAAGGTGCTGTCCGATCGGACTGCTGTCCGAACGGACAGCCAGCCGAATGGACAGACAGCCGAACGACTGGCCAGCCGATCGGCTAACACATGGGTCCCACACTTAGTCAACTTATTTTGAAGTTTAAGTATTGAATGAACTGCTGTCCGATCGGACTACCATCTGATTGGATTACTCTTCGGATCATGAGATACTTGGCTTTAAATACTTGATTGATTTTCAACATGTTCAATGCACTAGGAATGCCACCCGATCGAGTGCCATTTTGCTGAGAACTTATTCTTCGCTGAAGTACTAACCGATTGGATTACTGGCCGATCGAACGACCGTACGATCGACCGACCCGAAAAGTAAAGATACTTCAATGCTTTCAAAATGCTACAACGAAAACTTCAAAAGTCAAGCCATCATACACAAAGACATCCTACTCAAAGGAAGAAATAATCCACTCGAATAGCCATCCGATCGGACTACCGTCTGACCGGACAACTGTCCGAACGGACTGTGAACCGCACAGCCAGCCGTCCGATCGGACTACCAACCGATCGACCAGCTGTCCGATCCACTCACATTTGTTTCCGTTTTACGCGTTGCTTATCGTATTATTATCAAACTATTCAGGCTAACTTTGCTCGCTAAGCGCTCCCTTCAATCCATCGACCGCTGTGAGTATACTCGATCCCTTTTTGCTTTATGCACTTTTGGGTGTTACATACGTTACGAATATTCAAAACACAACAAACACACTACTCAATACTATTTGAACGCTAACCGTTAATGCATGTTATACGTGGCTTATGAATGCTTGTTTGTTATGTTTACACATGGAATGCTGTCTACCTGCCTTAGCAACGATAGTACTATAGTTTGGACTCAGCACCTGTTCGTAGGGGTTGTTAAGGACAATTACTTGCATGGATTACGGTGGTAATCATGTATTGCAAACTGCCTCAGGCAGTCAACCCGCAGTTATTGGTATCGATGGGTCTATGTCGATAACTAACGTGTTTCATTTCACTATGTGTATGTGCTGGTTATGCGTAAACGAATTCGAACTCTTTATGCTATTATCAAACTTGTATGCTCACCTTTACATTATATGTATTGACTTTATTTTAACGTATGTGACAGGTGCTTAGGATGCACATCTGGTAGGAAATCGAAGATAGAATAAGGCTCTAGAGGCCAACAAATAGTTGTCTGTACAAATTGAATCAAGGGTCTCTAGAAGCAGATAAACAATTGCTCTATTTAAATCTGAGTTGTCGAAACAGAACTATTTGCCTAGATTTTGTCTGTAATAATTTGTTTACCTTTTGAGGCATGGTATGGGACATGTTACTTTAAATTGACTGGTAATGATAATTGTTATGGAAACTTCTGGAGAATCTTTTTCGCTCAGTGCCATACCCTGATGTTTACGCCATCGGTTGGGGTGTGACAGATTGGTATCAGAGCCATAACTATAGGGAATTAGGCAAGGCGCGACCTAGTCCGGGTCGATGTCTTACAGACCTAGTCTATAGTTAGGAACCGACAGACCGACTTGTGCATATCCGTTAGGGATTATGTATGAGCCTGCTATTTCTCGATATTCTCGCTTATGCTACACTATCACTGCACTCGAGTTTTCAATCATGAATAAGCAATTAAGTCGAGATTAGGTGTGAAAACCGCAAACTCTTGACTGAAATTGCTAATTGACCCGTATTTTATCTACAAACGAGAAGAATTATGCCAAATCAGGAGTGAAATCCGTATTTTGATGAATAATCTCCTCTATTTTATTAAAACATGGACGAAGTTGTTAAGCTAGGGGTGAAGCCCTAACCTTGACGACTTGTTCCGCCTATTTTACAAAACTCTCACCAAGGTCTCGACGGACTCCAACGACCTGAAGTCACCATACGACTAACGGGATGTGTGCCAAACGCCCAAGAATCGAGGCAAAAAGCATAGTCCTAAAGGTCAAGTGTGCACGACAAGTCCATGTGAATAGTCGAACCACTTTGGTTAGTCAATGTCTAATAGCCGCAGACGATCTATTTCTCGATTTTTATGTGTTTCGATTTTGAGCCGCAACTGCCGACTCTGATAATTTGTCAATTTTATGTGTTTATATGTAATTACCTGTTTATGTGTTTAATTTTGGAAGATTTATTCGAATCTTGCTTTTACTTCGATCAACACATACGCCTCACACTGCATTTCTATCTCAAATCGCTAACAAATCGCTAAGTTGTGGACGACCTTATGCTATGATATACGCTTACACTATACACTTCGATATGCTATACGCGACCGCTATATTCGAACGCTCGCGAACTTGGAATGATAGGTTTTTGTATTCTGACTACCTCTGGTGATTAAATGCGTATGTGCTCCTATGTTTCTGTACTCTACGTGCTTACGTGTCTATGTGCTTCTGTGCCTACGTGTTTATGTGCTTTTGTGATTATGTGAACTGTGTTCCTGAGCTATGTTAGTAAGTAGTAGATGTGTAAGGTGAGATTTGAATATGTTGTGTTGAGTCCTGTGATGATGTCTGTTGCAGACAATGTCATCTGGATCCCATCATCCATCACTTTCTCGTCAAGAAAAGAGAGACAAATGCCTTGCTACTATCATCGCTAAACAAGTAGCAAAATCCGTGAGTGACGTCTACGAGAACGTCAGCAAATCATCTGAGGAGTCAAGAACCGAAGCTCCTAAAGCTACTACCAAAGCTCCCTTCAACTTCAAACAGTTCAAGTCTTGTGGGCCAAAAGAATTCACTGGCGAGGAAGGCCCTACAGCGTTATTCCAATGGTTTGATTCCATTGAGGTCACTCTGCGACAGAGCGGTTGCCCCGACGACCTCCGCACTGTGAATGCTACCGGCGTCTTCCAGTCCCGCGCATTAGACTGGTGGACGGCTGAGAGAAACAAGCGGGGAAACGATGCAGCCTACGGTTTGTCGTGGGATGAACTCAAGGAGGTCATGCTGGAAGAATTTTGCCCTCCTCATAGCGCCAAAAGTTAGAAGATGAATTCTGGCACATAAAGTAGAAGGAATGTGAAAATGCTGCTCTCACTGCTCGCTTCAAACAGCTCAGCATCATCTGCCCTGACCAAGTCAAGACCTCAGACATGGCAATCAAGAAGTATATCTGGGCCCTGCCTGACTGCATCGCAGATTTCGTGCAAGCGACTAAGACGATCGAAGAGACTTATCTACTGGCTGCTGAAATCAACGACAAGCGGGTCAAGGCTGGTGTCTGGGATAAAACTCCAAAGCACCTGCATCAAGCTACCACTGCCGCACCAACTACTGAAACCACCACCTCGTAGAGCAACAAGAAGAAGAACAAGAGAAAGAGCCCAACAGCATCAAGTAGCAGCGCCTGTGGCAAATGCACCGCCTGCTAAGCGTGCATACACTGGGCCACACCCGCTTTGCCCTACTTGTACCTACCATCACCCGACTGCCATCGCTTGCCGATTCTGTGCTCATTGCAATATGTACGTCCATTTCACTACCAACTGTCGTGCTCGACAAGCTCCTACTCATCAAGCTCTACTCACCGCCCCTCAGGGTCAACAAGCTCCTCCGGCACCCGCGGTCAACGCCGGAGCCTGCTTCGCATGTGGCGACCCTAACCATTTCGCCAACATGTTCCCGAACAGGGTTGTGAAGCAAGAGCCCCAGCAGCAGCAGCCTCAGCAACAGCTGCAACACCAGCAGCAACAGCAGCAAGCAGCACGCGCACGAACTTTCAACATCAACGTGCGTCAAGCTCAAGCCGACAACAACGTGGTCAATGGTACGTTCCTTGTGAATGGTATTTATGCTTCGTGTTTATTTGATACTGGAGCCGATAATTTCTTTGTGTCGTTCGAATTCGAAAAGCTCCTTAGTCGTAAGCGCTCCCGACTCTCCTCGACGTTTGATGTTGAAGTCGCCACCGGAAGAACCGTCGCCGTAAATTCTGTACTTCGTGATTGTACTCTTGAGCTCAACAATCACATCTTCCCAATCGATCTTATTCCGATGCAACTCAGAAGTTTTGATGTCATAGTAGGCATGGACTTTCTTCGCGAAAACCATGCTAAAGTTGTGTGCTTCGACAAGATGATTCGATTCTCGCTCGCGAATGGTGATCTATTGTGCGTTTACGGTGAAATTACTTCGAAATGTCTCAAGCTCATGTCGTGTGTCCAAGCTAGCAAGTATCTCCGCAAGGAATACAGAGCTTTCTTGGCTAACATTGTAGTAGCGGAGAAGGAAAAGAAAGAGAAGAAGGAAGTGAAAGACGTTCCTGTGGTTCTAGAATTTCCTAATGCTTTTTCCAGAGGATCTTCCCGGTCTACCGCCAAGCCGTGATATCGACTTCCGTATCGACCTCATTCTTGGAGCCAACCCTATTGCCAAAGCTCCCTACCGACTCGCGTCGTCCGAAATGCGTGAACTTTCAAACCAACTCTAGGAATTGCTTGAGAAAGGCTTCATTCGCCCGAGCACCTCTCCTTGGGGCGCGCCAGTCCTTTTCGTTAAAAAGAAGGATGGGTCGTTCCGGATGTGCATCGACTATCGGGAATTGAATAAGTTAACTATCAAGAACCGCTATCCCCTACCTCGCATCGACGATTTGTTTGATCAGCTACAAGGTGCTATGTGCTTCTGGAAGATCGATCTACGCTCAGGTTATCACCACCTACGCATTCAAGAGGAGGATATACCCAAAACCGCGTTTTGCACTCGATACGGCCACTACGAATTCGTTGTTATGCCTTTTGGTTTAACCCACGCACCCGCGGTTTTCATGGATCTGATGAATCGCGTGTGTAAACCATATCTCGACCGTTTCGTCATCGTATTCATCGACGATGTCTTGATCTATTCAAAATCGAAAACCGAACACGCGCAACATCTACGTTTGGTTCTCGAGCTACTCCAGGGGAACCAACTCTATGCCAAGTTCTCCAAGTGTGAATTCTGGTTGGAGGAAGTTCAGTTCCTGGGTCACATCGTAAATAGTCAAGGTATTCACATCGATCCTGCAAAGATTGAAGCCGTTAAGAGTTGGATTACACCTAAGAACCCATCTGAAGTCCGTTCTTTTCTCGGACTAGCGGGCTATTATCGACGATTTATTGAAGGATTCTCAAAGATCGCTGTGCCGCTTACCGCTCTCACGCACAAAGACAAGCCTTTTGTTTGGGGAACCCAACAAGAGTCTGCTTTTCAAACCCTCAAGCATATGCTTTGCAATGCTCCTGTTCTCACACTACCCGACGGAAACGATGATTTCATTGTCTATTGTGATGCTTCCAACCTTGGTCTTGGTTGTGTTCTCATGCAGCGAGACAAGGTTATAGCTTACGCATCTCGTCAGCTCAAAATCCACGAGAAGAACTATACAACCCATGATCTCGAGCTAGGCGCAGTTGTTTTTGCGTTAAAGATTTGGCGACACTACCTGTATGGTACTAAGTGTACGATCTTCACCGATCATAGGAACCTACAACATATCTTTAATCAGAAGGAACTTAATATGCGTCAACGCCGATGGGTAGAACTTCTCAACGATTATGACTGTGAGATTCGTTATCACCCAGGCAAAGCAAATGTTGTTGCCGACGCACTCAGCAGACGGAACTATCTGCTTAGCACTCGTAATATTCAAGCCCAACACGATCTCGAAATCCTCATCCACGAAGCTCAGCATGCATGTTTTAATGAACGCACCCTGAAGAAGTAAAGAATCTGCCACGATGGAACCCGGCTTGTGAGTAAATCGAATGGGGTATTCCACTTTCTGGACCGAATTTGGATCCCTAAACGGACCGATTTGCGACAGATTTTGATGAACAAAGCCCACAAATCCTGGTATTCTATTCATCCCGGTGCCGACAAAATGTACCAGGACCTTCGCTATAAGTACTGGTGGCCGGGCATGAAAAGGGATATTGCTCTCTATGTTGGAAAATGCCTGACCTGTGCAAGAGTCAAGGCTGAACATCAAAGACCCTCTGGCTTACTCGAACAACCACCGATCCCTATGTGGAAGTGGGAGAGTATAGCTATGGACTTCATAACAAAGCTTCCGCACACGTCATCAGGTCACGACAACATTTGGGCTGTGGTCGACCGTTTGACTAAATCAACTCACTTTTTGCCAATACGGGAAGACTACAAGGTAGAACGATTAGCGCGAATCTACACCGACGAGATCATTTGTAATCATGGGACGCCTCGCGACATCATCTCTGATTGTGATGCCCAGTTTACCTCGCGACTGTGGTAAACGTTTCAAACGGCACTCGGTACATCGCAAAATCTAAGTACTGCTTTCCACCCTCAAACCGACGGTCAGACTGAAAGAACTGTAACATTCCCATTTTTATCATATAAGAATTATAGGGTTGTTTAAATTTATTAACCACTAGTAACTAGTTTTATTTTTAATATAATTATTCGACCCAAATAGTTTTAACAACTATTTTATATATAGTTGGTTGGAATGTTATACTAATTAGTTGACATGTATATGGGTGACCTTTCTATTAAAATAAAAGTGTATAAAAACTTATATTATTTACGGGTAAGTTGACTGTTAGAAATATGAAGTACCTAGACGGGCCTAGACACCATTTAATAATAAAAATACATTATATTTGAACCTACTCCATTTTTAATAAAACTTGGTTTCAAATGTAGATAAGATTATTCTCGTTCTAATGACATATTCATTGTTTTGTAAAACATTATATTTTAGAAGTTATAAGCGCCAAATAAGTGAAGCTGTTAAATTAATTATAAACTAATAAAATAATAATAAAGTGTACGTATGGAATGAGAAATATTAAAATAATATTATCATATAAACTTACAATTTGAAATTGTTTATGTACGTGTACTTTTCTGATAAAAATCAAAAGAAAATAATAATAATAATAATAATAATAATAATAATAACAAACTTACAAATAAAGTTAAAAGTGGACATACATGTCTACACCAAATTTAGTTGAAATTGAATAAATGGACAGGCATGCATGTGCATTTATTATGAATGATATGTGGCTAGTAAAGGGCCATGAGTTCCCAAGCTTCTTGAAAATAAGAACAGTATAAATACATGCATTAGTTGAATCCCAAAAAAAATTGTTCATTTCCTCGATAACTTTCCTTCTCTATTATTCTATTTTATCAATAATAATAATAATAATAATGCCCTGCCCCGTTTTAAGTGTTTTAACTCCCGATCACCTCTACCCTTTCCAATTGATCTGGAGCCCCATAACGCATGTCAAGTGTAAGGACCTTCAAAAATGTCCCAAATTGATTCGTAAGTGAAAGCCCGGACCCCCAAAACCCTAATCCATATCAAAAATCAAGAAAATCATATTTTAGACCCTCTCGCGGGCCGCGTAAAGCACAAGAGGGTCCTTACGCGGGGCGCGTCAACTCAAAATTTGACCGGTAAGCGTCCAGATCCACATGTCATCCACGTGGCACACCTACTCGTGACCCAGCAAGCCTACACGTAGACTAGATCTTCTTGCGTGCCGCGTAAGGATTGGCTTATGGTTCACGCGGGCCGCGTGAGAACCATTTTTCACCTATAAATAGATTCGATCAGAAGCAGTTCAATGGTGTCAAAACCAAATCTCAAAAACGAAGTTACACTGCTCTAATTCGTAAATTACATTCACGGTAGTGAGGCGCTGCTACGATACCGGGTATTAACTCGATCACTGCTACGATTCAATATCCGATCGATTTAAACCAATCCGACAGGATGTTTAAGTGCTGTCCGATTTCGGACTATACTTTGTCATTCGCGTGAATCCGACAGGATGTTTGAGTGCCGCCCGAACTCGGGCTATACTTTGTCATTAGCCGTAAAACCGGTGGATGTTTAAGTATTGCACTCTGTCATTCGTTGCGAATTCGCTGGATGTTTAAGTATCGCACTTTGTCATTCGTCGTGAAGGTTTTAATCTCGTGAGCTTATCGTAATTATTGTATTAAGTTACTTACCTAGTTCCGTATGCATTATTGTTAAACTAGGTTTCAAGGTTAATCAATAGGCTAAACTCTGCCCGTTTAAACTTGCAATGTGAGTCATTCTTTTTTTATCAACAGTATTTTACAATACTCCAATCATTTTCAAAAGTTATAATTACAGGGATTAAGTCGTGGTCATCTTGAATCACTGGCTAGTGGGGTATTGTGCACATTACTAATTTCTCACGGTTAGGCTAATAAATCCTAACAGTGATAATCATCACTACTTGGGGAAAGACCCAATAGTGGTATGACCATCGTCACCAGGTGACACGGCGCCAGATAAAAATAAGATAGAAGCCATTGTAATCGCTCTTATGTTGTACTTCATAACTAAGGGTCATTTTATAAAAAAAAACTGAATCAACTCACCAGTATTTCCTGTTGATCAAATGTTTTTAAAACGCGTTTCAGGTAATTACAGTAGATCGGAATAAAAGTTGGATGCGGCACCAACAAGGCTTATAGGAGTGGCTCATTTTATCAATTAAATTAAATCAAGAAAAGTTGTTTTATGTATTCAGATTTATTCTATATTAAAGCTACCTTTCAAAACATGGTTTTATCCCATCTATTTAATAAATAAAAATACGGTGTTTTCTAAACTCTGATATTTTTCATAACTCACGGTCCTGATGAAATTTCCGCAGCAATGCTTTCAAAATAACCACCGGTACCACTTGGCTGCTCGGGCTCCCGATTCTGTCCAGGGTGGGGTCGGGGGACGTGACGGAAGGTGGTATCAGAGCCACTGATTTAAGCCTATAGGTGTTGTGATAATAATACCTAAGCTTATACAAAAGAGTTAGGAGATTGCTATGAACTGGTAGCACACAGGATAACATTTAGACTTGAACTTAAGAAAAGATGCCTTAGTATAAGCTTCGAGATAAGCTAAGTACTTATGTAAATAAAGTATGATGGGTTTTGGTATGCCGTGAGAATGATAACTAGAACGTTTCAAGTATAATAAATAAGCAATAACACTTGACCACTGTTATTTCTTATTTATTGGTACTACTTTGTTCTAAAAAATATGATCCGTCAGGTGAATATTAATTTCCTGATTCATTATTGAAAGTCATAATGCACTTTCCAAATCATGATTTAAGAAAAATACTATTTATGGGAAATACAAATTTTTCTTTGGCAAGACTGGGTATGGTGTAGCAGACTCTCCAGCTTGTCCGGATATACTGAGGTTACCTCTCCGGCGAGAGCCGGATAAGACGGGGTATATAATATGTCAAACAAGTGACAAGTTTTCCCTAAATAGTATCATGACCTGATATCTGAGTTGTTTTTGGAAATATGAATCTGTTAAATACATTGACCTTATTAAGGGTATGCAAATTACAGCATGTGAAATATATGATTATATAGATATGTATATCTATAAGGAATTCCAAAAGTCAATTAAGAATAAAGCGCAAGCCTATGTATCAATAATAAATCTAGATTTCTTTATCAGGAATCTCTTGCATATATCTATAATTCCGATATCAAACATTATTTCGTTTGATCATCTGCCTCGTAACTCGTGCGACAATATAAACAATGGAAACCCTTTAAGTTAGTACACCATCAAAAGTATAAAAATTTTCCACACAAGTGGAAAACATGTAAAGTTGTGCTAGTGCACAAAAAAATACACATAAAACTTAAAATATACGCAAGTAGACGTTAAAGTATATCACACACACTTTCAAGGCAAGACCTTTGGAAAATATGATTGGGCACGACAACAACAATGCTAATCCCGGCAGTGGGAGAACTACTGATTAAAAAAAACGGCACTTTGTCACGCGATCCTAAAACAACATGAATATCGCTGAGGTACTATATAACAAGGTTTTCACAACAATCGGTGCATAGTCTAATCGGACTCATAAATTACTTGCGCTGCAAAAGGAGTCACATACCTTTGCAATCCCCCTATTTCGCAATATTCGACATTCCTTGGTAATGTCACTTAACAACAGTTATCACACGAAATTTCAGATAAAATTCTTAAATTTCTTTTGTTGAAATTCTGACTTCTGCATATAGTAAGTAAACTTTCTCATTTCTACTTCCCTAATGGTCATTATGAGGATTTCTTTCATAGTTTCAAATATTTATTTGTTTCATTTCTTGGTAAACCCACACTGTTTGTTGCGCTTGTGGTTAATTTGCTTTATGAAGACCATTATAGGGCTTCACTCCAAATTGTTGTTTTATGAAAGCTCAAATATCGTTTCGCTATACTTGATCTTTGTATTATGACCTAAATGAACCCCATTATTGCAAAACGATGACTCTTTGATATCGAGTCAATGAAATTTTGAAAAACTCAATTTTCTTTGGCATACATGGTTTTGTTGTGACCATGTCCGAACTTTCTTATTAAAACTCGTTTTGTTTAAACCAAGTTCAATTGTTTGAACCTGCTCGCATTACATATTCAATTCAAGGTCCCATATGATGAATTGAAGCCATCATATTCGAAATAATCCCAACAAGCACTTCAATTCTCTTGAACTATAACATGCTTGTTTGGTCTTCGACTTCATTAAATCGTTTCTTTGATCACGATCACATTGTGGTGACGTTTTCACAAATTTGAAGCTGGCACTAATCTCGTTTGCACACATCATATACAAATTTAATTATTTATTTATTTATATTAAATCCGCTTTGTTGGTTTATCCTCTAAAAGCAATCTTAACACAATCGTGTGCTAAGATAATGATACACAAATTCATGTCATATTTCAGTGTATCTCTTAATGGTTCTTACAGCATTAATCGAGCCTTTCTTGATAATTATTGTTTCGAAAAACATTATTCAAGTGTCTCAATTTCAATCGAAAATCCTACTAGATTTGTTTGAAACAAACATTCGAACTTACTTCGTTGAACTTTCATTTAATTTAAAACACGGTGAACTCGTCCGGTCACCGTTATTATTATTTCGATCACTACGACACCTTGTGGTGTCGGTACAGACTTATAGCTTGAGCTAATCTAGATACCTTTCGTTTGACTCATCCTTGAAAATAGTCTTAATACAACTATGTGTTAAGACAATGATACACTAAACTCTGTTGTATATCGGTGTATCCTTGCTATTCAATAAATGTCCACACATTGATTTTTCTCATATCATAATTCGATAGTTAACAAATCATTCTCGTACTCCTATTTCATTTGAGCTTGTTGATTCTGAGTCTTCCTCAGTTGACAATCAAAGTAAATTTTCTATTAGCAGTGAATTCTATTGTTTCTAAAAAATTATTCACAACTTGTAAACATTCACATCTATTTGATCATATATCTTTTTGACTTAAACCTAAATCACCTTAGAAACTATATCATTTCATCTCATTCATTTGACATCAACTTCTTGAACTAATTCAGTTGAACCATTGAGTCCTATTTATTGTACAACTCATATTCACAAAATTTGATGTTTTGATTCTGTATCATTTACCTTAAATATTGTTTTTATTGACTAAGACGTGACATAACTCTAAAAGAGGTATCGTAGCTCAAATCTCGAGGACGAGATTTAAAACAAGGTGGGGAAGATGTAACATTCCCATTTTTATCATATAAGAATTATAGGGTTGTTTAAATTTATTAACCACTAGTAACTAGTTTTATTTTTAATATAATTATTCGACCCAAATAGTTTTAACAACTATTTTATATATAGTTGGTTGGAATGTTATACTAATTAGTTGGCCTGTATATGGGTGACCTTTCTATTAAAATAAAAGTGTATAAAAACTTATATTATTTACGGGTAAGTTGACTGTTAGAAATATGAAGTACCTAGACGGGCCTAGACACCATTTAATAATAAAAATACATTATATTTGAACCTACTCCGTTTTTAATAAAACTTGGTTCAAAATGTAGATAAGATTATTCTCGTTCTAATGACATATTCATTGTTTTATAAAACATTATATTTTAGAAGTTATAAGCGCCAAATAAGTGAAGCAGTTAAATTAATTATAAACTAATAAAATAATAATAAAGTGTACGTATGGAATGAGAAATAATAAAATAATATTATCATATAAACTTACAATTTGAAATTGTTTATGTACGTGTACTTTTGTGATAAAAATAAAAAGAAAATAATAATAATAATAATAATAAACTTACAAATAAAGTTAAAAGTGGACATACATGTCTACACCAAATTTAGTTGAAATTGAATAAATGGACAGGCATGCATGTGCATTTATTATGAATGATACGTGGCCAGTAAAGGGCCATGAGTTCCCAAGCTTCTTGAAAATAAGAACAGTATAAATACATGCATTAGTTGAATCCCAAAAAAAATTGTTCATTTCCTCGATAACTTTCCTTCTCTATTATTCTATTTTATCAATAATAATAATAATAATAATAATAATAATAATGTCATGCCCCGTTTTAAGTGTTTTAACTCTCGATCACCTCTACCCTTTCCAATTGATCTGGAGCCCCATAACGCATGTCAAGTGTAAGGACCTTCAAAAATGTCCCAAATTGATTCGTAAGTGAAAGCCCGGACCCCCAAAATCCTAATCCATATAAAAAATCAAGAAAAACATATTTTAGACCCTTTCGCGGGCCGCGTAAAGCACAAGAGGGCCCTTACGCGGGGCGCGTCAACTCAACATTTGACCGGATAAGCGTCCAGATCCACGTGTCATCCACGTGGCACACTTACTCGTGACCCAGCAAGCCTACACGTAGACTAGACCTTCTCGCGGGCCGCGTAAGGATTGGCTTATGGTTCACGCGGGCCGCGTGAGAACCATTTTTCACCTATAAATAGATTCGATCAGAAGCAGTTCAATGGTGTCGAAACCATATCTCAAAAACGAAGTTACACTGCTCTAATTCGTAAATTACATTCACGGTAGTGAGGCGCTGCTACGATATCGGGTATTAACTCGATCGCAGCTACGATTCAATATCCGATCGATTTAAACCAATCCGACAGGATGTTTAAGTGCTGTCCGATTCGGACTATACTTTGTCATTCGCGTGAATCCGACAGGATGTTTGAGTGCCGCCCGAACTCGGGCTATACTTTGTCATTAGCCGTAAAACTGGTGGATGTTTAAGTATTGCACTCTGTCATTCGTTGCGAATCCGCTGGATGTTTAAGTATCGCACTTTGTCATTCGTCGTGAAGGTTTTAATCTCGTGAGCTTATCGTAATTGTTATATTCAGTTACTTACCTAGTTCCGTATGCATTATTGTTAAACTAGGTATCAAGGTTAATCAACAGGCTAAACTCTGCCCTTTTAAACTTTCAATGTGAGTCATTCTCTTTTTATCAACAGTATTTTACAATACTCCAATCAATTTCAAAAGTTATAATTACAGGGATTAAGTCGTGGTTATCTTGAATCACTGGCTAGTGGGGTATTGTGCACATTACTAATTTTCACGGTTAGGCTAATATATCCTAACAGTGATAATCATCACTACTTGGGGAAAGACCCAATAGTGGTATGACCATCGTCACCACGTGACACGGCGCCAGATAAAAATAAGATAGATGCCATTGTAATCGCTCTTATGCTGTAATTCATAACTAAGGGTCATTTTATAAAAAACTGAATGAACTCACCAGTATTTCCTGCTGATCAAATGTTTTTAAAACGCGTTTCAGGTAAATACAGTAGATCGGAATAAAAGTTGGATGCGGCACCAACAAGGCTTATAGGAGTGGCTCATTTTATCAATTAAATTAAATCAAGAAAAGTTGTTTTATGTATTCAGATTTATTCTATATTAAAGCTACCTTTCAAAACATGGTTTTATCCCATCTATTTAATAAATAAAAATCCGGTGTTTTCTAAACTCTGATATTTTTCCTAACTCACGGTCCTGATGAAATTTCCGCTGCAATGCTTTCAAAATAACCACCGGTACCACTTGGCTGCTCGCGGCTCCCAATTCCGTCCAGGGTGGGGTCGGGGGACGTGACAAGAATGATCCGTACTCTTGAAGACATGCTACGTTCGTATGTCATAGACCTCGGTGGTAATTGGGATAAATACCTGCCGTTAGTCGAATTCTCGTATAACAACAGCTACCATTCCAGCATTCAAATGGCACCATTTGAGGCTTTATACGAAAGAAGATGTCGATCGCCTATTGTGTGGCATGAGATCGGTCACTCGCAATTAACCGGCCCTGAGCTATTACAAGAACCGATAGACAAAATTTTCCAAATTCGAGACAACCTGGTAAAGGCTCAGAATCGACAGAAAAGTTATGCCAATAGACGACGCAAACCCCTTGAATTTGATGTTGGTGACTACGTACTCCTAAAGGAAAGCTCGCGCCTCGATATGTTGGACCTTTTAAGATTCTGGAAAGGATCGGAAAAGTCGCCTACAGACTCGACCTACCGGAGGAACTTAGTAACGTTCAGCCGACTTTCCACGTGTCAAACCTTCGAAAGTGCATGGCCGACCACGACTTACATGTTCCACTCGATGACCTTTAGGTGAACGAAACATTACACTTCGTGGAAAAGCCTATTGAAATTATGGATCGCCAAACCAAGCAACTCAGACGCTCGTGCATTCCTATTGTGAAAATCCGATGGGAAGGCAAACGAGGCGCGAAGTTTACTTGGGAACTCGAAAGTGATATGAAGGCGAAGTACCCACAGTTGTTCTAAAGAGTGAAAGTCTAGAAAGAGAAAGTTCTCCAAAGGGATTCACGGTGTTGTACAACCTTCAGCCTAATTTCGGGACGAAATTCCCTAAACAAGGGGAGGCTGTAACACCCCGTGTTTTTTAGAAGTCAAAGTCAAGGTCAAAGTCAACGACCGATTTCGCGCGACTTGACTTGTAATAGATTTCTTTTGTATGATTATTTTAGTTGTATTATGTGGAGTAAGTGTCAATAACTACAATAATCGACGTATGTCATTCGCCATCTACTCGACTTACGACTGTGAACTATAGGAAGTAACAATGCGATAAAGCTAACTCAACGACAATCAAACTATACTAATCGAATCGACATCGAATCGTAACTCGAACTACGCATATTAGTTATTGTTATACGTGTGTGTGTGTGCCTTATGTGTTACGTGTGCATGTTGATTTATATTGTGACTCGAAAAGCAATCGAACTCAATCGAAGTTGAATTCGAGATACAATCGAAATGGTATGATAATTAGTGGAGAAGAGATAGCGCGAGATATGAGTGATTGGGATTAAAAGTAATTTGACTAGGAAACTCTATCGTATCAAATCGATCGCAATCGTAATCGAATCAGCAAAAATCGTCGCACCGAATACTCGAATCAGGCAACTGATCGATCAGGCTACTAGCCGATTGACCAGCCGGTCGATCGGACTGCCGTCCGATCGGACAGGCTGTCCGATCGAGCTGCCCGGCCGATCGACCAGCACTTTCCTCATTTGGAAGCCTATAAATACCCCTGTCATTATCATCATTTCCACTTTTGGAAACCCTCTGTCCGACCAGCTCTTGTTCCTCACTTTTCTTCAGATTTCTCGCGATTCCGGTAAGATCTCGTCCTAAATCTTGTACTTTCTTGATCTACACGCACTCCTACACCTTTCTATCTTTTGAATCTTAACTTTTAACCGTGAAATCACTAGATTTGAGGTGTTCTAGGATGATGTCATCATGAGTTCTTAAAGAACTTCATGTTTTAGCCTCAATCCACCAAGAACAACTTAGATCTAACCGATTTCCACACAAATAAACAAAGATATCACACAGATCTAAACATGTTCACGGTGACAAAGGATTGAAAGACGGTTTTCTAACTTTCTTTAAACTCTTTTACACTCAATGCACTCAAAACCGATAGAATCGGGTTTTGTTTTAGTCTCCTGCTTACTCTTAGTGTTGTGCTAGCCCAAGATCTGGTTTCTACTCACGAGACCACAGACTTCGGGTTAAACAATAACAACCGTCTTGAACCGGTTAACTGGCCAAACTAGGGTGATTTCGGGTCGATCAGGTCACTTGGGACAAGATGGGGTTCTGTTGGTTAACACAACGTCGAAACGTCTCGATAAAACTACAAACAAACAAAACAAGTGTTAGACGAACAGGCCGACCAGGACAAGGTGCTGTCCGATCAGACTGCTGTCCGAACGGACAGCCAGCCGAACGGACAGACAGCCGAACGACTGGCCAGCCGATCGGCTAACACATGGGTCCCACACTTAGTCAACTTATTTTGAAGTTTAAGTATTGATCGAACTGTTGTCCGATCGGACTAACATCTGATTGGATTACTCTTCGGATCATGAGATACTTGGCTTTAAATACTTGATAGATTTTCAACATGTTCAATGCACTGGGAATGCCACCCGATCGAACTACTGACCGATCGAGTGTCATTTTGCGGAGAACTTGTTCTTCGCTGAAGTACTAACCGATCAGATTACCGGCCGATCGAACGACCGGCCGATCGACCGACCCGAAAAGTAAAGATACTTCAATGATTTCAAAATGCTACAACGAAAACTTCAAAAGTCAAGCCATCATACACAAACACATCCTACTCAAGGGAAGAAACAATCCACTCGAACAGCCATCCGATCGGACTACCGTCCGACCGGACAACTGTCCGAACAGACTGTCAACCGCACGGCCAGCCGTCCGATCGGACTACCAACCGATCGACCAGCTGTCCGATCCACTCACACTTGTTTCCGTTTTACGCGTTGCTTATCGTATTACTATCAAACTATTCAGGCTAACTTTGCTCGCTAAGCGCTCCCTTCAGTCCATCGACCGATGTGAGTATACTCGATCCCTTTTTGCTTTATGCACTTTTGGGTGTTACATACGTTACGAATATTCAAAACACAACAAACACACTACTCAATACTATTTGAACGCTAACCGTTAATGCATGTTATACGTGGCTTATGAATGCTTGTTTGTTATGTTTACACATGTTATGTTGTCTACCTGCCTTAGCAACGATAGTACTATAGTTTGGACTCAGCACCTGTTCGCAGGGGTTGTTAAGGACAATTACTTGCATGGATTACGGTGGTAATCATGTATTACGAACTGCCTCAGGCAGTCAACCCGGAGTCATTGGTATCGATGGGTCTATGTCGATAACTAACGTGCTTCATTTCACTATGTGTACGTGCTGGTTATGCGTAAATGAATTCAAACTCTATATGCAATTATCAAACTTGTATGCTCACCTTTACATTATATGTATTGACTTTATTTTAACGTATGTGACAGGTGCTTAGGATGCACATCTGGTAGGAAATCGAAGCTAGAATAAGGCTCTAGAGGCCAACAAATAGTTGTCTGTACAAATTGAATCAAGGGTCTCTAGAAGCAGATAAACAATTGCTCTATTTAAATCTGAGTTGTCGAAACAGAACTATTTGCCTAGATTTTGTCTGTAATAATTTGTTTACCTTTTGAGGCATGGTATGGGACATGTTACTTTAAATTGACTGGTAATGATAATTGTTATGGAAACTTCTGGACAATCTGTTTTGCTCAGTGCCATACCCTGATGTTTCCGCCATCGGTTGGGGTGTGACAGGTATTAGGAATGGATTGGTTAGTAGCCAACCATGCCCGAATCCTCTGTGATTAGGAATTCCATAGAAATTAATACACCGACAGGAGAAATAGTGATGATTACAGGGGATAAGCCGCGTAAACCAATGAAGTTCATTTCAGTAATGAAAGTTGCTAGTTATGAACGAAAGCAAGGAATAGTGTATATGATTTCGGTAATCATTAGCACTAAGTGTAAGGAACTTAAGGAAATTCCAGTAGTATCAGAATACTCGGATGTATTCCCAGAAGAACTACTTGGATTACCACCCGATAGGGAAGTAGAATTTAGAATTCATCTAATTCCAGGAACTACACCGATAGCCAAGGCACCTTATCGGTTAGAAAGATGGTTCGATGCGAATGTGTATCGATTATAGGGAATTGAATAAGGTTACAATTAAGAATCGATACCCATTGCCTAGGATTGATGATCTTTTTTATCAACTCCAGGGAGCTAGATATTTTTCTAAGATAGATTTACGCCCCGGATACCATAAGTTGAAGGTACAAGAAGAAGACATACCTAAAACTGCTTTCAGAACTAGGTATGGTCATTACGAGTTTACGGTCATGCCCTTTGGATTAACAAATGCTCCTGCAGCATTCATGGACATGATGAATAGAATCTGTAAACCATATTTGGATAAGTTTGTAATTATTTTCATCGACGATATACTCATTTATTCCAAAAGTCAGGACTAGCATTGTGAACACTTGCATGCACTCTTAACTTTGTTAAGAAAAGAGAAGCTTTATGCCAAATTCTCGAAATGTGAATTTTGGCTACATGAAGTGCAATTTTTAGGACACATGGTGAATCACGAAGGTATTCACGTAGATCCCTCCAAAATAGAAGCGATTACCAAATGGAAGGTTCCGCAATCAGCTATGGAAGTTAGAAGTTTTCTCGGGTTAGCCGGATACTATAGACGGTTTATTAAGGATTTTTCCAAAATAGTTGTACCCTTAACTAAGCTAAGCTGCAAAACAGTTAAGTTTGAATGGGGACCTAGGCAAGAAGAGGCTTTTAAGATTTTAAAGCAAAGGTTAACCAATGCCCCAATTCTTGCCTTACCAGAAGGAACAGAAGATTTTGAAGTTTACTGTGATGCTTCTAAGCTAGGATTAGGATGTGTGCTGATGCAACGCAAGAAGGTAATTGCGTATGCCTCAAGACAATTGAAAAAGCACGAGGAAAATTATACGACTCATGACTTAGAGTTAGGAGCTATAATTTTTGCCCTTAAGATCTGGAGACACTATTTGTATGGAAGCAAGTTTACTGTCTATACAGATCATAAGAGTTTAAGATACATATTTGGGCAAAAGGAATTAAACATGAGGCAAAGAAGATGGATGGAGATTCTAAGTGACTACGATTGTGATATTCAATATCACGAAGGAAAGGCAAACGTATTTGCAGATGCCTTAAGTCGTAAGTATCATGAAAGCAAAAGCGAGTTCGTGCTCTTAGATTAAATCTACAATTAGATTTAATGGAGCAATTGAAACACATTCAAGAAACAACAATCCAGGATGATGCTGAAGGAATGAAGGGAAAAATAAAAGAATTAGAGCAAGGGGCTGATGGAATTTGGAGATTCCACAAGAAAAGAATTTGGGTACCTATGCAAGGAAACTTAAGAAATAAAATTTTAGAAGAAGCCCATAAATCTAGGTATACCATGCATCCTGGTAATAATAAGATGTACCGAGATTTAAGAAATAATTTCTGGTGGTAAGAATGAAAAAGGACATAGCTAAATATGTTTCTAAGTGTCTTACTTGTTCGCAAGTTAAGGCAGAACACCAGAAACCTTCAGGGTTACTCCAACAATTAGAAATGCCTGTATGGAAATGGGAACTAATAACCATGGATTTTGTTACTAAGTTACCCAAAACCAGAAAGGGTAATGATGCCATTTGGGTAATTGTGGATCTTTTAACCAAATTGGCTCATTTTCTACCCATGAAGGAAACCTTTAGCATGGAAAGATTAGCCAAGATATACGTAGACGAGGTAGTATCTCTACATGGAGTCCCACTCTCCATTGTATCGGATAGAGATAGTCGTTTCACTTCACATTTCTGGACAAGTTTCCAAGAAGCCATGGGAACGCGATTAAATTTAAGTACAGCCTACCATCCCCAAACAGACAGACAAAGTGAAAGGCCGATCCAAACCCTGGAAGACATGCTCAGGGAATGTGTGATAGATTTTGGAGAAAACTGGGACAACCATTTACCTTTAATTGAATTCTCCTATAACAATAGTTATCATTCAAGCATCGAAGCTGCCCCATTCGAAGCACTGTATGGACGAAACTGTAGAACTCCAGTTTGCTGGGCAGAAATAGGAGAAAGCCAACTATCAGGTCTCGAGATTGTGCAAGAAGCCACAGACAAGATCACTCAAATCAAGGAAAGACTGAAGACGGGTCGAGATCGCCAGAAAAGTTATGCAGACAATCGACGTAAGCCGCTAGAATTTCAAGTTGGAGACAAGGTACTGACGGGTGGTCCGTTGGACAACCCTTAAATGGTTTAAAAAGATTAAAATTCCATGCTTTACTTGGTTATTTGCTTGAACTTAGTAACTACGAGTGTTCGTGTGTTTTACAGGTAAATCGCTTAATTCGGTTAAATTGGAACCCGTAGGCTACGGACGAAAGAAAGGCATGCAAGGGCACCATCTTATTTGAATCATCATCTTATTATTTTGGGAATTATTAGCAGCAACATTCAAATAACTTTGGGCCCTCACATACAACACTTCTGGGCTGGATCAATATCACGAAAAAGGGCATCCAATTATTAATACCTTGGGCTATCAATAATCAGCCCAACATTATCATTCTATTACCATGAGATTTTGGTGGCAGCCTATACATGTGAAAGAGGAACAGTTGGACGGCACATGTGAGCCAAGGAAAAGTACACACAAGTCAACAACAACATGTGGCGGCTAGTTCTGTGAGCATCATGTGAACATCAAACATCATTATTATTACTTGGAGATAGTGGAGCCGAAACACATCATCAAAGGAAACATAATCATCATCAACATGTGACTTGGGGCGGTGATACACATACACACGCATCACTTAAAGAGGCTGCTACATATTCTCTTTGAATGGGCCACGCATGATCATTGGGCCGCCACAAACATCATCCGCACATGGGCTTGACTTTGAAGATCAGAGATGGGCCGCACATGATTGGATATAGTGGGCGGCACATCTTGAGTTGACAACAATGCAACATCATCAAATTAACATCACATAGTGGGTGGCTGAGTTGTGGAGTTGTTGGATTGGGCCGCTACAAAAACACATCATCAGCATCACGTGGACTAGAGGGTGATTGGGCCGCACATTCTTAATTGTTGGAAACACATGCTGGACGATTTGGCAGAGGTATCACGTGAAGCAAAGCATATCATTCAGACTGTCACCGTAAATTACGGTCTCACCGTAATTTACGGTGGACCTAGATTTCATTTGGTGGCTACCGTAAATCAGACAAATTGTGCCGTAAACCTTTTATGTCCACCGTAATTTACGGTGGAGCCGTAAATTACGGTGTCGGCTGCGAGAAAACATGTAACTGCCACATTTAAGTTAGTTTTTGGGGTGTCTTTTCATTATTCTCATCATTGGACGGTTATTGGAGACACTAGGGGCGAATTTTGGCTATCTTGCTTGGTTTTGGACAAATTCTATCATTCGGTTTATGTTTTTGATTCGTATGAACATTGAATCGATTGTGATGATGATTCACCAAGCTATGTCCGGCTAAACTTTTCGGTGATCATCTTAGGTGAAGGTTTCTATTGAACTTTTGTGTGTTTATTTCCGAATTTCTAGAATGATAACTTGCGTTGCTTGAATATCATGGTGTATGTTTAATTGCTTGTAACTTGTTAATTGATATTGCAATTTCTAGTCTCAATCGTACGTTCTTGGTGTCGTTGGCAATCGAGATATCACGGGAAGGGTTAGGGTTGGTTGTTGATTAATTGGTCATCGGGAAACAACCTCGCGTTTATATAATCCGAGTACTTTGTTCCCTTTTATCACTTCAATTATGCATGCACGAGTTATGTCTATGTAACTCTTTCTAGTTGGAATTGCACACAATTGTTTAAAGAAACTGAAACCTAGGATGGTCATTGTTCTCTCCTAATCTGTTTTAAAACTTACATTTTGTCACACCCCCAAATTACCACCTAGGGCATGTCCCTAATGGAGGTGCAACGATCCAACAAAGAGCCACCAATCATATCAAACACAAGTAATAATGTATTGAAATACTCAATTGAAAGAAATGTATCATTTTAAACCAAAACCAAAGTATTGAGCGAAAGCATAAATGTATAAATGTGTAAATGTATCAAAACCAAATCAATGTAATTGTTTATCATGACCACAACCACTCCAGCAGCATCAGACGGCAAGTTCCCAAGTTCCTTCAATGATTACCTACAAGCTTGTAAACAAGTGTGTCAGACGACGCTGGTGAGTTCAAAGTTTTGTTAATGTGTGTAGTTACCAGATATCTGTTAAGTCAACTTGTTGTTTCGTTTTGGGATTGTTATTAACGTAGAAGAGTCTTATATACTGGAAGTGTGTCCAATATATACCATGGGAGTGTGCCCAATATAACCTGGGAGTGTGCCCAATATATACCATGGGAGTGTGCCCAATATAACCTGGGAGTGTGCCCAATATATACCATGGGAGTGTGCCCAATATAACCTGGGAGTGTGCCCAACCCCAATGCCCCTAAACAAGCATTGGTAATGATATTCCAAAACCACCGGGACGCATGCATAAAGAAGTGTAATGAACTCACCTTAGGTTTGCTCGGTATGCTTAACTATGTACTCACAAGAATCAGTCAAATCCTATAGTGTGCATGTATACTCAATCAGTACGTGTTTATAAAGTTTCATATGGAATTAATATCACATAGTGTATTTGGAAATTAATCACACATCACATAACAGCTAATCAATGTGCACAAATCGTGTTTCACATAACAGTCTTTCACAGTTTATTCTAGTGCATTATCCAATAGCATGCTCAATACAGTTACTGACTTAGCATAATTAATAAACAGTAGCATGGTTAAATCAGAACTAGTAGAGTTAACCTATGTAACATGGTTAACATACTTAACATGGTTAATGATTTAACAGAGTTAACCTGATTAACTGAATTAATAAACTAGCAGGTTTATATTGAGCCGAAAACACTAGAACTCAAAATCCTCCTGGCCGAAATCCCCTCATTGTGCCGAAATCTCTATAAGCCGAAAACACTTGGGCCGAAATCCCAAGGTGTTTTCGTTGGATTACATCATCACCATCGACACATCAGTTGCAAACTTCAACAAGAAACCCTAACATGCTAACAGCCATCTTTTTTTTCATGCTTACATCGAACCACACAAACAACACACATATATATATGATTAATCATCACATGGCTAGTGTCATATCACATGTAAGAATAAACCTAGTAGTCAAAATATTAACCCACATGTCCCTGACAACCCATATGATTCTTATTTTAGTTGACTGCACATGCATAACATTAATAGTCAAAAGAAAATTTACATAAAGTGGCCGACAATTGTAAGATGGTTTCCTATTGCTATTTGACCAATCTTATAAAGTGGCTGCAAATCTTGTTTTATTAGACCAATAAATACCACATGTCCACTGACAAATCATATGCTAACAAACAAACTAATCGATTAATTCCTAACAATGCATGCGTAAACAAGAATATAGTGGCCGGCAACATTATGCAAGACATGTGCTTATCAACATCAAGATCGTTATTCAATACTTGCAAGTTAACCTAATCGTTTACTGCATGAACATAATAACACCATATCATTCATTCAGATTCTCATCACAAGATCACAAGTATTCACGTAACAATCAAATCATCATCTTAATAAATCACTAACCGAAGATTAACAAGGGGAACTTGGCTTCGAATAAGAGGGGGTCTGCCGTCGGGTTTCAGAGGATGTAGAGAGAGTATAATGGGTGATTAGGGTTTGCCAAATATAAGTTCACGTAAAGGTTAAGAATTAAACCTTATAGTTGTATGCTATTGGGCCGAAGCCCGTTTCCGTTTTTGCCGGCCCAATGCCTAACGAAAACACTAGAGTGTTTTCATCCAGAGGAGTTTTCGTGAAAGGGGAGTAGAAGTGATTTCGAGTGAGTGAGGTTTAGGGTGGATAGGGGTAAATAGCCGAATTTCTACTTTTAATTATACTTAACCTAATGTTAATATTAAATATGTATTAACATTCCCACATATAAAGCACATCCCATATGTATCATATCATACAAATCACCAATCTACACATATACTTAAAACACACCGTATATATAACATAACCAATCACAATACAGTTTAACGTATTACAAACGTGTACAGTTGCGAAACAAACAACTTAAACAAATAAAGTGAAATTAACGCGAAGATGGAAATCCTGGAAGCTCGAGTTGTCACATTATCCCCAACTTGAAAGAAATTTCGTCCCGAAATTTAGCACGCGGTTACTGAGGAAGCTAGTTGTGTTGTGTAGTTTACTGGTTTTCCCGGGGTGTCACACATTTGATTTGCCATTAGTTTAATTTAGTTTTCTCAAACAACAATCCAAGTCATTGATTTTAATTTTCTGCAAATTAGGTTAATTGTAGTTTAATCGCAAAGCTATAAAATCAACACACTTTCCACATACTCCCTGAGTTCGATACCCACTTACCACTATCTATATAGTTGTTTTTGGGATTAAATTTGCGTGACCCACGACAATCACGTCAAATTTTGGCGCCGTTGCCGGGGAGTAGTGCGCAACGTGTGTCAGTTTGTTAGTTTTGCTTTGTTATTTTCGGGTTTACACTGGTGTGTTTAGTGTGCAGGTTCTACAGGTGCATGCATACTAGAGGCTCTCACAAAGCGTCACCATTGTCATTTGATCCGGAAATTGAAAGAACGCTACGACAAAACAGAGTTTTAGTGCGAGAAAACAAAATCATTGGTTCACCCACTTCACCCATTACACCTAGAAACATCATGGCTGATTCTCAAATTCCACCTACAACGGGTCAAACGACTTCATCTTTTATACCTACTTCCACCCAACCATCACCAAACACCACATTACCTAATACCACCGCTGAATTTACACCATCCAATGTCACCCAACCAATCACCACTCAAACTGAGCCTACCATCACCTACAATCCATCCACCACAATCCCACCATTATCCCACTTCTTTCCCCCAACTACGGGTCAATCATCATCCACCTTCACAATTGCACCCAATTCAACTATTGTGCATACTACTTCATCTTTTAGACCACAACCACAACAATCGGGTTTTCAGTATTCGACCATCCCATTTGGGCAAACTTCGGGAATTCAAGGAGATGGTTATGATGAGGGATTTGAAGAATTTGAGGGGTATGATGATGATGGGTACGGTTATGGAGGTTATGGTGATCAAGGGGAGTTTGGGTATTTGCAAAGTCAATCTCAAGGGATGGCAAGTGTTGGTGGAATGCCACAACAACAAATTATACCACAACACATTCGGCCAAGACCACAAGGGCCACCAATACAACCACCTATTCCATTGCAACAAGTCCGGCCACAACATGTACAACAACAATTTCAAAGACCACCTCAACGCCCACCGATGCGACAACAACAGTTTCAACAACCAATCGCACCACAAGGGCAAGTACCAAGGCCAAATGGTCCTATTATTCCGAGAGGTAGGTATGGTGTACCAAGGAGACACCTTAGGGAAAATGTGAGGGGCATTGAAGCACATTTTCGGCCGGTAATCACGCAAAACCCTTCACCGGTAGTCATTCCTCATAATGATCAAGGGCGAACATTTGAAGTAAGAACCAATTCTTTGCAAAGTTTACCAAAGTACAAGGGGTTGGCAAATGAGGAGCCTTATTTTCATTTAGAGGCTTATGACTCTATTTGCAACACTCTTGGGAGTCAAGGGTTTTCAGCCGACGATATCAAATTGGTTTTGTTCCAATTTTCTTTGGAAGAGAAGGCGAAAAAATGGTTCTACACATTACCCTCGGCATCCATATATACATGGGGGGAGATGCAACAAACCTTCTTGGATGAGTTTTACACCGCCCAAAAGACCAACGATGCAAGGAAGGGATTGAGAAGCTTTCAACAACAACATGGTGAGATGTTTCACGAGGCGTTTAAGCGTTTCAACATGATGATTAAAAACTGCCCTCATCATGGAATTGAATTGTGGGAGTTGATGAATGCCTTTCATGAGGGGTTGAGTGCCGAAGATGCACGTGACTTGATGTCTATTACCGGTGGGACTTTTGGAACAAATTATGAAAATGATGATTGGGAGTTCTTGGAAAGCATGGCAACTACATCAAAGAGGAAAGCTCAAGCCTCAAGAAGAGCTCGACCGGCCATTGCCCGACCTCAAGTGCACGCCATAGATGATGGTAATGTTCAAACTACTAACCAAATTTATGATGTTTGTGCTTTGTGTAATGAAATAGGTCATGCGGCTGCAAATTGCCAAGGAATGGTGGAAGGGCAATATGAAGAGGTGCATGCGATTCAAGGTCAAGGTCAAGGAGGGGGTGGTAGAAACTACAACAACATGAACTCAAATACTTACCACCCCGGGTTGAGGACCCACCCAAATTTTCGTTATGGGAACCCTTCAAATCAAGCTAACCCGAATTTCCAAGGAAACCAAGGATTTCAAAGGCAATATCAAACGGGTCAAAGCTCTTCGGGTGGAAACGAGATGATGGAGATGCTAAAGGCGATGCAAAGTGAAATGCAACGAATGAACTAACGTGATGAGGTTCGGATGCAAAAGGACGAGGTTCGTGACAAAAGCATTCAATCGTTGACCACTCAAATGGGTCAACTTGCAAGTGACGTGGCGATGTTAAAGAAAGCAAAAGGCCAGCTACCGAGTGATACGGTGCCAAATCCCAAGAATATAAAAAGCATTAACATCAATGTGGTAAGCACCGTTCCTAGTACCGAATTTAATGAAAAATGTCTAACATCTTCTTGTCAAGTGAATGCAGCTTTGGAAAAAGATGCCGAAGTTGAGAATGATAAAGAGTGTGAAGCGCCAATCGTGCCTATCCGTGTGGGAAAATTAAAAATCCCTCACGCATTGTTGGACTACGGGGCAAGCATGAGTGTGCTACCAAGCGATTTATACGATATGTACGACTTTGGTCCACTTGAAGGTATAAACACCATGGTGAGCTTGGCGGATGGAAGTTGGAGGCGTCCACGGGGAATGGTTAGGAATGTTAAGATTCAGTTGGGAGAGTTTGAATACCCGGTGGATTTCCTAGTTTTGGACTATGCTTCTACCAATATGGCATCACAACAAAGGGTAATTTTAGGTCGACCGTTTCTATACACAGCAAATGCTCAAATTAATTGTAGAGACGAGATTATTACCATGACCGAAAAGAACCGTAAGTTGTCCTTTGATGTTCAAACTAGAGTGATTAGTTATGAGTCCATTGAGGGGAAGGGTGGTGAGTCTAGTGATTGTATGAAAAACGTGTTTCAAAGAATGAGAAAACAGCACCCACCGGACCGTGAAGAAACACATATGGGGTCAAGCAAGAGTGTATTTGATTACCCACCGAGTCAAAATGAGACGGATGCATTTTGCCCAATGACAAGCTACAGTGGGGGAGGTGATAGGAACCGATTCTTTGAGCCACCATAAATGGGGGTGGCACGGTCTGGCTGAAGACGCGAAACTTAGCGCTGCTCGGGAGGCAACCCGAGGTTTTTCACTGATCTTGTTATTTCTTTAGTTTTCTTTGTTTCAGGGCCATGGCAACACTCAAGTGTGGGGAAGATGTGCGGATATTTGTGTGAAGGTGGTGATAGGAAGTCGGATTATCTACAACATCTGTTGTGGCAAACTTCACCAGGTCGATGTACTCTTTCCTTAGTCTTGTTGTGTTCTTTAGCTTTGAAATATTGGTAGTTAGTTTGTTTGATTTTGTTAAAAAAAAAAAAAAAAAATTGGGGTTTGAGAATTTAAGCAAAGGTTGATGTTGTGGGTTAAAAGCGATCCTTCCTTCAAAGCCATACATTGGGACAATGTATCCCAAGTGTGGGGATGGGGGAAATTTTTGATAGTTTTAAAAATTTTGTACATCCGAGCGAAAATTGTCAAAATTTGAAAACTTGATATTGTTCCACTTGACACACCGACACCCATTCCTAGTCTTTTCTTGGTGAGGATTTGAGCCACACATGATTGTTATAGATATTTCTTTGTTTTGAGTGGCGGTGTGTGTTGTGTGTTAATAGAACTTGTGTGTGAATACTTGTTAAATCCTAGAATTAGCATGCTTTTGAAAATGATAGGGGGACTTTTAGGAAGCCTCGTCTAGATGTGTGAGAGTGCGGGATTGGTGGGTTGGACCTCATACGTTACATATATGAGCTTGGTATTGTGAGGGGTGGGGGTTTGGTCCTTAGAAAGCCATGTTGAGCCTTAGACCATTCGATTGTGACCCGAGCCTACTTCCTACAAAATTTTACCTTTTGAGATGACCCGGTTTAGGAGATTTAGTATGTAGTATTGATGTTTCTGTATATATTGTTGAGTTTGATGTGTTGTGGAAAAAAAAAAGGAAAGAAAAGAAAAAAAAGAAAAATATGAGAAAAATACAAAAAGAAGTATTTAGTTGCAATAGAGTTGAGAATGTCAAGAAGCTTTGTATTTATTTTTGGTGTTTGCTTTGTAGTAGTAGAAATAAATAAACCGGATCAAATCAATTAGCTCTTTCATATGTATTCCACCATTTTCCTACCTTTACACCTAGCCCCGTTGCAACCCGCAAGTCCCTTTGATTCTAAAGCATGTTAGATATTTGTTAGGAGGAGACTTGATTTGTATACAAGCTTATTGTCGCGCGCACACACACACACGCATTGAGTGGTTTAGCATTATGTGCTAATATTTCTTGTCACCGAGAGTTCTTGTGAGGGGTGTGTCTTATGGTATGATTGAAGGTTAGTAAAAGGACGATACATTTTAGCTTGATTTGCATGTTGATCGCTTGTGGTTTGGAAACAATTTTCCAATGGGTTGCTTGGGACAAGCAACGGGTAAGTGTGGGGATGTGACGGGTGGTCCGTTGGACAACCCTTAAATGGTTTAAAAAGATTAAAATTCCATGCTTTACTTGGTTATTTGCTTGAACTTAGTAACTACGAGTGTTCGTGTGTTTTACAGGTAAATCGCTTAATTCGGTTAAATTGGAACCCGTAGGCTACGGACGAAAGAAAGGCATGCAAGGGCACCATCTTATTTGAATCATCATCTTATTATTTTGGGAATTATTAGCAGCAACATTCAAATAACTTTGGGCCCTCACATACAACACTTCTGGGCTGGATCAATATCACGAAAAAGGGCATCCAATTATTAATACCTTGGGCTATCAATAATCAGCCCAACATTATCATTCTATTACCATGAGATTTTGGTGGCAGCCTATACATGTGAAAGAGGAACAGTTGGACGGCACATGTGAGCCAAGGAAAAGTACACACAAGTCAACAACAACATGTGGCGGCTAGTTCTGTGAGCATCATGTGAACATCAAACATCATTATTATTACTTGGAGATAGTGGAGCCGAAACACATCATCAAAGGAAACATAATCATCATCAACATGTGACTTGGGGCGGTGATACACATACACACGCATCACTTAAAGAGGCTGCTACATATTCTCTTTGAATGGGCCACGCATGATCATTGGGCCGCCACAAACATCATCCGCACATGGGCTTGACTTTGAAGATCAGAGATGGGCCGCACATGATTGGATATAGTGGGCGGCACATCTTGAGTTGACAACAATGCAACATCATCAAATTAACATCACATAGTGGGTGGCTGAGTTGTGGAGTTGTTGGATTGGGCCGCTACAAAAACACATCATCAGCATCACGTGGACTAGAGGGTGATTGGGCCGCACATTCTTAATTGTTGGAAACACATGCTGGACGATTTGGCAGAGGTATCACGTGAAGCAAAGCATATCATTCAGACTGTCACCGTAAATTACGGTCTCACCGTAATTTACGGTGGACCTAGATTTCATTTGGTGGCTACCGTAAATCAGACAAATTGTGCCGTAAACCTTTTATGTCCACCGTAATTTACGGTGGAGCCGTAAATTACGGTGTCGGCTGCGAGAAAACATGTAACTGCCACATTTAAGTTAGTTTTTGGGGTGTCTTTTCATTATTCTCATCATTGGACGGTTATTGGAGACACTAGGGGCGAATTTTGGCTATCTTGCTTGGTTTTGGACAAATTCTATCATTCGGTTTATGTTTTTGATTCGTATGAACATTGAATCGATTGTGATGATGATTCACCAAGCTATGTCCGGCTAAACTTTTCGGTGATCATCTTAGGTGAAGGTTTCTATTGAACTTTTGTGTGTTTATTTCCGAATTTCTAGAATGATAACTTGCGTTGCTTGAATATCATGGTGTATGTTTAATTGCTTGTAACTTGTTAATTGATATTGCAATTTCTAGTCTCAATCGTACGTTCTTGGTGTCGTTGGCAATCGAGATATCACGGGAAGGGTTAGGGTTGGTTGTTGATTAATTGGTCATCGGGAAACAACCTCGCGTTTATATAATCCGAGTACTTTGTTCCCTTTTATCACTTCAATTATGCATGCACGAGTTATGTCTATGTAACTCTTTCTAGTTGGAATTGCACACAATTGTTTAAAGAAACTGAAACCTAGGATGGTCATTGTTCTCTCCTAATCTGTTTTAAAACTTACATTTGATTTGCCATTAGTTTAATTTAGTTTTCTCAAACAACAATCCAAGTCATTGATTTTAATTTTCTGCAAATTAGGTTAATTGTAGTTTAATCGCAAAGCTATAAAATCAACACACTTTCCACATACTCCCTGAGTTCGATACCCACTTACCACTATCTATATAGTTGTTTTTGGGATTAAATTTGCGTGACCCACGACAATCACGTCAGGTACTCTTGAAAGTTTATCCTTGGAAAGGAGTAGTTCGATTTGGAAAGAAAGGAAAGCTAAGTCCAAGGTACATAGGACCCTTCCCAGTAATCCAGCGAATAGGACCAGTCGCTTATCGCTTGCAACTACCAGAAGAGCTAGCAGGAGTACATGATGTCTTTCATGTATCTAACCTCAAGAAATGTCTATCGGACGAATCACTAGTAGTCCCTCTTCAAGACATACAAGTGAATGAAAAGTTGAAATTCGTAGAAAAACCGCTTCAAATAGAAGACAGAAAGATTAAGTTTCTCAAGCACAAAAGATTGGTACTTGTCAAAGTCAAGTGGGATTCGAAAAGAGGACCCGAATACACCTGGGAGCTGGAATCGGAGATGAAGCGAAAATATCCTCACTTATTTCAATAAATCTCAAGGATAAGATTTTAAATAAGGTGGGGAGGATGTAAGGACCTGCAAAAATGCTCCAAAATGACCCGTAAGTGAAAATCCGGACCCCTGAAACCCTAATGTGCATGAAAAACCAAGAAAACAAGATTTTTGGTTTTCACGCGGGCCACGTAAACCATAAGAAGACCCTTACGCGGGCCGCGTCAACTTAAAGTTGACCGGATAAGCGTCCCAGGCCACGTGTCGCACACGTGGCGGACCTACCGATGACACGCTAGCCCTAGTGTAGACTAGGTGGACTCTCGCGGGCCGCGTAAGACCTTATTAAGGTTTACGCGGGCCGCGTAAAACCTGAAAAATTGCTATAAATGGCTGGTGCATGAGCAGTTCATCTGTGTCAAAAATTTCTTTCAAAAACGAAGTTCTACTGCTCAAAATTGTGATTTCAATTAGGGAAAAGCTGCTACGATACAGGGTATTAACTCGATCGCTGCTACGATTCAATGTCCGATCGATTGAAACCAATGCGATGGATGTTTAAGTGCTGCCCAAATCAGGGCAATACTTTGTCATTCGTCGTGAGGGTTTTAATCTCATGAGTTATCGTAAATGTTGTATTAAGTTACTGACTTAGTTTCGTATGCATTGCTGTTTTAATTAGGTTATCAGGCTTATCAGTAGGCTAAACTCTGCCCGTCTAAACTTGCAATGTGAGTCATTCTCTTTTTATCAACTATTTTATTAAATCACAAATTATTTTCAAAAGTTATAATTACAGGGATTAAGTCGTGGTTATCTTGAATCACTGGCAAGTGGGGTATTGTGCACATTACTAATCTCTCACGGTTAGGTTCATCAACCTAACAGTGATAATCATCACTACTTGGGTGAAAGGACCGAATAGTGGTATGACCATCGTCACCAGGGTGTGACATGTCGCCAGATAATAATAAGATAGTAGTCATTGTAATCGCTCTTATGCTGTAATTCGTAGCTATGTGTCGTTTTATCAAATTTGAGTGACTCGCCAGTATTTCCCCGCTTATAAAATATTTTTAAAACATGTTTCAGGTGACCTGCTGTGAATCAAGGAAAAGTGCTACGGAGCACTAACAAAGCTTGAAGTGGTGGCTCAGTTAAATAAATAAACATGTTTTGTAAAACATGGAATTTCCTCGTGAAATTCCTCTATTGTAAATTACGGGGCTTGACCCACGTTATGAAATAAAATAAGTGGGTATTTTCAAGTTTTTAAAAGATCCTGTTAGACTTCCACTGGCAACTCAAATAACAAATACCACGGGTTTTCTGTCCCGCGGCTCCTGGACCGGGTCACACCGGGACGGGGGCCGTGACAGAACCCTTGTAAACACATGCATAACTTACAATCAATACGTGATTCTAGATCTTCTATAGGTGCAAACACTTAATTATATGTTCACGATACACAACTCATACTTTAGTTTATACGAACCTATTTAATTTCATGTTTTATATGTAAGTTAAATATTAATATATATATATATATATGATTAACAAATTACTTAATTTTATATTATTGATACATAATATAGAGGTTTGGATATAATAGGAAGTTTATTTGGCTAGGAAGTCTAGGAAGTAATCTTGACCATCGATAGATTTAATCAAGGCCTAAGATTAAATGAGTGAAATTGAAGATCAAAAAAAGAGGAGTGTGGGTTGTGTAAGGGTATTCTAGTCACTCCACCACAATAGTTTCTCTCTCCTCCAGTTCCCCCCATTTTTTAAACGTTAATAACTCTTTCATACGACATTATTTTTTTTATATAAATTACACCAAAAAAACGAGCGTTTTTTATCTTTAAAACGAGTATACTATTGCTATATTTTCGAAAAAAAAATTCGAAAACCCAGTTGCGTAAACGCATTGGAAAAAACCTAGTTGCGTAAAACGCAATGGAAAAAAAACCCTAAAAAAGACATTTTTCTAAAACGCAATGCACCAAAAATACAAAGAAATATCTTATTTGTAAAACGCAATGGCCAGAAAACACAAAGAAATGTCTTATTTCTAAATCGCAATAGCCTAAAAACACAACAGAAAGTATACTTTCTAAAACGCAATGCACTGAAAACACATAAAAATGTGATTTTACCTAAAACGCAATGCACAAAAAACACAGACAAATGTCTTATTTCTAAAACGCAATGGCCAGAAAACACTTAAAATGTCTGTTTTCTAAAACGCAATGGACTGAAACCACAAAAAAAATGTGTTTTACCTAAAACGCAATGCACAAAAACACAAAGAAATGTCTTATTTATAAAACGCAATGGTCAGAAAACACTTTAAAATGACTTATTTCTAAAACACAATGGCCTAAAAAAACAAAAGAAAATGTTCTCTCTAAAACGCAATGGACTAAAAACACCTAAAAATATGTTTTACCTAAAACGCAATGACTAAAAACACTTCAAAAAAGTGTTCTCTGCCCCTTGGACCCTGCTACCAGGGGCGCTGCCCCCGGACCCTCGTCAAGATCGTAAAACGCAATGGCCTAAAAAAACCCAGATCGTAAAAATGAAATTAAAGAATTTCTTACATGGATCGAAGCCGATTTCTTCAACGATTGACGAAATTTGAATGATAGAAACACTTATCAGCGATCGAATCGAACGGATCGAGTGATTATCTTCAAAATCATGGGAAAAATGAGATTTTGAATGAAATTAAACTGGGTTTTCTTAAAAAAAAAGCTGAAGAACACGTTGATCGGGTGTTTGAATCATTGATTGGTGATGAAAATCACACTATAATGCAGTGATTATTAAGATAGAAAGTGAAGAAATGGTTGAAGATTGTGGGTTTTGAAAATGATGGGTTTTGAAGTTACTGGGGAGAAGAAGGAAGAAGAAAGGATATGATTGACTAAAATACCATTCCTCTTTATTTTAAATTTTGTCACATGTCATAATCTTATTGCTTCCTATCCTTCCTAGCCAAAATAAAATTCCTATTTGATCCTCACCCACATAATATATATTATTATGAAGTTTGCCAAAAATTGGAAGTTGTTTGAATCCAAATCCACGTACACCTTTTTTTCATCAATTCCATTCAAGGAATTTGATAGATATGTTCATATTATACTTTAATTTATGGTAGTATTTTAAACATATATAATAATCAATTGAGGGGCATTGGATTAAAAAAAAGGGTAAATTACACTTTTTGTCATTTATGTTTGTACCGGATTGCAACGGATAGCCTTTAACTTTAATTATTACACTCACAATCCTTTATTTGCAAAACCCGTTACACTCTACGGCCTTTAGTACTAACTAGGTTAAATTTTTCAGTTAAGTTTATTCATTGAAGGGTATTTTGGTCAATTCATGTTTTTATTTAATTATCTCATAAATAAAACCAAAAAAATTGCATATACACTTCATTTCCCCAATTTCCTAACCCTAAAACCCTAACAACCACATCTTGCCACCACCACCTCATCTTGCCGCCACCGCCACCACTCCGGCCACCGTTCATTTGCAGTAAACTAATGATAGAACACTCATCTATCATAGTAAACTAACTGTTTATATTGGTGTGAGTTTGATGTTAATGTGCGTCAGTTTTTTTTTAACTGGTATACGGAGGGGAAGTATGATGACCAAGGGTGACCTGAAATTATTAAGTTGAAAGACTGGCTTCCATCAAGTTTGTTTGAAGAACGTTTGCCACATCATGGTGTTGAGTTTATCACTTGCTTACCTTTTAAACATCCTAGTGACGGGTATCTTAATCTTGCTGTGAAGTTTCCCAAAAAGGCTTTGAACCAGACATGGGTCCTAAAACGTATATCGCTTATGGCATTGCTCAAGAATTGGGCCGTGGAGATTCTGTCACAAAACTTCACTGTGATAAGATTGCCCAATTGGGATGCTTCCAATTGTGGAGTATGTTTAAAAAAACAAGGACCTTGGAGGGCACTCTGTTGAATCCTTTTTTAGCAGACCTTGGATTTTTTGAAATTATTGGAAGCTTCTTCCTTTGCCATCTGTTTTGTTTGTTTCTTGTTGCCTAACGGTGTGTTGACCCAGTCCGGTGGAAATGATGACGGTGTACGCGTTGTTCGGGCGGTGGATGTGGCCGGAGTGGTGACGGCAGGATGAGATGGTGGTGGTTAGGGTTTTAGGGTTAGGAAATTGGGAAAGATGAAGTATATATGCAATTTGTTTGGTTTTATTTATTAAATATTTAAATAAAAACATGAATTGACCAAAATACCTTTAAGTGAATAAACTTAACTGAAAAATTTAATCTGGTTAGTACTAAAGGACATAGAGCGTAATGGGTTTTGTAAATAAAGGATTGTGAGTGTAATTATTGAAGTTAAAGGTTATCCGTTGCAATCCGGTACAAACATAAAGGACGAAAAGTGTAATTTACCCCCAAAAAAAAGAAAAAATAAATAAATGGCTTAACAGCCATGCGACCGGAATTAAACAACCACCCTAACGTCCTTTTTTTGTTCAATAAATCCCAATTACTTGAAACTTGTGACTTTGATTCATGTTGAATAATTAATACATATAATAAATACATACTAGATACTACATATATCTCTTTTAACCACCAACAACTCTAATTAATACTCAATCAAGCCAACCCTAATTCATCCCTTATAAAACCCAAGCCTCCTCCAAGCATTTTTCACTTTCCAAACACTTCAAACTCACTCTCAAACACTCCCAATCAGCTGGAATTCGCAAGATGGACAGATTCGTGTCAAGTCACTAAAACAAGTATAACTTCCTCATTTCTAAACCTTTTTTCCTTGATTCTTTTTCCTAAATGCTTGGAACAACCTTAGGTATGTTTCCAACAGGTTTTCCATGGAACAACCTTATTATTCCGAACATACGCCGTCCTAAGGCATTTTACTCAATTATACTAAACTCGAAAACTCTCATATTACACAAACGAGACGACTTCACCAAAATAGCCGTGAAACCCACAATTTGGTGAACGACTTTCAATCCACCTATCCGTTTTACACAAAATTCGCCATCAAGTTAGGAGTGAAATCCTCACCTTAATGGAGAATTTCCGTTTCAAACTCTGGTGGACCCTCATCAAAGTGTCGAAATTAAATTTTGACCCGACGAGTACCAACCACACCTAGGGTACGAAATCGTCAAGTTAGGGGTGAAACCCGCATCTTGTCGACTAGCTCCACTCCTTGATTTTCAAAAATCCTGCCAAGTCTCGAATTTTCGATTGATTTGGAACATGTAGTAACTGGAAGGGTGAATACCGTTAACCGAAATTTTGGCGAGAGTATTTCACTTATTAGGCCAAAGCATGTTTCTCAAATTCAAAAGAATTTTCGACCACTTTGGTTTAGTCAAAGTTCTGTTTTGGAACAATCCAAGCTTTAAACAAACATGTGTTTTACTATTATCAATTTTATGCAATGCAATTCTCTCTTTTTAAATTCGAATTATTTTCAAGATTATTTCTTACACACACATCATACTAAATATTTTCATACATCTATACTTCATTCACATGCATGATTTCAAAAAACGTCACAAACTAGAATTACATCTCTTGTAAACCCAAAATGGAGACCTATTATCGAGATAGGAGTGATTTCCTTACCTTGACGATTAACTTTGCTCCTTCTTTTCTTAAAACGACCTCACCAATGAGTTAGGGGTGATACCCTCACCTAGGTGATCGTTACCAAAATTTTTCCTTCAAAAGGACTTTATTATGCAAACACAGTCATGTTTTATACCTAAATCATTTATTCGTTCATAAAAAAAATCCCTATCTATGCAAATTTCAAAGTTTACTGTTTTATCAACGTATTTCTTACCCCACGATTTACCATAACCTAAACGTTTTGTTTCCCAATTTTCAAATTTGACGAAATGCTACCCACCGACTTAACCGGTCTAATGAATATCTTGCCCACAAATTTCATGTTTAACGTAATCACTAAAACACGCTCACATTATATCATTGTACTAAGGACTTTTATTCACAATCGGAAATCAAACCAACCTTTCTCACATGCCTATAAGATCTTATAGATATTATAAGATCATTTTACTAAAACTCTTTTCCAAATCAATAAATCGTTTAAAAAAAAGAAACACTTTTCAACGATCGCTAAGTTCATTATGCTAAATTTCTTTTTAAGAATCAACGTTTTCACGAGAACCTCCAAATTTCAAATTTCTTATTTTAATGTAAGATCCTTTAAAATGATGCAAACTTTCTATTTTCAAAAACCTTTACATATACCGCTCAATATGTCATTTAAATTCAAAACACGTGGGCAAGAAAACTTCAAAGGAACCGACCATTTTCAACTTACGTAAAATCTTTTACAACAAGAGTAGCATTTCCGCTCTTTTACGAATTACATCTAACATAATCAATAGATATTTTACATACTTTTGACATTCACAAACTAGATTCTACATTCCAAGTCAAACTCAATCTATTTTGATTCGATAAGCTCAACGTTTTGCTCAAACAACTATACGTGCATATCATCGTACATGTTTTAGTCAATATCTCACGACAACTTCACATATATCATTCGTTTTACATACCTAAAACTTCTTGATCATTTTATATACTTAAATTCGTAGTATTCAATTCATACCATACACGCAATCGTCGTCATTTGTACCTACTTATGTTCATACTTATGCACATATTCACATTCATGCTCATACTTAGATTCAAATTCATACATTTGTACCTATACGTGAGCATAACCCGAGGGGTTCGCTCACGTTGGTCTCATACTTATTTGGACATAAACATGCTTATATATTAGATTCTTATACATATACATTCTTATTTTCAAATTTATACATACCCTGATTCATACACAACTAGTACAAGCTATGCGAATCATGCGAGGATCAGAATAATCGCGGGTACACACGGGATTATAGTGATAGGCGCATGAGAATCATAGAGTGTACTACTGTGTATGGTAAGACACGGAACATAACATGACACCGAATAATGAAACGGATGTAACGTGGTTAAAACATGGTGGATACACCGCTGGTACTTCCTATATATAAGTGTTTTCACCATGTTACCAAACCTTCGTAAAACGTGCCATGAGAAATTTGGTGTTTTACAGACCTATTTAGACCCGATACAAACTTTAACAACTCACAAAACGCATTGCTAAACGCGCTATATCCGATTATCCACGACGAGACCTCACTCTTAACCCAATGTTTTCGTTGTTCAATACACATGCCCTCCTTATGCTCGTATTCGTTTATCGATCTTTCACCCTCGTACCTCTGATATTCCTTCTCTTATATACAAACCTCGTTTACAATCAAGTTTGTTTACACGTTCGAAACCTAAAATACTTTCTTGATTAAAACTATCTTTCCATCCTTTATTTATGTGTAGACATACTTAGTTGATCGTTACCTCCCAAAATCATTTTACTTAAAATACCTAACTTTCTCGTTCCTTATCAATGAATAATTTCCTACAAACATGTGATCTATGATTCCTCTTTGAAACCAATGAAACTTTTCTTACAAAATACAGTGCGGCCACACTTTTCATCGAAAAGCTTACCGTTTTATACGAAAATTTTACTTCTTGGATATCACATTTTAAAGATGCCTCTTCATCTTGAGTTATTCAAACTTGTATAAACTCATTTGCCAATGCGCACACATGCACGTTTTACTTATGTTTAATGCCTCAACTCATTTTAGTCAAACAAACTCCTTTTACAAAACTTATCCTTTCGTCCTTTAAAAATTTTGTACTTTTCAAACATTCAAAACTTCCAAGCCTCGATTATAGACGATCGTTCCTTTAGCCAAAATGCCTTTTCAAAGTCTTCCTCTTAAATAAATTTCAGGACGAAATTTCCTAAAGGAGGGGAGACTGTAACGCCCTTCTTTTTCGTACTTTCCTTAATTAGAAAGCATTGTTCATGTTTCTATTTTTTTTTTTTTTTTTTTGAAATCTTGTATTCCTGTAATCGTCTTTTCCGTCGTATCATTGTAACTCGAGACTTCGATCGCAAAAAAATTAGTTACTTCATACTCTGTTTATTTTTACAGGCTTAAACATTTAATCCTTATATACATTTGTTACATGCTCGTACCCTTGTAAACACATGCATAACTTACAATCAATACGTGATTCTAGATCTTCTATACGTGCAAACACTTAATTATACGTTCACAATACACAACCCATACTTTAGTTTATACGAACCTATTTAATTTCATCTTTTATATGTCAGTTATATATATATATAAATATATATATATAGAAACGGGTTCGGGAGAAAACGCTCAAAACTGTGAGAACGGTTAGAACGCATCCCGGCCCAACACGTGTCCCGCGGCATAGAGAAGGGCGGATGGGCTTTTTTGTCTTTTCATTCTCCTTTTATTTTCACAACGTGGTATAATATTTTCTGGCGTCTTTGTTTTTTTGGCGTTAATTGTATTTATAAAACTTTTTGGTGTTGAATTAATTGTTTTTGTGTCACATATATAATTTTTTGGCGTAATAGCGTTTTCTGGTTAATTTTTTGCCGTTTTTGGTGTTTTGTATAATAATTCACTACGAGTCATTAAAATTTGCATAAGATTACAATAAGACCAATTTTTTTTGGCGTTTTTTTAATTTTTTGGCTTTTAATACCCTTTTTACAAGGTGCTTTGCCAGCAACTGTTCTCCCAGTTTTCATACTACTAGCGTTTTGGTGTTTGTAGTTTTTTGCGTTTTATATAATAATCTATTTTATTTATAGAGAATTAGATAACAAAACAACATATAACTTGATATCAAAATAATATAAAATGAAAACAAAAATAATACAAAATGGTAATCTAATTTTTCTTCCGAATCTTCAATGTCATCAGCCTCTTCCTTCTTGAATTTGTTTTTGGAGTTTTGAACCTTTTTTGAATACTTTAGCTAGATGCCAACTTTCCTTCATAAACCCTGTTTTTTTAGAAGAAGCTGCTTAGTGGCAACCTGTTTTTTGGTGTGATATTCTTGTTTGGTGGCATGTCATTAAAGATCAACTCTTGCTTGATGTTATTTGTAATAATGGAGTCCAAAATAGCATTTTACACTTGTGTTGATCCCTTTATTCCATCCATATAATCATCAAGAACAAAGCTCACATGATGGCATATCACTGTCATCAGTCCCTTTTTCTTGAATATTTGTCCATCTCATTCAGCAAAATATTATTGAGTTAACCCCCTCAGAAAAAATGATCTTTTTCAGTGAAAGCTTTGCCATCTGTGGCGTTTTAAAGGGAGTGGTTTCTAGAGGATATGGCGTGTTTGTGTTTTTCTGGGTGTGATTAATTTCATTGTGTATAGACGCCTCTCTTATAGGAGTTTTTTGGCGCGTAGTTTAGGCGGGACTTTTTATTGTAATAAATGATAGTAATAAAGTAACTGTCTTTTTAGTTAGTGTTTTTGTATTTACTGTGTTGATCAGCTTTTATCAGTTTTATAGGTTATAGACGTCCCATCTTCTAAGTTTGACGTTTTTTTTAAATGGCCTTATGCAGACCAACATGACAAAATACAATAATGGAGTAAATAAAATATTAAGCAGGAAAATAATTTTTGTTATTTTTGGCGTTTTGTTAGGGTTAACCATTTTTAGTATTATTTTGGCGTTTTGCTAATAAAGATAGAAATATATCATTTAATTATCTTTACAAAAAGGAAGATTACATAGAAGAAAAAAAAAAGAGGAAAAAAATATTAAAATCCTTCGTCAGAAGGTTCTTTATCTGAATAGTATCCATCACTTGTGTCATCTTCTTCCTCCTCGGAGTCTTCATCTTGATCTTTATCCATGTCATCACATTCACCTTCATCAGTGTCACACCCCGATATTTCCACGTATTACCGGTGGGCCCGGTGGGGAGTATCGTGATGTAGTTGATATCATCATAGTCAAACAACACAATATTTAAATGCACAGCGGAAGCAAAAGATAGATTTTATGTAACACCTCGGAAATTCACGTCCTATAATGAGTTGACACGTGTCACAAAGTTTGAACGTGTGAAAGAATGTTATAAAAGGACTAAAGTTGACAAACATGGAAAGTATGTGATTATACGGATTCTAAGTGTCAACAGTGAATAAATATACTTCATAATAACCCTACATGATGCTCATACCTTCAAACGAATAAATCATGGATCATACGAAGCTAAAAGTGAGAGATTACAAACTACAGGGGTTAAATGTGTCAACATGTTAAAGATATACCTCTGAGTGACCTTTTAACAAACCCAAAGCTTTGTAAATGTAAATCATGCTCACTAGAATGTGCGATATAAATTTCATAAAGTTTCGTTATCGTATGAGAAAGTTATGATCAAATTCGTGTGCGAGGGGTTAAAGTGTTAACATTGAAAGTTAAGACTTTTCGGGTTAACCGGAAGTGTTCAGGGACTTGGCAAAGTGGGTATAAGTCCTAAAGGCCTTGTGGGTAAATATAAGGGGGTCAAAATGCAAGAAATAACCCTAGTTGCCCATTCGTGAAGCCAAAGGTCAAGCTGCAAAACATTTAAAATGAGAATTCTGTTTTTTGAAGGCATGCGCATCGTAGACAAGAAAGCCCTACGATGCGCAAGGGTCTGCCCAGCACCAGAAAACCTTCAGCAGTCTGTTATGCGCAATTGTGACCCTTTTAGCCGGTTTTTCTCACATGTGGACGACCCCTAGACATCCCTAGGCACTAGTAACAAGTGTTAATCAGTTGTGGATGGGTCCTAGACTTTGTTGTCAACATGTTATGGTGGTTACAACTAGTATAAAAGGCCTTCAAGGTTTCAAACATTCCTCACACATTCTCCTGCATTATTGGATCATTTCTGGAGCTCTCAAGCAGGTCCAACTGATCTTAAGTCGTGCATAGGAATCTTGTAAGTCTACTAGTCCTTCTTTAATTGAGTTTAGCTTGTTTAATTAGCTAAAAGTCAAACCGTCGTAATTACGGTTTGACTTCGAGATTAGTCAATAATGGCTCAGTCATATCTCGAATTAAAAGTAGTTATGAGTCGGTATTTATGTGGGTAATAAAACCTCAAAAGGGTTTCCCCTGATCACCACTCTAACCAGGTCAAAAGTCGGGTCAAACCTATTCTTAAAAAGTCAACAGGAAGCCTAAAATGCTATTCATGCATAATTAACATTGTAGATCATATACAACCTGTTGGATCATTGTTATAACTTAGTAATAAGTGTAAGAACATGTCCAAACATGTTCAACCCGACTATTTCCTGTTTAGACCCGGTTCGGAACCGAAAGTCACATAGTTTGACTTTCACTTTGACTTTCAGTTCTGACCCGTTTGGGCATGTTTTAGAAATGCCTCAGAGCTTAAATTGGATTAGGTTACATGTTAGAACAACCCTCTGTGATTACACACCTTGGTTCATTAGTTATCCAATTAATATGCATGTTTCCGTTAATTGCTCATATGTTGACCGATATGCCCTTATTACCTTAAAACTTGATTTATAAAAATGTAAAAGTGTAGAAACCTTAATTACTGATATATAAACTTGTATGCAAATTTTGACATCAGTTTGACTTGTAGATTAAGAGTTATGCTCAATATCGCAAATTTAATGCTTTATGTTAATAAAATGGCGTAATTAGCGTATAGCCTAGTTAAGCATACTTTTTGGTATCAAACTTAATACCCACTGATGTAATATATTATTTTGGGATTTTTAAAGATTTTTAATTAATTTTACGCTGAGCATAACTAGTAGTCGTAGGCTTAATCCGGTAATTGTTGGTTTTGCCCTTACGGGCCATAAAATGAGTTTTACTTATCTAAACGACTCCAAACCTTTTGCTACTGATCACATATGATAAATAAATTATTTTAAGCCTTCTGGAAATATAAAAATATCAGATTTAAGTATCGAACCCGGAAATGGCCTTTAATCGCCTTAATTAGTGTTTTTAACGCATAGTATGTATTAAAAATTATATTAGACATACCCGGGTTGATACCTACTGATATATGAGGAAAATTATGATATTTTAACAGTAAGCAAAGGTTGATAAACTCAGACCTCAGTTTTGAGCTTTTCGGCTTATGTGAAATTACCAAAATACCCCTACGGGGCATAGTTTGGTTAAAAATGATAAATTTCACATATATGCTTTAGCCTACTGATATAACATATCAAATTGAGTATGTTTGCTGTTTACATCAGACCTGTAACTCAGTTAAACATCTAAACTCTTTTACAACCTTTAAAAATGACCAAACTACCCCTACGGGGCATAGTTTGTGTTTAATTTCATTTCGGGCATAATGAAAGACATCCTACTGATGTCACAACATATTTGAAGCATATTAACTTAGGAAACCTGTATATGGCTCTTACGGATACCCGTTACGCTTATTTCGCGTTCGGTTTGGTTTATGTAACAAGTTTACATAAATTAGCCGAAACTGGTCAAACCTTATCGGTTTAATCTCAAAATCCAGAATGTGCATGAAGGACCCATATTAAACAAGTCTCTGAACTTGTCGGGTCTAAATCACATTCTATCCGGTCTTCGCTTAATCGTGCGTACAAACCGTATCTTTGAAACTAGCCGGTCTAAGCTTAAGCTTAATAAAAGACCCGTTAGTATTCTAATAGGTTATATTAAACCTTCATTCCAGATTAGGAGAACCAGTAAAAGCTACGTGCATTTTGCTTATTGTGATTTATACTTTGCATCAGGTAAATACTTTTAACTTATTTTCCCTATACGGGCTTGGGTTACGGTATATAGCATACCGCTTGATCGAGCATCAAATCTCCACATTAAGTGGGTAGTTGAATAATTTGATCGGATCGTTTAAACAGTCTTGTTTACTTTACAGCCTTTGGGGGGTTAATAACCATGTCCCGGATATCCTTGGCATCATCTTACGAGATGGCCACGACCTGAGCACGGGTGTAGGCGTACACCTGGCAGTGTATAACTCAATTATGTGGTGTGTCTATTGACCTTTAACCCAGACTAGATCCGGGCTACTGAACGCATAAGTAACATGTAATTCGTTCACAAGATTATAATATTAAATAATTCTCCCAAGTTAAAAAGATTAATCTTGCCTCTGTGCGTTTTAATCAAAAATTATAAAACATTTATGCCATGTGCATCCAAACCAATTTTTAAATCATTTTCCAAAATGAGTCAGTTGATTGTATTTACCAGTGTAAACTGACGTATTTTCCCAAAAATACCAAATGCAGGTACTAAATGTAATTGGCTGGATTGTCTCCTTAGCATCAATAAAGAGTCTCGCAAGCTTAAGATGCCTGAAGTCTGTTGAACTATTGTTTCCATTTTATGTTCGATCCTTCTGTGGATAAACTTCCGAATATTGTGACAGTTGATATTACAATAATAAATTCGGTTGTATTATATTTTCAATTGCTTCCGCTGTGCTTAATAATATTGTGTTGTTTGACTATTACGTTGCCAACCATGACGTCACGATACTCCCCACCGGGCCCACCGGTGACACGTGGAAATCGGGGTGTGACATTTTATTTCAACCAAATAAAATTGTAATATTAAGTATCACAATAATAGTTGAAACAGATCCACAGGCGGATCAAAATAAAAAGGAAAACTGTTCAACAGACTTCGACATCTAGAGCTTGCAAGACTTGATTATTGATGCCTGGAGTATCCAGCCTATTACGTATAGTACCTGCACTTAGCCTTTTTGGAAAATACGTCAGTTTACACTGGTAAATACAACTTAACTGACTCATTTTGAAAAGAGTTGAAAATTGATTTGAATGCACTTCGGCAAAAAATATCTTTTATAACTTGGGGCAATTATTCAAAAATAATATTGTATACAGTTTTACTTATTTGTCGTCCATTAGGGCCGGTTTGTAGCGTCGGTCTAGATTAACTGACACGCCACGGGTATAATGCCAACAAGGATTATTTCCTTAAAGTGGATTACCAGTTTTTACATAATGCAACTGTCAAGTGTATGCCTACACCCCGTGCTTAGGTCGTGGCCATTTCTTTGAATGATGCCAAGGATATTCGGGACATGGTCAATTAACCCCCAAAGGCCATACACCAAATAATACATAATAAAACGAGTTATGTAAATACATTAATCACAATCCGATTTAAATGACTACATATCCGACCAAGCTGTATTATTATAATACCGTATCCCAAGCCCGTATAGGGAAAATAAGTTAAGATTATTTACCTGAGCAAAGTATAAATCAAATACAGCAAGTGCATGTAGCTTTTACTGGGCTCCTAATCTGGAACGAAGGTTTTTAATAACCTATTAGAATCCTAACGGGTCTTTAATTAAGCTTAGACTTAGACTGGTTAGTTTTTAAAAGGAATACACGGTTCAAACGCATGATAAAGCGAAGACCGGTTTAGGATGTGGTTTTGACCCGACAAGCTTGTATGCTTGTTTAATAAGGGTAACTTAAACACATTCTGGATTTTGAGATGAAAACGATAAGGTTTGACCCGTTTTGGCTAAATTATGCAAACTAGTTACATAACCCGATCCGACCGCGAAAAGTGCGTAACGGGTAACTAAATGAGTCATATACAGGTTTCCTAAGTTAATATGCCTTAAATATGTTGTGACATCAGTAAGATATATTCTATTATGCCCGAAATGGATTTAAACTCAAACTATGCCCCGTAGGGGCATTTTGGTCATTTAAAAGGTTATAAAAGAGTTTAAATATAAATCTGAGTTTTGGGTCTGATATAATCAGTAAAAATACTTAATTTAATAAGTTATAACAGTAGGATATAGCCTATATGTGAAATTTATTAATTATAACCATACTATGCACCGAAAGGGCATTTTGGTAATTTCACTTAAGCCTAAAAGGTCAAAACTGGAAACCTGAGTTTAAAAATTTTGCTCACTGTTAAAATATAAAAATTTACTGAAAATATCAGTAGGTATCAAACCTTATATGTTTAAAATAGTTTTAGTACATACTATGCGTTAAAAACGCTTAAAAAGGTGATTTGGAGCCATTTCCGGGTTTTCAAAGGAAAACTGATATTTTTTATTATTCCAGAAGGCTCAAAATATTTTATTTATCATATAAAATCAGTAGCAAAAGGTTTGGGGTCAAAAGGATTTGTAGAACTCATTTTATAGCCCAAAAGGGCAAAACCGACAATTACCTAATTAAGCTTAGATCTATAAGTTATGCTCAGCCTAAAAATAAATAAAAATCTCCAAAAAATCCCAAAATATTATTTTATATCAGTGAGTAAAAATTTTGGTATCAAAAATCGGGTCTAGATAGGCTATATGCTAATTACACCGTTTAATTACTAAAAGCTTCTCATTTACGCTAATGAGCATAACTCCTAATCTAGACCTCAAACTGATGTCAAATTTTAGGTACAAGTTTATAAATCAATAACTAAGGTTTCTACTCTTTTACATTTTCAAAATTCATGTTTTAAGGTCATAAGGGCATAATAGTCAACATATAGGCAATAAGCGGAAACATGCATATGAATCGGATAACTATCGAACCAAGTTGTATAATCACAGAGGGTTATACTAACAGGTAACCAGGTCCTAATAGGGCTCTAAGGCATTTCTAAAACATGCTATAATGGGTCAGAATCGAAAGTCAAAGCAAAAGTCAAATTATGCGACTTTCGTTTCCAAACTGAGCCTAATCTGAAAATCGTCGGGTTGAACATGTTTAGACATGTTCTTACATTAATTACCAAGTTATATTAATGATAAAATAGGTTGCATGGGTTCTACATTGCTAATTATGCATTAATTTGAAATTAAGCTTTCTGTTGACTTTTTAATATCAAGTTTGACCCGACAATTGACCTAGTCAGAGTGGGAATCAGAGAGTACCCTTTTAAGGGTTTATTACCCACATAATTACCAACTTATAGGTACTTTCAATTCGAGATTTGACTGAACAATTATTGATTAATCTCGAAGTCAAACCTTAATTACGATAGGTTTGACTTATAGTCATTAAGCTAATTAAAACTGAATTCAGGAAGTTAAGGACACTTACAAATGTCCTAAGCACGATTAGGAAGCCTAAGGAAGCTTGTTGCTGATCAGAGGAGCTCCAGAGAAGTCCTTGAAGTGAGTTTGAATGAGCAAGTCCCCTTTGTTGCAACTTCAATTCCTTTTATACTCAAAAATAAGTCATAAGATCTTGCCACAATAGTATAGGACTGAACTCAGATGTATCCATGTGTCCCTATAATGCCAAAACCAGTTGCAAGGCCCCTGAATTCGAAAACCACTCATATAAGGCGGTGCAACAGGCTGAACAGGCATCTGTCCATTTTCTGCTGCCAGCGACTGCCTTACGGACCGTAAGGGATAATCCTTGCGGACCGTAAGTACCTCTTACGGACCGTAATCTCTCGGTCTTGCGGTCCGTAACCGAACTTGATCAAAAATGCCCAGTTACAACCTTGCGGACCGTAAGCCTTTGTCTTTGCGGTCCGTATCCGCTTTTTATTTTCCGATGCCCAGCTCCGCCATCTTACGGACCGTAAGGGTTAGCCTTTGCGGTCCGTAAGCCTTCATCAGAAGACAAAAACTTTGCAAACTTTTAGGCTGGACCATGCATTCCTTTAAAACTCGAATCTTTAGTCATTGTTAGCAGGAGGGGGCCATAGAGACAGACTTTGCATGTCTTTGCATGTGTTGCTAAGCACATGAATTCAAAAGAATCAATATTTGAGATTTTTGTCGTGAACTTTCATAGAATTTATGCCAATTTGAATTATATATTATTAACATAACCAGATTTGAGTCTATTAGATGTTTATAAAACATATTAAGGTTTTGGGATTTTATAAAAAGGTCACTTAGAGGTATTTTATTAACATGTTGACACTTTTTGATCCTACTATACATCTTTTAACTTGATCAGGTTTATGACACGTTTGCTTTACGTGACACGTGTCTTAATTTTATTGGACATAATTTTTTTTTCGAGGTGTTACATCCTCACCCCCTTAAAAGAAATCTCGACCTCGAGATTTACTGGAACAAATGAGGGTACTTTTCTTTCATGGTAGACTCTACCTCCCACGTATATTCGGGACCTCTTCGGGCATCCCATTTAACCTTTATGATAGGTACGTACTTCCTCCGAAGCTTCTTAACCCGTCGATCCTCAATCGACAAAGGTTTTTCCACAAATTTCAAGCTCTCATCTATGTGCACATCTGTATGTGGTATGACTAGCGATTCATCTGCTAGACATTTATTCAGATTGCAGATGTGAGATACATTGTGAATACCACTGAGCTATTCCGGCAAGTTCAACTTATAAGCCACTGACCCTACACATTTGATAATCTTGAATGGTCCTATATACCTTGGGCTTAACCTACCTTTCTTACCAAATCGCATCACTCCCTTCCAGGGTGATACTTTAAGCAGAACCTTATCACCTACCTCAAACTTGAGAGGTTTTCGCCTTTTATTAGCATAACTTTTCTGCCTATCCCTGGCAGCTTTCAGGCGGTCACGAATCTGGACAATCTTGTCCGTTTTTTCAAAGACTATGTCAGGTCCTGATAACTAAACTTCTCCTACTTCCGCCCAACAAATAGGCGTTCTGCATTTTCTACCATATAATGCCTCAAAAGGCGCTGCCTGAATACTAGCATGGTAGCTATTGTTATAGGAGAACTCGATCAATGGCAGGTGGTTATCCCAACTACCACCTAAATCAATCACACATGCACGAAGCATGTCTTCCAAAGTTTGGATTGTACGCTCACTTTGCCCATCCGTCTGTGGATGGTAAGCCGTACTAAAATTTAAGCGCGTGCCCAAAGATTGTTGGAAACTTTTCCAAAAATGTGATGTGTATCTGGTATCTCTGTCCGAGATAATTGACACTGGTACTCCATGCAGATATACAATCTTATCTACATACAATTGGGCTAACATGTCGGAGCTATAAGTCTCCTTAATGGGTAGGAAATGTGCTGACTTAGTCAGTCTATCCACTATCACCCATATAGTATCATTTCCTTTTTTGTCTTTGGTAACTTGGTGATGAAATCCATTGTCACCATCTCCCACTTCCACGTGGGAAGTTCAGGCAGTTGTAGCAAACCTGACGGTTTCTGATGTTCAGCTTTGACTTGCGCGCACGTCAAACATTTAGCTACGTAGGCAGCTATAGACTTTTTCAAGCCTATCCACCAATAGTTTGCCTTCAGATCCTGGTACATCTTATCAGCTCCAGGATGAACGGAATACTTAGAACTGTGGGCTTCCTGGAGGATAACATCCCGAAGTCCTCCATAAACTGGAACCCAAATTCGTCCATTTAATCTCAGGATTTCGTCTGCGCCATAGGATAACTGTTCTTCAGTTACTCCTAGCTTTTCTTCAGGATAGTTAGCTTCTAGTACAGCTTCCTTCTGCACTGCTAACAACCTTTCATTCAGACTATTCTTTATCTCAATGCTCTTGGCATTGATTCTTATAGGCTTCACTCTTTCCTTCCTACTTAAGGCGTCGGCAACCACATTTGCCTTGCCTGGATGGTATCTTATTTCACAGTCATAATCATTCAAAGTTTCCATCCAACGTCGTTGCCTCATGTTTAAATCCTTCTGATTAAACAAATGTTGAAGGCTCTTGTGATCTGAATAAATCACACACTTGGTTCCATACAAGTGATGTCTCCACAGTTTTAGTGCAAATACAACAGCACCCAACTCCAAGTCATGGGTGGTGTAATTCTTCTCGTGCACCTTTAACTGACGTGAAGCATAGGCAATAACTTTGCCTTTCTGCATAAGCACACATCCCATTCCGGTGTGTGATGCATCACAATATACTACAAACTCATCAATTCCATCAGGCAACGTCAATACAGGAGCGTTGCTCAACTTCTGCTTCAAAATATCGAAAGATTCTTGCTGCTTAGGCCCCCAGTCAAACTTGTTATTCTTGCGGGTGAGTAGAGTCAGGGGTGCTGCAATTCTTGAGAAGTTTTCAATGAATCGCCTATAGTATCCTGCCAGTCCTAGAAAGCTGCGAATTTCTGTAGGCGTCTTGGGCTCTTGCCAGTTTGTAATAGCTTCAATTTTAGCGGGATCCACTTGGATACCATGCTCACTAACAACATGTCCAAGGAATTGGACCTCTCGAAGCCAAAATTCACACTTTGAAAATTTGGCATAAAGCTTTTCTTGTTGAAGTAGCTTGAGAATGCAACGGAGATGCTTCTCATGGTCAGCTTGGCTTTTCGAGTAAATGAGAATGCCGTCGATGAAAACAATGACAAATTTATCCAAGTAAGGCTTGCAGATGCGATTCATGAGATCTATGAATGCGGCAGGTGCATTAGTGAGCCCAAAAGGCATCACTAGGAACTCGTAATGACCATAACGAGTTCTGCATGCAGTATTGTGTACATCTTCATCTTTAACCTTCAATTGATGATAGCCTGACCTCAAATCGATCTTCGAGAAGTAGCTTGCCCCTTGTAATTGATCGAACAGATCGTCGATCCTGGGCAAAGGATACATATTCTTGATAGTGACCTTATTAAGCTCACGATAGTCGATGCACAGACGGATCGATCCATCCTTTTTTTGACAAATAGGATTGGCGCTCCCCAAGGAGACGAGCTAGGTCTAATAAAGCCTTTGGCTAGCAAATCATCTAGTTGTGTCCTTAATTCCTTCATCCCTGTTGGTGCCAACCTATAAGGCGCTCTCGCGACAGGTGCTGCTCCAGGGATGATGTCAATTCTGAATTCTACTTGCCTATCTGGTGGTAGACCAGGTAGTTCTTCTGGGAAAACTTTAGGGTACTCAGAAATGACTGGAATATCTTTAATCTTGGGCATCTTCTCATCAATAGTCACCTGTGCCATATAAATGACACAACCCTTCTTCAAACATCTAGATGCCTTGAGCATAGACACTTGCTCAGGCAGTCCATATTGGGTATCTCCCTGAATGGTAATTGGCTCACCAGATGGAGTCTTGATCACCACTTGCTTCTTATTGCACACTATCTGGGCTTGGTTACGAGATAACCAATCCATGCCTATAACTATGTCAAAACCGGCTAAATTCAAAGGAAGTAAAGACAATGGAAAGGAGTGGTTCCTAATGGATATAACACATCCATCTAACACGGTTGATGCGGTTTCTAAGGTACCATCAGCTAATTCCACTTCATATTTCACACTTAGGGTTTTAACAGGTAAATTCAGCAATTTGCAAAACTTATTATCTACGAATGATTTATCAGCACCTGAATCAAACAACACCCTTGCATAAACATCATTTATGAGGAAAGTACCTGTGATCACATTGTCATCCTGGACAGCTTCCTTTGCATCCATTCGGAAGACCCTTGCGTTGGTCTTCTTGACCTCTTCAGGCTTCTTGGCGTATTTAGGGCAATTGGTTTTAATGTGCCCTTTCTCGTTGTAGTTGTAGCATGTGGCATCTTTAATCTTCTTGCAATCAACGGTCTTATGCTCTTTAGACTTGCATAACCCACATGCAGGTGATCCTGACTTAGACTTGGACTCAAGTCTGCATTTTCCAAAGTGGCGTTTTTGGCAAGTCTTGCACTTTGGCTTTTCCTCAGCTTGTTGGCTACCCTTGTTGGATCCAGACTTCTTCCTGAAGTCAGTGCTACCTTTATGCTTCTTTTCAGATCTTCGTGAGTTATCATCCTCACGCTTTCTCTTGCCTTCTTTCGAATTCCTGAGTGATCTTAGCCTGTCCGCATCTAAGGTAAGAGACAGAGATAGATCAGCTGCTGATCTAAAAGTAGCAGGTCTGGATGCCTTAACTCTGGCTTTGATTACTGGGGCTAAACCCCCAATGAAGCGAGCAATCCTTTTGGGTTCCGGGGTTACGAGATACGGAACCAGCCTAGACAGGGTATTGAAACTGGTGAGGTAAGCTTGACAATCTAAATTCTTCATCACCAACGATAAGAAATCTGATTCAATTCTTTCAACTTCATGCTGCGGGAAATAATTCTCCTTATTGAGAGCAATGAACTGATCCCATGACAAATTGTAGAGCGGGACCTTTCCAGCAGCTTGAATGAGAGACTTCCACCATGCTAGTGCCTCTCCCTTGAACGATTGGGATACATACTTCACTACATCCCTTTCAGCACAACCGCTGATGTCAACTACTGTGTCCATTTCATCTAACCAAGTCATACAATCAATTGCCCCTTTCTCCCCAGTGAAATCCCGGGGTTTGCAGTAAACAAAGTACTTATAGGTACAGGACTTGGTACGTGGTTTATCATCAAACACTATCCTTTTAGATGGAACACTGTGTTGATTAGACGAATGTCAATCATCATCTTTCTTTGGCTCATCTTTCTTAGAGGGTGGCTTGCTGTGAGCCTCTGAATGAGTCTTAGGCTTGGAATGCGGTGCGGATAGGGTCCTACTTCGAGTCCCGCTATATTCATTATACTGCCGCTCTATAGCCCTTGTAACAGCATTATCTACTAATGCTTGCAGCTCCGCACCGGTCACATGTATCTTAGTATTTTCATGGTTTTCTACCGGATGACTGTTTCCCTCTTCTGACCTAGTCATGTAGCTTTAATTGCTACATAAAGAAAATAAGGACAAGGTTTATTTAGAAACCTAAACAGTACTATTGTTCTTGACGATTTATTAACCATGGTTTTAATAGCCATTTTAGTTAATTTGTTAAATATATAATTATTCAGGATCTTTATCCTAATCCTAAATTATAAGTTAGTAATGGCACAAAGGCCTAGTCACGTGGACAAGTTTGGTTTATAAGCCCAGATTTTATGGAATCGAGGCATTAAGGTTTGATTCCAAATTCATTACCTTTTCTTGACAGGGAGTTGTAGGCTACCACTGTCTTTAGTCCTAGAGGACGTTAATTATAGCCCGTGGGCACTTCATCCTTAAGGGATGATTATTTTAAATAAGGGATATTGGAATAACCCAATTTAAGGATGACTTATGTGATTTTTATCGAATCACATTTCGCCAAGAGTGATAACATGTTTTCAGATGTTAACAAGGATTGGAATCTTTTGAATAGGTTTTACCATCTTGGCCATGTCTGCAACGACATATAGGCTTGGTTTACCTTTAAGATTCTTTTAATATATAACGCAGAACAATCCTAATTTGAGAGGTTATATGGATCTGAACCTAATTATGGAACTACCATCTTGGCCCTGTCTTAAAATGACACATGGCTAAGTTTGGTCCCTTTTTAGATTTTGCCATTTTATTATAATGGTAGATCTTTTTAGTAGGAATGTTATTTTATTTACTTCACATTTTACATTTATGCACATAATTAATAAAATGAAAATCTAAACTAACCATTCCATTAAAATTTAACAAGTAAAATTTTGCCCTAAACGGGACTTCTACTAAAATAGCATGCCCACGCAGGGGCTTAAACAAACAAATATACCCACGCAAGGGTCAACAGAAAAACATGCCCACGCAGGGGTAGAATACAAAAAGACATACCCACGCAGGGGTTGGATTGAAAATAAGGAAAATACAACCAAAAATTTGAAGGATTCAATGGTCCTTCTTGCTCTTCCCTTTTATTAAATTTGTCAATCCCTTAAAGAAGCCTTGTCATTCCCTGCGATCTTTGTGAACTTCCCGCTCAACCCGATCCAACCTTTGGAGAATTTCCTCCCGTTCTGGTGGGGAAAACCTTGGTATCTGCGGCTGCGGCTGATGTGGAGGTCGAAGAGGCGGCTGTTGTTGGTATCCATAAGTTGGGTATCCAACTCCCCAATGAGTTCCGTAGGGCCCTTCGGGGTTGAGAGCGTTGTAGTTCCACGCTGCCAAGTATGCGTCGACCTCAGCATAATTGAAGCTAGTGTGAGCTGGCTGCTCAAAGGGATTATACGCTGCTGAGCTAGCATACATAGGAATTGGGTTGTCAAAACCCAATGGTGGTGGCACGACAGGTGCAGAATTCACTTCCGGGTTAGGGTTTGAAGGTCCCCCCATGTACTGGTCTTCTTGGAGAGGCGGGTAGTGGCTGCCACTCGATGGTTGCGGGGTGCTGATACGCACTCCTCCTCGCATGAACATCTGTGCGTTCAATCTCCTTCGCCTCGGTGGCTTAGGAGGCTGTTGCTGAGGTGGTGGTGGTGGCGGGGTAACTGCCACGAAACGTGAATCCCCGGAAGGATCCTGTTGCTGTTGTTGCTGCTGCTTATGAGGCGATGAATGGTAAGAGGGTGTAAAATACCACTCAAACTGGTTGAATCTCGTTTGATAGCTGTCAGGACCACGGTAGGGTGATCCATGAAAAGATGACCCATCAGAAATTTCGATGGGATGCGTGGGGGTACCGGTCGGTGGTTCAGTGGGGTCGGTATCCTCATCCATATCCATGACGTGATCTCCAGAAAAGTGATCTTCAGGTCCCAATGGGTTTACACCCACTGGTTCCTCGAGGTAGTTTGCCGGGTTGAACCGGCTACGGAAGATATGTGACGGCTTATCAAAGGAGTGACGAGAGTTGGACCTCTGGAGAGGGATAAATGAAGGTTGTGGGTTTTCGGGCTCATTTTCTTAATGGGGTCCAAAAGAGTGAAGGTAAGACGGTGACGAGCTTAACGAGACGGACCTCCTCGCTGGCTGTAGATGCGCCCTCCAGTCCCCCTGGGGACTTGTACGCATGTTGACGGGTGAGGTTCGCCTTTGGGATGGCCCGGCCTCATGGTCGTGGCCTGCTACTGGTCCCTTTCCTTTTCCCCTAAAGAATCTTGGCGGCATATTTAAACCTGTCAACATAAACAAAGATAACAACAAAAATATAAAAGACAAAACTAAAACAAAATCAGTTTTTGTCCTATGTTCTTTGTCTAGACTCGAAAATTTGAGGGATGTGCAACTATGTAACTGAGATTAAACACAAAAGGCTAGTGTTTAATTCACTCAGTGTTGGCTCTGATACCAACCTGTCACACCCCGATATTTCGACGTATTACCGGTGGGCCCGGTGGGGAGTATCGTGACGTAGTTGATATCATCATAGTCAAACAACACAATATTTAAATGCATAGCGGAAGCAAAAGATAGATTTTATTTCAACCAAATAAAATTGTAATATTAAGTATCACAATAATAGTTGAAACAGATCCATAGGCGGATCAAAATAAAAAGGAAAACTGTTCAACATACTTCGACATCTAGAGCTTGCAAGACTTGATTATTGATGCCTGGAGTATCCAGCCTATTACGTATAGTACCTGCACTTAGCCTTTTTGGAAAATACGTCAGTTTACACTAGTAAATACAACTTAACTGACTCATTTTGAAAAGAGTTGAAAATTGATTTGAATGCACTTCGGCAAAAAACATCTTTTATAACTTGGGACAATTATTCAAAAATAATCTTGTATACAGTTTTACTTATTTGTCGTCCATTAGGGCCGGTTTGTAGGGCCGGACTAGATTAACTGACACGCCACAGGTATAATGCCCACAAGGATTATTTCCTTAAAGTGGATTACCAGTTTTTACATAATGCAACTGTCAGCTGTATGCCTACACCCCGTGCTTAGGTCGTGGCCATTTCTTTGAATGATGCCAAGGATATCCGGGACATGGTCATTTAACCCCAAAGTCCATACACCAAATAATACAGAATAAAACGAGTTATGTAAATACAATAATCACAATCCGATTTAAATGACTACATACCCGACCAAGCGGTATTATTATAATACCGTATCCCAAGCCCGTATAGGGAAAATAAGTTAAGAGTATTTACCTGAGCAAAGTATAAATCAAATACAACAAGTGCACGTAGCTTTTACTGGGCTCCTAATCTGGAACGAAGGTTTTTAATAACCTATTAGAATCCTAACGGGTCTTTAATTAAGCTTAGACTTAGACCGGTTAGTTTTTAAAAGGAATACACGGTTCAAACGCATGATAAAGCGAAGACCGGTTTAGAATGTGGTTTTGACCCGATAAGCTTGTATGCTTGTTTAATATGGGTAACTTAAACACATTCTGGATTTTGAGATGAAAACGATATGGTTTGACTCGTTTTGGCTAAATTATGCAAACTAGTTACATAAGCCGATCCGAACGCGAAAAGTGCGTAACGGGAAACCAAATGAGTCATATACAGGTTTCCTAAGTTAATATGCCTTAAATATGTTGTGACATCAGTAAAATATCTTCTATTATGCCCGAAATGGATTTAAACTCAAACTATGCCTCGTAGGGGCATTTTGGTCATTTAAAAGGTTATAAAAGAGTTTAATTATAAATATGAGTTTCAGGTCTGATATAATCAGTAAAAATACTTAATTTAATAAGTTATAACAGTAGGGTATAGCCTATATGTGAAATTTATTAATTATAACCATACTATGCACCGAAAGGGCATTTTGGTAATTTCACTTAAGCCTAAAAGGTCAAAACTGGAAACCTGAGTTAAAACTTTTGCCCACTGTTAAAATATAAAAATTTACTAAAAATATCAGTAGGTATCAAACCTTATATGTTTAAAATAGTTTTAGTACATACTATGCGTTAAAAACGCTTAAAAAGGCGATTTGGAGCCATTTCCGGGTTTTCAAAGGAAAACTGATATTTTTATTATTCCAGAAGGCTCAAAATATTTTATTTATCATATAAAATCAGTAGCAAAAGGTTTGGGGTCAAAAGGATTTGTAGAACTCATTTTATAGCCCAAAAGGGCAAAACCGACAATTACCGAATTAAGCTTAGATCTCTAAGTTAGGCTTAGCCTAAAAATAAATAAAAATCTCCAAAAATCCCAAAATATTATTTTATATCAGTGAGTAAAAAGTTTGGTATCAAAAATCGGGTTTAGATAGGCTATATGCTAATTACACCGTTTAATTACTAAAAGCTTCTCATTTACGCTAATGAGCATAACTCCTAATCTAGACCTCAAACTGATGTCAAATTTTAGGTACAAGTTTATAAATCAGTAACTAAGGTTTCTACTCTTTTACATTTTCAAAATTCATGTTTTAAGGTCATATGGGCATAATAGTCAACATATAGGCAATAAGCGGAAACATGCATATGAATCGAATAACTATCGAACCAAGTTGTATAATCACAGAGGGTTATACTAACAGGTAACTTGATCCTAATAGGGCTCTAAGGCATTTCTAAAACATGCTATAATGGGTCAGAATCGAAAATCAAAGCAAAAGTCAAATTATGCGACTTTCGGTTCCAAACCGAGCCTAAACTGAAAATTTTCGGGTTGAACATGTTTAGACATGTTCTTACATTAATTACCAAGTTATATTAATGATAAAACAGGTTGCATGGGTTTCTACATTGCTAATTATGCATTAATTTGAAATTAAGCTTTCTGTTGACTTTTTAATATCAAGTTTGACCCGACAATTGACCTAGTCAGAGTGGGAATCAGAGAGTACCCTTTTAAGGGTTTATTACCCACATAATTACCAACTTATAGGTACTTTCAATTCGATATTTGACTGAACAATTATTGATTATTCTCGAAGTCAAACCTTAATTACGATAGGTTTGACTTATAGTCATTAAGCTAATTAAAACTGAATTCAGGAAGTTAAGGACACTTACAAATGTCCTAAGCACGATTAGGAAGCCTAAGGAAGCTTGTTGCTGATCAGAGGAGCTCCAGAGAAGTCCTTGAAGTGGGTTTGAATGAGCAAGTCCCCTTTGTTGCAACTTCAATTCCTTATATACTCAAAAATAAGTCATAAGATCTTGCCACAATAGTCTAGGACTGAACTCAGATGTATCCATGTGTCCCTATAATGCCAAAACCAGTTGCAAGGCCCCTGAATTCGAAAACCACTCATATAAGGCGGTGCAACAGGCTGAACAGGCATCTGTCCATTTTCTGCTGCCAGCGACTGCCTTACGGACCGTAAGGAATAATCCTTGCGGACCGTAAGTACCTCTTACGGACCGTAATCTCTCGGTCTTGCGGTCCGTAACCGACCTTGATCAAAAATGCCCAGTTACAACCTTGCGGACCGTAAGCCTTTGTCTTTGTGGTCCGTATCCGCTTTTTATTTTCTGATGCCCAGCTCCGCCATCTTACGGGCCGTAAGGGTTAGCCTTTGTGGTCCGTAAGCCTTCATCAGAAGACAAAAACTTTGAAAACTTTTAGGCTGGACCATGCATTCCTTTAAAACTCGAATCTTTAGTCATTGTTAGCAGGAGGGGACCATAGAGACAGACTTTGCATGTCTTTGCATGTGTTGCTAAGCACATGAATTCAAAAGACTCAATATTTGAGATTTTTGTCGTGAACTTTCATAGAATTTATGCCAATTTGAATTATATATTATTAACATAACCGAATTTGAGTCTATTAGATGTTTATAAAACATATTAAGGTTTTGGGATTTTATAAAAAGGTCACTTAGAGGTATTTTATTAACATGTTGACACTTTTTGATCCTATTATACATCTTTTAACTTGATCCGGTTTATGTCACGTTTGATTTACGTGACACGTGTCTTAATTTTATTGGACATAAAATTTTTTTTCGAGGTGTTACAATCAGCTTCTTGTTCCTGAAGATTCTGAAGCCTCCACCTGAACATGTCTTGCATTAACTCCAATTTTGAGTCTATTTCTGTGTTGGTACAAGTGGCGTTATGCAATTCTTCCATGAAACCCAGTCGCTGCTTTGTCATGATGTTCTCTAGCCAGTAGACTTCCTACTCTCCGCTGTCGTATGTAACCGTCACCATGTATGTTTCATCATCAAAATGCCATGATGTCATGACAGGGTCTGGCTTCACATCTCCTTTGATTGGTCCAAATTTGCTGGTTAATGCTTTCATAAGCATATGTGTTTCATGGCATTCGTTGTCTAGAGCGATGCCAATGGATAAGATTTGCCTCTGTATCTCTTCTTCCATTTTCCGAATTGCCCTGACCGTTTTAACATACACCCTCCTTCTGTTGTCAAAATGGAGGACGTATCGCCTGATTCCCAGAGTGTATCTCCACGAAACGATTGTTGCCATTTTTGGCGTTTTGTTTAAGTTGGCGTTTTTTGTTAACGATTTTTTTTTTTTTGCAAAAAATGGGTAGATTGAAGTGATTATGGAAGCTATGTTTTACGTTTGTTTATATAATGATTTTTTTGGCGCGTAATTTAGGAGGGATTTTCTTCTAATAAATGTTAATAACTGAAATTCAATTATTTGTGTTGTTTCATCTTCCTGTAATATTCAACGCGTTTTATTTTTAATTTTTGGCGTTTTGTTTTTAATGGCGTTTTGTTTTTTGTATGACGTTTTATCATTTGATGGCGTTTTGAATATGAGCGGTAAAAGACCCTTTTACCCTTAATGAAGCGCGTCCCACATAATAATATTGATGTTATTTACGAAAACGCCACCGCGCAATCTAGTCTATGGATTGTTTTGATCGGACGATCCATAAGCGTTCTCACAATTTTCACCGTTTTCTCTAAATCCTAACCATATATATATATATATATATATAGGGAGAAGATCATGCGAGAACCACCTCTTATTGCGAGAACCGCGAGAACCAATGTGAACACACCAAAAATGCCTAAAAATAGCTAAAAATCACACAAAATTTTTTTTTTTGATTTTTTTTAATATTTTTTAGGTTAAAATCGCTACTTTTCGAACCAAAAAAAAAAAATTTAATTTTTTTTTTTTGCTTCGAAAAGTAGCGATTTTAACCTAAAAAATCAAAAAAAAAAATTGGATTTTTTTTGGATTTTTTTAGATTTTTTTTAGGTTTTTTGAGGGTTTAGTTTTTAGCATTTTAGCTTGGGGGGGTTTAGGTTTTTGGGGGGTGGGGAAGGGGGGTTTAGGTTTTTTTTTGGGGGGGGGGGGTGGGGTTAGGTTTTTTTAGCTTGGGGGGGGGGGGTTAGGTTTTGGGGGGGGGGGTGGGGGTTAGGTTTTTTTTTTTTGGGGGGGGGGGTGGGGGTTTAGGTTTTTGGGTGGGGGGGGTGGGGGTTAGGTTTTTTTAGGGTTTTTTTAGGTTTTTTTAGCTATTTTAGGTTGTGTTCACATTGGTTCTCAAGGTTCTCACAATAAGGGTGGTTCTCGCATGAGCTCCTCCCTATATATATATATATATATATATATAGATATAGATATAGGATAAGGATCATTACAGAACACTAATTATTGCGAGAACAAAAAGAACAACTCTAAATCACTCAATTTTGGGATTAAAGGTACATATTTCTTAAATTTTATATTTCTTACATTCATATGTGTATTATATATACATAAAAAATCATATATTTTTTCCTACATATAATCTACATACATGTAGGTAATTTAGCATACACATAACCTACAAATGTGTAGGTTATTTAAAAACTGAAGATTTTTCATATTTTGTTTTAAATTCTAGTGTCAGAAACAATAAATCTTACATTTATAACATTTTCATTTTCATTTTAGGTTTTTAGAATTGAAAAAAAAAGAGTGATTCATTTTGTTCTGCGTGTTCTCGCGATATTTAGTGTTCTGCATAGAACCTTCCCATATATATATATAACAAATTACTTAATTATATATTATTGATACATAATATATATTATTATAAAGTTTGCCAAAAATTGGAAGTTGTTTGAATCCAATCCACGTACACCTTTTTTTTATCAATTCTATTCAAGGAATTATATTATACTTTAATTTATGGTGGTATTTTAAGCATATATACTAATCAATTGAGGGGCATTTGATTAAAAAAAAATAAATTAAATGGCTTAACAGCCATGCGACCGGAATTACACAACCACCCTAACATCATTTTTTTTTGAGTAAAATGCACGGATAGTCCCTGTGGTTTTGTAAAGTAACACCTATAGTCCCTAACTTTTGAAAATTACACTGGTGCTCCCTGTGGTTTGACAGTTTGTTACTCGGATAGTCCCCTGGAGTGAATGTCCGTTAGTTTTCTCCGTTAAATCTATGTAAAATGACCAACATGCCCTTAGTATTAAATATAAACACTAAAAATAGATATATTTGTGAAGCCCACTTCCTATTAAAATAAAATAACTCCACCCCCTCTCTCCTTTTCTTTCCCTCTTTGTCTGCACCACAAACCCACCATCGCCTCCACACCACCATCACCATCACCACCACCACCACCCCCAAATCACCTCCACGCCGGAAAAATCGAACCACCACTGAAAAAAAAAACTGAACTCTTTCCAGTTTAGGAATTGCAACTGCTATGCTTGTTAACGTCACAATAGGCAGAGCCCAACAGTTTGATGGTTCTCTAGAACATAAAGATGGTACTTTATCACTATCCAAATCATGTACTCCATTGAAGGAACTTTAAGAACTCGATCGCTCTAATAGATTTATTAGATTTCTCGGCTGCCGTTTCTCCCCAATTTTGATCTAGTGAGCTGTAGCATCACAGTGGTTTTCCATCATCAAATCCACCAACACTTCTTCTCCATCAAGATAAATCACATAACGACTCAGATCCCTATTCATATTCGCTGCATCATCAATATCCACGCCATTATCGCCTATTAAAAACCTTCAAACCTCAAGAACCTGCTAGAAAATCGAAACATATCTGATCATTTACAAGAAAAGACTAATCCTTTTTGCATCCCAATCAGCCTAACAAAAAACACGAAGCTTTGCACACTGAATTAATCTTCACCCTCGCCGGTTAGAGATTCTTAAATATAAAGGCTCCACATTTACATTATCCACTCCAGTTTAGGAAAGAGTTCAGTTTTTTTTTTTTAAATGGGGTTCGATTTTTCCAACGTGGAGGTGATTTGGGGGTGGTGGTGATGGTGGGTTTGTGGTGCAGACAAAGAGGGAAAGAAAAGGAAAGAGGGGTTGGGGTTATTTTATTTTAATAGGAAGTGGGCTTCACAAATATATATATTTTAGTGTTTTAACTTAATACTAAGGGCATGTTGGTCATTTTACATAGATTTAACGGAGAAAACTAACGGGCATCCACTCCAGGGACTATCCGAGTAACAAACTGTCAAACCACAGGGAGCACCGGTGTAATTTTCGAAAGTTAGGGACTATAGGTGTTACTTTACAAAACCACAGGGACTATCCGTGCATTTTACTCTTTTTTTTCAATAAATCCCAATTACTTGAAACTTGTGACTTTGATTCATGTGGAATAAATAATACATATAATAAACACATAATAGATACTACATATATATCTTATTATGTCACACAAAAAAATATAAAAAAGGGGACACACAACCCCCCCCCCCCCCCCCGACTGAAACAGCCCATGTGGCTGATTACCTTAACTTTTTTTCAATGTTTAAATATGATGTTTTAGTGCTAAATTTGTGCAACTAACCTGTCATATATTAATATGTAAAATACCTAATCATATATATTAAAATTATCAAAAAGAAAGAATAAACAAGGCTGTTAACAGCCCACAACCGAACGTAGCTTAAATGATGTTTTGATTGTTCTTTTTTTTTTTTTTTTACACTCAACCAACCCAACCCTAATCCATCCCCTATAAAACTCAAGCCTCCTCCAAGCATTTTTCCTTGATTCGTGTTAAGTCACTAAAACAAGTATAACTTCCTCATTTCTTAACCTTTTTCCTTGATTCTTTTTCCTAAATGCTTGGAACAACCTTAGGTATGTTTCCAACAGGTTTTCCATGGAAAACCAAGACTGGAACATCACCATATAAGGCTCCAAACTTTCTATTTTGATTAAACTTTGCTAAACTTGCATGAACTTGAGTTATCTCATACACATTCATATGTCCTTATGCTTATAATCACTTCTATGGTTAGTTGGGCTTAAAAACAAGGTTGTGACACTTAAAATCAGAGGTTAAACCCTCACATACTTTCTGTTTTGGTTAGGGTTTAACCAACAAGTAATGAACAAGCTTAAAGCTTGATGTTTGTGTGATTATAGGACTAGCTTGGGCTATCCTACTTGAAAATCCACACATTACTTGATGATTTCTTAGATTAGTTGTAATTAACTTATTGTATGTTCATGACCCTACTTGATTGTTTATAACAACAGGTGTAGTGGTGAACACCAAAGAGGTACCTAAATGGAAGACTTGCTCTTCTACCTCCTACATGACTTATGTGATATACAAAAGAGGTTCCTATATGGGGGATTTATCCTCCTGCCTCATGCTTGACTTATATGACAATAAGATATCTATATAACCTATATAATATACAATTAACCAAACTTTTGATGATGAACTAGTGGTCATTTGTCAAGATAGTAGGTTACATCATCTAAAGACCATACTACTTGTTACGATTCTAATGGACATTTTAATCCATAAAAACATTCAAACTCTTTGAGTTTCATAGTGTCAAGGACAAATATTATGTGTGCTAGATGATTACTTTTTCATATGTTTATTTTCATTTCCTCAAACTTCAAATCCTTAAGCATATGTAAACATCTCTTAAACTCCAAATCGAACACATTCAACTTTCTAGTCTCAACAAGTTCATCACATTGGATAATCGGAAGACTTAGCAATTTTGTGAGTATATTCGAACCCACTTTTCGTTTATCACCTTTTGGGGTGTAACATGTTAATCTACAAACTTACACTTAAACTTTATTCTTAAATGCACAAACATTCCTTATACATGCATGCCTACTTGATTACTTGATACTTTAAACTTGGGGTTATTCGTTTTGTGTTAGACTTATCATTAACTTCGTACGAGCCTCCACTTAACATGTATAGCGCTATAGGAGTAACGCACCGCCCGTATTCTTGAGGTCATGTTAAGATATCATTCATGCATTTTGCTACTTGCGTAACAGAGGGTTGATTTGTCGAACACATGCTGATTTTATTGTTTATCTTGTATCAATAGCTTGCCATGTGGAATTGTTCGATCTCATTCTTTTTATGTTATGTATGTATGAAAACTTGTATACTCGCCTTTATTGAACTTTATTTTTAAACATGTTACAGGTTGAGGAAGACGATGCTTTGAAATTGAAGTAGTGATGATGCTTAGATACATTAGACATCTTAAGTTTTAATATGTTGTATCAATCTTGTATTTGTTTGTTGTATTGTTTTCTTGTATTGATCATGTTGTATTTCAAGTTCCATGTATTGTAACATTTTAGTATGAATAAAATCAACTTATTTCTTAAATCTATTGTCACAATTAGCATTATGTGTGATGAGCAATCTTTCTTCGTCCCACTTCGATGATTCCGCCATTGGTTGGGGTGTGACAATAACCTTCAAAAATTAACCAAAAAACTAAATACATTAGATACAATGAATGTTTTAAAAACCGGTTTTTAAATCATATCGGGTTGAGCTCTGAAATGGTTCAATCGGTTGAACCGGGTTGTACCATGCGGTTGAACCGGGTTAGTAGTTAACCCAATTCCATAAAATACAAATTCATCTAAAAAAATAGTCTAATCTCTATTAAGATTTATGTAATTCGAAAACATAGTTTTTTTAATCTGAAAACAATTGTTTTATTGTAAAATATTAAGCATTTTAAAAGTATTTTTATTATTTATAAAAAATATTGTATTGTAGGAGTTGGGTAACAATTTCAGCAACGATGGAATATTAGAATGGAAGGCACCAGGTTCGTTACCGAAAATATATTAGGTCAATATTACCTTAATATCCTATTTTATTAAAATTAAAAAAAATCAAATCTTAAGATAATGCAAACCGATTCAACGGTTTGAACCGATAGAACCGGATTTACCGCCGGTACATAAGACATACCATATTCGGGTTTTACCGGATATTATCGTACCGAACTCGTGTCCGATATCTGGTTTAACCAGTATAACCGGCCGGTTCATACCGTATTTAAAACATTAGATGCAATAAATAATTTATGAAGAAGCTAGGTAAACATCAAAGTTTCATTTCAAGTTCTATAAAAACAAAGTTTACGAGTATAATTTAAGCTGCGCTTAAACTTGAACTTGAACTTTTGATTATAATAAACTACTGTAATCATTAAACGAGCACCATCTCGAACCCGAACAGTATTACTTTTCCGGGACATATTTAAGTTCGCTATTGCTTGGACCAGAAAAATATTGACACCCTGATATATATATATATATATATATAGGGGATGGCTAAAATGAGAACCACCTCCAGTTGTAAGAACCATGAGAACCACTATTTGACCATTAGATCAACTTGATGGATGGATGAGATTAAAAGTATTAAAAAATAATATTAAGTATTTTTTGTCTTATTATGTTTTTAGTATTATAATCAAAAAGGGTATTTAGGTAAAAACACTCTATTTTGTCTTTTTTACTTTATTGTTTTTTTATTACTTTATTGTTTTATTATATTACCTTTTATTTTTTAAAACATAAGTTTTTTATTAAAAAACATTTTTAAATTCTGATTTTTTTTAAAGATTTTTTATACTTTTTACAATTTCAGTTTTACGTTAAACTTTTTACGTTTTACGAATTTTTGACGCGCCGTTTTTACGCCGGGTTTTTTCAAGCGTCGTTTTTTTAACGCGCCGTTTTTTAACGCCGTTTTTTACGCGTCGTTTTTTACGCGCCATTTTTTAACGCCGTTTTTTACCGGCCGGTTTTTACGCGCCGGTTTTTTACGTTTTACGCCCCGGTTTTTTAGGTTAACGTTTTTTTTACGTTTTACGCGCCGGTTTTTTACGTTAACGTTATTTACGTTTTACGCGCCGGTTTTTTGCGTTTTACGGCCCGGTTTTTTACCTTAACGTTTTTTTTTTACGTTTTACGCGCCGGTTTTTTTACGTTTTTACGCGCCGATTTTTTACGTTTTACGCCCCGGTTTTTTACGTTAACGTTTTTTACGTTTTTACGCGCCGGTTTTTTACGTTAACGTTATTTACGATTTACGCGCCGGTTTTTTACGTTTTACGGCCCGGTTTTTGACGTTAACGATTTTTTTTACGTTTTACGCGCCGGTTTTTTTACGTTAACGTTTTTTTACGTTTTTACGCGCCGGTTTTTTACGTTTTTACGCGCCGGTTTTTTACGTTTTACGCCTCGGTTTTTTTACGTTAACGTTTTTTTATGTTTTACGCGCCGTTATTTTTTTTACGTTTTACGTAAAACTTTTTACATTTTACTAAAAAAAAATTACGTTTTACATAAAACTTTTTTTACGCCCGTCTTTTTCGGGCGTCGTTTTTTAAACGCGCCGTCATTTACGTTAAAAACTTTACATTTTGCGTTAAAAAAAATACGTTTTCCGTTTAACGTTAAAAAATTGCGTTTTCCATTTTTTACACGCCGTTTTTCAAAGCGTCATTTTTTATACTTTTTTTTAACGCGTCGTTTTTAACATGTTTTTTTACGCGCCGTTTTTAACACGTTTTTTTACACGTCGTTTTTAACACGTTTTTTTACGCGCCGTTTTTTGCACGTTTTTTTACACGTCGTTTTAACGCGCCGTTTTTCCGACGTTTTTTATACTTTATACGTTTTACGTTAAACTTTTAATAGTTTTTACGTTTTAAGTTTTACGTTTAACGTTTTACGTAAAAAAAATAACGCTTTACGTTAAAAAGTTTTACGTAAGACTTTTTACGCTTTACGTTAAAAAATTACGCTTTACGTTAAAAAGTTTTACGTAGAACGTTTTACGTTTTTACGTTTTACGATAAAAATTTTACGGTTTACGTTAAAAAGTTTACGGTTTACCTTTTTTTTTAACAAAAACTTTTTTACGCTTAACGTTTTACGTTTTACGTAGTACTTTATACGTTTTACGTTAAACTTTTAATAGTTTTTACGTTTTAAGTTTTACGTTTAACGTTTTACGTAAAAAAAATAACGCTTTACGTTAAAAAGTTTTACGTAAGACTTTTTACGCTTTACGTTAAAAAGTTTTACATAGAACGTTTTACGATAAAAATTTTACGGTTTACGTTAAAAAGTTTACGGTTTAACTTTTTTTTTAACAAAAACTTTTTTACGCTTAACGTTTTACGTTTTACGTAGAACTTTTTACGTTTTTTACGTTTTACGTTTAATAGTTTTTACGTTTTAAGTTTTACGTTTAACGTTTTACGTAAAAAAAATAACGCTTTACGTTAAAAAGTTTTACGTAAGACTTTTTACGCTTTACGTTAAAAAATTACGCTTTACGTTAAAAAGTTTTACGTACAACGTTTTACGTTTTTACGTTTTACGATAAAATTTTTACGGTTTACGTTAAAAAGTTTACGGTTTAACTTTTTTTTAACAAAAACTTTTTTATGCTTAACGTTTTACGTTTTACGTAGAACTTTTTACGTTTTTACGTTTTACGATTAAAAGTTTACGTTTTACGATAAATTTTACGTTTTGTGTAAAACTTTTTACGTTTTTAGTTTTACGATAAACTTTTTACGTTTTACGTAAAAGTTTTACGGTTGAAATTTTTTTTCACAAAAACTTTTTTTGCACGAAAATTGTTTACGCAAGACGAACGCACCCATAAAAAGCAAAGTCGGGTAAGTGTCTCGGATAGATTTTTATCGTCATCGACGGGGGGAAAGAATATAAAAAATCAACAACAACAAAAAAACAAAAGTGTGTCTCGAAAAAAAAAGGGTTTGGCTCAGATTTTTCCGATAATTCAAAGGCTGCAAAGTGGGGTTGCGAGTTCAAAAACCTACCCTCCACCATCGTTGCCGCGCCATCGTCATCAAAAATCTAGTTTTTTTTTTTTTTGCATCATCATCGCCCCAAAAACCAAAACTGATCAAAACCCACATATTCAAACATTCAAAAAGCACCTGATGAACATCATTCAAAACACATTCAGCAGATTCAACCGATTCATAAAGCACCATATTCAACAGAATCAAAGAAACCCAGCAAACTTTTTGAATCAAAACACCCTGTTCCTTCACCAAATCACAAAACAAAACCAACCGAATCACAAAACAAAAATACAAATTTTTTTCAAAAACTGACCAGATTAAAAGATCAAACAAACCACCTCCCTTGCAAAACCCACTTCTCAAAAACCTATAGAGAGAGACAACAAAACCCAACATAATCTTATTCACTCACAATTTCAACATCATCCCTGTACAAACACCCAGATATAACAATGAAATGCAGAACCAAATCTCAGATAAAACATACTTGAATTCACACCATTAATCATCAAATTATGTACAAATCAGGGAAACACAATGATACAAACAATAACATATTACTGACCAAGGGTTAAGATACAAAAAGGCAACACGGCTGCCATGAAGTTTCCTTCACCGTCCCGACCAAACTTCAACCACTGCCACCCCCATTCACTTATCATCATCTCAACCACCATCCTTTGAAGCTAATCGTAGAGCAGCAAAAAACCCAGTCGCCGACGGTAGCGTTTCTGGCCGTCGCTACCTTGTCGGCATCCCACCGGCCACCCCCATTACCACAGTCGTTTAGTGTGAGAAAGAGAGAGATAAACAGAGGTGGGTGATGCCGGAGGCGAGTTCATCGAGGGTCAGCGCCGCGAGTTCATCAACTCCGGGGAGTGGGGCGGCAGATTAGCTTTGTTTCAAGATGGTGGTGGTGGGAGTGGGGCGGCAGATCTAATTGGGTTTTTGAAGATGGTGGTTGGGAATGTTGAGAGGTGAGAGATGAAGGTGAGATGAGAGTTGAGAGAAGTGAGAGGAGATGATGATAGATATAAGTCTGGCACAATAAATGAAGAGAGAGAGAAAGATTAGACATTTTGAAGGAAATGACCAAACTACCCTTTATGTTGGCAAAATGTGATTGGTGAAAGTGGTTCTCATGGTTCTTACAACTGGGGGTGGTTCTCATTTTAACCTTCCCCTATATATATATATATATATATATATGACTTTGGAAATCACAGATGAATGGATAAATAAATCCAAGATATAAGTCATTTTTGAACCAAAATGCCGTGTCATCGGTCATGTATATTGCTAGCAACAACGTTTTGTGTACGATGAATTCCACATCATATATATAAATGTTATTATTTTAGCTTTTTATAACACATGAATACATGACATAATTAAGATAAAACACTTATCTAATTTTTACACTTCTCTATTTGAAATTAGTTCAATATTATTATTTTTTTGTTAGAACATGTCGCGATTTAGTTATATAAAACAGAGACGATTACAAATTAATAGCAGATAGACGAGCAAGAAGTGCTGCTGTTGAATAGCAAATATTGGTTTTAGTGATACATAAGAATGTCAAAATATATGTATAAAATATGTTTTATAGCCGCACTAATATGTTTGTCATTTCCTAAAATATATATTCCGTGAAGTTAAAGGACCAAATCATAACTTTTGATATAACACAAGGATGAGAATGTAATTTACTATTCTATATATATAACCATACAAAGAAGATTTTAATCATATAGACTCAAAATGGCCTTAGAGAGCACTCTAGAGCTCGAAAACAACAACAATGGAAGAGCGAAAAGTGACGCGAATTTGCTAGTTGCGGAAGGGAATACGGCTGGAGATGACGATGGAACGAAGGGAAAAGTAATAGAGTCGGTAGAGATGACATTTAAGGACACAATGATACCGTCGTGGAAGGGGCAGTTGACACTTAGGGCGTTTGTGGTTAGCGCCATATTGGGTGTCATGTTTAGTTTTATAGTCATGAAACTCAATCTCACGACGGGTATTATACCATCGCTAAACGTGGCCGCGGGTCTATTAGGTTTTTTCTTTGTCAAGACTTGGACAAAGGTGTTGGAGCGGTGTGGGATCTTGAAGCATCCGTTTACAAGGCAAGAGAACACAGTTATCCAAACGTGTGTTGTTGCCACTTCAGGCATCGCATATAGCGGTCGGTATATATCTCTTTCTTTTATAGTATGTACATATTCTTGTGATTTATATATCGAGTCAGGGTCTCCACCGGAAACAGTCTCTCTATTCCTACGGGGTAGAGGTAAGGTTGTCTACATCTTACCCTCCTCAGACCCTACCTTAGCTTTGCTATTGATGGGATTTACTGAGTATGATGATGATGACGACATATTCTTGTGATCGAGAATAGAGTCATGAAATGTGTTAAAGCGGTTGCAGATTAACTTTTTTTAACTGTCACGCACCCCTAAAACTCCTAAAATCCATCCATTAATTGCGCACTTTATAGGACTAGAACCGTACTAATTTGATGAGGATAAACACCTGGTTGCAAAAATTAAGTAGTGACTAAAATGAGTTGCAACCGACTATTTTTCTTGACTAAGATCATGTATATATAATTCGACCATGATCGATTTAATGCATTAATTTTAGCTGCTATTTGGTTGATCAAAGTTGAAGCAACATTAAATTACGGTGTAGAATGACGATTTTGACGTCTATTTTGACAAAGACGACTAGAAAACAAGAACATCATTATCAGGATGATAAAACCATCAAGCAAGCCGGCTACAAAAAGATGAAACTACGAACTTCTAAAGAAGTACACTTATATGAGGTTATTTCAATAAAAATTATAGGAAGTTAACATGTAACATAATACACTAATTAAATTAAAAAGAATAAAAATGCACATTTATATAATATATGATTTTTATAATATTGAAGTACATAAAAGCTATTTGAGTTTAAAAAATAACAAATATAGATAAAAAGGAGTCCATTGCTGTTTTGCCATATCAACCACAACAAATAGCTACTTTGGGGGGGGGGGGGGGGGGGGGGGGGGGGGTTTCGTGGAATGCTTATCAACCAACGTATTGACCTATAACTTTTACAAAAAGGAGATTTTTAAGGTTGTTGCAATTTGATAGGGGGATTTGGAAGTTACTTATATGGAATGAGCGATGCTATCGCTTCACAGTCATCAGGGTGCCAAGCTTGCCAAGTATATATAACTTGTTTCAAACTACATAAAATATAGAGTAAACAGCCAAAATGGTCCTTGAGGGTTTGGTCACTTTTGCTACTTTAATCCAAAACTCAAACATTTTGAATCTGGGTCCCTATGGTTTCAATTTTATTGCCATTTTCATCCAAAATCAAAATCTGGTCAGATTTTTCAGTTAACATCCAGTTTTTTTGTCTTTTTTCTCCCTTTTAATGAAGGGCAAAATGGTCTTCTAACGTTTTATTATAACAAATTTAAAAAATCTGATCATTTTGCTCTTCATTAAAAGAGAGAAAAAAGACAAAAAAAACTGGATGTTAACTGAAAAATGTGACTAGATTTTGCTTTTGGATGAAAATGGCAACAAAATTGAAACCACAGGGACCCAGATTCAAAAGGTTTGAGTTTTGGACTATGGCAAAAGTGACCAAACCTCAGGGACTATTTTGGCAGTTTACTCTAAAATATATATGTATAAGTTTCTTGTATAAGAAACAAATATTGAATATGTATTAATTAATTATACAGGCAACAAGTGAGCGCATTAGGGAAGTTCTTCTCCTTGAGCTTCCTATGGAGTTTCTTTCAATGGTTCTTTGTTTCTAATGAGGATGATTGTGGCTTTCAAAACTTCCCTACTTTTGGCCTCAAAGCTTACCATAACATGTAATCACTACCCTTTTGGTCATATTTACATGCATTTTTTTTTTATATATTTTCATCAACTTAATAATGCAATAAATATGTATGTATATATATAGGTTTTACTTTGATTTCTCAACTATGTATGTTGGGGTAGGAATGATATGTCCATACATTATAAACGTTTCCTTGCTACTTGGTGCAATCCTGTCATGGGGGATTATGTGGCCGCTCATTGAAACACAAGAAGGCCACTGGTACAAAGCTGGTCTTGGTCCCAGCAGCTTTCATGGCATCCAAGGTTATAGGGTAATCAAATTATATTCACTATTTCACTTATTTTTAATCCATTACGAAAGATTTGGATACTTTAGGACCTTGTTTTTTGTGGGAAAATTGTCGTTATAGCGACGAATTGTTGACAAAAAGCCTTTGTTAGAAAAACCGCAGTGGGAAAAATTGCGACAACATTTAGACAAATTAACGACAAAACAAATTCGCTGCTAATTTGTCATAAAATTTCGAAATAAAGTGTTTTATGATAATTTCCCTTGACTAAGTTTTTAATATTATTTATATTTAATAATAATAGTAACAACAGCAACAATATTTATAATACTTTATTAATCTAAATGCTATTGAAAAAACTATGCTTTCCAACAATATATACTAGTGTCTTTTTACTTTACCGACCATTATTTTTATTTTTATTACATTTAGTGACGATTTTCCAACTAACGCTGAATAAATTATTATTTTTTTACAGAATTTACCGACCATTATTTTTATTTTTATTACATTTAGTGACGATTTTCCAACTAACGCTGAATAAATTATTATTTTTTTACAGAATTTACCGACAAATTTCCGAAAAACAACAAATAAATAAATAAATTGGTTTTATTGACATGTTTCCGACAAAAAATAAACTAACAATTTTTTTTTTTTTTTGAATAGTTCTTACAGACAGAATTCATTTTTTATTAATACTTTTAATTTTAATTTGTAATACTGTTGTTAAACATTCATTAAATAGTTACATATTTTGTAGGTAAACTGTCGAAAAATGAAATAGTGTAGCGACTATTTCCGACGAAGTAAATGGTTGTTGCTACTTTGTAAGAATGTTATGGTAAAAAAACAAGGTTCTTTTTTGGTGTGACATTCGTTGGAAATGTCGTGGGTAAATTGTCAGAAATTCTCGTGGGAAATAAATACAGTTTTCTACCAGCTCTAACAAACTCATCCCTATATTGTTGTAGGTTTTCCTCGCCATAGCCATAATCCTTGGAGATGGACTCTACAACTTCGCCAAAGTACTTGGAAGTACCGGAATCGCGTTGTACGGTCAGCTAAAAAACCAAGAATCAAGAGCCGTTCTACCGCTAGCCACCACTGATGGTGTGAGCCAAGAAGCTACATCTTTTGATGACCAGCGTAGGCTGCAAATGTTTATGAAGGATCGGATACCAACATGGTTAGCCGTTGGCGGGTACGTAGCAATAGCTGCGGTTGCAACGGTTACACTCCCTCAGATATTCGACCCACTTGAATGGTACTATGTGGTTGTAATTTACCTTTTCGCCCCAGCATTAGCGTTTTGTAATGCGTACGGATGTGGGCTTACTGACTGGTCGCTAGCGTCAACTTACGGGAAACTGGCTATTTTCGTGATCGGCGCGTGGGCTGGTAAGTCGCAAGGTGGTGTGTTGGCTGGGCTAGCCGCGTGTGGGGTGATGATGAACATAGTGTCAACCGCTTCGGACCTAATGCAAGATTTCAAAACTGGATACTTGACCCTGGCTTCACCACGGTCCATGTTCGTGAGCCAAGTGATTGGGACCGCAATGGGGTGCGTGATTGCACCGTGTGTGTTTTGGATCTTCTATAGTGCTTTTCCGGATCTCGGGCAACAAGGGTCCGAGTACCCAGCACCATATGCAGTCGTGTATAGAAATCTTGCTATTTTGGGAGTCGAAGGGTTCGGGTCGCTCCCAAAGCACTGTTTAGCACTTTGTTACGTGCTTTTTGCGGCTGCAATCCTTATAAACGTGGCTAGAGACACCGCGCCCAAAAAGTGGGCTAGGTTTGTTCCGATCCCTATGGCAATAGCGATACCGTTCTACATTCCACAGCCATTCGCCATCGACATGTGTGTGGGGAGCTTGATTCTTTTCATATGGGAAACGAGGGACAAAGCAAAAGCTGATGCTTTCGGACCAGCTGTGGCTTCTGGTTTGATTTGTGGTGAAGGGATCTGGTCTGTGCCCAAGTCCATATTGGCTTTGGCCAAGGTGAACCCCCCGATTTGCATGAAGTTTTTGTCGAGGCGTACGAATCTAAAGGTCGATGATTTTCTAGCGACGCTAAGTCGTTAGCGTCAAATAACACCTTCTCGTGTTGTTGCGCGTTTTTATTACTTTATATGTTGTAAATTTTCGTTTCATAAACTATCTTTTGGGTGTTTTGGATGTTGATTATATGGAGCATATGTACTATGTTATGTATAAAGCCACCTTGTATATGTATGTGCATCCTGGGAAACGAGTCAGAGTTTGGTTTGAATTAAGTCATTATTGGCTTAAAATCTTCTTTAACCTTGGTTGGTGCAACACCTTCAAATGATATGGTTTAACTTTTGACTAGATAGATTAATGGGACACACGTTTCCAGTCACCATTTTAAATTATCCATAGAACACATGTATCCAGTAAACCTTAAGACTTGCAAAAAATCAAAATAAAATATTCCCATATTCACAAAACAAAGTGAACACATCATACCTTAAGATTTTAATTATATAAAAAACAACTACCCTACAAACGACAACAAGTAATTCAAGATTATCCTCCAATCCCACAATTACAATCCAAACAACTTCAAAGTTTTGCAGCATCACTCATTACTCAAAAAACCATGAAATTACAAATCTTTTCAGTTCCACCAGCAAAGCAAATCATCATTCAATCAATCCACATTCATTTCAAAACTTCTTTCGGCATTTATATCAAATCCGCCACGTTCATCGGCATTTCATCGATCTGGGTACTGTAGTACTGCTCTATATCCCTCAGAATTTTGATATCATCAGTTTTCACAAAATTTATAGCAACACCCTGCAAACCAAAAAAGATTGCAGATTAACTTCAGTCCTAGAAAACATATTTAAGTTAAATTATTAAAAATCAAAATAACATTGTTTAAAAAGACAGTAAAGTAAATAATTCTTAATAACCTTTCGTCCAAAACGACCAGATCGACCTATACGATGAATATAAAGCTCTCGATTATTTGGGAGGTCATAATTAATGACCAGAGAAACCTGTAAAACATAGCATGAAATAACATATTAATAATAGGAAAATAAAAATATAACAACAAAAAATGAGATAATAAAATAAAGGTGTTGACTTGCCTGTTGAACATCCAATCCCCTGGCCCACACATCTGTGGTAATCAAGACACGAGTAACACCAGATCGAAACTCTTCCATAATTGCATCTCTCTCTTTCTGAGGCATGTCTCCATGCATTGCTGATACAGTAAAGTTATTCTCACGCATCTTTTCAGTTAACCAATCAACCTACACACATACAAAATGAGACCAAGTTGTTAAAATTGATAACTTCCATAATATACAAATTACAAAACAAATTAATTAATTACCTTTCGCTTTGTGTTGCAGAAAATTACAGCCTGGGTAATTGTAAGAGTATCATAAAGATCACACAGAGTATCAAACTTCCAGTTTTCTCTTTCTACCGCAACGAAGAATTGTTTTATTCCCTACCAAAGTAAAACATGTAAGTTACAATACAAGACATTTAGACAGACTGACAGACAGAACAATTCTTAGCAAAGCAACATATGTGATACCTCAAGAGTCAATTCATCACGTTTTACAAGGATTCGAACAGGATCAGTCATGAATTTGCTGGTCATCTCCAATATTTCATTAGGAAGGGTAGCAGACACCAAACAAACCTGCAATAATGATGTATGTTAATACTTAACATGATGCATATAGTTCTGAATGAGAGAAAGTGTAATTTTAAACTCAGTGGTGATACTTAAGAAAACACCAAACTAAGTTTCAACTGAATGAAAAAGATTCAATGGTGACATATAAAAGAATGGAAAATGGAAAACAAGCTTCAATTAAGATTTAGAAATAAGCAAACAATAACATATAATGTAACTGCTAAAAAACATCCAGATTACTGTAACAATACGTGGAGTAGTTTGTCAAATATGTGTCATATCACATGATTTAATATATCTACTGTATATATTCCTTTTACACTTTGAACCCTTCATGCCAAACTTCTTAAAATATTAAATATAAAATACTATATACTAATTGTGTTGATAGTTTATCACAAAGATGATATGACATAAGATATGCAGTTAATATCGCTGACATATCACCGATGACCGATATATCGGTTATCGGTCCCCATGGTCAAATATCGGTACCGATATTATCGGCGATATTGACCGATATTTGACCAATATATTACCAATTTTCCCGATATCAGTATCTTTTTCTTGAAGTCTTACTTGTTAAATGTTGGTGTTTTGAGTCTTAATAAGTACCTACTTGCTACAATTGTTAGTGTTTCGCAAGTTGCAAAAGATTAGTTTGTTAATGGTAGGAGAGTATACTGAATTATTAGTGTTAAATTGCTATACATATATAAATTCCGCATGGTATTAAAATTACCGACATCCCACCGATATCCCACTGCGATAACCGATATCTCAAATATCGGTCCTTGACTGATATCCGATTTTTTACCACATTAACTGCATAGCTGAGCCTCCACCAATTTGTTAACAGCCCTAGTTCTAGTGTAAGCTATACTGTGGCGTATCGAGTTAGTCCCACAGCATAGTAGAAAATAAAGAGAAAAGAAAGATAGAGAACCTGAAGCTCTGGTGGAAGGTATCGATAAACATCATAAATCTGATCCTTAAAGCCTCGGCTCAACATTTCATCAGATTCATCCTGTTAAAATTTTAGAAACTCACACACATCAATCAACATCCAAACAAGACGTAGAAAAATTTGGACATGTGGCAACTCTAATTAAAAATTTTAAATTGTAAGGATAAAAGAAAACAGAAAACTCACAAGAATTAGCAATTTAATGGCTCTAGTTCTCAATGTTCTTCTCTTGATCATGTCACAGACTCTGCCAGGTGTTCCAGAAACAACATGAACTCCATTTTCTAACTTTCTAATGTCCTCCCCGACACTTTTTCCACCAATGCATGCATGGGCTTGTATACTGATAAAATCACCAATAGCCAGTATTTGTTTCTCTGTTTGCGCTGCAAGCTCTCTTGTAGGTGATAAAATCAAAGCTTGGACCCTGCATATGAGAATAAAAATCTAATCAACAAAACTATAACATTAAGAAAAGAAAAAAAAGAATGAGAACTAATCAAATTTCCCATTTCCCAATAATGAAAATAACCACTAAAAAGAAAAGGCATAAACCAACTAAACAAACAAGAAGTAGTAACATCATCATTAACATACAGAACTTAGCAAAAAGCATCAAAAAGCATAAAAAAGCAAAACCAAATAATAAAACATCCATAAACTATACAGCTGCAATAAGTGCTTAATTAAGTTCACAGCTAGACATTACAACCAAAAAAGACAATACAACTTCATAAAGTCCATACTTTTTCATGATTCATTGGCGTCCCACTTTCAACTCTACTTACAATTCTGTTGGGTGATGTAGGCTCGTTAGTGGCAGCCGACCCTAATGTGTTCTATGCAGGTTTGGGCAGAACTTGCAAATTAAGTTTCCTAACCCTAGATTAGTCTCTATACATTGATAGCATTGTACTTATAATCCCTTAAGCAAATTAAATACATAGTTGCATCACAGTGAACATAAGTCACATCAACCGAACCGCTTTAAATCTTCGTGTTCATTTATTGCTTTCATGTGTTTAATCCTAAGAAACTACCCACTAAAATGGCTACAACAATAGTGCTTCAAAACTAACCCTAAAACAACAAATTATTACAGAAAACTTGCTATTAAATAAACAAACAGATAAATTGAAACAGAAGATAACATACTCTCTGGAAGAGGTGTCAACAATCTGGCAAACGGTTAACGCAATCATGGAGGTTTTTCCGGTACCAGATTGGGCCTGAGCGATGACGTCACGGCCTTCAATAATTGGGCGAACAGCTCGCTGTTGAATTGCAGAGGGTTTCTCGAATCCGTGCTGGTAAATACCGCGGAGAAGATCGTCTTTGATTCCCATCTGGTCAAAGGTCATGATTGGCTCCACTCCTTTAGATGTTTCGAACACCAGCTTCTCGTCGTCCACCATCGTGTTCCGTCGTCCCCTGTTCGCCGGCACCACTGACGTTCCCGCCATCCTAATTTTTCCTTTCGAATGTTCTAGGGTTTGTTTGTTTGATTGAGAAAGAATGACTCGACTGAGGAGGTTGGTTGTATATAGGGTTTATCTTAGGTTAGTTTGAGATTGGCTTTTTGCCCCTCTTTACGCGTACTAGTAAAATTACCAACGCTTTACATTTCAGGGTAGGGTTTAAGAAGTAAAATGAGTAAGCTAAAAGGGGTGAAAGTGAAATATCACTCGATGACAAAAAGGACCCGAAAACTTAGAAAACAAAGTCGCAAGAAAATTTTATTAAACTTCCGGGGCTATTTGATAACTTATTAAAGTTTATGGTATAAAAAACAATCTGAGTAAACTATAGGGGGGTGAAAATAAAAAATCACTAAATGACAAAAAAAATTACACTATTCATCAACCTACACTTTTTAATAGAGTAAATTACGTTTTTGGCCCCTGTGGTTATATCAGTTTTACTATATTGGCCCAAAATAAGATTTTTAACAGTTTTGCCCCCATGGTCCTTATAACTAACTGTTTTGGCCCCTAAATCTAACCAACCCCTAACTCAGGTTACTTTATGGGTCACATGGGTTGCACATGATGGGTAAAATTGTAATTTCCCTTCCCCTTTACTTTTACTAATTTATAAAATATAAAAGAAACAATAATTATCATACATACAAAACACACACACACTATCTCTCTCATCTTTCTCTCTGCTCTCTCTCTCTCCTACCACCACCACCACACCACCACCACCCCCACCACTGCAAAACACAACCTGCACATACAGTCTCTCTTCGTTGGCACAACAAAATCCCAAAAATTGCAGATATGTACACGATCAAGAATTGAAGCCCGGCTATTCTTTTTCATGAATAAGATAGGAATCAACCAGAACAACATTAAAATATTCAACCAATTGAAAAAAGAACACAAATTAAAAGAATCCAGACAAATTCATCATCTGTATCAAGAAAATGTTAACCCAAATTTTAAATTTGACACCCTAAAAGATTCAATCATATACAGATTCCCCCTTTTATAACTAAATCAAGAACAAGAATAACAGAAACTTCAAGTAAATTCATAATCTTTTTATCAAGTAAACATATATCCAAATTAACTAACAAATGCCCAAGAAACATTAAAATCTTTAACCTATCAAATCAAGAACACCAACAACATGAAATAAAATAAAAATCAACAAAAACCCATAATCTAAAAACTTAAATTCTCACCGTGGGACAGTGTTACTAGTGTAAGATATCAACAAACAAGTCTTTCCAACAGCCCCATCACCAACAGTAACACACTTTAGGAACCTTGAAGCACTCGTACTCCTTCAGATCTTCTTCCACACCTGACCACCGCCGCTGCCACCGCTCCCCCTTTTCCCGCTGCTCTCTCTCTCCTCGTGGCTCCGATTATATATCGGTTTCGAACGAGAACGAGATTGGGGGTTCATGTGTGTACTCTTCTTGATAAAATTGTGAATCCAAGATTGGGGGTTCATGGCGGAGAGTTTATGAGGGAGAGACAGGTTGTAGTGTTTGGTGAGAGAGAGGGGTGTTTATGAGAGAGAGAAGAGAGAGAGACAGAGAGAAGGGGGATAGTTTATGAGAGAGAGAGAGAGACTGTATGTGGTGGTAGGTACGGTGGTGGTGGTGATGATACGGTGGAGGTGGTGGTGGTTGGTACGGTGGTGGTGGTGATGATACGGTGGAGGAGATGGTGGTAGGTACGGTGGTGCGGTGGGGGGGGGGGTGTGGTGTGGTGGTGGTGGTAGTAGAGAGAGAGATCAGAGAGAAAGATGAGAGAGAGTATATGTGTTCTGAGAGAGAGAACAGGGATGAATTTTTGTTAAATCAGTATATTTATTTAGAGTAAATTACATTTTGGTCCCTGTGGTAATATCAATTTTAAAGAGGGGGAGGGGAAATTAACCAGAGTTAGGGGTTGGTTAGATTTAGGGGCCAAAACAGTTAGTTATAAGGACCATGGGGGCAAAACTGTTAAAAAATCTTATTTTGGGCCAATATAGTAAAACTGATATAACCACAGGGGCCAAAAACGTAATTTACTCCTTTTTAATATATATACAATATAATTTTGACATAAAATGACATATTTACCCTCACGTGAGTTGCAAATGGTCACATTTAACTGAAAAACAAACTGAGTTATGGCTAAAGGATAAAACATGATGGATTTTAAAACAAAAAGTACAAACTCATTAATTTTGAACATAAAGGACAACGCCTGAAAAAAAAAGTATAAACACAAAGGACAATTCTTGCAATTCACTCCATTTAATATGTTATAGAGTGAATTGCAAATTTTGTCCTTTATCTTTATACCATTTTGCAGGCGGTGTCCTTTATCTTTAAAATTGACGAGTTTTGTACTTTAGGTTTTAAAATCCTGCACGTTATGTCCTTTAGGCCTAACCTAGTTAGTTTTTTCAGTTAACTATTGCCATGTGCCTTGCACATGAGGGTATCCTTGTCTTTTCACATTTTCAGGGGTTATTGTGTAAAAAAGTTATATACAAGGACTACTTTGTAAAAATAAATAATAATATTTAATTAAACAGCACCTCCTTCATCATACCGACACCACACTTCTCCAACCCTCCATCTCCGCCGAGTCACCCCGTCTCCGGTTGCTCGACCCGCCACCCTCACCACACCGGAACCGCCGGCGCCGGACCCTAAACCCTCCATCTTCTTCTTCAACCGCCGCCTGTCACCACCATCGCCCTCAGCCTTCTTCACCACTCTGAACAACAGCCGCCAGTGCACCTTCATCCGCACCGGAATCGGCCGTCGACCACCGCCTACTCCGCAGCCCAACTTCTCCGCCTTCAAATCACCTCCAATACCGGAAACCCTTCTCGCCGCCCTGAATTACCACCGCCCACCCCTACCTCTCGCCGTCGGATATCCAACCGGCGGTCGCCTTTAATCAGTCACCCCGAACCGTCCATCTCCGTTCAGAACAACCCGTCGCCTGTTCCGATTAGGAATAACATAAGGTATGTTCTAATCTCTCCTCTGTAGTGTCTTGTGTTACTACACACCCGAACCAACCCACATCCTCAGCGATCCGGTTAAGCCCGCTACCGATTTGAGTCGTACCCCTGTTACCGGACCCCTGGAGTGGGAATAAAAGATTGGGGATTTGGGGATTTTTTATTTGTTCAAATGAGATGATTTGGTTAGTGGGTGGTGGTGATGGTTGGCGGCGACGGTTGAGAGAAGTAGAGGGGATCGGAGGTGGTTGAGGGTGGTGGTCGGAGGTGGTTGTTGGTGGTGGCTGGAGAGAGGTAGAGAGAGAGCTAGAGAGAGGGTGTTGTTTCTTTATATATAAATGTATATACACATATTGTATTATTTTTAAATTTGTTTTTGTTTTATTTATTAACATATTTTAAAGTAATTGGTAAAAAGACTAAATTGCCCTTGAGTTATCAGATTTAACAGAAAAAAATAACTGAGTTTGGCTCAAAGGACATAACGTGCAGGATTTTAAAACCTAAAGTACAAAACTCGTCAATTTTAAAGATAAAGGACACCGCCTGCAAAATGGTATAAAGATAAAGGACAAAATTTGCAATTCACTCTATATTATATCATATAGATCATGTTTGAGCAGTTATACTTAGTTAAATAATTAAATAGTTATATTAAATACATCTTAACAATTTAAATAAAAAAAAGTTAACTTTCATTTTTATCTCTATGATTTAGTCATTTTAATAGTTTTGCCTTAATAGTTTAAAAATAGCTATTTTCCTCCCTGATGTTTATAACTTATCGTCATTTTGCTCCCCGCCTCTAACTCCATCCAAAAAATCATTAACTAGAAGGGTATTTTTGTAATTTTATAGATAAAAGCAAGGGCATGTAAGTCTTTTCACCTAAATAAACCTATAACTTGTTTATTTACATGTATATAAGTAATTCTTTCCTGATCCCCCATTTTTCCAACCACTCTTTCTATCGTCCACCACCATCCACTACCACCTGCAACTACCACCTGCCGACCACGACTACCACGACTTTTAACTAAACGTTTTAATTGAGTTAGTGCCAGGGAGTAAACTACCGAAATACCCCTACTTTTAATTGAACGTTTTAACCAAGTTAGAGCCAGGGAGCAAACTGGCGACAAACTCGAAAGATCAGGGAGGAAAATGGCTATTTTTTAAACTATTGAAGCAAAACCATTAAAATGACCAAACCACATGGAGCAAAACGAAAGTTAACTCTAAAAAAATTACACCATTGGTCCTTTTGGTTTTTGCCAAATTTCAATGTCAGATACTAATAGTTTTTTGTTGCAAAATCAGGTATTAACATTTTAATTTGTCACAATGTTGAATACTAAGGCCAACATTTGTTAATTTTTTTTGTTAAATATTATTAAAATGACGAAAATGCCCTTTAATAACTAAAGGGTCTGTTTTTGTAATTAGGCTAATTTAATTATAGGGACTATATGTGTGGTTTACATAAAAATACATAATAAAATTAAAGTCAAAATATAAAACCTACATCGATCATCTCAATTACCCCTCCCCTGTAACCCTAATCCACAGCGCCACCACCATATAATAAAGGGAAATTGGCCTGTAATAACCCTACCTAAACCTTATTGGCCATTAATAATCCCACCTCAGAATATTCCCCCCACCAGTCCCACCTTTCACCTATTTTTCCTACAATGGTCCCCCGTTAAAAAAACTTAACGGAGTTAAGCTTTTTTCCAAATTATAAACAGATTTTTTAGAGCTTTTGATTAGAACGACAATACGAGTCCATTGATGTAAAACTTGCCTTGAAACGGTGCTCCAAACGATGAAAACGGCGCTTCAATTCGGGTGTTTAAATTTCCAATTAACTAAAATCAAGTCACTTGGAGCACCATTTCGAAGTAAGTTTTCCATCAATGGACTCGTATCATCGTTCTGATCAAAAGCCCTAAAAAATATGTTTGCAATTTGGAAAAAAGCTTAACTCCGTTAAGTTTTTTTAACGGGGGACCATTGTAGGAAAAATAGGTGAAAGGTGGGACTAGTGGGGGGAATATTCTGAGGTGGGATTATTAATGGCCAACAAGGTCTAGGTGAGATTATTACAGGCCAATTCCCCTATAATAAAATTAAAGTCAAAATATAAAACCAACATCGATCATCTCAATTACCCCCTCCCCTGTAACCCCAATCCACAACGCCACCACCATTATAAAATAGAAAAAATAATCTATCATAACTCAAGTAAACATGTGGGGTGGAGGTTTTGGGTGGTGGTGCGATTGTGATTTTTTATTCGTGCATGATGGTGGTTTTATCTCGCCAGGTGATGGTGATTCAATCGTCGGTATTGGTGGTTGCATAACGCTGGTGATGGTGGTCTAGCTTAAATCTATTACTTTTCCTTTTCCCCAGATCTTTATCCATACTTCCATCTCTGCAAAATCATAGTAAGAGTCAAAAGGTCATCGGAGATAAAAGGTCTTCGGAGGTGAGGTCGCCAGAGGTGGTGGTCATCGAATAACACAGGTCGAACTAAAGCTATCGACACACACACAAACACTTTATTCCACTCATAAAACCCTTCAATTTTGGGTGTGTGGTTCCTAAATGAATCCACTGTGGTTGTCACACCCCAACCGTTGACGGAAACATCGGGATGAGACGAAAACTAGATTTCAAGAGACTTCATAACACTATGTGACAATATAATTTAAATTCAAATTTCATTTCAATACTAAATGTCATACAAGATTCAATAAAAAGACAACTATTGTTTCATAACATAGCATTGAAATAACAAAATTAATCTAGGTGTGTATCTAAGTCCACCTAAATTGCATTTCTTCTCGTCATCAACTCAACAATCAACCTGCAACATGTATATATCAACAAAAGTTGGCGAGTATACAAGTTTTGTTACATAGCATAATATAGAATAAAAAGTGCTCATATCCAACATGATTCATAATATGCGAGTACTAGTATGCAAAAATGGCGTACAATATGTTCAAACCCAAGTATATGTCACACCCCAAATTTCCACGTGTTACCGGTGGGCCCGGTAGGGGAGTAACGTGACGTGGTTGGCAACATCATAGTGAAACAACACAAAATATAAATGCACAGCGGAAGCAAAAGGATAAATATATTACAATCCGTAATAGTGTAACATCAAAGTATTACAACGGAAGTAAAGGATCCACAGGCGGATCGAAAATAAAATAACACTGTTCAACAGACTTTAGGCATCTAAGCTTGCGAAACTCTTTATTGATGCTAGGAGTAGCCAGCCAATTCCGATTAGTACCTGCACTTAGCCTTTTTGAAAATACGTCAGTTTACACTGGTAAATACAATCAACCGACTCATTTGAAAAGGTTTTTAAAACGATTGATTTGCATGCACATGGCACAAATAATATTTTATAACTTGGGATAATTATTTAAATATAATACTTGTAAACGAATTACATGTTTCTTATGCGTTCAGTTGCCCGATCCGTAGACCGGGTTAAAGATCAATTGACTCACCACTTTATTCAATGAGACACTGACAGGTGTACGCCTACACCTGAGTGCTAAGGTCGTGGCCATTTCACAAACTAGGCACCTAGCTCGGTTGGCTAGGCGCGCGAAAGGGTGCGGCCTAGACCCAGGTTCGATTCCGGGGACGGCCGGTTCCACCATTTTTTTGACGCGGGCCGCGTAAGGTATCACCCAGGGCTTACGCGGGCCGCATGGATCTTCTGATCCGAAGCAAACCTTCAAAATGACAGCCTTGATAATTAACTGCTTCTTATCACCCACAATATGGGCTTGGTCACAAGACGACAAATCCTTACCTATTACTATATAGAGTCCTCTTATTAACGGAACAAGGACAACGGAGAAGGGTAATTCTTAATGGATATAAAATATCCATCTAATATTGCTGAATTAGTCTCTGAGGTACTATTGGCCAATTTTACTTCATACTTAACGCTTAGAGTTTTTAACAGGCAGATTTAATGATTTACAATATCTATTGTCTATGAGAGACTTATCTGCACCTGAATTAAATAATACTCTAACATGAGCGTTATTGATATAGAAAGTACCTGTTGTGACCTTGTCATCTTGGATAGCCTCTTGAGTATCCATTTGGGAGTTTTCGGTTTTGGTCTTCTTAACTTCCTCAAGCTTTTTAGCATATTTAGGGCAGTTGGTCTTAATGTGCCCTCTTTCATTGCAACCATAGCAGGTTGCGTCCTCCATCTTCTTGCAGTCCAAGGTCTTATGCTCCTTGGACTTGCAGATCCCACATGCAAAAGTTCTCGACTGTTTATGCGAGTTCGATCCATACCTGCACTTCCCGAAGTGCTGTTTCTTGCAGGTTCTGCATTTGGGTTTTTCACCTGACTGCTGGTTGTCCTTTAAATCCTTGCCAGGCTTAGCTGCTTTTCCCTTGGCAGCCCTAGGGCAATTAGTACTGATGTGCCCCTTTTCGCCGCAGCCATGACAGTTTGCCTTCGTTATATCCCTACATTCGTGGGACTGGTGGCCAGCTCTTTTACAGATGCCACATTGCTTTATCTTTTGATTTGATCGACACTGACCCCAGTGTCTTCTTTTGCAGGTTTTACATTTTGGTTTTGCCTCCTTTGGTTTGGACTGGTTATAGCTTGAACCGGTCTTACTCTTTTTGTAACCTTTATTTGGGGTATCATCACACATTCGCTTATAATCCTTCAACACACGGTCCACGGCGTTGCTTACGGCGGTATTTATCACAGCCTGTAACTCGGTGCTTATTAAGTTCAGTCTTGCATCATCATTCTGATTAACTGGATGATGGTGAGCTTCAGAGGAGTCAGCCATGGTGAAGCTTTGAAGGCTACTATCCAAGTAGAAACAAGTTGTTTAATCATATAGTGAATTGTCGAATTTTGATGAATAAATAGCCATGGCGCAATTAAACCATATAGGCCAATAGATAGAATTTAATTTATTTGATTATGTTTTGCCTAAGTTTAAATAAACCATCTTTGGCATTAAAGCGGAATATAATCCTTCATATTTAGCAGACAGGGGACATAAGTCACAACTGCCAATGTCATACTGACATCTTTTATATATAGCACAAGGGCTTGTTCCAAAGGACTTATGATGGCTCAGAGACCTTGTCACTAGGGAAATTTTAAAACATAATCGTTGATTCCTTTGGGTCGGAAAATTTCATAGTTCATTGTCTTGACAAGAAGTTATGAAATAAAACTATCTTTTTCATGTATTCATCTTTACTCGTATGTATTCATCCCAAATGGATGTTTTGATGCGTACATCATTTTCGACGTTTACCAGCCATGATTCCTATTGACCATTTACGCTAAATAAGGGATTTGGAAAAATTCCTAATATAAGGATGACAAGTGTGATTTTTATAGCATCACGGTTGTCGGGAGTGTTAACACATTTTCAGGTGTTAACAAGGATTTGAATCTCTTTTTAAACAGATTTTACCATCTTAGCTAGGTCTTCAATGACATTCAAGCTAGGTCAAACCATTTAAGATTCTCTTTTAATAATTATACTGGCAGGAAAGGAATGATATTTATTTTTGTTCAGGATTTTTATCATAATCCTAATTTATAAGTTAATAATAGCACAAATGGCCTAGTCGCGTAGACAAGTTTAATTTATACGCCATGATTTCAGAGAATCAAAGCATGAAGGTATACTGGCACAATAGGCCTAGTCACAAGGACGTTTATAATTTATAAGCTATGATTTCAGAGAATCAAAGCATGAAGGTTTGAACCTAGTTCATTACCTTTATATGACAGGGAGTCGTTGCTACTACTGTCTTTTGGTTCATATGGAAATGAACAGGGCCTGTAGGCGCTATATTACCACGTATGGTCAAAATGTGATCATCTCGAGTGATGATCTAAACCCATGATTCAGAGATCATTACATTGGGTTAGGAATCTTTTGAAGAATCCATTAATAAGAATGACGTGTGTGATTTTTAATGAATCACGTCTGTCAGGAGTGTTAACATATTTACAGATGTTAACAGGGATTCGAATCTTTTTAAACAGGTCTTACCATCATGGCCCGGCCTTAAAATGACCCGAAGGCTAGGTTTCACTCTTAAGATTCTTATTAATATTAACGCAGAACAATCCTAAATTGAGGTGTTAAATATGGATCTGAATCTAATTATGGAACTACCATCTTTGCCCTACCTCAAAATAATGCGTGGCTAGGTCTCGTCCTTTTTAGATTTTGCCATTTTATATAAAGGTAGATCTTATAAAAGGAATGTCTGAATGAAAATTTAAAGTTAATTATTCCACTATAAAATTAAAAAAAATACAGATGTGCCCTAGACGGGACTTGGAAGGAATAATGTTGTCCTCGAAGGAACTGAAAGGTAATTATGTCCTTATAAGGACTATTAAGGAAACGATTTTTAGCAAAAGGAGTTTCTTCTTCATTTTATTTCTGAATGCCTTCTCCTTGGTTGCATGTTTCGTCCTAGCCGCTGTACGAAGGTCAGCAAATTAAGGCTCCTGGTGTGGAGAATTATTATTACGGCTTCTTCGCTTGGCGACGTATCCAAATATAAAATTTTGGAAGCAGAAATTCCAGATAAGGATTGAGAATATTCCTATGTTAAGTCTAGACTCAGAAGATTAAGGAATGTGCAAATGTGTCATTGAGATTAAACACAAAGAGCTAGTGTTTAATTCACTCAATGTTGGCTCTGATACCAACCTGTCACACCCCAAATTTCCACGTGTTACCGGTGGGCCCGGTAGGGGAGTAACGTGACGTGGTTGGCAACATCATAGTGAAACAACACAAAATATAAATGCACAGCGGAAGCAAAAGGATAAATATATTACAATCCGTAATAGTGTAACATCAAAGTATTACAACGGAAGTAAAGGATCCACAGGCGGATCGAAAATAAAATAACACTGTTCAACAGACTTTAGGCATCTAAGCTTGCGAAACTCTTTATTGATGCTAGGAGTAGCCAGCCAATTCCGATTAGTACCTGCACTTAGCCTTTTTGAAAATACGTCAGTTTACACTGGTAAATACAATCAACCGACTCATTTGAAAAGGTTTTTAAAACGATTGATTTGCATGCACATGGCACAAATAATATTTTATAACTTGGGATAATTATTTAAATATAATACTTGTAAACGAATTACATGTTTCTTATGCGTTCAGTTGCCCGATCCGTAGACCGGGTTAAAGATCAATTGACTCACCACTTTATTCAATGAGACACTGACAGGTGTACGCCTACACCTGAGTGCTAAGGTCGTGGCCATTTCGTAAAATGATGCCAGGGATATCCGGGACAACGGTCATTAACCCCCCAAAGGCTTTAAGCAAACAAAACATTTCAAAACGTAGCATATCAATGATTTAACCTCTATTCGATTAAATATTCAATGCCGGACCAAGCGGTATTTTATATACCGTACCCTAAGCCCGTATAGGGAAAATAAGTTAAAAGTATTTACCTGAGCTAAATATAAATTCAATCCCAGCCGTATCAAATCAGCAAGTACAGATAGCTTTTACTGGGCTCCTAAATCTGGAACGAAGGTTTTTAAATAACCTATTAGAATCCTAACGGGTCTTTTATTAAGCCTTGGCTTAGACCGATTAGTTTTCAAAGAGAAGATACGGTTCAAACGCATGATAAGGCGAAGACCGGAATAGAATGTGATTTAGACCCGACAAGTTCGGAGACTTGTATAATATGGGTATATTATACACACTCTGGATTTTGAGATAAAACCGATAAGGTTTGACCCGTTTCGGCTAATTTATGTAAACTAGTTACATAAACCGAACCGAACGCTTATGAAGCGTAACGGGTAACCATAAGATTCCTAAACAGGTTTCCTAAGTTAACATGCCTTAAATATGTTGTGATATCATTAGGATACCTTCCATTATGCCCAAAACGAGTTTAATCTCATATTAAGCCCCTTAGGGGTATTTTGGTTATTTTAAAGATTATAAAAGGGATCAATTAAGCTTCTGTGATCCGGGTCTGAATAAATCAGTAAAATAACTTATTTTAACAGGTTAAAACATTTGGTTATAAGTCTTATATGCCAAAATAGTTTTAAACCCTAACTATGCGTTTAATACGCGTATAATGTCGTTTTAAGCGATTTACGGGTTAATATAGGATTCTGAGTTTTTTTGATCAGTTCAACAGGTTCAAAATACTCTATTTATTATTTGAAATCAGTAGCAATTGGATTGGTATCAAAAGGATTTGTAAAACTCATTTTATGGCCGAAAATGGTATATTCGGTATTAACCGAATTAAGGCGATAATCCTAGCTTATGATCAGTTTTAAAAATAATTAAAAATCTTCAAAAATCCCAAAATATCATTTAACATCAGTGGGTAAAAGGTTTGGTGTTAAAAATTGGGTTTAGATAGGTTTTACGCTAATGACGCCGTTTAATTACTAATAAACGTTATAATTACGTCATTAAGCATAACTCTTAATCTAGACTTCCGATTGACGTGAAATTTTGCAGACATGATCAATAATCAGTAACTAAGATTATTTTACTTTCATATTTCTAAAAATCTCGTTTTATGGCTATAAGGGTAATATGGTCATTATTTAGGCAATTAACGGAACCGTCGGACAATCGAGGTTTCAAGTGGTATAAACGCAGAGGGTTATACCAACATGTAATTAGGTCCTAATAGAACTTTAAGGCATGTCTAAACCTATCAAAACCGGGTCAGAACTGTGGTCAAAGCAAAAGTCAAACTTTTGCGTCTTTCGGTTCCGAATTGGTTCAAAACAGAAAGTTGTCGAATCGAACAAGCGTAGACAAGTTTTTATACTTATTATCAATTTATAAGAATGATAAAATAGGTGATACGCCTTTTACATCGTTAATCATGCGTTAAATCAAAAATACCATTTCTGTTGACTTTTTCGGATAACGTTTGACTCGACAAACAACCTAGTTAGGATTGGAATCAGTGAGTGCCCTTTTAGGGGTTTATTACCCATATAAATACCAACTTATAACAACTTTCGCTTCGACAAAACTCTGGACCGTTTGTGTTTTATCGCTAAGTCAAACTGTAGTTACGACGGTTTGATTTCTAGGCTATAAACTAACCAAAACTTAATTTAGAAGGGTCAAGCATACTTACATAAGTCTAATGGATGATTAAGAAGTCTTGTATCAGGTCTTGAGCTCCTCAAAATGTCCAGAAATGAAGTGTGGTTGCATGTTGCAACTTTGTGACTTATATATGAACTTTAATCATGCTAGATGGATGCCAAATGGGTCTACCAAGGTTCAAGGATCATTACATGTGTCCCCTATAGTCTCAAAACCATGATAGGAAGCCCATTGTATTGCCCAAAGTCGATCTAAGTCGGTTAAGGGACTGAAACAGGCACCTGTACACGTTTTCTGGTTCTGGCAGTCTGACGCGGGCCGCCTCACATTTTGTTAAATCTCACGCGGGCCGCCTGAGCCTTATGTTCAGGTTTCCCATTTTTCTTTAATTGCATTGTGGCCCTTGGTCCCCCGAAAGGTCGTTTTCGAGTTGTTTCTTGCATTAAGAGGCTTTATATTTGACATATGGGGGCTTTAATACTTATACCCACTTTGTCAAGTCCTCGGGTAACTTTGTGATCACCCAAAAAGCCCTAATTTTCTATGTTGACGAATCTAACCATCACACACGAATTTTATCATAACTTTCTCATATGATAACGAAACTTGGTGAAATTTTTATGGTGCATTCTAGTGAGCATAATTAATCGTTACAAGGCTTCGAGTTTGCTATCAGGTCACTCAGAGGTATATCTTTAACATGTTGACACATTTAACCCCTGTAGTTTGTAATCTCTCACTTTCTTTCACAATTCGCTTCGTATGATCCATGATCCATTCGTTTAAGGTTATAAACATCATGTAGGGTTATTGTAAAGTATATTTATTCATTGTTGACACTTTGAACCCTTATATTTACACAGTTTCATTGTTTGTCAACTTTAGTCCTTCAAGGACATTCTTTCATACGTTCAAAGGTTATGACACGTGTCAAGACATTATAGGACGTAAATTTTCGAGGTGTTACAGTATACAACACGTTAAAATAGCCTATCCCAATAGAGTAGCGGGAGGTAACATGTTTAACTTAACAATACCCCGAGACTAATGGGCGGTGCGTTAATCCTATAGCGTTATAATTATTAAGGTAGGCTAGCAAAATTAATGAGCATATAACAACCAAATAGTTTACATAGCATACGAGATTAACAAGCATGACATATAGTCTCATGTTAAGCATGGATAGAGTATGTTTAAAATAGTTTAAGTGTCATGTGATTTTGTATAATATACATGTTGCATCCCAAAGCGTTAAAGAGTAAAAAGGGATCGAGTATACTCACGGTTTTGCAAGCTTTCCTACTTGAAATCCCGCGAGTGATGTTGGTGGATGAATTAGTTTGGAGCACCTTGTCCTTCTACACGAAGAAAACATAGGTGTGTGAGTTTGGGGAAATTGGAAGATTATAGATTCGGAATTTAAATAATATGAAAATAAACATAAGAAAATAATCATCTTGTACACATAGCACATGTTCTTGACACTATTGAAACTCAAAAGAGTTGTATGTTTTCATGGATTAAGGTCCATTAGAATCGTAACATGTGTATTGTCATAGGTGATGTAACATACTCTTGACAAGTAACTATTAAGTTATCATCAAGTCTAGCTACTTAGATTTATATAGATTATATAGATAACATATGAATATTTTATAAAGATTACAAGTCCTATAGATCAAGCATGAGGTGAGATTGAAGTCTCCATTTAGGCACCTCTTAGTGTCATATAATTCATACATAAGGTAGGAAGAACAAAGCTCCCATTTAGGTACCTCCATTGTTCACCACTACACTTGTTGTCATAAACAACAAGGAGGGTCATGAACTTACAAGCATTAAGGAAATAATAACAACTAATCTATGGAAAAACATCAAGTAGTGAGTGGATTTCTATGAAGGATAGCCCAAGCTAGTCCAACTATCACACATTCATCAAGCTTCAAGCTTGAACACTACTTGTGGGTAAAACCCTAACTAAAACAGAATGCTTGTGAGGTTTTATCCTCTGATTTAACATTTCTCAGCCTTGTTTTTAAGCCTAACTAACCATTCAATTGATTATGAGCATTAGGACATAGGTTTGGGATGAGATAGACTCAAGTTCAACTAAGATTAACAAAGTTTAAGTGAAAACAGAAACTAACAGTCCACTTTGGAGCCTTTTTGGTGACATTCCAGAGCTTGGTTTTCCATGGAAAATCTCTGGAAATGTTCCTAAGGTTGTTCCAAGCAAGTGGGAAAAAGAATGGATGAAAAAGACCAAGTATTGAGCGAGTTATGCTCACTTTAGTGAAGTGTAGTGATTCTGCTCGAACTTCATATTAGCAGCAAGATATGAACTGATTTGAGAGTGTTGTGGATGATTTGCAAAGTGTAAAATGCTTGGAAAGCATTTGGGTTTTATAGGGGAGGATTAGGGTTGGGTTTGGTACACAATTAATGCAAGAAATGAGTTTAAACATCACTTGAAACACCAAAACCGCGCCCGAATTGAAGTCTGATAAGCTGTTCTCGAAACCCACAGGCTCGCGGGCCGCGTAAGGCATCCTTGGGCCGGGTCGCGGGCCGCCAGGGTGCCTGGGTTGGGCTGAATTTTGTTAAATGTCCAATTTAGTCCCTTAACTTCTATAAAATGTTATTTTAAGTTGTATTTGGTATAAGACTCATATGTAAAGGTATGTTATGCAATTGAATCATAAAACAGATTTAAAACAAGTATAATTATGTTTATTTGTCGAGAAATAGTATCAAATTAGCGTAATTTAGCATATAGATCAATAGTTTGCAAGTTTGACGTTTTTAGCACAAGGTATGAATAAAGTGTCACATGAAGGATGTTTTTGAACGTATGAACATGTATAAGACGTATATAACAAATGTAACGAAAACACAAATTTCATTATGATTCAAGCCTCGGATTTTACATTGTTTACAATGAAAGAACGATTACAAGAGTACAAGGTTTCCGAAAATAGAATTACAAACGAGGGTTTCCAAATATAGAAATTGCGAAATAGCAGGGTGTTACAGTGGTGGACCCGAGAACTTCAGTTCTGGGTGTATGGTTCCTAAACGTATCCTGATGACTTTGCAATAAAAACAACGAATTTATTGGCGAACTTAAAGCTTCCATGCCATAGATTTAGATTTTGAAGACCTCGTATTTGAAGGCTCCTGCATCGATTGGGACTCTTGTGAGGACGACATGTGGTTCTTGTCACATATTCAAAAACCATCTCAATTTGCCGTGTTGGCGGTGGTAATCATCGGAGCTGGTGGTGATGATGGTTGATCTACAATCTGATTATGGGAAGGGCTTTCTATTTTTTGAATAATTTACATAATGGCCCTCTGATCAAATATATAATTAATTACAATAATAGACCCTCTAGTTATTAAAGGGCATTTTCATCATTTTAGTAAGATTTAACAAAAAAAATTTAACAAAGTTTGGGATTAATACTCAATATTATGACAAATTAAAACGCTAATACCTGATTTTGCAACAAAAAAACTATCAGTTCCCGACATTGAAATTTGGCAGAAACCACAAGGACCAACGGTGTAATTGTTTCTTTAATTAATTAAATTAAAAAGGAAATAATATGTGATGATTTGGAAAATGTAATGATATGTAACGATGTTTGTAGGTGAAATTAAGAGTTTTTAAGTATTTATAAGGATATGACGTAGCAGTTTACTAGAGTTTTTTTTTCTAAACTAGTCTTGGTAGAAAAAATATTTACCTTTTGGTGTTCCTAAAAAACTATTTACCTAAATAGTGTTTTTTATTTGTTTTGCATTTGTCTTTTCTTTTTTAGACTTGTTTTGTTTTGTTATTTTTTAATTCAATCATTCCAGTCTCAATATCAAATAAATACAAAAGTAAACCATCAGTCTCAATATATACAAGCGAAAACAAAAATGTCAAATAAAAGCGAGTCACTAGCGGTTTTAATATCAAACAAAATAAGAAGTTTTAGTCTGGTTCATATTAAAAACACGTTTGTTAAGCGAGGACAACCATTTTTATCTTGTTTTGAATCACATGTAATACTACGTTAATTTGAATCGTATGTGTAAAACAAACCTATATTAAAAAAAAGTATATGAAATCCTATTGTTCAATTTTTTGTTAACTTTCTACTCCATCATAAAAATTACAAAATCACAAACAAAGTCTACAAAGTCAACATTTGAATAAATTTATTTGTGGGCGCTCGAGGAGTAAAAGTGAAATTGCACTAATTTTAACGTTATTTTACTAATTTCGTGAAAATAACGTTAAACACAGTGGAAGGTTAATCATGCATCGTGTAGTGGCGTTGATAGCTGAAAGACAAAAGGGTACATGCACTAATCGGCCGTGTCCCAATTATTGAGTGTTATGTGCTTTATGTTCAAGATTTGATGCAAAACTACTTTCAAGTTAGGAGCCTCAAACTTTCTATTCATACGGGACAAAGGTAAGGTTGTCTATATCTTACGCTCTTCAAACCCTACATTAGCTTTACTATCGGTTGTATTTATTTACTATGATGAAGAAAAACTTTAAATAAATTTAGTGAAGAAAATCCAAAAAGTTGAATAGATTCTAAAAGATCGATTTTATCTAGCTTTAAATAACTATGCGAAAAACTCGGAACAACAATTTATTGTTCTAACTGAACAACGTATAGTTTGAATTCCTTGCAACCCAAGAAACCCGTAATCAGTATCAATATTCAGTTTCCTTATTCAAACGCCTTTTCCGATTTCCATATCCACTTAATCCCATTATAAATAAATACCACTCCCCTCTTCATCCTCAAACCACACATACATACATACATACACACACAAAGCCACATTATAAATACCACTTCCCTCTTCACCCTCAAAAAACACACAGAGTCTGCAGTCATGGCTATAGAGACGAACAAAAGAAACAGAAGCACGAGCCGTGATGGCGGGTACGAATGCAAAACTTGCAAAAAGAGATACGAAACTTTTCAAGCACTCGGAGGCCACCAAGGAACCCATAAAAAGGTCAAACTCACCGACGAAAGTAATGATGCATGCTTGTTAAATCTTGGTATTGTGGTTCGCAAGTCTTCGGGGTTGCATCGATGTCAAACGTGCATGAAAGAGTTTGAGACTGGGCAGGCGTTGGGCGGACACATGAGGCAGCACAGGCTCGAAAAAGCTTTGATTTTGATGGAGAAAGAGAGTATGTGGCGGCAACAGGCGGTAGTGGAGAAGGTGGAGAATGATGTGATATTCGCGGCAACAAGCGGGACGAGGCCAAAACCGAGTTGGTTTTGGCAGCACAAGAGTGGCGACTATCTGTTTGACATTTAGGCTTATGGTAAAAAAGACATTTGATTCATTCGATTTTTTTGTAAGGATCGGCGACGAGATTTAATTTCCTGTAATTCTCTAACTAATTCGTTGATATATATATATATAAATACATACATATTACTCGTACATATATATTCATACTCATATGTATATGTGATTATATATATATTGATACACATGATCAACTCTTAAGACCGAACCCAATATATTCATTGTACAAATATAACTTAATGTTCTTTTAGCAGTCGAGTTGGTCAGGTCATAAGAATAAAACCTATACACCATGTAATGTGCGGTAGATAATTCTTTTAGAACACAAGAAAGCACAACAAAAAACAAACCAAACACAGAGTGTATTCCACAAATAAAAAGCCGAACTAATTACATCACACCAAAAAAATATATTTACACATGCAATGACAGACAAAAAGACGACCGACCTGTATCACAGAACAGTGTTGATATGGAGTGCTTTTAGCAGTGAAGTTGCCATCTGCTTCACCAGAACTTGACCACCGGAACTTTGACCATCTCTTCGTTCTTCAATCAAATTTTGAAGTTTCTGAGGCAAATTGTTTTCTACAATTAGTTGCTTCGGGCGTGGGTGATGTTCGTATACAGCCTGTCACAACATACCAAAACCGAGGTTCAGTATGTAAACAACTGGAGAAAAAACCATACGTAAAATTATATACTAATTTGGAAAATTATCGACCTTTATTAGTTTGAGCAGATTGAGACGAGCTATGGCGTCCTGGTGATCAAGCCTCGATATGAGCAATGGTGTCAACCCATTAACAGCCAATGTTGTATTTATTCGAGATGATTTCCTGTAAATTATGTGAATAAAATTCATGATGAATACCCGCATAAAGCATACAAATGAGCAACAAAAAAAGCCGAAGAAAACAAACGTGATGATCTTCAAAAAGGGTTCTAGTATGTGCAAGAAGAACTGTTCTGGACAGCACTGGAAGAATTTAACCAATTTTTGAACCGCGTCCTTTTTGAGCAAAGCTTGTTCCACTTTCTTGTCGTTATCATGTGCTAAACAAACAGCAATTGAATCTAAAGCAGTTACAGACCAAAGTTGGTCTTCAAGTAAACTCAAGTATACATCCATCCCACCATGAGCTCTTAACTTCTCCCTTGAATTGCGTGATGCGTGGGCCATATCACATAATAAAGGTAACGCACATTGTCTGAGTGGAGAATCCGACATTATAAAACGCATTAAGTGCGGAATGATTCCGCTTTCCGCTGCTTGTTCTTGTCTTCTCTTGTTTATCTTGCATAAGTTGAATAGTGCGTTGAGGACCTTCAATGGAAAAAACAGTGCATTGTAAGATTATCATATTCTAGATTTAAAATTTTAATAACCACCTAATCGTTTTACTAACCTCGTGATGAATTTGAGACACGAGGGGACCGTCTTTGAGATCGAGATTCGGAATAAGATGCCTGATGGCATCGGCTCTTTGTAGGTGTTCCAAGCAGTGTGGATCAGTTGACAAATGATTGATGCATTTTAACAACTTTAACAGTATAGGTGGTTCTACTTTATCGAACATCTGAAAGAGGCGGCTAAGCAAACTTTGGCTACACATGTAGGACTTCACGGTTGAGTCAGCACCAGCAAACTCAAGTAGAAGATCCGTCACTTTTTCAAGATATTCACGAGCCACGTCAGCGTTCCAAGGGGATACCATGTGAGACAGGAGCCCTGATGACGTGGCACTCCCTGGTCTAGCATTAAGAACTCCGGAACCGGAGAGTACGCCTGATGCTGTCTGAGATGCGATTCCCGATGTGGAAGCCTTTCCCTCATTGGATGCCGTTAGCACGGTCTTCTTATTCGCTAACTTATGTGGAGTCCTGGTTACCGCCTCGGTGTAAGCATGTTCTCTTCCACGACTAGAAGCCTCTGTACAATCACCAAAGAAAACTAGTAAAAAAAAAGGGTAATGCACGGTACCCCTGACCGCGGAGGAGATAACCCCTCCCAGGCCGCCACCCGACAAGCCTGAGCCTGGCAGTAAATACCCTTGCCGAGCCGACCCTTTGAGGGTACTTTGTTCGCCCCAAGGTTCGAACCCGGTACCTCTTGGTAAGAGGTGGGTGTCGGTGGCCAACTGGGCTACCCAGCTGGTTAAAGAAAACTAGTATCAGAATAGTAGGGTGAGAAAACTAGTATCAGAATCTGTACAATCTCACCAAACACGGATAAAGGTACCTTTTATTATAATCAAAAAAAGGAAAAAGGGCCCCAAAATTTCATTTCGCCTTAGGCCTCCAAAAAAGTTGGAACGGCCCTGGGTTTCGGTTTGCCCTTCTTCCATAACCGAAATAACCGAACCGATAGTTATATATTTAAGTGTTTTTCATGTATATCCATGTATTTGAAACATATTATCATGTATTTTCCGTGCATTTGAAACATATTTTCATGTATTTTCTGGGTGTTTCATGTAATTTTCATGTGTTTTCATGTATTTGTATGCTTGAAAATGGTTCAAAACACTTGACCAACTATTTTAAGTTTATAAATTGCACAAGTTTTGTTTTTGGTAATTAACCAAATATAACCAAAACCGAACCGGCCGACATATTAACCGAATTAACCGAACCGACTTAACCGATGGCTTTCGGTTATGGTTTTTCCTAAAACAGAACTTTGGTTATAGGTTTCGGTTATGTGTAAAAACCGAACAGACATTTGCTCACCCTTACAGAATAGTAACATAAAGCTGAGATATTTTTGTAAAAATACTGATGTTTACCAGCAAATTCAGCCATCAAGAAATCCATCCCGTTGGATTTCTTCTCATTAGAAGAATGCAAAAGAGGAAGTATGCTTTCGTGTTTCTCCAAGCCCGTAAGATGTCGAACGTACTCGAGCTGACCCGAAAAATGGCGTGAAGGCGGTTCTTTCTCCAACAAACTTAAAAGTGGCCTCACATTTTCTTGCTGAGTTGCAGAATATCCATTTGATACAGCATCCATCGATTTCCTAGGCCTATCAGTGGACAACCTTCCAAAATTAGAAAGCCGTTGTTTAGGTTCTGCGTCATGTGACGGATCAATTTTATCTCTCTCCATTGATGTTGAATTGGGTGATCTTGAGGTAACCGGAGCTTCAGTGCTAGTGTTGCTTGATTGATGTTTATCTGTTTCTAGTGTGAAGAATCTCGAATCAGGCGAGTGAGAAGATGAAAGTCTAGAAGATTCCTGTGGGCCAGCAAAAGGATGATCTGTATGGCTACTTGGATCCAGTGGGCCAGAGCGGGGCCGCATGGGTAAACCATCCATTGAAAAACCACCTGCACCTGATATGGACGCTAGCCTCGTTGCCTCATTTAAGCTATAGAGGGTATTTATGAGCCTGAGTAATATTCCATTTTTTGCAGCTATTCGACAAAAATCATTCCTAAGGGTTGATCTCTGAAGCTTAAACACCTGCCACATGCCATCAATAGCTAGGTGGACCATTTGCCTGTATTTTGCATAATCAGCCTCGAGAAATCCCACAAGAACGGGTATCCCACGGCAAGCGATAAACATTTGCAACGTCAACGAGCTGTAACAGAAAGCTTCCACCTCAATCGATAATCATCGTAAAGCAAAACACAGCACTCTATGCAAAAAAAAAAAAAAAAAAAACAGGGGGCAATTTCATATATACCCCTATAAACTTGCAAAATATCATGTATACCCATACAAAATTATAAATATCATATATATACCTTTATAAAGTAGTTGAAATATCATATATACCCAATTCATTAAAAAAAATTTAATAAATGACAATTTTACCCTTATTTTTCTAAAACTGTGGAATCTCATAAATGACCTTTAACTTCAAATATTATATTTAGACATTTCTAGCTTAATTTATTTAGCTTAAATATAATATATGGAGTATACTATTGTTTATGGGTAAAAATAAAAAAATAAAAAAAATGGGTAAAAATAAATTTAAACTAAAATGTGTTATATAAAAATATAAGTTAAAAGATGAGCATATATGAAAACTTGAAGTTCAAAAAATAAGGGTAAAATGATCATTTATTAGATTGTTTTTAATAAATTGGGTAAATTTGATATTTTAACTACTTTGTAAGGGCATATATGATATTTTTAGTTTTGGTTGGGTATATGTGAAAATTTTCAAGTTTGTAAGGGTATATATGAAATTTATCCAATAAACAATGTAAAAAGAATATGCAAATTAGCAAGACACGAGACCTTGACTGACACAGTTGCTGCAAAAAGTAAGCCGCTTCCATACGAACCTCTCGTGTTCTGTCAGGCGCTGCAAAGCCCATAACAAGAGGGATCTAGAGAGGGTTCTTGACGATTAGAACACGTAAAAAGAAACATCTTACCATTTCATAATGTATACATAAATACTTACAAGGCCAACAAGACAAGCGTTTTCTTGGAAATCAGTATTATCTTTAATAATTTGATTTAAAACCTGCAGCACAGAGCATATAACCTGCACCTAAAGAACAGCAGTAACTACATTACTATCGCTTATTATAATCAGACAAGAAAACGAATAATATGTAACAAGCCCGGAAGCCCTTTCGAATTGCCATACCCGTGTCCTCGGAACTTCGAGCAATTCCAGAAGAGGAAGCAACCCGTGTTGTGTCATAAACACGTGTTTCTGCTCAGGACGGTGTTGGAAAAAAACAGTTAACTTGTGACAGGAGGACACGATCACATCTTCTGATTCTTCTGGTCGCAGTTGTGAAACTAGTTTGCCAAATTCAACAGCCTACATATTCATTGATGAGTTAAACAACTGTACACGATATACCCTAATTTGACAACTGCGTTTTAGAAAGATTGTACCTGAAGGTGAAAAAGATTGTCTGCAGGTAGTTTATCATCAAAGCCCTGATAAACAAAAAGATGAGAAGTCAAAGGTCTATAGTGAAGAAGTCAGATAGTCAACAACATAAGCCTGCTATCATGATATATAAAGCTTACCAGACCATCGATACCGATTACATCCTCCTTTAAAACACCCATCATTAGATGAAGTATATCTCCGCCATTAGACTGGCCCGGTTCATTCTCCATTTGTTTTTGAGCGATTGTAGCTCGTAATTGTGTTGCCAAGTCAGCTTTTCCACTATCTGTAACAAATGTGATACTTTGATTCACGTGTGATGATGAAGCAGACGTTGAAGCTTCAGCCGATCTATCGTCCTGATGTTTATCTATTGGCTGAAACAAATCGTCCAACGAAGCATCACCAGGTGTATCACTGAATTTACTCAGCTCAATTACTTCAACTGGTCTTCCCGTCTGTACACCCTTGCGGGAATCGTAGTTATGGGCATCGCTATCAATTACAACAGTGCTTCCGTTTTCTTTGACTTCTTTACCTACTGCGGTTTTCGATTTTGACTCCGGAGATCCAGATTCAGCATTTGTTATCACAACCTCGGTGGGTTTCAATTCTAATGGTTCATGCACTTCTGCTTGATTAGAATCTTCATCCTTAGCGGATGAAGATTCTATTTTTTCATGAATAGCTAAAGTCATAACTTCGTCTGCCGAAACAGAAACATCGTCTTCAGATGCATCTGTTTTTTCCTCAGTATTCTGATTAATTAAATCATTTTCCTCAGCTGATACCGACTCTGTTTTATTTTCCTGAAATTGGATATATTACTTAGTAAAAAGAAATAAATAACTAGAGGGCTGAGCAGAAAACCAAAAAACCGATTTAACCGAACCAGAAAAAACCAAACCGCACAGAAAAACCGAGAAAAAAACAAACCGAAATTTACGGTTCGGTTACGGTTTTGCATTTTATGAAAACTGAAAAAAACCGAACCTAAAAAATCTTTTTTAATGTTTGTTATGCATTGATATAGAAATTATTATTTTTATTCTTAAATGTTAAGTATTTATAAAAAAACATTAGCATTTTATTTGTTTTTGTAATGATTTATCTATTGCATACAGGAAATAACAAAATTTAACATAAAAATTAAATGATTTTCCAAGAACTATAAAAGAAAATGTCTTACTAAAAACTTTGAAAAAAAACATAAAAATAGATTAGAATGTTAGGTTTATGAGAACAATATTAATTATAAAGGTTAAACATAATAACTTAAATGTAAACATCTAAGAAAGATTCTTAAATCTTGGATTATACTTTTTATTTTAGAATCTTATGTAATTTTGTTCCAAAACCAAACCATTGCTAAAACCGACAAAACCGAAACCGAACGGTTTTCAATAACCGAAAACCTAACATTTCGGTTACGGTTTTACCATAAAACCGGACCAAACCGTGCACACCCCTACAAATAACTATATTGCCGAGGCTCTAAAAGATGATGTACGCATGAGTTCCAGTTAAAAGAAATACTTTGACTTTCTCGGAAGATAGATTCTCAACAGTGCTTAGGTCATCTGCATTTGAGCTTTTGACACCCACTGAACCATCATCATCATCTATGTTTCTGAGATTAAAAAAAGGGTTCTCTAGTTCAGATATATAAGCATGATGTTTAACAGCATCATTCAGTTAAAAATTAGCATGTAACTACCTAAGTGTACCGCTATGCCGGAGTGAAGACGGCAATACAACACGCCTAGAATTTTGTATCCAAGGATGAGAAAGCAGCGTCTTTGCATCGGGTCTCAGCCTAGCATCCTGAAATACGAATTAAACGTCAAACGAAGCATATATAATTGTGGTCACTATAGTAATTTGCAAGCACAGAGAAAACCGGATATATTACACCTTACCTTTTTAAAGCACTGGCGGAGAAAAGAAGTTATGCCAGGTGACAAGCTATCTGGTATCGGAGGATTCTCATCCTGAAAAACATTGAGAAATTTCAGTAAATGGGTTCGTTATGGTAATTTGACCATTTACAAAAGGTTAATCGGGTGTTGTGGTTTCATTATGATAAATCGTTAATAAAAAGAACACCTGAACAATCCTAAAGAGAGCAGGCATGGGTTGAAGATCATAATAAGGAGGTACACAGGTAAGTAGCTCAATCACAGTACAACCAACACTCCATATATCAGATGCAGCACAAACTCCTGACATTTCAATGACCTGCAAAAGATAAAAGTTGAAAAAAGTCACAAATGTAAAGGTTACTATATGATCTCGATATCCTGCCACACAAAAGTAGAATAAGGTAATAATAAACAAAGATACGATCATACGAATACCCTAGGTCAAAAAGTTATTTGAAATAAACTACCTCAGGAGCCATCCAGTAAGGTGTACCAACAACTGAATGTGTATTAACATCAGCCTCAGTTAGCTTTGTGGCAACCCCAAAATCTGCCAATTTTACAAGACCCTGAAAATGGTATTTGACAGAATTAAAAAGGTAAGATTCAATTAGAGGATTTAGAGCTAAAAGAATAAGGGGAATAAAATTTAACCCAATTGGTGGTGATATAAGCAGATCTACCTCTCACATCAGCAAAAAGGGCAACTTTACTTATTGGGAAACTGTCAGAAAAACACCCTATTTACCTTCTCGGTCTTTGCAAATACGTCCCTAACCATCTTTTTTTGCATGATTTAATCCTTAAACTCGTTGAAATTTACCAGAAGTGCATACTTACCCTTGAAACCGGTTACATTGTGCATTGCTGTCAGGATAGCCAGATCCTTGGGTTTTATTTTTTTAAGTTTTTACATAATTAAAGGATAATGAGATAACCATAGTTGTCAATAGTGAATAGCGGTGAGCGGTCAATAGCGACATGCTACCTATATGCTACGTAGCGATAGCGACGAAATAGTGCCCACTATTTCATGTTTAGCGATAAGGTTGTAGAAAATTTAACAAATAAAAAATATCTATTTATAATTTATATATATGTATATAATGTTAATTTTATACTTTTAAGTATAAATTTATAAGTTTAAGGACCAAATGTAAGCTATTGAAGATAGAGGGGGGTCAAATGTTTAAATACACAAACTAATTTAGTAATTTTACACTTTATGTAAAAAATACAAGTTTTAGGGACTAAAAGTAAACTAGTGAAAGATAGAGGGGTTAAATGTTGAAATACCTAAACTTATTTAAACCTAAAAGTCTAAACCACCATGTTACGCAGCCACTATCTTCTTCCCAGTTTCTGATAGAAAGCAGCACCGGCGTCGGAATTCTTACCGGAATTTACCATCGGAAGTCGCTATGTGGCCAATATGTGATCGCGAGGTACCATGAAGCGGCATATGGCCGCCTCGCCACGCTATAGTGTCCGCTATGGACGCTATTGACAACTATGGATATAACATAAATGAAGTTAAAATGAAAACCATAACTGCGTACTTAATCATAAAGATATTCATGTAAGCAAATAAAAAAACCATGTGGCGTCCGTGTCAGCATGAAACCAGTTTCAAGGGTATGATACACACTTTCGGTAAATGTCAACAAGTCCAAGAATTTAATCATACAAAAAAGGTTTAGAGGCTTATTTGCACAACTGGGAAAGTGCATTGGGCTTTCTGACACCTGCCCCAAAATATTTATAGCATTATTCAGTACACTAGGTCACAAATTACACTTAAGTGGCCTTAAGCAGGAATTTTTGGAACATGTTACTTAATAGTTAACACTACCATATGAACTAGCTGCTTCTAAGGAGTAAGAAAAAATTTACTTACCTCTTTAGTAGTCAGAATATTAGCACCCTTAATATCGCGATGAATAACCCCTTGTTCATGTAAATAAACCAAGCCTTCCAAAACTTGAGCTATATAAACAGCCACCAATGATTCAGGAAACGGCCCAAATTTGTTCGGCTTAATAATGTTTGCCAGTGAACCGTTCTCCACATACCTGAGGTTAATTAGAGCACCATCAAACAAAACCAGTGCTTTCAAAGCTGACACAATTGATGATCATATTAAGAAAATTACTAAACAATGACATACACTCATACTTAGTTACTTACTCAAGAATTATATGAAGATGTGCCTTTGTCTTTAAGGATCCAAGATATTTCACAATATTTTTGTGGTTCAAATTCTACATCAATAGAAACGCATCATATAACATGACCATAAGTATCATCATCATCATCAGGTAATTTAAATAGCCATATATTACCATGAAACAGAAACATTATCCAAGTGATTTATATATTTATGTACTGTTTGTAAAATAATTACAACGAAGCTAGAACAAGTGGATTACCTTAAGCAAGTCAATCTCTTGCTGAGAAGTTACCAAGATCGATTGATTTACGATTTGTCCATACATGAAGCAAAAAAAGGTGTTAATGTAAAACAAAGTAGTTGCGTATCGATATTCTAACCAGCCATATAAACATATAGCCAACAGGAACATCTTATTATAAGCCACTAGAAACGCATTAGAGATGATAACTTCAAAAGAGAAAAAAATGATTAATCATACCATGATGATATTAAGATCCTCCTGTGCAATATTCTCCAAAGACACTTGTTTGATCGCAACAAAATCCCCATTCTCCAAGTCTAGACCCTTGTATACTCGACCATATGCTCCTTTCCCAATCTCATCTCCAAGCATCTTCCAAAGTTTAAAAAGAAAAACAGATTAATATGCAGATATCACGTGCCAAAAGTAGACTATCTATAATAAATTAAATACTCCACAGGGAAGAAATATAAAAGGAAACTTGGTCTTTGTTCACAATATTCCTCTTGCATGTAAAGAAACTGCTTCGAGTTTCTACAACTCGAAAACATGAGCTTTCGACTTTTTGTTATAAAAGAGTAACAATTTATTCATTGACTTAAGTCTCTACTATATATTAGAAAAAATGTTTATTCTGCAACAATTAAGTGTTTTTAACAACTAACTCACACACCCACTGAAACTATCCTAAATCCACACCAATGTCCACCGTGGGACAAGAACCCTCAGCAACTTGGGAAGAACCACCTTTAGAACACTCCTGGATAGTGGATACCACTAGACTACAAGCCCTTAGGTCGATTAAGTTAAATACATATTCGAATAAGAGTATTCTCTAGTTATAAGGAATTATCAGTCACTGGGTTGTGCTATTTCTTTTTTTTAAATGGCAAACAAGCTCACCCACCCATGTTTTCTAAAATAATCAAATTGGTCGCGGAGACTTGAGCAGTGTCTCGGTTAAACTGGCCAACGACAAACAAAATCAACTGATTTGGTGTTGTCAAACAAAGAATGAAAAACTGGATACTCCTTGGCTTTAAAGATAACATAAAGTACTTTCCAATTATAACAGATTTAGATTTGCACACAAGTTAAACATCAATATTCAATTTTCGTGCCGTTTACTAGTTTTCTTATAAAGTCAATCCCCGCGTCTATTTATTTGCATAACTCCATAAAGCCTTGGAAGCACATATTACATGGGGAATAATTCTATCGCATCAGAGAACGTAAATGCTCGTTAGGTTGTAAGCCTTACACTCTTATCATTCAAAAAACCCAAAGCCCTAATTCTAAAAGAAAAACTTGCTAATATTTTCCAACAACCTCATTATTCAACTAGAAAGCATCATACCTACAAAACCTACCTATGAGATCTCACATTCTCACGCGATACAGAATTACAAACTACTTTTCCAATATATAATGCTACTGAACCAAATCCACAAATGTGATACAGGCTGCCAAACACATAGCACAAATTCAATAACTTACAGCCCCAAATTCAATTACATTACAATTAGTTATGAAACATTGAGAACCTAACAGTATTCCATCTAATTGCTTGAAAAAGGTTAAATATTTCGTCAAAATTTCAGATCACGGATGAAATTGAGTCCGAAAACTGTAAAATTCAGCATCCAAAGTGAAAAGCAAACAAAATAGAAGGAAATGATGAAGAATTCTTACATATTTGTTGTCTAGGGTTTTGTTCCTAGGAAAAGCGGAGGTAACCGGTTGGCGAGACATATCTATTATCTCTGTGTATCCCCTCCTCCCTGTGTGTTAGAATTGCAGTAAGAGAGGGGAGGGTTTTGACTTTTGAAAGCGGAGGTAACCGGTTGGCGAGACATATCTATTATCTCTGTGTATCCCCTCCTCCCTGTGTGTTAGAATTGCAGTAAGAGAGGGGAGGGTTTTGACTTTTGAGAAACCCTAGAAATGAAGTTGTGCCATTATATATGATTGTTTGTTGGTGATATAAATAAAGTGGTGAGTGATTTTTGAAATTGGGGGAAAAGAAGATGGGATGGGATGGCCCGCCTGAAAGTGATCGGCAGTAGAAGCTCCGATGAGGGGGAAAACAAACACAGTTGTTAGGTTGATTGGTCGGCAATCTTATGTGTTGTTTTTGGTGTTAGTTATATGTTTATGTGATATAAAAGCTAGTGGAAATGGAAATGCCAATCATATTTAAGAATTTTAAATACAAATAAAAGCATAATTTCGAAGAGCTTGTATGTGTTGATATTATTTAAAAATTTTAATTTTAATTTTAAATACAAGAGCATCGTTTCGAGATAAGTTTTACATCAATGGACTCGTATCGTCGTTCTGATAAAAAGCCGTAAAAAACTGTTTGTAATTTGGAAAAAAAAACATAATTCCGTTAAGTTTTTTTAATGGGGGACCAGTGTAGTAAAAAATAGGTGAAAGGTGGGACTGGTGGGAGGAATATTTAAAGATGGGAATGTCAATGGCCAAAGACCTCTAGTTGGGATTATTACAGGCCAATTCCCCAAAATGTTAAGCACTTAAAAGCTTAAATTCTGATGTTAGGACACGTGCATTCACATTCAACTCCCTAAAAATATACATACATTCCACTAAAAAACAACTCCTATATCAATATATTTCCAGTAAGACCGTGGGGTATGGTAGGGCTTGGGTTGGGGCATGAGTTGACACCTGGAATTGGAGCCCCCCCCCCCCCCCCCCGGCGCCTAGTGACGTGTCCGTGGGGTATCGCGGGGTGTGGGTTGGGCTTGGGTTGGGTGCACCGCGTGGCAGATTATTAAAAAAAATTACAAAAAATTTATAAAATTCACACAACATTTATAAAAAAAAACCTACAATTTCATTAAAATTTTAAAAATTACATAATCCTAAAAATTACATAATTCCTAAAAAATACAAAATAAAAAACCTAGAGCGTTAGGTAAATTTCAAAAAGGGCGATCTTGTCGAACGTCTTTCGCTCCTTGCCTCGAAACTCTATGTTCGCCACCGCCACCCGGTCCTCGTGGCTTAACTCGCCGCTCGGAACGGCTTCGTAGTAAGCCTTGAAACGATCGAGCTTGGGCCGTAGCTCGCGCCATTTATGTTGGCACGCGTTGAGGTTGTGTCGGTCGTTTCCGACGTTAGGTCGGTAGGTTGCGAATGCTTCGGGCCAATATTTTGTTTGGCCCGGTTGATGCCCCTTCATAGCGTCAACGACGCTTGTGACGAGAGTCAATTCTTCCTCGTGAGTCCAAGATGCCATGTTCTTCGGGCCGGGCTGGGGTAGCGGGTTCGTGGAATGACGTGGGTAGCCGGTGGGGTAGCGGTGGATAGCGACGGTTTGGGATGGGGTAGACGGTGGGGTTGGGGGTTACATTTATAGGGGATGTTGGGACCCGGGTGGCGGATTGGGGTAGCCAAACGGTTTGAATTTAAAATTCAAACTTTCAAATGGCCCGCTATGACATGGCGGGGTCAGCGAATAGGAGGCAGCCAACTAGGATGTCAAGACCGCCCCACGCCCGGCTTGAAACCCAAGCCCCAAGGGCCACACCCCAACCCAAGCTCACTCGGGGTGGTGGCTTGGGCGTTTTCCCCCAACCGACGCCCCAACCCAAGCCCCATACCCCATAGTCTAAAAACAAATACTTTTTATCTCTTCTTTTAAATTAAATAATATTTTTATAACTTTGTCATTACATTTTTCTCTCTCCTCCACTCACAACCATTTTCAATATATATTAAAAAATTATAGTGGGTGAACAGCGTCCCCCAAATATACAGATGAACAGTAACATTTTCTTTTTACTCCACTCACAACCACTTTTTATACTCTTTATATTTTAAAAATCACAAAACATAGATTTTGATTCCCTGTAAATGCTCTATTGTCCCTCATCAACAAATTATAAGTAGTAGTAAATTTCCTTACTATTGATTTTTTAAAGTTTTGGTTATTTGTGTTTTTTGTCAAATCATGAAAAGATCGATGATGCTTCCACTCTCTTAATTAAATTATATATAATAACAAGTAGACCCGCCTCCTAGCTCAATTGGTTTTCGGCCGGGGGTTTGCCAATGGCCACCCCGGTTCGAATCCCGGCGTCTACGGCTTGTGGGGCGGGTTCTCCCAATGATTGATCGTATCCTACCGAGGCATGGTGCGGTCTTGAGGGCAACCCGGTTTTACCCAGCTGTTACCCCAGCGAGTCTCTCGTGTGGGGCAGTATGGTTTCCGGGCGGAAGTCAGCTTGCGCGGCGGCAGGGGCCCGATCGAACATCGCGTCCGAGAGTGCGGGGCTGACGGGGGAATGTCTTCGACATGAACCCGGTGACCACTGGTCCAGTACATAACAAGTAACTATAACGTGTGCTATATTTAAGAATAATTGAAAATACAAGTTTTTCAAAACATGTCAAACGAGTTGAAATATAAATGGCGTAAAGCCAATTATGTAATTTAACAAATAAGTATTTTCCAACACATTACACATACAAGACGCCTAGAATTTTGGTTCGACCCTTTCAGGCTTAAACACATTTATGGTAAATACGTGCATTCATTTATCATACAACGCGCCTAGAGTTTTGTATCCACGGGTGAGAAAGCAGCGTCTTTGCATCGGGCCTCAGCTTAGCATCCTGAAATATGAAGTTAATGTTTGATTAATCATATATAACCGCGGTTATTATAGTCATCAGCAAGTTCAGAGCAAATCAAATATGTTACAACTTACCTTTTTAAAGCACTGGAGAAGAAAATCAGTTATGTCGGGTGACAAGCTATCCGGTATTGTTGGATTCTCATCCTGAAGAAAAAATTAAGCAAATTTTAGTAACCGAGGTTGTTATGACCATTGACAAAAAAAAAAAAAAAAAAAAAAAAAAAATCATTGCGGTTATACCAAATATCAGAACGGTTAGAACTGAATTTAAAAAAAAATCACAAAAATCATGTGGTAAATTTGGTTTATATAAAAAAAGAAAGAACACCTGAACGATCCTAAAGAGCGCAGGCATGGGTTGAAGATCATAATAAGGAGGTGCACCAGTAAGTAGCTCAATCACAACACAACCGACACTCCATATATCAGATGCAGTACAAACTCCAGACATTTCAATAACCTGAAAAAATAATAAAAGTTGAAAAAGATATACAGGTAAACTATGCTATATAGATAGAAAATAAAACTTTTATATACCTCAGGAGCCATCCAGTAAGGTGTTCCGACAACTGAATGTGTATTAACATCAGCCTCGGTTAGCTTCATGGCAACCCCAAAATCCGTCAATTTTACAAGACCCTGAACATGGCATTTGACAGAAGTAACAAGGTTAGAAGAGTAATTTAGTGCTAAAAAAATAAGGTATATAAACGGCGACTTTGCTTTAAATTACTATGCAGGGGTTTTGGAACATGCTAATACTACCATATGAACTAGCTTTTTAAATTAAACATTTACTTGCCTCTTTAGTAGTCAGAATATTAGCACACTTAATATCCCGATGGATGACCCCTTGTTCGTGTAAATAAACCAAGCCTTCCAAAACCTGTCGGAAAATAAAGTCATAAATACAAGATTTTAGACCTTACAGAGGAATTGATGGGCAGTAACACACCTGAGCTATATAAACAGCAACCAATGATTCAGGAAATGGTCCAAACTTTTCGGGCTTAATGATGTTTGCAAGTGAGCCGTTCTCCACATACCTGAGGTTAGTTAGAGCACCAGCATATAAACAATGCTTTCAAAACCGACACAATTGATATTCGTACTTACTCGAGGATTATATAGAGATGTGTCTCTGTCTTTAAGGATCCAAGATATTTCACTATGTTTTTGTGGTTCAAATTCTGCACCGAAAGAATTGTTATCATATAGCGTGACCATACATTCCAGATGCTTAAAGCTGTAAGTGTCATTATTATATAATTTATATAGCCATATATTTTCATGAACCACTAACAATAGACAAGTGATTTAAGATTTAAATATACATTTATTGTTTGTAAACTAGATACAAAAGAAAAAAAAAACAGAACGAGAGGATTACCTTAAGCAAGTCGATCGTTTGCTGAGAATTAACCAAGTTCAATCAATTCATGATTTGCCCATACAGAAAGCAAAAGTAAAGGTGTTAATATGATATAAACTAGTTGTGTATAACATGCTAACTAAGCAGTAGGACCAATTTACGACAAACCGTTAGAAACACGTTAGAGATGATGAAGTCCATTACATAACATGTACTAAATACTATAACTAACAATATATAAAATCCTATGAATATCTATGAAGAGACAGATATAATAACATATGATGGGGGATATTAACTTCAAACGGACAAAAGCGATTAAATCGTACCATGATGGCATCAAGATCCTCCTGTGCAATATTCTCCAATGACACTTGCTTTATTGCAACAAAATCTCCATTCTCCAAGTCCAAACCCTTGTACACTCGGCTGTATGGTCCGTTCCCAATCTCATCTCCAAGCATCTTCCAAAATCCAAAAAGTATTATCACACACAAATTCATATGCAGATATCATATTCCAAAAGTGGACCGTTCATAATTAAATAAAAGAGTAACGATATACTCTATTGGAAAAATGTTTGTTTTACGAAAGTTAAGTTAAACAACTATCCTAACGTAGTTGTTAACAGCGCTCATAGCGAGCGCTGAAGCGAATACCGTAGCGTAGCACACATGTGTCGCTATTTGATTTTGGCGCCTCCAAAGCAGGTAAATAGCGGGATTTTTTTTTCTGCTTTAATATAAATAGCAGGACCTATAGGTATAAAATTGTATGATTTTAGGTTTTTTGTTAAGTATGCATACAAAACAACTTATTTGGATATAATATACATATAAAATATTTCTAGAATTTTCTCTTGGTGTGTCGCTAAACATAAAACAACGCCCGTTATTTCATCGCTAGTTTGTCGCTATCGTCATGTATCCTAATACGAGTATCTTCTACTTCTAGTTAATAGTTATAAAGAACAACCCGCTGAATCGTGTCATTTCTCGCAAACAAGCTCACAGACCCGTCTTTCTGAAAACAATCAAAATCAGTCGTGCCCTACCAATAGCTCTGCTACGAGTGGGATTTTATAGGTATTATTGTTTGTTAGTATATAAAATTTTGGAATCATATGTTAGGTGGTGACTGATCCTATTAATCATGGGAGGAAGTATATATATATGATTCTGAAACTGAAAGTCTTACACTCTAGCTAGCATTCAAAAAACTCATAACACTAATGCTACAAAAACATGCTAACAAGATTTCAAACTGACACACTACAAAATCAAATAACTTACAACCCGATTAGATTGGTTATAGAATGTGTTTCAAGTGGGTAACGAACCAATGTTTTGGAACAATAAGAATTGTGGGAAAAAATGAATATGTCTTACATATTTGTTGTCGAGGGTCGCTTGCTGAGCCATCTCTCTCTCTCTCTCTCTCTCTCTCTCGCTCTCTCGGTGTGTGTATTAAAATTTCAGCAAGTGATATAAAAAGGAAGATGGGGGGCCATCTGAAACTGATCGCCAGCAAAAGCTACAGTGACGAGGGACAACAGCTGTTGTTTGGTTGGAAAGACTTTCATTATCAGCAGCAGAATAGTAGTGATGTGATATAAAGCTTAAGAAAAATAAAATATAAAAGTTAATTAACGGATAAGACCGTTGGGTATGGTGGGGCGGGGGTTTGTGGGATGGGTTAACACGTGGAACTTGAAAACTCAATACACAAACCCAAGTTGTTAGGGGGTATGTTGGGCGTGGCTGGACTGGCGTGGCCAAGCCACATCAAGTTTTTTTTTTAATATATATATATATATATATATAGAGGCCGGTTAACGTACAATACCTCTTATCATACATTATGTACGCGATGCCCTCAGCCGTACGATCTTCAATCGATCAAACGTGGGCGAAACTAATTTAAATGATTAAATTAATCATTTTAATATATCTAAATCATACCAGGAAGGTTAAAAACGTCATTGTGAGGTCATAAATCTCTGTAATTGACCGATGATAGTTCAAAATCAAACCCTAAATCAAATTCAAAAACCTGAAAATCTTCTTCCCCAACCTCCCTTCGTTCCTTTTAGTGCGATATCGATAATAAGAACTACTAATTTGGGAGTTGTAAGGGTCAAACGGAAGAAGACTGGCAATGATCGACCAACAATGGAAGAAGATGAACAGTAACACACACACAGATTTTTCACATGCGATATTCAATTTTTCACATGCGATTTTACACACCCCATGCCATTTTTCACATTACCTCATGCTAGCCATTTTTTCACATGCGATATTCAATTTTCCACATGCGATTCTACACACCCCATGCCATTTTTCACATTACCCATGCCATTTTTTCACATGCGATATTAGATTTTCCACATGCGATTCTACACACCCCATGCCATTTTTCACATTACCCCATGCCATTTTTCCACATGCGATATTCAATTTTCCACATGCGATTCTACACACCCCATGCTATTTTTCACATTACCCCATGCTAGCCATTTTTTCACATGTGATATTCAATCTTCCACATGCGATTCTACACACCCCATGCCATTTTTCACATTACCCCATGCCATTTTTTCACATGCGATATTCAAATCTTACACATGCGATTTTGTCCATCTACACACCCCATGCCATTTTTCACACTACCCCATGCTAACCATTTTTTCATATGCGATATGTATTGAATTCACACCAGATCTGCACCTGATCGAACGGCTGGGATGATCGCGTACGTATCGTACGATAAGCGCATTTGTATTTTACTCTTTACCTATATATATATATATATAACCATTATCAAAATAGGGAGGGGCTCATGCGAGAACCACCCTTATTGTGAGAACCAATGTGAACACAACCTAAAATAGCTAAAAAAACCTAAAAAAAAACTAACCCCCCACCCCCCCCCCCCAAAAAAAAAAAACCTAACCCCCCCCCCCCCCCCAAAACCTAAACCCCCCCCCCCCCCCAAGCTAAAATGCTAAAAACTAAACCCCCAAAAATTCAAAAAAAAAAAATTTGTGTGATTTTTAGCTATTTTTAGGCATTTTTGGTGTGTTCACATTGGTTCTCGCGGTTCTCACAATAAGAGGTGGTTCTCGCATGATCTTCTCCCTATCAAAATAAACATACATAAACATACAAAATAATTAAAAACTATCATTCTTCACATAAACATACAAAATAATTATCAAAATAAAAAACTATCATTCTTCGTCGTCTTCGTCGGTTTCGAACCCAGGAATCGTTGAAACATGATCCACCAAATCAGATCGAAGGTTGTGATGTATATCCCTTGACTTGATCAAATGAATATCGTCATCATAGTAGGTAATGACCGCTCTACCTTCATCCTCCAAAATCATGTTGTGAAGAATGATACATGCGTACATCACGTTTCCAATCTGATCCTTGTCCCATAGTCGACAAGGCATTGCCAATATTCGCCACCTTTTCTTCAAAACACCGAATGCTCGCTCCACGTCTTTACGTGCAGCCATTTGGGCCCTGTTAAACTTTAATCTCTTTGGATCTATGGTACCTTGTCTTGTGAACGATTTTACGAAAACCCCCCACTCTGGGTAAATCCCATCAACTAGGTAGTACCCATACACGTACTCAACCCCGTTTACAAAGAAAGTTCCTTTGGGTCCTATACCATTTACCTGATCATTGAAAAGGGGCGAGTGGTTTATGATGGTAATATCATTATGTGAACCTGGCATACCGAAGAATGCATGCCATATCCAAAGATCTTGGGACGCAACCGCTTCAAGCATGATGGCTGGCATCCCGTGAAATCCACTCGTGTGCGCGCCTTGCCATGCGGTAGGACAAAGTTCCCAAGGCCATTTCATACAATCTAAACTACCTAGCATCCCGGGTAGCCCATGATAATCTGCGTGATGTTCCAATATTTGTTGCATGTCGCTGAACGAGGGTTTTCTCAAATACCTTTTCCTATAAAGTTCTAAAATACACGAACAAAAGTTGTGAAGACTTTCTCTAGCTACACGTGCAGACATTTTTAAATAGTCATCCATAATGTCCGAACTATTGCCGTACGCTAACTGCCTAAGTGCGGCTGTGACCTTTTGCCACGTACTAAATCCTAATTGCCCGGTTACATCCGGTTTTTGTTGGAAATAAACATACTTCTCCTCAAGATCTCTAGATATCCTTAAAAATAAGTTTCTACTCATACGACGCCTAAACATTTTTTCATCATACTTAGGTTCCGCTGAGAAGTAATCGCTTACCAACAAATCGTTAGCGGTGTGCCGTTCACGAGCGATGTACCTCCTCCGTTTAGGGTGGCGGAGTCTCTTCCTCATCGTCTTCCACGATAGCTTTCACCACCGTCGCGATCGTTTGTAGAAAATTTTTCCGCACCATCGTCAGATGATGATGACGATTCACTTGAGCTTGAAGAACTCATGGCAAGATTGTGTTTTATGTGTTTGATATTATGTGAGAAAAATGTTAAATATGGTAAGGTATTTATAAAGAAATTAAAAAAAAAATGCCCCAACGGCTACTTTGGTTTGGCCATTGAGAGTCCGCCACGTCAGATTCATAGACCCGCCCCACACCCGGCTTCAAACTCCCGCCCCTTGGGCCACGCCCCAACCCAAGCCCACCCGGGGTGGTGGCTTGGGCGTTTTCAGCCAACCCACGCCCCATACCCCACAGCCTAAGTGAATTTTCGGCCCTTCTAGATGTTGCGAGGAAGCGAGGACGAACGCCATCGAAGGGGTTACGTGAGAGGGGGAGGGGTGTTTGAGTACATTTTTGAAGCATCCGAGACATTTGCACCAAGACTGGGTGCCACTAGGCGGGCGCCGCAAGCTGGCACAAATGGACGTAAGAGTGGGGCGTTGGTGAATGATGCAGATGAGGCCGGGCGGGGTCCAGAACCATAAACTTTTCACCGATGGATCAAAATCAACATGTTTTTTTTTTAATTCATTGATTAATAACAATTTTGATTTTCAATCGGTGTCATGTAAATAAAGCAATAAACTTATAAAGTTTAAATAAATAAACTATTAATTGTAAAGGCTTTAAAAAGAGTAAACGCAGACTTTAGATTAAAAATACTTTATTTTAAAGTTTGCATTTACTTTTTTTTTCTTGTATTTGTTAAGTCGTTGAAACTTAAAAAAAAAAAAATAATAATAATAATAAAATGGATATGTTAAATTGTTAAGGAAGAAAAAAGGTTTTAAGTTGGGCTTAACTAAAATGGGCCCAAACACATTATTATATATATCAATTGACATCATGTGTTTGCTACAGTATTTGAGGGGTTTTTGGTAATTTCATTGCTCATGTAATTAGAGTATCCACGCATCCCTTTTGCTTCTCTCCCAACTCACCATAGCAGATTACATACAGACCAGGTTACCGGCCACCGGTGCTACCGACCTTCTGCCATCTTCATCTCCGCATATTTGCTTCGATTTCAAACCAGGTTAACTTATGAGCCAGTGTAGGGTATCATTTAATTGGATTTTGGTCGGCTTCTTTTCATTGATGTTCTCATGTACGTGTGCCGATTTGCTGCTGATTAATTTATTGAATCGGCTGTGACCCAGTTTAGGGTATGCTTTAGTTGGATTTTAGCCACTTCTGTTCATCGTTATTCTCATGTATATATTTAAATTTATGTTTTAGTAAATTTGTAAACCTAAATTGGTTTTACTTTTAGGGAAATGATGAACTTTGGTTATTGTTTGACTACTGATTGAATCCTTTTAGACGTTTCGTTGTTCACGAATTTGACACCAACCGTTTTGGATTCATCTAGGGAGTTAGTTTTTAGACTTCAAGTGGATTTCTTCCATGAAATTGAAGCTCAATTGCTATGGTTTTCCAACTAATTTACTTCTGTGAGCTTGCAGGGTTGAATGAATCTGTTTTAGATGTTGATGGTAAACCATAAGGATTTTGGGTGATGAGGACTGTGATGATAAGCACACAATCATGTCTCAAAGGAATTTGGATATGCTGTTAGATGTTAATGATAAACCCCAATATTTCAAGGTGTAAAAAGCTATGATGATGCGCCTCTCTTTCATTTTGAAATCTGATCATGTAGATGGGCTGAATGGATTTGGAGTTTTGTTTGACGTTTATGGTAAGCACTACTAATCTAGCCTCGGTTTTGTTTGAGTTTGAAATCTGATAGTGTTGTTTCCACAGCCATGAATGATTGAATAAACTTGGATCAATTCCTCATCGTTGGCTAACGATTCTAAGTCTTCAAAACTACATTTTCTTAGAATTTGAATTATAAATGAGTATTGATTGGTATATTCGAAATATTTTTATAACAACAGACTTTAAAATTGGCACACTCTATGTATCCATGTAATATGTCTTGATTATATGTGATGAATCCGTATTTGCATCATCAAAAGGTACGCCCCTTTATTCATGTAATTGACTTTTTTAATATAAATCCAGGATATTTAAATTCAAAATTGATATGGGTTTTGTTGTTAATTGTTGTACTTTTGTTAACTTGATTGTGATTATATGCTGTTATTTGTGATTGTTTTAGACACAGCTATTGTGATTGTATGACAGCATACTCCAACCAAATAGAATGTTTTATACTCCCAACCTTGCAAAGGCAAGTGCAATGCTCTAATTTACATTTATAGAATTGAATTTACATTGACAAACCTTAATTGCAAGTCATTAAAATTTCAATTTACTAAATCTTCTACTGATTCAACTTCCAATTCTTTCGCCTTAATTGCAAGTCATTAAAATTTCAATTTACTAAATCTTCTACTGATTCAACTTCCAATTCTTTCGCGTATAAAAATTTATTTAGTAAAACTCTCATGAACGTTGCAACGTGTCGTGGAACCAAAACAAAGAAATTTCCGCACGCGTAGCGTGCGGTGATGATACTAGTTTTTTTCAATATCTCTCTACAATTCAACTACTATTCCAATATTATGAGGGTCCAAACTCTAGAAAACCCATCAGAGTTTGAATACCCCTGTTAAGAAAACACGTCACAATTTGGATATCCCTATTAAGAAAGGTATGGTTTTGTGATATCTTGTACTCTTGTGTTCAAACAACTAACTCAAAAAAATAAACTCTTACATCCTTTTATTCTCATATGTGGCCAAGTAGGAAAAAACAAAGGTTCAAATGTTGTAAGTATGATCTCAAACATCCGATTAGAATCAAGATTATACTTCATATCATCACTTTGTCTTTGACCACCAACATAAGAAATCTTATTGATGGACAAAGGGTTGTTCTATCAACATTCTCATATGTGGCAGAAGTGGAAGATTTGTAATTCATGCAATGAGTCATGTAAATCATTTTGAGCTAACAAAATGCACTAACGCTCGGTGTTGAAGCCACAATAACTTTAAATGAACTAATTACTTTAATTTAAGTCGATTTTATTGATTTCAAAATGCATTTTACATCAATATCGCAGGTAAGCGAACAACAAGCTGCGCCACTACCTCTTTCTGGATAGCAAACCCTAGCCTATTAAAGACAAACCCCTGCCCCCCTGTTGATGAGCCACTGCTGTGGACAACCTGTTGAACCCTAGTCAGTAAACGGATAGCTTCTGGAGCTAGGGATCCAAAGGTGTCGAAGGCGAAGGGGACAAATGCATGTTGGTTATCAGCACATGCTTTAGCGTGTTTATCCACCTTTTTAGATTCTGCTTTCTTTACCGCTTGTCCTGCTACAAACCCGTTTTCCTTTAAACCAGCTAAGGGGGAGACTCCTGTGAGATCTACACAAGCATGTTTCCCTCCCGCTCAGCCAAAGACGAGCAGGTCCGCTGGTCTCAATGTAGATCTCCCTTCCATGGGGTCTGTAAGGAAATTCACAGGGGCCTCCTTCTTGGCAGAAATTCCCGCTCTCCTCAAGATGTCCCCCAAAACATCCCTACCCAGTCATGCATAAAATGTAGTTAGCTACTAAGTTTTGTTGAACTGAATATATACAAACTTTGGTTGATATATTGATTGTATTTAAGACTTCGTGCATAAAACTTATTAAAAGTAGATTTGTTACTACAAATCAAGAATATAATCACTTCATGATAAAGATATAATCATACAATTTCAAGCTCATATATTGGTATGAAAGATAATAAACTACATAGACACATTTATTAATGATCCATAGTTAGCCAAACAAAACTACTTATCAAACAAAACCACACTAACGACGGACATTCCCTAACCACACTAGCTAAGTGGAAATGACACTATCGGGTAGTTATCACTCATTACACCAATGGGACAACACGTCTTCTAACCACAATAACCAAGGTGCGACGACATCATCGGGTAAGCAAAAACAAAACACATTTAGTTAACACCATGATTACAAACAAATGCTAAAACACACATCAACTAACACTCAATGGTTAATGCAGGCATTCGTTCCATTGTTCAACAAACACACATACAAATTAGAGTTTACACTTAAATGACGAATCTCTCACACGGTTGTAATTGAAATTGTCTAGCCACACATGTTTGATATGGACTTCCCCTTGTCTCATATTCATCCAAAAATCGTGATAATTCTTAAAATCATCAAAATTATATATATTAATAGAAAGTGGCCATGAATAGTAATCTAAATTTTAAATATTATTATAACTTTTTTCAACCTTTAATATTTTATGATTATAATCTAATTTTTAAATATTATTATAGCTTTCTTAATCTTTAATATTTTATTATTATAATATCATACTTGGATAATAGCAACATATAGTTTTTTTAATATTTGGTTATTATAATTAATTTATTTTGTTTTCTCTTATAGCTAAGATATGATATTTTATATATTAACATTGTTTATCATTTTATTTATTCTAATAATATAGTGCAATGTTTTATAAAACTTCGAATGTACTATTGCGACATGTTTATTACATCTGTGTTTCATTAAACTGAGCCGATATTGTTCGAACAATTACCTTTTTACGACTTTGGTAGCGGTATTGAGTACTTTTTTATATCATATGTTATAGCGAGTGTCGGTAATGAACAAAGTTGATATCGTCCAAACAACATCGGTACCATGTCGATTTTGGCCGAACATCGGTGTCGATATTTGTACTTTTAAAATCTTATCAATATTCATTTTTATATTTTTCTATCAATCTAAACATCCGTCGATATCATTTTGGGCATATTATGACTTTTATTGGGTTTATCTTTCGATCGCTATACAGAGTGCTCATTACGGTACCGATACCTTATTGAATCGAACCGATACCGACCGACTTTACGCCGCAACGCGCGGGAGAAGTCCACTAGTTTACTTTAAAACTAAATGAAACGTTGAAAACCTTTATTTTGTTGGTATCAACGTTCCAAAACGTAGGTTGGGTGTTTGTTTTTACCCCCACCCCCACCCCACCATAAGTAGCAGGCGTTCCATACCTCCACGTTCCAAAACGTGGGCTTGATTTCTTCGCCCCCTTATCCGTTAGTTATGCTATAACCTGCCACACAGTATTTAGAGTAAATTACAAGTTTTGTCGTTTATGTTTACACCAAATTGCAGGCGATGTCCTTTGTCTTTAAAATTGATGAGTTGTGTACTTAATGTTTCAAAATCTTGCATGTTATGTCCTTAAGGCCAAACTCAGTTAGATTTTCTCAGTTAAATCTGATCATGTGACTTGCACATGAGGGCAGATCAGTCATTTTGCCCAACTTTCTCATTTTCCCCAATTTATACCTGCTTCTCTCTTTCTTCCTCTCAAAGAAACCCACACACAAAAAACACACACTCACACTTTCCTCCGGCAGGCCACTCTATTCCGGCAACAATAATAGATGACGACGAAATCGGTGAATCTTGGTCCGACAACCGCACTTTTCTCCCCAAGCTGCTTTTTGTTAGAAAGATCTGGCAAAAAGAAAGGTGAATCTTGTTCCGTCAACCAAAATTGCTTCTCTTTTGATCCATCTTTTTATGGGGTTGTTTCTTGCAAAAGGAACAGTGAATCTTGATGGAAATTGTGGATCTCCGGCGAGTTTGGTTGGGTGGGTGATGATGGTGGGGTTGCGATGGTGGGTGGGTGGTGATGGTGGTGGTGAAAGGAGGTTGTGGTGGTGGAAGGTGGTGGTGGAAACAGGAGGCTATTTCCGACGTGGTCGCCACCTCTCCGGCGTTCCGGTTACTTCCAGCATCGTCAATAAGTTTTCTCTTTCTTACTCTCTTTCTCTCTCTAACTTAATTTCTCTCTCTTCTTGCAGAACTTGAATGGCAAGATGAAGATATAAATGTTGGATATTTATGTCCGGTTCGATAAGTCAATGCTGCCGACTGAGTCTTGACCCGTAAGAGTTACACCGTGGGCAGAACTAAAATCCACTTAACTAATTTAACCGGTAATTGCGAACGATACGCGGGTATTAAACTGAGAGACGGGTAAATGGACCGGGTGAGGCAAGACACTCCTCTACGCCACTTGTTGCGCATGCATTCTTGCATCGCCACTTGTCGCCCACCTAGGACTTGGCCAATAGCATCGCATGCACTATGCATGCCCGCCACTTGGCAAACATGCATAGATCCCCATCCATTATTTATATGAAGGTTGGTCTTGGACTTGATAGGTTGCAAGAATTTGTAAACAAAACTCTCATAACACCTATAACGACAACCGGCCCCAACCGCCTCGGGTAGTCCGCCGCCGCCACCGACGCCTCGTCGGCCCACCCTGCTGCCGCCGCTCTTCGCCGGTCGCCGCCGCCTGCACCGCCGGCCACCACCGCCGAGAACCGGCTCACATTCGCGTATCTCTCGTTCGTGTAACTAGCACTCGTTCGTTGAACCTCGGTGTCTCAACCGGTATTTACTAACCGAAAGTATATCTAATCCCCCTTTGGTTGATGTTCTATTTCATGTTTGCATGTTGGTGATCTTGTTCCATTACGGGTGCTCCTTGGTATAAAAGTGTTCGTGTTATTTTGCTACATACGCTTCCGTTGCTTAAAATGTATATATATTTTTAACTAGTTAAAGTTTATTTTTGAATAACATACATATACATGTATTTTATTTGTCAAAAGTGATTTGACTAATCTTTGTAACGAAATAAACACGTATATAATATGAACCGGGTTCATAAAATAAAAGTAAAATTATACCACGGATATCCTTCAGTGGTATTAGAGCCGATGCTCACCACATGCAAATCGAAACCGGTTTTTTTTTTCACCGGAATAATAAATCACAAACTTCAAGTCTAAAGTTTTTTATTTATTTTTATCTTTGAGCTATATATATTTTTGGTCATATTTTAATTGTTAAATATTTGGTTGACCAAAAAATTGCCCAAACATACTTTTGGTTATGTTGAATATGTAAATCGGGCCCGACCTTGTAGTTGTGTTTATATTTGGTTTTGTTCATGGTTTTGGCCCGTTTTGCGGCTCCAAGTTGTAATAGATTAGTTTATAGTTTTGGCCCGCTTTGTGGTTCAAAGTTGTAATAGATAAGGTTCTTTGTCTTTGTTATATTTACTTGTTAAATATTGTTGATGCGAAGACCCGAAGCAAACCCTAAGGAAAACCGAATGCCAAGAGGAGTCTTGGAGTTAGTGGGAGTCGCTCAAGATAACAAGATGCACTCAAGTCCATCCTTGTGGTTGTTTTGTGTTTTGTGACCGTGACCCCTTTGATCTTGCTACTTGGCTCTAGCAAGATCATAATCATGCCCATATGATTTACATATTCATTTTTGCTATTATGGTTGCCTTTTAATAAATGTTATCACACTTCAACCTAATACTAAAACGCATTCTTAAAAAGTTTTTTTTAAATGAAAGCGAGAAAAGGCAAGTTCTAGCAACTTGCATATTTTTATAACCACTATAGTTTTATAACATGTTTTTTTCTCACATCTTTAAAACTCATAAACTTAATAGTATTCACTATTAACTTTAATTGGTTATTCCAAGTCGCAACAAACTTAGTCTTATAGGTTATCTAAAACTAATTGTCCCGAGAGGTGAAAGGGTCTTTTTGGTTATGTCGCAAATTTAATACTTAAATTAAAACCGACTATAACGACCCTATTTGGTAAAAATTAAAATCAATGGTCTATGCCATCCTACTACTAGTAACACTTGGGGCATAATGCGAACCATCAGTGTTGGAGCCACAACACGACACTTGGTGTCTAGTTTATGCTTCCAAGGTGCAAGGGTTCCGTCGATACATCCGGCCCTTCCACATGTGACCGTTTTAGGACGACTATTACTTTTCTTCTCGTGCTGCGTGCCCCGGCCGTCTCGAGTACAAAAGTGGCATAGATGAGGCCAAATGTATCAATGCTTGTCCTCGCAGCCTCATAAACCCCGTGAGTTGTGCTTCTCTCCCAATTGACAATCATTGTCAGTCCGCTTAAACCTCTTGCTAATGTTGCATGCTGAAGGATCGTTTTCGGACCCGAATGAGTCGATCAGAAGAGTTTATCTCTACACGAAAGGCGGAAACAAACTTGTAGAGGTCAATTCAGCTAGATTTACACTTTAAACTGTTGTATGATTGATTTGATAACAATTTACAACCTGACAACACTTCGGCAGCACTTCGTTGCTCTGACCGGAAAGTTACAAATGAACTAGACATGAGAGGTATTTATAGATGTTGCTATTTCGTTTGAAAGTGGCATGTGTCACTTCAAACGAAATTACATCAAATACTCATAAAACCTATCCTATTTCTCGTACAACGTGTCCTGATCTAACAATTGTAATGTAAGACTCGATACAAGACGAAGTCGACAGACGTATGCACCAACAGACTCCCCCCGAATGTTGACGAGTCTTAAGTGTCGAGTCTTCGCATCTTCATTCTTTATCAGCCCTTTCGAACTCTTTGAAATATCTGACGCTGTAAGTATCCTCAAATCTCCTCTCTTCTCTTTTCATCATAAGCATCAACCTATTCCTTCCTTTAGGTGTCTTCAGACTCCCCCTTTCGATATGCTGGGATCGTAGCCTGGCTTGTTAAAATCACAGAGTCCTCAGGTATCGGAACCCGACTCTCTATCATCTATCCAAGATCACCTAGCTTTTATCCTGCACATTTTCTACCCAAAAATAAATTTTCTGATGATAACTTGTAAAAACAATCTCACCATCTAATGAACCACTTGCAGGAATTATACAATCAAAGAATGATTTCACAACATTAAACTTTGATGAATCACTTGAAGAAATATCGTCTTTCTTATCAAAACAATACACTCTACCAAACCATCTGTTCATCATGTCTAGCACTCGGAATTTTGAAAATTAGCTCTCCAACACCAGTTGTCGAAAATCTTTTTGTATTTTTCAAAATTTATGCTAAAACACACTAAAATCTTTTTGAATTTTTAAAAGTAATGAAATGCAAATAAGAAATATTTACAAACAATATTTTTGTGAGTTTGTGTAAGAGGATCATATCAGTTTATGAGACAAATCACCAACACCGTTAAGCTTTAAACATTTTAAGATCTAAACGATTCACTTAGATTGTCAGTATACTGATCCACTTAAATTTTCACACAAAGTTCAACTGTTTCGAGATACGAGATTAATGTCTTAGACACTTAAACTTAATCATGTGTCCCACCTCAGAATATACTCCCGTATCCAGATCCCAATATTCAGTCTTACAGGTGAGTATACCACAGATGATATCTGTAAGTGGTTAAATTGCGAAACTGTGAGAGCTCAGGTCAGAACTTCCGTTCAGCAGAGAGATGACGGCTCGACTTTTGGTGTGTCCCCTTTAGAGGATCTTTTTTACAATAGCATTGATTAGCAATTTTATTGTTTCATCAATTTATGCTGAGGGCGGCACTATATTTCAAGCAAGCGTAAAGTATTCTCCGGGGACTAGGCCATTGCTTCCGCATTATCAGAAGTCCCGGGATAATACCCCAGATATCACTGAGCATAAAGACCTAGTATCTCAGAAAGAGGGATCTTTCAAACAAGATTTCGGGGATTACCCATATATCCGAGAGATGTTCCCCACGATATAAGCAAGTTTGAAATTTAGGTTTATATCTCGTCACAATCTACTAAATGTGCAAAAACCTACTGGCACATCATCAGTGAGACCGTTTATCACATTTTAACTTTCTATTTCTTTAGCATGCTGTGATCGTCCACTGATGTACTATCATTTCCTCTTCTATGACACAAAACTCATTTTGAATTTTATCATGTTTTTGACTTTTTCAAATTTTCAAATGTTTTTGGATTTTCAGAAAATTCTTACTCCCCCTAAAATGCAAACACATTTAAAGAAATTTGAAAACAAATTTTGTTACTCTACTTGTACAGTTTGTTTTATTAAAAAAATGACAACCAATATCGAATCGCTTCAATTCGCCATCCACTTGGCATAAACAATCAGAACTCCCCCTCACAACAAACTATTTTCCCATTGATTTCAAAACACTCAAGTTTGTTTTAATCAAATGGTTTTCCAGGAAAATAAGTTTTGTTGATTGATTTTAACCATTTGTAGGTTAGGGGATAAACTCATCATTTTGTTTCTCAACCACTTGTAGGAAATCAGATACACCTTAATGTCCCTGATTTACCACTTGTAAGAATAGTTCAATCAAGTTCAACCTAATGACATTGATTAACCTTCAATTAAAAACACAACCTCTTTTTCAACCACATGGCTTACCAACCAATACCATTTGTAGATTGAATTCTCAGAATGCCGATTCCTACTCCTCACTTACCAACCTGGGAGTTCCGGCAAGTCATACTTGTAACTAATTTTCAATTTTTCAAAAACATAAGAAAGATGCCGATTCCTGCTCCACGATTACCAACTTGGGAGCTCCGGCAAGTCCAGGATTTTACTGTTCATAGTAAGTACCATCCCAGTCACAAACCAGGGATGGTTCAACTTTATCTTTCTTCGTCTTCTTCTCGTAAAACTCCTTCACTCCTTTGACCTTCCTGTCAACCATTTTTCCAAAAATGTTATGGACTTTGGAGTTAAAAGCTCTTTCAATATCAAATTCTTTCTTTTCAGAGAAGAATTGATTTGAAATCTCAACTTTTCCAACTTTCTTTTTAAAATTTTCTGCCCGAAGTGGTGGAAAATTCACATCATCCACAGTCGGTACTGATTTTTCACTTTTAATCTCAAACTGTGGCTCCTCTGACTTTGTGGAATCAGATTCATCGCCAGAAGATAGCTCCTCTGATTTTGAAGAATCAGAATCATTGCTAAAACTATCAGCGAATTTCTTAACAACCCATTTCTGGTTGTCAAGGTTTCCTTTTTTTCTTGTAAAACCTGTTTGAACTTTCACCAATCTCAAAAATTGAATTTTTGAAAAGTTTTGCTCTATCAATTGGTGATTCAAACACAATCTTTCTATCTTTCAAGTTACAAGAAACTCCCTGTTTTGATTTTATTGCCTTGGGACAATCTTTGACAATATGTCCAACAGTGTTGCATTGGAAACAGGTTCTCGTTTCTTTCATCTGACCAGCAATCTTCATCTCTTCTTGCTTCTTTGCAAGGAATTCTCTGTTTGACTGGTTCCTGAACAGACTTTCTTTCTCTTCTTCAGTAGATGTACCTGAAACAAATATCATTTTTGATTTAAAATCACGAACATATTTTTCAGTTTTCTGTTTTTCTGATGGAATAAATCCCAATCCTTTCTTTTTGAAATTACCGTTATGGTTTGGTTTCTTTCGATAACCAGAACCAGAACTGTAACCCTTTTTCTTGTTTTCTCTTTGTTGAACTCTTGAGGTGTACTTTTTAGGTTTATCATTAAGATTTACATATTTTATTTCAGAAATATTAATTTCTGTTAGTTTGAAAACCTTTTTAATCATGTCAGGTTTAACACCTCTTATTGGAAATTCCTCATTAGAATATAATTTGTCAGAATCATTCAATATATATGCAACTTTGAATGTTTTGTCATTCAAATTAGATTTTGATAACAGGAATTCTTTATTGTAAACTCTTTTGCCCTGTTTGTCGGTTTGACTCGGAGTGCTGGACTCAGACTTTGACTCTGACATAGACTCTGACTTTGACTCCTCGGTTTCATCTTTATCCAACACCTGATCGACCACTTTCTTTATTAACTCAGATTCATGATCAGTGTCAGATGATGTAAACGTGACATCAATATTTTCTGGCAAGTTAACCGAAGACTCCGACTCCCACTGTAAATTTGTTGCTTTTTCGACTCTTTCTGAATTTGGATTTCTCGGAGAATATCCATTTTCAAGCGGGGGTGGACACTTGTTGTAGCTAAAGCCTTGTTTCTTACCAAAATCATTCACTTTAGTATCCTTCTTCTTTTCTTTCTTCACAGGAATCTTTTCTTCAGAAACTTTCTATTCTTCAGTTACTTCATCATCTTCAAATACCTTCATTCCCTCAACAGTTGGATAAATCCTATCAATAACATAAGAAGTACATGAGTAACTTTTTAACAAACGATTAACTCTTTCAGTTTCAATTCTTTGAGTTTCAAGTTTCTGTTCTAGCACAACACACTTCTCAATGTAATTGTTCACAACTTTCTGCTTTATCATGAAAGCTCCCTGAAGTGTTTTCATTGCTGTTGCTTGTTCTTCACTTGATTGATTGTACTGATTCATGGCCTTGTTCAAAACATCGTAAGATTCCTTCAACTGATTTATGTTGTTAATCAGTTCACTGTTTTTCTTCTTGATAATTTCACAATTCTCACAAATCACCGGAATCTTTTTAGCATTAGCTTCTTCGTCAACTTTGAACTTTGGTACTTCCTTCACCTTTTTCCTTATCACTGGAACAACTTCATCATCACTGCTGACTGGTGTTTTGACCTTTTTCTTTTTCTTTTTGGCTTTGTCATCATCACTATCACTTTCTGCCAACAATTTAAAATGAGCTGCCAATCTTCTTGCATGATACTCACGATCATCATCACTATCTTCTTCAACTCGAGCTACATACGCTTTGTGATTTGAATCTTTGTTTGGATCATAATCATCCCACTTGAAATTTGCCCAGCTAAAACCTTCAGACAATTTTTCATCATCTTGATTGATTAGGCATGCTTTGTTGTCAGCTGAGATATATTTGTCCCAACTGAAACCTTCCATTGGCTTTTGATCATCCTGATTCACCATACAAGCTCTCTTTGAGCTCTGATACCACTTGAAGGATCGTTTTCGGACCCGAATGAGTCGATCAGAAGAGTTTATCTCTACACGAAAGGCGGAAACAAACTTGTAGAGGTCAATTCAGCTAGATTTACACTTTAAACTGTTGTATGATTGATTTGATAACAATTTACAACCTGACAACACTTCGGCAGCACTTCGTTGCTCTGACCGAAAAGTTACAAATGAACTAGACATGAGAGGTATTTATAGATGTTGCTATTTCGTTTGAAAGTGGCATGTGTCACTTCAAACGAAATTACACATGTTAATTTCGTTTGAAGGTGTCACATGTCATGTTCAAACGAAATTACATCAAATACTCATAAAACCTATCCTATTTCTCGTACAACGCGTCCTGGTCTAACAATTGTAATGTAAGACTCGATACAAGACGAAGTCGACAGACGTATGCACCAACACATGCTCCAGCTGCTTTAGAAAGAGCTTCTAACCGGATTCTCGTTCCTTATCGTCTCACCTCACTAAATATGGAAATACATTAAAAATACTAATTAACTAATTTTTTGCTTAACAGATGTCATCTGAAAACAACTCCTCTTTTGCTCTCAAGTCCATACTTGAGAAAGACAAACTGAATAACACCAATTTTCTTGAGTGGCACCGCAACTTGAGAATCGTTCTCAAGATGGCAAAAAGGCTTTATGTTTTGGAAACCCCGATCCCAACCACACCCGAGAACAACACTGTGGTTGCGAAGAAGGCTTTCGACAAACATAAAGAAGATGCCATGGAAGTTGCTTGCCTCATGCAAGCCACCATGTCTCCAGATCTTCAGAAGAATATGGAAGACATGAATACCTTCGACATGATTGAACAACTCAAGGGCATGTTTCAGAAACAAGCCCGTCAGGAACGCTATGACACCATGAAACAGCTCATAAACTGTAAAATGCAAGAGGGTTCCTCAGTTAGTGTTCATGTCCTCAAGATGAAAGGCTACATCGACCAATTAAACAAACTTGGTTATCCTCTCCAAGATCCGATGGCTGTTGACTTCATTCTCAACTCTCTTTCCAGTCACTATGATCAATTTGTTATGAACTTTAACATGAATGACTGGATAAAGACAGTGCCAGAGCTACATGGGATGCTCAAAACGGCAGAGATGAACTGATGTGCGTGAAGTGTATTATGGTTTTAATGTTTATTTTAAGCCCTTTTACACTTTCTTTAGCCAAGTTTTAAATTTATAAAACACGATATTTACTAACACTAAACACACATATGGGCAAGTGCACCCATCGTGAGCGTAGTATAGTGTTGGTAAGATACCGAGGTCGTCCAAGGACACAAGAGCTTTTAGTACCGCTTTATCCTCAACGTCTAATCAAATCAAAAAGTTTAGAAAAATGTTTTAAGCTAAGAAAAATAAAAACTAACTAAAATGCTGAAAATAAAAATAAAAGTAAAAACAGATAGACAAGATGAATCACTTGGCTCCGACTCGTGTTTAGTGTAACCTTTGATTATTTCCGCACTTTTGCACTATTTAAGAGATTATCTTAGTTATTGTAGTAGGCCCCTCTTTTGGAGGTGACGTTACCCTCAACCCAGTAGTTTGAGTCAGCAAGGATACAATCCTAAAGGGTCGGATTATTGAAAGATAATTAATTAAGTTATTAATGCATATTGTGGTAGGCCCCTCTTTTGAAGGCGACGTTACCCTCGGCTAAGTAGTCTGAGTCAGCAGGGATACATTCCTAAGTAGCCGGGTTAAAGTTTTAATAGTAGTTTAACTTATGAGGGGATCAAAGAGTTTGGACCCCCGCCATCCAATACCGTTAAGTATTGAAGGAGGTCCTACTAAATTTGACCCATGTCCTTTGCAGGATCTATACACTGAACAATGGCAAGACTCTTACCAAACCGTTCCCTTAACCCCCGACCAGGTAGCCAACATACCTCCATATAGACCGTGGAGATATGAATGGTGAAAATCTTTTATTTTATATAGACAGTAAAATAATGCCAAGACACCACGGACAAACGATAAGGAAGAATCACCTTCAACATAAGAAACTAGTTATTAAAGTCATTAATACATAACCAATTAAAAAGTGCGAAAAGATAAAAAAATAAAAAGTATTACACTAGACACTTTGTCTTCACCAAGTGATGTAAGAGACTTAGGCAAACATGGCCTTGATTGTCAAGAACTCTTACGATCAATCTTGGATCCCGGGATGACTCACACACTCTATGATAGACAATGGATGATGGTGGTGGATGATGGTGTTATGGTGGTGGTGGGTGGTGGGTGAAGTGTGAGAGAGGTGGTGTGCCAATGGATGGTTTGAGCTTGAGCCAAGCACTCCTATTTATAGGCTGAACAGAAGCTCGGGCACAGCCTCGAGTCCGTTGGGCACGGCCCCGTGTCCATCCTCTTCTCTGTCTTCATTAATTGCTTTTGTCTTCATTAGTTGACCACGACCCCGTGTCCGCTGGGCACGACCCTGTGTGCAGAAGCATATCTGTACTATCAAGATTTGACTGGATTCTGTGAATCTTATGGTTGACCACGGCCCCATGTCCACTGAGCACGGCCCCGTGGTGAGCGATGGAAGCTTCTACAACTTTGTCTTTTATGCTGACACTTGGGCACGCCCCTTTGTTCACTGAGCACGGGGCATGTTCAGCCTTCTGTTCTCTTGTTTTGCTTAGGGAGATGCTTTCGGGGAGGTCGGGCATGTCACGTTTATTCCTTTTCTTGTATTTATGTTAGATTTAGCTGTCTTTTTGCTTCTTTTGTTAATTTGAGCTCATTTAATCCTGAAAATACAAAAGGAAGACAAAAACACACTTTTTACAACATTAGTACTAAAAAAGGGTTAGTTTTATGCCACAATTGATGTAATTTATATGTTGCATTTTGCACACATCAAATACCCCCACACTTGAATCTTTGCTTGTCCTCAAGCAAAACTCTTTATAACGTGGCTTCACACTCCCAAATGGAATGGGTAGAAGAGAAGGTTTTTGGGCTTGTCATAGAGTGTCGGGATTTCCAAGATTCTTTATTGCGTTTTATTTTTATTTATTTACAATCCTATTCGTCATGATTTATTTAAAACTTTTCATAAGATAAATTACTTATTAGGGCATAACATGCCTCTTTAAAATTCTATTTATATACAAGTTCACATACCTCACGGGGGATCGATCACTCAACACTCGGCCGAAGATGTATTTTAGTGAATCACTCGAGAGCGGCTTGGAACTTACTCTTACCATAGGCTTGCCAAGCAATCAATCCTCCTCCTTTTTAACTATATAGCTTTGTAAATATCAAGAGGACTTTTGGGTGAAGGGCTAGGCTTGGGTTAAAGGTAGGTGGTTGGGTTAGTGGTTAGTAGAAAAGGGCGAAAAGCGTAAAAAGCATCGGTTTTCGTAAGACTTTTTATTTTTGCAGTTTTTATTTTGATGAATCCATAATTCAAACAGAGCTATTTTTGATGAACTTGTTTGTTTTTATTTCTTTTGCTTCATCATCAACATATATTTATTTTTTTATTTTTTTGAAAGTCATACGAAAAACCGAGCTTGTTACTAAAACAAAGGGTTAAAAATAAAAAGGTTTTGGTGGGTGAAAGGGTGTTTGGTTTGGGTTAAGAAATGAAAAGGTTTAGGATCAAAGGGGTTAACTAGGGGGATTTTGGGTAGGTGGTAAAAAAAAGAAAAATAATGGTGTAGAAATAAAAAGGGTTAGTCCTAATGCCTCCATCATTTACTTACTCGGGTTTAAGTTGGTAAGGACCGGGAATGTATCGTCATGGCAAGTTCTAGAGTTGTAAGAACCAAGCGGCTATTCACACAAGAAACGAAAAATGAGTATTTAATTTAAAGATATGTATTTGTATGCTCAATAAAGGCTCAAAACTCACTTTTGTGGGAATGGGTTTTTATGTGATCAAGTATATATAATTAAATTTTAACTAAGCTTGTCATGCCTTTTCATAATTTTCTTATGTTGGTTCTTTTTATCACGACGCTATCGGTTGTAAATTTGTAAAAATATAACCTTTTTAGAATTTTGAAATTCTCAAATTAAACCTAGACAAGTAAAAAAAATGAAAATTTTTGAAAAAATTTGGGGTGATTAGCGGTTCCAATAGAGTTTTGTGTAAGGCTTGTTATTAGGACTTGCAAGATTCAAGGTTTTAGCATCCCCCCCACACTTAAATTACACATTGTCCTCAATGTGTCCCAAAAACAAGTTTTTAGGTTGATTGAATGTGTAAAAGGTGTGAAAAAGCAAAAAATTGTGTTACTGGGCGCCTGGACACGGCCCCGTGTTGTCCGGGCACGGCCCCGTGTTGTCCGGGCACGGCCCCGTGTTCAGGTGTCAGTAACAAAAGTTAAACAAAAGAAACAGAAGCCTGGACACGAGGGCGTGTTGGGTGAACACGGCCCGTGTCCAGTTACCTGAACTGGGTCATTTCTGCAGACTGTGCAGCACGAGGCCGTGTTGGGCGGACACGGCCCGTGCTGAACTTGCTGTAATGAAGAAAGCTTGTCGGATGGTCCTGTTTTCCTGCATGGGGTGCTGGTTCAAGTTTCCCTTGTATCCTTTGCCAACCCGAGTGTGTTTTATTTGTTTCAACACCATCCAAACACAAGTTTAACTAAAACCATCATTCATTAAGTCATAGAGAGAATTACATAGTAGTCTAAAAGTTAAAATACTAGATAGTTAGGTTAAAGAAACACAAGAAATCTAAACCAAGAAGTTCTAGCCTACTACTACTCTACTAGCAAAATTTCCGAAAAGGTAAATCCCTCGGTTAGACGTGGCTTGAAAAACTTCTTCCTCCGGGCATGGGTTCCTCACACGTCAGCGAGCCATTCTTCTATCTCCCTCGGGAGAAGAAAAGAAGGCTCATTGGCATTGGCTTGAGGAGGTGCAACCTCCACCGGGACTTCTTGTAGATCTTCAAGAGGAGGTTCCGCTGGAATGTCGTCCCAACCGGTATGATTGTTGATTCTAAGTGCTAGGTCCCAATCCTCTTGAGGGAGGATTGGTTCCATGGGAGGTGTTACAAGAATGTTTAACCTCTGGTGCAAGAGGTTTATTTCTTGAAAACTGTTTTCCAACCCCACCGTAAGATAATTTATACGGTCTATTAGGACCTCCTCTACCGAAGTCATCTCATCAAGAGCTTCACGTAATGCCATCACGTAACGTACGAGAGTCGCTTCGATTGATGACCTTCTCTCCCTTCGACTGTTTATGGAGTGCGCAGAAGAGGTTCCACTGTTTTGACTAGACATTCTACGAAAATAAACCAAAAATAGTTCATTTTAATGAAACAGTACCACGGACACGGCCCCGTGCTCAATGAGCACGACCCCGTGTTCACCTTTCTGCAGTTTTTTTTAGAACAAGGAATCTTGGAGTTTCAAATTATTTTCCCAACTTATGAAGCATTTTTGAACAGAAATAACTTAAAACAATGTTGTGTAACTTATGTTTAACAAGATTCCTTGAACAAAAGTTTAACAAACATCACAATAAAGCTTGGAATCAAGCTTCAATGGAGGTGTTGTTGCAAGAAAGATGAAGAAGAAGGTAATGGATAAAAGAGGAAAGGACAAGATGTTTGTTAGAACCTTCTTTTAGAACATACATAGGATGGTAGGTTAGAAAATCCTTTCAAATCTCTGTCCCTGGATGGTCCAAATGTGCAGGATTCTTGGCTGCATTTATAGAAAACGACAGCATGCTGGACACGGCCCCGTGTGCAGGCAAGATCCTGACACGTTTTGTCCGTATTCTGACAAAAAGTCAGAAGGGAATCTTTTGGTGGACACGGGGGCGTGTTGACCTGGGCACGGCCCCGTGTCGAAGGCCTGTTTTTGAAGTTTGTCTATTTTTAAGGAACTTTTCCGGATCGGGCGGTTCCTTACTGGATGGAACAACCCCAAAGTGCCTAAGATACCTTAATTGCTCTAGATTAAGACGAGAACGCAAGAGGTTGTCGGTGAGGGTGATTCCTATGCTATATGTATGTGGACAAGTCCAACCATTTCCCGGGCTCTCGTTAAAGAAGGTGTATGCCGAATCGCTCAGGTCTATGTATGCATCGAACGAATTCGATGGGGAGTCCTTCACGGCACAATCGACACAGGGACGACTATCGTTCAAGTCCTCACTAGAGTTAGAAATATCGTTGGGAACAACGAAGTTGTTTGAATGCGATCCCAACGCTTCTTCTTGGTTATCGTCTTGAGATAAATTATTGAAATCTATCCTAAGTTCTTTTAACCAATTAAGAATTAGATCTTCCAATTGAAATAGCTCATCAAGAAGCATTTCTCCTAGAAAATCCGGTTGAGAGCATTCGAGGGAGAGATAAGGATTATTTTTACTTTCGCCCCTCTTAAGGATATAAGGAAACGATGGGTCTATATAGTGGGGCTTATAATTTCGAAAATAACATTCTAATTCTTTATGGGAACCACCACATATTTGACACCACGTACCATAAGAGTGCCGAAAGTAAAAAATATCAGTATCACTCATGTTTGTGTCAGAAATTACCAACCGTCGGGATCTCACGGTTCTGTTTTCAGTAACTGAATCTTGGGCACGGGGCGTGTTGAGTGGGCACGGCCCCGTGTTCAGCTTACTGTCTGACTTAAAACAGGATTGCCAGTTCCAATGATTGGGCACGGGGCGTGTTCAGCGGGCACGGCCCGTGCTGAGTTCTGCAGAAGCTGAAAAACTAAGAAAAATATAGAAAAATAAGAAAAAACGATTAGGCCGTTGATTCCTAACTTTCTTAAAATCCTTGTGTCCCCGGCAGCGGCGCCAAAAACTTGATATGCGTGAAGTGTGTTATGGTTTTAATGTTTATTTTAAGCCCTTTTACACTTTCTTTAGCCAAGTTTTAAATTTATAAAACACGATATTTACTAACACTAAACACACATATGGGCAAGTGCACCCATCGTGAGCATAGTATAGTGTTGGTAAGATACCGAGGTCGTCAAAGGACACAAGAGCTTTTAGTACCGGTTTATCCTCAACGTCTAATCAAATCAAAAAGTTTAGAAAAATGTTTTAAGCTAAGAAAAATAAAAACTAACTAAAATGATGAAAATAAAAATAAAAGTAAAAACAGATAGACAAGATGAATCACTTGGCTTCAACTCGTGTTTAGTGTAACCTTTGATTATTTCCGTACTTTTGCACTATTTAAGAGATTATCTTAGTTATTGTAGTAGGCCCCTCTTTTGGAGGTGACATTACCCTCAACCCAGTAGTTTGAGTCAGCAAGGATACAATCCTAAAGGGTCGGATTATTGAAAGATAATTAATTACGTTATTAATGCATATTGTGGTAGGCCCCTCTTTTGAAGGCGACGTTACACTCGGCTAAGTAGTCTGAGTCAGCAGGGATACAGTCCTAAGTAGCCGGGTTAAAGTTTTAATAGTAGTTTAACTTATGAGGGGATCAAAGAGTTTGGACCCCCGCCATCCAATACCGTTAAGTATTGAAGGAGGTCCTACTAAATTTGACCCAGGTCCTTTGCAGGATCTATACACTGAACAATGGCAAGACTCTTACCAAACCGTTCCCTTAACCCCCGACCAGGTAGCCAACATACCTCCATATAGACCGTGGAGATATGAATGGTGAAAATCTTTTATTTTATATAGACAGTAAAATAATGCCAAGACACCACGGACAAACGATAAGGAAGAATCACCTTCAACATAAGAAACTAGTTATTAAAGTCATTAATACATAACCAATTAAAAAGTGCGAAAAGATAAAAAATAAAAAGTATTACACTAGACACTTTGTCTTCACCAAGTGATGTAAGAGACTTAGGCAAACATGGCCTTGATTGTCAAGAACTCTTAGGATCAATCTTGGATCCCGAGACGACTCACACACTCTATGATGGACAATGGATGATGGTGGTGGATGATGGTGTTATGGTGGTGGTGGGTGGTGGGTGAAGTGTAAGAGAGGTGGTGTGCCAAGGGATGGTTTGAGCTTGAGCCAAGCACTCCTATTTATAGGCTAAACAGAAGCTCGGGCACGGCCCCGTGTCCATCCTCTTCTCTGTCTTCATTAATTTCTTTTGTCTTCATTAGTTGACCACGGCCCCGTGTCCGCTGGGCACGACCCCGTGTGCAGAAGCATATTTGTACTATCAAGATTTGCCTGGATTCTGCGAATCTTATAGTTGACCACGACCCCGTGTCCGCTGAGCACGGCTCCGTAGTGGGCAATGGAAGCTTCTACAACTTTGTCTTTTATGCTGACACTTGGGCACGCCCCCGTGTTCACTGAGCACGGGGCGTGTTCAGCCTTCTGTTCTCTTGTTTTGCTTGGGGAGATGCTTTCGGGGAGGTCGGGCATGCCACGTTTATTCCTTTTCTTGTATTTATGTTAGATTTAGCTGCCTTTTTGCTTCTTTTGTTAATTTGAGCTCATTTAATACTGAAAATACAAAAGGAAGACAAAAACACACTTTTTCCAACATTAGTACTAAAAAAGGGTTAGTTTTATGCCACAATTGATGTAATTTATATGTTGCATTTTGCACACATCATGAACATTTCCAACAAAGTAAGCCAAGTGTTAATGGTTCAATCTGGTGGTGTTAAAAAGCCCAAAACAAAGAAGAAGAGTTATAACAGCAAAAACAAAGGAAAGGCTCCCGTTGCTGCCAAACCAGCCACCAACAAGAGCAAGCAAGTTGTGAAGGCCCCTCTTCCAGAAGAGCGACAATGCTATGAGTGTAACAAGATGGGGCACTGGAAACGTAACTGCCCCGAGTATATTGCCAAACTCAAAGTGAAGAAGGCTAATAGAGAAGGCACTTCTTCAGGTATTCTAATATATGTTATCGAACTTTTCACTGTTTCAAGCAACACATGGGTATTTGATACCGGGTGTGGTTATCACATCATTAATGTCTTGCAGGAGCCTGAGAAGTGAAGAAACTGAAGCCGGGAGACATGGAGCTCATTGTTGGCGATGGGAAAAGAGTCCCAGTTCTGGCAACTGGCACATTTAATCTTACATGTCCTTCTGGTCTTGTTGTTGTTTTGAACAATTTTCTTTTTGCACCTGGTATAACCAGGAACATCATTTCAGTTTCGTTTCTTGAGTGGCACCTGGTTTAACCAGGAACATCATTTCACCTTTCTAAATGTCAGAAAAATGGTGCTAGTGATTCATTCCTATGGCATTGTAGACTTGGCCATATAAGCAAGGCACGCGTAAAATGGCTCCAATCTGAGGGGTTCTTGAATCCACCGAAACTGACTCATTTGATGATTGCGAGTCTTGCTTAGCTGGCAAACTCACCAAGGATCCCTTCACCCATGAAGCATAAGCATGAAACTTTTGAAAAGTTCAAAGAGTTTCAAAACGAAGTTGAAAACCAACTTAATAGAAAGATTAAAATGCTTCGCTCAGATCGAGGCGGTGAATACCTCAGCTTGGAATTTCTCGATCATCTAAAGGAACGTGGAATAGTTTCACAACCCACTCCACCAGGCACACCCCAACTTAATGGCGTGTGTGAAAGGAGAAATTGAACCCTACTAAATATGATTCGATCGATGAAGTGTAGAACAAATTTACCTTACTCCTTTTGGGGTTTTGCTCTTATGACTGCTGCTCGACTCGTAAATCTAGTGCCGACCAAAAACATAAACAAAACTCCATATGAGATATGGCAGGGGCATAAGCCGAATTTGAGATACCTAAGAGTATGGGGGTGTGATGCTTACATCACAAGTGACTCTGATGACAAGCTCGACCTCGAGGCGAAAAGGTTGTTTTCGTCGGATACTATAACCAATGCGGCTATTACAGTCACACCCCGACCGCGTAAAACATCAAACCGCGGAGGAAACGTCGGGGAGTGTTGCAACAAAATTATTGTTTCACAACCATGGAAATTAAAAGTTTGTTTTATATATAAACAAAGGGGTTACATTGTCTTAAAACAAGGAAACAAAGAGTACATAACATAATTTAAACTAGTCTAGCTTCATTTTATGTCACTAAGGTACAGGTCCGCCTAAGTGTATCTTGCTCATCCTATGCATCAGCTCCTGAAAACACATGTGAAAATAGGTACGTCAGCATAAAAATGCCTGTGAGATACATATGTTTATTGATTTAGGATTCATGACTTGCATTTGAAAGAAAAGTTTTAAAAGTTAGTCATGAACCTTGTAAAATGTTTTCTTTTATAAATCATATGAAAATCGATAAGTAAATAGATGCTATATAAAAGAAAGATGTGTTGTTAAATAAATAACCAAGTAAAATGAATTTGTATAAGTTATGTTGTTTGTAAAACAATGTTTATGTGAAAATATGTTCTTTGTATAATATGTATATGTCGAAATTGAAATGGTTTACATAACGCTACGATATATAATATCATAAAAGCACGTATATATAGGAAGTACCAGCGGTGTATCCACCATGCTTTTATCATATTACATATGTATCGTTATATAAATCACTTACCCAAAACAAACCACCAACATGTCTTGTTTAAACAAATGCCAAATTTTTATGTATACGATGTCTATTATCAAATGTAAATCATGTAATGTATAAACAAATGTCATGTATGGCAAGTAAGAAAGTGACTACTTAAACCATATGTAAAATGCACAAAACAAAGTATTGAAATAAATCATAGTTTAAATCAAGGTTATGTTTTGTAAAATAAATGCATGCTTTACTGATACAAACATTAATGCGGTATTGTTACAATGCATACATTCAAGCCTTGTGACTGTGGCGACAAACCCTCAAACAAATTAACGGTTTATCTGAATTATGTATATTGGATTCAGTCATCCCTTGCGTCCAAACAAACCTAGGATTCCAGGGATGGGACTTGTCAATTCATATGGTACCATTACTTACTACCAAGCGGCATGGCCAATGTTAATGAACGTATTTTTGTCCCATTTAAACAAACCAAATGTCATACCAAATGTAAGCATGTTATGTGAAAACAATGTACTAAGTATGCAATAAATGAACATACAAAGCATGAAAGTGATGTAAAACAATGTGTACATATGCTGAAATGAACATATGAAACAAATGTGTTTATGAAATCAATGTACTAGCATGTTAATAAAACATACATAGCAAAAACATGGATGAAATCATGTACTATATGTATACTAATGAACATAGCAAGTATATGATATAAAAACATGAAAGGCACGAAAGTAACAAGTAGGCACATGTGTTTCACCCCAAAATGTTTGAAAACAGTAAAAGAGGGGACTATGTACTCACTTGAGATTGCTCAAGAGTCTTCAAATAACAACCAAGCAATGCTAAAAAGATCACGGAATCAATCGGCATCTAATATAGGTAACTACATTAATAAACCGGACCTAAATCGGAAGATCGGATAAAATGAGGTTTCGTAAACCAAATGAGCATAGGAACTCATGTGACATGGTTTAACAAAGCCTACATACTAAAACGAAACCTAACCTAACTGCGTCGTCGCGTAAAACGCGTTCGGACCGCCTAACTAGTCCTATGACAAGTATTATATGCCCTAACATGTCTAATAATGTTGCCTAATCAGTTTAGATGTCAAAATTTAAGTTACATATGCTTAAAATGAATTTATGCGCAAAAAGGGCATTTTGGTCATTTTCCTAAGGCATATAAACTACCTATCATATAACTAACTAAACATATTGACCATAAGGTATAACCTCGGAAGGTTATTCCCTATACAACTATGGTCACAAAATATGTTTGGTCGGATCCTAATGATAGACCAAACGGGTCGGGTTTGAAAGTCTAAGCGGTTGTTTCGACCGCTTATCTTACGACCCTGTATAAGCACTAAACCTAAAGTGACGAGTTAAACATGTTAGAACATGTTTAACAAAGTTTGAAAACAAGTTTGATATCAAAACAAAGGGTTTTGATACCCAAAAATAGTTTGGTTGCAAAATACGCATAAACGCGCATTTTGACCGAAACTATGACTCTTCACTATACCTAAATAACGTGGTAATCAGTAGGTATAGTCACCAAGGACTATGACCATCGTGATTACGCTCACGTTGCGAAGTTCAAACGAACTTCGTGTTGACCATAAACTGGTCAAAGCAGAAAGTCAAACTCAGTTGGACTTTTGTGCTTAAAAACGCATAAAAGATCGAAAGAATACTTACAAGAGGTCCAAGAAATGGAGTTTTGATCTTAAAATTTTCTCAGGTATGAAGGTTTTAACCTTCAACTTAGAGAAATCAGATCAAAGTGTGTGTTGAAAATGAAAAACTTGTGGGTTTATATAGTTTTCGGTCAATCGTTAAGATCATTCCTCGATAAACGAGCTTCGATCTGAGCCGTACAAGTGTACCCACGGTTTTAGAATACCATGGGCGCCCCAAAACAGCCCATAGACTTGATAAAAACCATTTGCAAACATGGGGAACAACTGGAAATAGCTAGAATGATGTTTCTGCTGATCTGCAGGTCTCTCCCGCCCCGCATAAGAGACAAGGCAGGCTTACGCGGCCCGCGTCCGCCAACAGTTCAACAAACAAGTTTTGTTATTTGCAGTTTCAGTTCCTGCATGATATTTAGGCTCATTTTGACACGTTTAAGGCCCGTTAAACCATTTTCAAGGCTCTATAATGATGCCTAAGCATAGGGAACATGAAACATGCTTGAAAATATGTCGAATGTCGGTTCGTTTGGCCGAACGGTTGCGTTATTCGGTTAATTACGACGAAACACGAACGGACGTGAAAAACGATCCAAATTACGCGACGAATGGAATTTTATCATGCCAATCACTAAAATAAAATATTTTAATGATTACATAAATTCTTGGATGTCCGGATGTATTCAGAACGTATGATATGCGCGAAAATGCAAACTTATGCATTTTTTGACGCTTTTAGTCCCTGTTTGATCTAAAAGTTTATTTTAGGACACCGAACCCTTCAAATCCTATTTCTAAGATATGTAAAGGATATTTATGGTATGTTTAACTCATGATCATGTTCCGGATTGTTCGTTACAGTACGAATCGGCATACTTTCGCAGTTTGTCAAAATTAGTCCCAATAAGCGAATAAACTTGATTTTGCCATACCAAAGCCTTCAAAAGTTATTTCTAAGTTATGTAAAGGTTATTTAAGGTATGTTAAGAAAAGATTGATGTTCCAGAGTGTTTGTCGCATTAAACTGATTACGTTTATGCATCAGTTTGCGTATAACTCTCCAGGAAGCGATATAGAGTTTGAAATTGAACAAAAATCAAAACATGCAAAATGTCAAACATAAACAAACAACCATTGGGATCAAATAACATTGCTTTATTGAAAACTGAACTGATTAAGGTTTATACAATGATTACAAGCACAGATGTCACAGTCTCCCCTACTTGAGGAAATTTCGTCCCGAAATTTATTTAGAGGAGACTTGTGAGAAAAGATGCGGATATTTCGCCTTCATTTGATCTTCACATTCCCAAGTAAATTCTAGTCCACGTTTAGATTCCTAGCAAACTTTTACAAGTGGAATGCGCTTGCGTTTGAGCCATTTGACTTCACGTTCCGTGATTTCCACAGGTTTCTCAACAAAATGCATCGTGTTATCCACACGAATTTCATCAAGTGGTATGTGGAGGTTCTCATCAGCTAGACACTTTTTGAGATTGGACACGTGGAAGGTCGGATGAACATTTCCAAGTTCAGGAGGTAACTCAAGTCTGTAGGCTACTTTACCGATTCTTTCGACGATCTTGAATGGTCCAATATATCTAGGTGCAAGTTTTCATGTCTTTCCAAATCTGATCACACCTCTCCAAGGTGAAACCTTGAGTAGAACGCGATCACCATCTTGAAATTCCAACGACATTTTCGACCATATATAGCTTCGAAAGGAGCCATGTTGATGCTGGAGTGATAACTATTGTTGTAGGAGTTCAATCAACGGAAGATACGAATCCCAACTACCACCAAAATCGATCACACAAGCTCTAAGCATATCCTCCAAAGTCTGGATTGTTCTTTCAGATTGACCATCAGATTGCGGATGATAAGCAGTGCTCAAATTAAGTTGGGTTCCCATAGCAGATTGCATGGTTCTCCAAAAAAGAGATGAGAATCGAGCATCTCTATCAGAAATAATGTTCAAAGGAACACCATGACGGGATACAATCTCATCCACATAGATTTTAGCCAGCTTGTCAGCAGATAGATCCTCACGGATCGGCAAGAAATGCGCTGACTTAGTAAGACGATCAACAACTACCCAAATAGCGTCATAACCTCTCTTTGTGCGCGGGAATTTGTTAATAAGATCCATAGCAATGTTTTCCCATTTCCAAACCGGTATCTCTGGTTGTTCCAATAATCCAGAGGGATGTTGATGTTCAGCCTTAACTGTAAGACAAGCAAGGCATATGGATACATACAAGGCAATGTCTTTCTTCATACCAGGCCACCAATACTGAGTACGAAGATCCTTATACATTTTGTCTGCACTAGGATGAATAGAATAACGAGACTTATGAGCTTCATCCATAAGCAAGGTGCGAAGATTGTCTTGAGTTGGGACCCATAAACGGTCCATGAAATAATACGATCCATCATCTTTCAGCTCGAGATCAGGCTTAATATGAAATGGTAATTCCTTACCCATCAAATCTTGTGAAACACAAGCATGTTGAGTCTGAGAAATGCGGGTTTGAATATCAGATCGAACACGAACACAATAAATCTTGACATGCACTTTACCACTCAAAGCATCGGCTTCGACATTCGCCTTACCAGGATGGTAACGAATTTCGCAGTCGTAATCGTTTAGAAGTTCAACCCAACGTCGTTGCCTCATGTTAAGTTCTTTCTGATTGAAGATATGCTGAAGACTTTTGTGGTCAGTGAAAACCACACATTTAGTACCATACAAATAGTGTCTCCAGATTTTGAGAGCGAATACAACTGCACCTAACTCAAGATCATGAGTCGTGTAGTTCTTCTCGTGAACCTTTAACTGTCTTGATGCGTAAGCTATGACTTTGTTCCTTTGCATGAGAACACAGCCAAGACCTAATTTGGATGCATCACAGTATACGACAAAATCATCATTACCCTCAGGCAAAGATAGGATAGGTGCATCACAAAGTTTCTGTTTCAAGGTCTGAAAAGCTTCTTCCTGTTTAGTTCCTCATTCAAAGAACGAACCTCGGTTGGAGTAGTAGGCATATCCCAATTCTTAATCGCACTGATCTTGGAGGGATCTACATGAATACCTTGTTCGTTGACGATATGTCCCAAAAATTGAACTTCCTTAAGCCAAAATTCACATTTGGAGAACTTGGCAAAAAGTTGCTCTTTCTTCAGGAGTTCCAGAGTAAGACGAAGATGCTGCTCATGATCGGCTCGAGTCTTGGAATATATCAAGATGTCATCAATAAAAACGATGATGAACTTGTCCAAATAAGTCTTATAAACCCTATTCATCAAGTCCATGAAAACAGCAGGAGCATTAGTCAAACCGAATGGTATAACTGTGAACTCATAATGCCCATATCTTGTGTGGAAAAAAGTCTTGGGAATATCTTCTTCAAGCACACGAAGCTGATGATACACAGAACGCAGATCAATCTTTGAAAAATAAGAAGCACCCTGTAATTGATCAAAGATATCATCAATGCGAGGTAGGGGATATCGATTCTTGATGGTAAGCTTGTTAAGTTCATGGTAATCGATGCACATTCTGAAAGAGCCATCTTTATTCTTGACAAAAAGAACAGGAGCACCCCAAGGTGAATAGCTTGGACGGATAAAACCTTTGCCAGAAAGCTCTTGAAGCTGCTTAGATAACTCTTGCATCTCAGACGGTGCAAGACGATACGGAGATCGAGCGATAGGATTTGCACCAGGTACAAGATCAATACGAAACTCGACTTGGCGTGCTGGGGGTAAACCAGGTAATTCTTCAGGAAAAACTTCAGGATAATCCCGAACAACAGGGATATCTTGAATCGACTTACCTTTGCCTTTATCCTCCACAACATGTGCAAAAAAGGCCACGTAGTTCTTTCGCAGATACTTCCGAGCTTGAGTACAAGACATGAGTTTGAGGCTACTAGCAGGTTTCTCACCACAAACCTCTAGGATCTTACCAGACGAAAGAGGCACATGAACAATCTTCTCAAAGCAAACTACCTCTGCGTGATATTTAGCTAGCCAATCCATTCCCACTATAATGTCGAAACTTCTAAGTTGTATCGACGTGAGGTCGATAGGAAAAAGATGGTTATTAAGGTTCATCTGACAATTTCGAAGAACAGAATCGAGAACAACGGGTTCACCACTAGCAACTTCTACTGTCAAAGGCTTTCCTAGTTTCGTTCTAGACATGCGGAGCAAAGGCTCGAAAGATAATGACACAAAACTCTTATCGGCACCTGAATAAAAAAGAACGGACGCAGGCTGGTTATTAACAAAGAACGTACCGTTGACCACTTCATTGTCTGCTCGCGCCTCATTAGCATTCATGTTGAAGACTCGTCCATGAGCCTGAGCCTGATTTGCATTGGCTAACCTCGGACACTGATTTCTGTAGTGGGTTAGATCCCTACAATTATAACACGAACAAGGAGGATAGTGAGGACGTGCAGCCTGAGCCTGTTGTTGAGCAGGTGCTTGGGCAGCCTGCTGTGCTGGGTTCTGTGCAGCTAGATTAGGAGCAAAACGACAAACATTGGCAAGATGACCTGATTTTCCACAATTAGTACAGAAACGACACGAAACTTGTGGTTGATGGTGACTATTGCATCTGTTGCACAACGGTGTATTCCCCGCATACTGTTTCTTTGCTGGTGGCTGTGCGAGTTGGTTAGGAGCTGCTTGGTTGGCTTGGGCAGTTACAACGAAATTCTGAGAAGCCTTGCGCTTCTTAGACCTCCTTGAAGACCCAGCTTTCTTACCCTTCTTACCCTCACTCTTTTCAGATGACTGTTTCTTATCCTTGTCACCCTTCCTGTGAAGCTTACCCTTTCTGATCTGCGACTCAGTCAAAGTTGCAGCTAACTTGATCGCCTGACGAACTTTGGTAGGCTTTCTACCAGTGACGATGTCTTGCACGGAGTCAGGTAATCCATCAATATACCCCTCGATAGCTTTCTCGAGGGGGGTAACCATTGTGGGGCATAACAAACTCAGCTCCTCGTATCTGTCGGTATAAGCCCGATGTTCACCACTGTCCTGCTTCAAATCATCAAACTTTCTTTCCAACGCCCTCTGTTCATGACGAGGACAAAATTCCCTCATCATAAGAGCCCTAAGCTCTGCCCAGGTCTGTGCTAAAGCAACCTCAGCACCACGGTCTCTCATAACCTCGTTCCACCAAGTAAGAGCCCTCTTTTGAAATACGCTAGAGGCAAACTCGACTTTGCAATTATCAGGACACCGAACATGACGAAACGTACTCTCAATGCTCTCAAACCACTGTAGGAGCCCAGTTGCTCCCTCAAAACTACTGAACTTGAGTGAGTTAGCCGAATTGAAACTTTTAAAGTTGCATGGAGCATTATTGTTGTTGTTGGCTTGGTTAACTTAAGCAATAATGTCTGGGAGTACAGCAGCCATTTGCTGCGAAATGATTGTTGCCAGTTCGGCATTAGGTATCGGATTTTCACGTCGAGGAGGCATTCTGTCACACCCCAACCGATGGCGAAATCATCGGGGCGCGACACTGAGCGAAACAGATTGTTCAAAGAAATTCCATAACGACTACATTACTGAATAGTTTAAATATCATGTCCCATACCATGACCCATAAGATAAAATAGTTATTACAGACATAGATATTCTTCAAACAAAAGCATATTCCGACAACTTAGATTTTAAATAGATAAACATAAATTGTCTTTGTTTCTAGACTCTTTCCTAGCCTCGATTTCACAGCATTCCAAGCAAATTAACATCTTAAGCACCTGCCACATACGTTAAAGTAAAAGTCAATACACATAGTGTAAAGGTGAGCATACAAGTTTGATAATAACATATAGAGTTCGAAATTGTTTACGCATAACCAGCACGTATACAGTGTGAAATGAAGCACGTTAGTTATCGACATGAACCTATCGATACCAATAACTGTGGGTTGACTGCCCAAGGCAGCTCGTAATATACACTCACCACTGTGAGCCATGTAACAAATTGTCCTTAACAACCCCTGAGTGAACAGGTGCTGAGTCCAAACAAATAGTACTATTGTTGCTAAGGCAGGTAGAGAGCATTCCATGTGTAAACATAACAAACAAGTATTCATTAAGTCAAGTATAACATGCAGTAATCGGTTAGCGTTAAAGTATTGCGTAGTGTGTTCGATGTGATTTAGTATAAGTAACGTATGTAACACCCAAAAGTGCGTAAAGCAAAAAAGGGTTCGAGTATACTCACAGCGATTGAGTTAATGGATTGAAGGGAGTGATAGAGCGGATAATGGCCTGAACAGTTATCGATAATATAAGCGAGAGTCGGTGCGTAAAATGGCGTGAAGTGTCAGTGGGTCGGACGGTAATCCGGTCGGGTGTCAATCCGATCGGGTGGCCGGTTGACCGGATGACAATCCGTTCGGGTGGTCACCCGATCGGGTGGCCACTCGACTGGATTGTCATCTCATTTGGGATGGATGTGTTTGTGTATGATGGCTTGCCTTTTGAAGTTTTCGTTGTAGCATTTTGAAAACAGAGAAGTATCTTTACCTTTCAGGTCGGTCGATCGAACGGCTGTTTGATCGGACAACAATCCGATTGGTCGAGACTTCTCTTGTTTGAGAACAAGTCCACAGCATGATGGTCAGTCGGTCGGATGGCTATCCGATCGGGTGGCAATCCGCTCGGATTGAACATGTTGAAAAGTTGTTTAAGTGCTGAAGTTAAAACATCACATGGTCGTATGGCAATCCGATCGGATGGCAATCCGTTCGATGTTCACACCTCACAAGTTGGAATAAAGATTAAGTGTGGGTCCCAAGGTGTAATCCGACCGGGTGGCTGTCCGGTCGGGTGGCAATCCGATCGGATGGCAACCCGATCAGACGGCAATCCGTCCCAGATGACCTGGTCGTCTTCTTCCTTGGTTGTTTTGGTATTTTGCCATTTTCTCGAGACTGTTTGATAACGTATTAAACAACAGAAACCTCGTCCAGAATTAGTGACCCGATCGGACAGGAACCACCCTAGTCCGACTAGCTAACTGTTCGAGACGGTGTTTCATGTTTAATCTGAAATCAGTGTTCACGTGTATATAATCTAGATCTTGAACCAACACATCAACAAGAAAGAGTATAAGATTAGAACAAGCTCCGATTCTATCGGTTTTGAGTGCATTAAGTGTAAAAGAGTTGAAAGAAAGCTTGAAAACCATCTTTCAATCCTTTTCACCATGAATATGTTCAGATCTATGAAAGATCTTTGTTTATTCATGTGGAAATCATTCAGATCTGAGTTGTTTTTGGTGGATTGAAGCCAAAACATGACGTTCATAAGAACACCATTATGACATCATCCTAGAACACCTCAAATCTAGTGATTTCACGGTTGAAAGTTAAGATTCAAAAGAGAGAAATGTGTAGAAGTGCGTGTAGATTAAGAAAGTACAAGATTTAGGTGGAAAACTTACAAGAATCATGAGAAATCTGAAGAAATAGCGGCTGGAGCGAGTGGAGAGGGAGAGAGAGCTGTCAACATCAAGGATGTGACAAATGAGGGGTATTTATAGGGTTTCCATAAATGGAAAGGGGGAATAAGGCTGGTCGCTCAAGTGGCAGCCCGTCCGAGTGGCAGCTCGGTCGAGTGGCAATCCGACCGGGTGGAACCTGGTGGGTGGCAGCTCAGTCGAGTGGCACCTCAGTTGGATGGCAGTCCGACCGGATGGCAGTTCAGTCGGATGGCCACTCGGTTCGAGTGCACGACCCGATGAGTTCAGCGATTTCGATTTGAGTGTTGAGTGTTGCAATGCGATAGAGTTTCATATTCAAATTACTTTTAATCCCAACTACTATATCAACATACAAGCATCCTTATTTAACGTTCGTTTAGCGTCTACGATTCGATTGCGATTGTGTTTCGATTAATCACCACAACAATAACATAAATAAACATGCACAAGTAACACGTAATGTAACATTCCTATTTTTATATAAGAATTATAGGTTTGGTTAAATTTATTAACCACTAGTAACTAGTAACTAGTTTATTTTTAATATAAAAATTCAACCCAAATAGTTTTAAACACTATTTTATATAGTTGGTTGAAATATTATATTAATTAAAATGGCCTATATATATAGGTGACCTTTCTAAATAAAATAAAAATATATAAAAACTTATATTATTAGACAGGTAGATTACGGGTAAGTTGAAGATTAGAAATATGAAGTACCTAGACGGGCCTAGTGACCGTTTAATAATTAAATTATAAAAAAATACATTCTATTTGAACCTACTCTGTTTTTAATGAAACTTGGTTCAAAATGTTGACAAAACATTCTCGTTTTGATGACATATTTATTATTTTATAAAACGTTATATTTTAGAAGTTATAAGCGCCAAATAAGTAAAGCAGTTAAATTAATATATAAATTAATTTAATAATAATAAACAAAATTAAAAGCTTTCATACGAACTATGAATAAAATAAATAATAATAAAATAATAAAACTTTACATTGGACATCAAAGGGTGCACGTGTGTAGGTGTGTACACAACATCAAAAGAAACAATTAAAACAAAGGTATACGTGTATGTTTGATAGGGCATGTGGAGCTTTCTTAAAATTCTAAGATTGAAAACCTCAAGTATAAATAAGATCAGTGCATATCATCAAAAATTTGTTCAGTCCTTTTCTTTCTCTCACTATGTCGCCTTTCCACTAAAATATTTATAAATTTTAGAACTCTGCTCTGTTTTAAAGTGTTTTAACTCCCGATCACCGCTACCCTTTCCGATTGATCTGAGCCCCATAACACATGTCAAGGCTCTGCCTGACTAAGTTCGTTGAGGTTCTGTCTCGTGACATAGGGAGAAGGTTGAATTAGGGGTAATATACTTAACAAAAGTACAAATATATATATATATATATATATATATATATATATATATATATATATATTTTTAATAGCTCAGAAGTTATACCCAATATTCTACCAGTAGACTTTCTAGTTGAACCCTAAATTTACAAAGTGGGTCCATTCTCTTTTCTCACTATTTTATTCCCTTTTTCTTTATGATATAACTACATTCAAAAATGTCCCAAATTGATCCATAAGTAAAAACCCGGACCCCTGAAACCCCAATCCATATAAAAATCAAGAAATAAAGATTTGTGGTCTTCAGGTGGGCCGCGTAAAGATAAGCCGAGGTTTACGCGGGCCGCGACAGCAAGGCAGATCTCCGGATAAGCTTAAGGGACACGTGTCATCCACGTGGCACACCTACTGATGACCCAGCAACCCTACGCATAGACTAGATGGCCACGCGGGCCGCGTAAAGGTTAAGCCAAAGCTCACGCGGGCCGCGTGAGACCCAATTTCCAGCTATAAATAGAACGGGTCATGAGCAGTTCCTCTGGGCACGAGAAATCAATCAAAAACGAAAGTATACTGTTAGAAATCATAATTTTCATTAGGGAGGTGCTGCTACAATACCGGGTATTAACTCGATCGTTGCTACGATTCAATATTCGATCGATTGAAACTATCCGACAGGATGTTTAAATGCTATACTTTGTCATTAGTCGTGAATCCGACAGGATGTTTGAGTGCCACCCAAACTCGGGGTAGACTCTGTTATTCGTTGCGAATCTGATGGATGTTTAAGTGTTGCGCTTTGTCATTTGTCGTGAGGGTTTTTATCTCGTGAGCTTATCGTAAAAGTCGTATTCAGTTACTTACCTAGTTTCATGTGCATTATTAATTAAACTAGGTATCAAGGCTAATCAATAGGCTAAGCTCTGCCTGTATAAATCTGCAATATATCAAGGCTTATATGTAGGCTAAACTCTGCCCATATAATTCTGCAATGTGAGTCATTCTCTTTTTATCAAAGTGCTTTATAAATTCTTAAATGTTTTCAAAGTTATAATTACAGGGATTAAGTCTTTGTAATCTTCATATTACAGCCGGTATGTGGGGTTTTGCATACATTACTTGATAATCGTCACCATTGGACAACGGGTTAGCCAATGGGTGATATGACCATAGTCACAGAAACGAGTCGAGTGACAAATACCGTTGGGTAATTGGTTGATATATAAACATTGTAATCGCTCTTAATACTGTAGATTATAACTAAAGGTCATTTTATAAAACCTGAATGAACTCACCAGTATTTCCTGCTGACAAAACCTTTTTAAAACGTGTTTCAGGTAATGACAGTAGATTGGAATAAGAATTGGATACGACACTGAAGGGCTTCAAGAAGTGGCTTATTTTATTAATTAAATCAAATTAAGAAATATTGTTTTATGTAATTGGGTTATCCCTTATTAAAACTACCTTTGTAAAACATGGGTTTATCCCATCTATTTAATAAATAAAATCTGGTGTTTTCTAAACTCTGATATTTTTCCTAACTCACGGTCCTGATGAAATTTCCGCTGCAATGTTTTTCTAAATAGCCGCCGGTACCACTTGGCTGCTCGCGGCTCCCGATTCCGTCCAGGGTGGGGTCGGGGGACGTGACAGGTAAGTAGCACACACACATAAAAAATATTCAACGCACATAATTCGAGTTGCAATGCGATTAGCGATAAGCGACAATATCGATTAAATATGCGATTAATATCGATAAATAGCGATTAAACCTCGATTATTAGCAAATACTCCACATAATACAACTAACGTAAAGCATAAAATAGACTATCTATACGTCAAAGAAGTCAAAACAGAAATTGAGCAAGGAGTGACAGATCGCAATTAGCAATCTTGTCTCCCTTTGACTTCAATCTTGACTTTGACTTTCGAAACACGGGGTGTTACAGCCTCCCCTAGTTGAGGGAATTTCATCCCGAAATTAGGCCGAAGCCATAACAAACAACTGCGGGTACTTCGCCTTCATGTCGCTTTTGAGTTCCCAAGTGAACTCTGCGCCTCGTTTGCCTTCCCATCGAACCTTCACAATGGGAATGCGCGAGCGTCTGAGCTGCTTGGTTTGGCGGTCCATGATTTCGACAGACTTCTCCACGAAGTGTAGTGTTTCGTTTACTTGGAGGTCTTCTAGAGGTACAATTAAATCATGCTTAGCCAGGCACTTTCTGAGGTTCGACACATGGAAAGTCGGGTGGACATTACTAAGTTCCTCCGGTAGTTCGAGTCTGTAGGCGACTTTTCCAATCCTTTCCAGAATCTTAAAAGGTCCAACATATTGAGGCGCTAATTTCCCTTTCTTGCCGAATCTGACCACACCCTTCCAAGGTGATACCTTTAGGAGTACGTAGTCTCCAACGTCAAATTCAAGGGGCTTGCGTCGTCTATCGGCGTAACTTTTCTGACGACTCCGAGCTTTCAGCAGATTGTCTCAAATTTGGAGGACTTTGTCAGTCGTTTCTTGCAATAGCTCAGGACCGGTTAATTGCGAGTGCCCGATCTCGTGCCATACAATTGGCGATCGACATTTTCTTCCGTATAAAGCCTCAAACGGTGCCATTTGAATGCTGGAATGATAACTGTTATTGTACGAGAATTCGAAAAAAGGTAAGTATGCGTCCCAATTACCACCGAAGTCTATGACACACGAATGAAGCATGTCTTCAAGGGTACGAATCGTTCTTTCAGTTTGACTGTCGGTTTAAGGGTGTAATGCGGTACTTAGATTAAGCGTAGTACCGAGAGCCGTTTGAAACATTTCCCATAGACGCGAGGTAAACCGAGCATCGCGGTCAGAGATGATGTCGCGAGGCGTCCCATGTCGACAAATGATCTCATCGGTGTAGATTCGGGATAATTTTTACTTTATAGTCTTCTCGTATCGGCAGAAAATGCGCAGATTTGGTCAAACGGTCAACGACAACCCAGATGTTGTCATGACTTGATGGCGTACGCGGAAGTTCGTTATGAAATCCATAGCTATACTTTCCCACTTCCACATAGGGATCGAGGGTTGCTCAAGTAAGCCAGAGGGTCTTTGGTGCTCGGCCTTGACTTTCGAGCAAGTCAGGCACTTTCCAACATTGAGGGCGATATCTCTCTTCATACCCGGCCACCAGTACTTGTAGCGAAGGTCCTGGTACATCTTGTCGGCACCAGGATGAATAGAATATCGGGATTTGTGGGCTTCGTCCATCAAAATCTGTCGTAAGTTGGTCCGCTTAGGGATCCAAATTCGGTCCAGAAAATGGAATATTCCATTCGACTTGTTCACAAGCTGGGCTCCATCATGGTAGATTCTTTCCTTTTTCAGAGTGCGTTCATTAAAACAGGCATGTTGAGCTTCGCGGATGAGGGTTTCGAGATCGTATTGGGCTTGGGTATTACGAATGCTGAGCAGATAGCTCCGTCTGCTGAGAGCATCGGCAACGACATTTGCTTTGCCAGAATGATAACGAATCTCACAGTCATAATCGTTGAGAAGTTCTACCCATCGGCGTTAACTCATATTAAGTTCCTTCTGGTCAAAGATATGTTGTAGGCTTCTATGATCGGTGAAGATCGTACACTTGGTACCATACAGGTAGTGTCGCCAAATCTTTAACGCAAAAACAACTGCGCCTAGCTTGAGATCATGGGTTATATAGTTCTTCTCGTGGATTTTGAGCTGACGAGATGCGTAAGCAATAACCTTCAAATCACAAACTTCAAGTCTAAAGTTTTTTATTTATTTTTATCTTTGGGCTATATATATTTTTGGTCATATTTTAATTGTTAAATATTTGGTTGACCAAAAAATTGCCCAAACATACTTTTGGTTATGTTGAATATGTAAATCGGGCCCGACCTTGTAGTTGTGTTTATATTTGGTTTTGTTCATGGTCTTGGCCCGTTTTGCGGCTCCAAGTTGTAATAGATTAGTTTATAGTTTTGGCCCGCTTTGTGGTTCAAAGTTGTAATAGATAAGGTTCTTTGTCTTTGTTATATTTACTTGTTAAATATTGTTGATGTGAAGACCCGAAGCAAACCCTAAGCAAAACCGAATGCCAAGAGGAGTCTTGGAGTTAGTGGGAGTCGCTCAAGATAACAAGATGCACTCAAGTCCATCCTTGTGGTTGTTTTGTGTTTTGTGACCATGACCCTTTGATCTTGCTACTTGGCTCTAGCAAGATCATAATCATGCCCATATGATTTACAAATTCATTTTTGCTATTATGGTTGCCTTTTAATAAATGTTATCACACTTCAACCTAATACTAAAACGCATTCTTAAAAAGTTTTTTTTTAAATGAAAGCGAGAAAAAGCAAGTTCTAGCAACTTGCATATTTTTATAACCACTAGAGTTTTATAACATGTTTTTTTCTCACATCTTTAAAACTCATAAACTTAATAGTATTCACTATTAACTTTAATTGGTTATTCCAAGTCGCGACAAACTTAGTCTTATAGGTTATCTAAAACTAATTGTCCCGAGAGGTGAAAGAGTCTTTTTGGTTATGTCGCAAATTTAATACTTAAATTAAAACCGACTATAACGACCCTATTTGGTAAAAATTAAGATCAATGGTCTATGCCATCCTACTACTAGTAACACTTGGGGCATAATGCGAACCATCAGTGTTGGAGCCACAACACGACACTTGGTGTCTAGTTTATCCTTCCAAGGTGCAAGGGTTCCGTCGACACATCCGGCCCTTCCACATGTTACCGTTTTAGGACGACTATTACTTTTCTTCTCGTGTTGCGTGCCCCAGCCGTCTCGAGTACAAAAGTGGCATAGATGAGGCCAAATGTATCAATGCAAGAACAAATGTTGTCCTCGCAGCCTCATAAACCCCGGGAGTTGTGCTTCTCTCCCAATTGACAATCGTTGTCAGTCCGCTTAAACCTCTTACTAATGTTGCATGCCCCAGCTGCCTTTAGAAAGAGCTTCTAACCGGATTCTCGTTCCTTATCGTCTCACCTCACTAAATAAGGAAATACGTTAAAAATACTAATTAAATAATTTTTTGCTTAACGGATGTCATCTGAAAATAACTCCTCTTTTGCTCTCAAGTCCATACTTGAGAAAGACAAACTGAATAACACCAATTTTCTTGAGTGGCACTGCAACTTGAGAATCGTTCTCAAGATGGCAAAAAGGCTTTATGTTTTGGAAACCCCGATCCCAACCGCACCCGAGAACAACACTGTGGTTGCGAAGAAGGCTTTCGACAAAAATAAAGAAGATGCCATGGAAGTTGCTTGCCTCATGCAAGCCACCATGTCTCCAGATCTTCAGAAGAATATGGAAGACATGAATGCCTTCGACATGATTGAACAACTCAAGGGCATGTTTCAGAAATAAGTCCATCAGGAACGCTATGACACCATGAAACAGCTCATAAGCTGTAAAATGCAAGAGGGTTCCTCAGTTAGTGCTCATGTCCTCAAGATGAAAGGCTACATCGACCAATTAAACAAACTTGGTTATCCTCTCCAAGATCCGATGGCTGTTGACTTCATTCTCAACTCTCTTTCCAGTCACTATGATCAATTTATTATGAACTTTAACATGAATGACTGGGTAAAGACAGTGCCAGAGCTACATGGGATGCTCAAAACGGCAGAGATGAACATTTCCAACAAAGTAAGCCAAGTGTTAATGGTTCGATCTGGTGGTGTTAAAAAGCCCAAAACAAAGAAGAAGAGTTATAACAACAAAAACAAAGGAAAGGCTCCTATTGCTGCCAAACCTGCCACCAACAAGAGCAAGCAAGTTGTGAAAGCCCCTCTTCCAGAAGAGCGACAATGCTAGGAGTGTAACAAGATGGGGCACTGGAAACGTAACTGCCCCGAGTATCTTGCCAAACTCAAAGTGAAGAAGGCTAATAGAGAAGGCACTTCTTCAGGTATTCTAATATATGTTATCGAACTTTTCACTGTTTCAAGCAACACATGGGTATTTGATACCGGGTGTGGTTATCACATCATTAATGTCTTGCAGGAGCCTGAGAAGTGAAGAAACTGAAGCCGGGAGACATGGAGCTCATTGTTGGCGATGGGAAAAGAGTCTCAGTTCTGGCAACTGGCACATTTAATCTTACATGTCCTTCTGGTCTTGTTGTTGTTTTGAACAATTGTCTTTTTGCACCTGGTATAACCAGGAACATCATTTCAGTTTCGTTTCTTTATGAACAAGGATTTAGATATGTTTTTAATGTTGTTGCTATTTCTGCTTATCTAAATGGTATTTACTATTTTAAGGCTAAACCTCGAAACGGTGTCTATGAAATTAATGTTCAGCCTAGCAGTAACATATATCACCTTTCTAAATGTCAAAAAAATGGTGATAGTGATTCATTCCTATGGCATTGTAGACTTGGCCATATAAGCAAGGCACGCGTAAAATGGCTCCAATCTGAGGGGTTCTTGAATCCACCAGAACGGACACATTTGATGATTTCGAGTCTTGCTTAGCTGGCAAACTCACCATGGATCCGTTCACCCATGTTGGTGAACGAGCTAGTGATCTACTAGGACTCATACACTCAGATGTATGTGGTCCTTTTAGAACCATGACTAGGAATCACAAGAGATACTTTGTTACGTTCATCGACGACTATAGTCGATATGCTTATGTATATCTCATGAAGCATAAGCATGAAACTTTTGAAAAGTTCAAAGAGTTTCAAAACGAAGTTGAAAACAAACTTAATAGAAAGATTAAAATGCTTCGCTCAGATCGAGGCGGTGAATACATCAGCTTGGAATTTCTCGATTATCTAAAGGTACATGGAATAGTTTCACAACCCACTCCACCAGGCACACCCCAACTTAATGGCGTGTGTGAAAGGAGAAATCGAACCCTACTAAAGATGATTCGATCGATGATGTGTAGAACAAATTTACCTCACTCCTTTTGGGGTTTTGCTCTTATGACTGCTGCTCGACTCGTAAATCTAGCGTCGACCAAAAAGGTAAACAAAACTCCATATGAGATATGGCAGGGGTATAAGCCGAATTTGAGTTACCTAAGAGTATGGGGGTGTGATGCTTACATCACAAGTGACTCTGATGACAAGCTCGACCTTCGAGGTGAAAAGGTCGTTTTCGTCGGATACTATAACCAATGCGGTTATTACTGTCACACCCCGACCGCGTAAAACATCAAATCGCGGAGGAAACGTCGGGGAGTGTTGCAACAGAATTATTGTTTCACAACCATGGAAATTAAAAGTTTGTTTTATTTATAAACAAAGGGGTTACATTGTCTTAAAATAAGGAAACAAAGAGTACATAAGATAATTTAAACTAGTCTAGCTTCATTTTATGTCACTAAGGTACAGGTCCGCCTAAGTGTATCTTGATCATCCTATGCATCAGCTCCTGAAAACACATGTGAAAATATGTACGTCAACATAAAAATGCCTGTGAGATACATAGGTTTATTGATTTAGGATTCATGACTTGCATTTGAAAGAAAAGTTTTAAAAGTTAGTCATGAACCTTGTAAAATGTTTTCTTTTATAAATCATATGAAAATCGATAAGTAAATAGATGATATATAAAAGAAAGATGTGTGGTTAAATAAATAACCAAGCAAAATGAATTTGTATAAGTTATGTTGTTTGTAAAACAATGTTTATGTGAAAATATGTTCTTTGTATAATATGTAATATGTCGAAATTGAAATGGTTTACATAACGCTACGATATATAATATCATAAAAGCACTTATATATAGGAAGTACCGGCGGCGTATCCACCATGCTTTTATCATATTACATATGCATCGTTATATAAATCACTTACCCAAAACAAACCACCAACATGTATTGTTTAAACAAATGCCAAATGTTTATGTATACGATGTCTATTGTCAAATGTAAATCATGTAATGTGTAAACAAATGTCATGTATGGCAAGTAAGAAAGTAACTACTTAAACCATATGTAAAATGCACAAAACAAAGTATTGAAATAAATCATATTTTAAATCAAGGTTATGTTTTGTAAAATAAATGCATGCTTTACTGATACAAACATCTATGCGGTATTGTTACAATGCATACATTCAAGCCTTGTGACTGTGGTGACAAACCCTCAAACAAATTAAAGGTTTATCTGAATTATGTATATTGGATTTAGTCATCCCTTGCGTCCAAACAAACCTAGGATTCCAGGGATGGGAGTTGTCAATTCCTATGGTACCATTACTTACTACCAAGCGGCATGACCAATGTTAATGAATGTATTTTTGTCCCATTTAAACAAACCAAATGTCATGCCAAATGTAAACATGTTATGTGAAAACAATGTATTAAGTATGCAATAAATGAACATACATAGCATGAAAGTGATGTAAAACAATGTGTACATATGTTGAAATGAACATATGAAACAAATGTGTTTATGAAATCAATGTACTAGCATGTTAATAAAACATACACAACAAAAACATGGATGAAATCATGTACTATATGTGTACTAATGAACATAGCAAGTATATGATATAAAAACATGAAAGGCACGAAAGTAATAAGCAGGCACATGTGTTTCACCCCAAAATGTTTGAAAAGAGTAAAAGAGGGGACTATGTGCTCACTTGAGATTGCTCAAGAGTCTTGAAATAACAACCAAGCAATGCTAAAAAGATCACGGAATCAATCGGCACCTAATATAGGTAACTACATTAATAAACCGGACCTAAATCGGAAGATCGGATAAAATGAGGTTTCGTAAACCAAATGAGCATAGGAACTCATGTGACATGGTTTAACAAAGCCTACATACTAAAACGAAACCTAACCTAAGTGCTTACGACCCATTATGACCCGTTTAGGTAGCTTACGCTACTTTAACGTGACGTCGCGTAAAACGCGTTCGGACTGCCTAACTAGTCCTATGACAAGTATTATATGACTTAACTAGTCCTATGACAAGTATTATATGCCTAACTAGTTGATATCATTATAGTCCTATGACAAGTATTATATGCCTTAACAACTAACTAAACGTAGTGACCATAAGGTATAACCTCAGAAGGTTATTCCCTATACAACTATGGTCACAAAATATGTTTGGTCGGATCCTAATGATCGACCAAACAGGTCGGGTTCGAAAGGCTAAGCGGTTGTTTAGACCGCTTATCTTACGGCCCTATATAAGTACTAAACCTAAAGTGACGAGTTAAACATGTTAGAACATGTTTAACAAAGTTTGATATCAAAACAAAGGGTTTTGATACCCAAAAATAGTTTGGTTGCAAAATACGCATAAACGCGCATTTTGACCGAAACTATGACTCGTCACTATACCTAAATAACGTGGTAATCAGTAGGTATAGTCACCAAGGACTATGACCATCGTGATTACGCTCACGTTGCGAAGTTCAAACGAACTTCGTGTTGACCATAAACTGGTCAAAGCAGAAAGTTGACTTTCGTACTTAAAAGCACATAAAAGAACGAAAGAATACTTACAAGAGGTCCAAGAAATGGAGTTTTGATCTTAAAATTTTCTCAGGTATGAAGGTTTTAACGTTCAACTTAGAGAAATCAGATCAAAGTGTGTGTTGCCAATGAAAAACTTGTGGGTTTATATAGTTTTCTGTCACACCCCGATATTTCCACGTATTACCGGTGGGCCCGGTAGGGGAGTATCGTGACGTAGTTGATATCATTATAGTCAAACAACACAATATTTAAATGCACAGAGGAAGCAAAAGATAGTTTCATTTCAACCGAATAAAATTGTAATATCAAGTATCACAAACAGTTGAAAATAATCCACAGGTGGATCAAAATAAAAAGGGAAACTTTGTTCAACAGACTGAAACGCATCCAAGCTTGCGAGACTCTTATTGATGCTAAGGAGAAAGCCAGCCTATTACGAGTAGTACATGCACTTAATCTTTTTGGGAAAATACGTCAGTTTACACTGGTAAATACAATTAACTAACTCATTTTGAAAAGGTTTAATAAAATTGATTTGAATGCACGTGGCACAAACTTTTTATAACTTGGGATAATTATTTGAATATAATACTTGTAAAAGAATTACATGTTCCTTATGCGTTCAGTAGCCCGATCCGTAGACCGAGTTAAAGATCAATAGACACACCACATTATTTATTTAGGCACTGACGAGTGTACGCCTACACCTCGTGCTTAGGTCGTGACCATTTCGTAAAATGATGCCAAGGATATCCGGGACATGGTCATTAACCCCCCAAAGGCTTTAAGTAAACAAAACATTTCTAAACGGAGCATATCAATGGTTTAACCTCTATTCGATTAAAGATTCAATGCCCAACCAAGCGGTATTTTATATACCGTACCCCAAGCCCGTATAAGGGAAAATAAGTTAAAAGTATTTACCTTTGCAAGTATCAATCACAAATAGCAAGTGCGTGTAGCTTTTACCGGGTCTCCTATTCTGGAACGAAGGTTTATAATAACCTATTAGAATCCTAACGGGTCTTTAATTAAGCCTAAACTTAGACCGGTTAGTTTTAAGGAAAGATACGGTTCAAACGCACGATTTAGCGTAGACCGGAATAGAATGTGATTTAGACCAGACAAGTTTGAAGACTTGTATAATATGGGTAATCTAACCACATTCGGTATTTTGGGATAAAAACGATAAGGTTTGACCCGTTGATCGATGTCGTTTGGTCGGTCAAAAAATATTTATAAAAAGTTCCTAAATACCTTAACTAGTTAGGGTAAGTAGGGTGTCGGTCCACGAGGAGTATGTGGTCAGAATTGGTTTTCGATCTAAATTAACTAAATAAAATAATTAATTGATTGGTTTGGTTGTTTTTTTTTAGAAAATAAAGTCTAAACTAATGTGATTTAGAAAACAATAGTGGTAAAGGTAACCTCCTCCAAACTTCAGGTTCTAGGTTTACAAAATCTCAGTTTAATTCAATAATTGACACCACATAGACATAGTGTGGGAAAGTTGATTAGTTTGATTGGTTACTGAAAACGGGTCTTTGTCATCAGATCTCTTATAAGTCAATTAACCCTATTCACTAGCGTGAATCAACCTACTCTATGTCACCCACTCCGCTACAAGGTTTTGTCATCAACCGAACAAATGGTAAAGTAAGGACTCAAAAACACAAGCAAATAGTTCAAACAAAATCAACACATCAAATTACTTATAAAGGTTTGTCAATCCAAAAGTAATTCCAAACATGAATAAAAATGAAATTAAATAAAACCTAACTGAACCATCTGTCTGGAGGAAGCCACGTATGATTTAGCCGCTCATCTCGGTCGAATGATCTTCAAAAACAATTCAAAAACATCCAAAAACTAATGATCCAAGATTGTTTTAAACCCCCAAAAGTTCTCCAAGTTGCTCCCAAATTCGTGTGTAAGCAAGTGGTAACCGAAAACCAATGATAAGTCTCCATAAATCCCCTCAAAATGGTCATTAAATGCGTGAGTTACATGAAAGCATCAGTCAGAGCCGTAACCTACGGCTCCCAGCCGTAGGTTACGGCAGTCAGTAACTCCAAGGTCAACATAGGGCCGTAACCTACGGCCCTCAGCCGTAGGTTACGGCGATCAAAGTTCTTTACGGCTGAAGGCTCCTGTTTTACGACGGGATCTTTTGGCAAATGGTGGGAGCCGTAACCTACGGCTGGGAGCCGTAGGTTACGGTGCTGTATGTTATGCTTTTCTTTGTTTGCTTCGTTACAAGTGGAATTTGCACTTCTTGTTTCCACGATCATTTAGCATCCATCCAAACTTCATATCATCCAACTTTTATGCACTTTAACACCTGCAAATACCAACGCACCGTAGTTACCAAATTCCCACAATTAACCGAATAAAGCATGAGATGTGCACATATTTAGATTGTTTAAGGGTTGTCCTACGGACCACCCGTCACATCCCCACACTTACCCGTTGCTTGTCCCAAGCAACTCATTCAAAACTATTCACAAACACAAGCGATCAATCATGCAAACCAAGCTAAACATACCGTCCTTCTACTAACTTTCAATCATACCACAAGACACACCCCTCACAAAGACTCTCAGTAGCAAGAAATATTAGCAGACAATGCTAAACCACTCAATGCGTGTGTGTGTGTACGACAATAAGCTTGTATAAAAATCAAGTCTCCTCCTAACAAATATCAAGCATGCTTATGAATCAAAGGACCTTACGGGTTGTAACGAGGCTAGGTGTAAAGGTAGGAAATAGTGGGAATGTGAAAGTAGCTCATTGATTCGACCCGGTTTTTATTTCTACTACTAAACAAAGAAAACATCAACTATATACACAACTTCTTCAACATCTCAACTACTATTGCAACTAAATACTTCTTTTTGTATTTTTCTCACATTTTTCTCTTTTTTTTTTTCTTTCTTCTTCTTTTTTTTTTTAAGCAAAGAACTCAAAAATATATACAAGAACATCAACAATCACAAACTAAATTCCTAAACCGGGTCATCTCAATAGGTAAAGTTTTTGTAAGAAGTAAGTTTGGGTCGCAACCGAATGGTATAAGGCTCAAACATGGCTTTCTAAAGACCAAACCCCCACCCCTCACAATACCAAGCTCATATATGTAACGTATGAGGTCCAACCCCCAATTCCCACACTCTCACACATCTAGACGAGGCTACCTAAAAGTCCCCTATCCTTTTCACAAGCATGCTAATTCTAAGATTTAACAAGAATTCGTACACAAGTTCTATTAACACACGACACACACCGCCACTCAAACAAAGGAATATCAATAACAATAATATGTGGCTCAAATTCTCACCAAGAAAAGACTAGGAATGGGTGTCGGCATGTCATGCGGAACAATATCAAGTGTTCAAATTTCAACAATTTTTCGCTTGGTTAACAATTTTTTCAAAAATTCTCAAAATTTTCCCCTCATCCCCACACTTGGGATACATTGTCCCAATGTATGGTTTTGAGAGAAAGATCGCTTCTAACCAAAAACATTAGCTTTCGCTAATACTCTCAAATCCCAAAACGAGTTTAATCTCAATTTAAGCCCCGTCGGGGTATTTTGGTCATTTAAAAGATTATAAAAGAGATACATTTTAAATTCTGAGACTCGGGTCTGATATAATCAGTAAAACAACTTAACTTAATAGGTTATATCAGTTGGTGATAAGTCTTATATGCCGATATGGTTTTAAACCCATATTTGGTGTTTAATACGCGTAAAAAGCCATTTTAAGCGATTTCCGGGTTATATAAGAAATCTGAGTTTTCTGATCAGGTTATAAAGTTCAAAATACTTCATTTATTATATAAAATCAGTAGCAATTAGATTGGTGTCAAAATACTATGTAGAACTCATTTTATAAACAAAAAGGGTATAATCGGTATTTACCGAAACAACGCCATAACCTTAGGTTATGAGCAGGTTAAAAATAATTAAAAATCCTTAAAAATCCCAAAATATTATATTACATCAGTGGGTAAAAGGTTTGGTGTCAAAAATTTGGGTTTAGACAGGCTTTACGCTAATTATGCCTTTTAATTAACAAAAGCGTTATAATTACGCTTTTAAGCATAACTCCTAATCTAGACCTCCAACTGATGTGAAAATCTAGGTACATGTTTATAAATCAGTAGCAAAGATTATTTTCCTCTCACATTTCCAAAATTCTCGTTTTATGGTCAAAAGGGCATTATGGTCAACATTAAGCAATTAACGGAAACGTGTAAACGAATCGGGAAATCAATGAACCAACCACAGAGGTTTAAACCAACATGTAACCTAGTCCTAATGAAGCCCTAAGGCAATTCTAAATCATACAAATATGGGTCAGAACTGAAGTCAAAGCAAAAGTCAAAGTTTTGCGACTTTCAGTTCTGAACCGGGTCTAAACAGAAAATTGTCTGATCAAACAAGCTTAGACCAGTTCCTATACTTATTACCAAGTTATATGAGTGATAAAATAGGTTACACGCCTTCTGCATTGCTAATTATGCGTTAATTCAAAAATTATGGTTCTGTTGACTTTTTATAAACAACTTTGACCCGACATTTGATCTAGTTAGAGCGGGAATCAGAGGGTGCCCCTTTAAGGGTTTATTGCCCACATAATTACCAACTTATAACTACCTTAAGTTTGACTAATCACTGGACCATTAGTGATTAATCAATAAGTCAAACCTTAATTACGACGGTTTGACTTTTAAGCTAATAACTAAGCAAATCTCAATTAAGGAAGGTCAAGGATACTTACCAAGGTCTAATGCACGATTAGAGATGCTTGTGGAAAGGCCTTGAGCTCCAGAAGTGAAGGTATGAGTGAATGATCAAGTTTGCAAACAATGGGGCTTTATATAGTGATTTTGATTGCTTGTGATCATGACAAACAATGCTATAACTGATCATGGATCATTCACAAGTGTCCCTAAGGTCTAAAAGCAAGCTTAGGCAGCACATGGAAGTGTAAAAGGGCAATATAAGTCGGTTTACCATGTTATAACAGAACCCTATCAATTTTTTGTCGCTGGGCATGCCTTACGGACCTTTACCAGAAGGCAAAAAAAATTAACCTTTCAAGCTTCAAACAGGCAACTAATGTATTACGATTTTGGGCCATGAATTATCAGTATGGGACCTTTAGATCATGCTTGAATAGTTATGTCCACCCTACCAAGTTGTAATATTGTCTTGGACTTTAACGAAAAGCCATAAACGAAGGTTTGTCGTGCATATCCTCGTAGGATCCCACTCTTGCAAATATGAATCAATCATTGTTAGCATTAACCGGATTTAGGATGTTTATCAGATGTTTATATATTAGGGCCTTGGGATTCATAATGAGGTCGTTCAGAGGTATAAATTAACATGACGACACTTTTAAATCCCGCCATACATCTTTAACTAGAACCGGGTTTATAACACTTTTGTCTTACATGACACGTGTCGTTATTTTATTGAACACAAATTTTCGAGGTGTTACATTTTCGGGAAACCGTTAAGATCATTCCTCGATAAACGAGCTTCGATCTGAGCCGTACAAGTGTACCCACGGTTTTAGAATACCATGGGCGCCCCAAAACAGCCCATAGACTTGATAAAAACCATTTGCAAACATGGGGAACAGCTGGAAATAGCTGGAATCATGTTTCTGCTGATCTGCAGGTCTCTCGCGCCCCGCGTAAGACACAAGGAAGGCTTACGCGGCCCGCGTCCGCCAACAGTTCAGCAAACAAGTTTTGTTATTTGCAGTTTCAGTCCATGCATGATATTTAGGCTCATTTTGACACGTTTAAGGCCCGTTAAGCCATTTTCAAGGCTCTATAATGATTCCTAAGCATAGGGAACATGAAACATTCTTGAAAATATGTCAGATGTCGGTTCGTTTGGCCGTACGGTTGCGTTATTTGGTTAATTACGACGAAACACGAACGGACGTGAAAAACGATCCAAATTACACGAGGAATTGAATTTTATCATGCCAATCACTAAAATAAAATATTTTAATGATTACATAAATTTTTGGATGTCCGGATGTATTCAGAATGTAAGATATGCGCGAAAATGCAAACTTATGCACTTTTTGACGCTTTTAGTCCCTGTTTGATCTAAAAGTTTATTTTAGCACACCGAACCCTTCAAAGCCTATTTCTAAGATATGTAAAGGATATTTATGGTATGTTTAACTTATGATCATGTTCCGGATTGTTCGTTACAGTACGAATCGACATAGTTTCGCAGTTTGTCGAAATTAGTCCCTGTAAGCGAATAAACTTGATTTTGCCATACCAAAGCCTTCAAAACTTATTTCTAAGTTATGTAAAGGTTATTTAAGGTATGTTAAGAATAAATTGATGTTCCAGAGTGTTTGTCGCATTAAACTGATTACGTTTGTGCATCAGTTTGCGTATAACTCTCCAGCAAGCGATATAGAGTTTGAAATTGAACAAAAATCAAAACATGCAAAATGTCAAACATAAAAAAACAAACATTGGGATCAAATAACATTAATTTATTGAAAACTGAACTGATTAAGGTTTATACAATGATTACAAGCACAGATGTCACAATTACTTCTACCATCATGATGCAAATACGATTTCCATCAAAAGGAAGGCTAAAAGGTTCCTTGAAGATGAACTTCTTAGTCGACGAACTGGAAGTAACTTAGTAGATATTGAAGAAGTTCAACCACTACAAACAACCGTTGATAAGGTCGGAACGTCTGAACTACAACAAATTGTTGATACCGAATAAGACCCGAACACAAGCCTTCGCAGGAGCATCAGGACTCGTAAAGAACCCGATAGATACCTTTGGCATGTTGAGGGTTCTGAAGTCCTGATAGTGGCCGAGTCTGATGACGAGCCTACTAGTTACAAATCTGCTATTTCTAATCCAGATTCTACGAAATGGCTAGAGGCCATGGAAGCCGAGATGCAATCCATGCGTGACAATCAAGTCTGGGACTTGGTTGAGCTACCCCCCGAATCTCGGGCAGTAGGGAGCAAATGGGTTTTCAAGAGGAAAAAACCGACATGCATGGAAATATACAAACCTATAAAGCGCGGCTAGTAGCGAAAGGTTTCACTCAAACTCAAGGTATTGACTATGATGAAACCTTCTCGCCCGTTTCTATGATCAAATCGATTAGGATATTACTTGCCATAGCTGCGTACTATGATTACGAAATTCGGCAAATGGATGTTAAAACCGCCTTTCTTAATGGACATCTTTCCGAAGATGTTTATATGGTTTAACCTAACGGTTTTATCGATCCAAAATATCCTAATAGGGTATGTAAGCTAAACAAGTCCATTTATGGACTCAAGCAAGCATCTCGGAGCTGGAATCTTCGTTTTGACCAGAAAGTCAAAGAGTTTGGTTTTGTCAAGAACGAAGATGAACCTTGTGTTTACAGAAAGGCTAGTGGGAGTGCTATATCATTTCTCATCTTGTATGTAGATGATATATTGATCATTGGAAACAGCATCCCCATGCTTAAAGAAATTAAACATTGGTTGGGATCTTGCTTCGCAATGAAGGATCTTGGAGAAGCCGCTTACATTCTAGGAATCAAGATCTATAGGAATAGATCTAAGCGACTTCTTGGGCTAACTCAGAGCACATACATAGATCAAGTAATAAGACGCTTCAAGATGGAAAACTCCAAGAAAGGTGGTGTTCCAATGACTAAAGGAACCGTCTTGGACAAATCGCAAGCTCCCTCTGAGGACCGTGAGATAAAGCAAATGGAAGCAGTTCCATATGCTTTAGCGATTGGTTCTATCATGTATGCTATGGTATGTACTCGACCAGATGTCTCGTATGCTTTGAGCATGACCAGCCGTTACCAGCAGAGCCCTGTGATTGCCCATTGGACTGCAGTTAAGAACATCCTTAAGTACTTGAGAAGGACAAAAGATATGTTCTTGATATTTTGAGGAGTCAATGAGGAGCTCACTGTAAAATGTTACATTGATGCTAGTTTTCAAACTGATCGAGATACCTCTCGCTCACAAACAGGTTTCGTGTTCACTCTCAACGGAGGAGCTGTTTCATGGAAAAGCTCCAAGCAGAGTGTTGTAGCAGATTCCACCACGGAATCTGAGTACATTGCCGCATCGGATGCCGCAAAGGAAGCTGATTGGATGAAGAAGTTCATAACTGATCTCGATGTGGTTCCAAGTATCATGAAACCCATCCAGATATTTTGTGATAACACAGGTGCTATTGCTCAAGCCAAGGAGCCTAGATCTCATCACAAAGCCAAGCACATTTTGAGAAAGTTTCACTACATACGTGAGATTGTGGAACGTGGAGACATCGTTATAAGCAAAATTGACACAGATCAAAACCTAGCTGACCCATTTACTAAGCCAATGACTCAAGAGAAACATGACCATCACATGGACGCTAGTGGGCTTAGATTAGCTAGTGAAATGTTTTGATTTAGTATTTGGATGTACGGACATCAAACAGTTGTATTCACGTATTCATTTTGATTTACTAGTTAAATGCAATTCTTGAATCCTACAACTGTGTTCGAATTTGATAGGTTTAATACATGAATATTGTATTCTAAATTATCCGTAGTCGGTCAGACTCGTGGGAACGACTCTGAATTAAGACTATTATGATTTTGGACTCAAGGAGTTGACTTCCATATTCACAGGCCTCATTGTGAATGACGCTGGATGTAACTCGCATCAAATCATCTTCATGGATCTTAGTCATACGATGTTTTTGATCTAGGCATACTCATTTAGTATCCTCTGACCTGAGATACATACTAGAACTTTCGTTTACTAAAGACTATTCTTTGATCAGTGTCAACCGGTGTCGCGTAACTGCCAGTCATAAAGGCATTGGTTGGGAGTGGTTCTGAAGTTCAGTGGGAGTTGTATGTAGTAAAGATGGGATTCTGTACTCTTACATTATATGTAACATATAGACATCTGGGCGCCCTTGTTGATTCAAACTGGTGAAGTGTAAGGCCTTACCCAAACTTACTGTGTGTTTGATTGGACCACTTTGATTCTTGAACGAGAACGATAATGATTGAACGCCATATGAGATTGAATCTGATCCATGTCTCATTGTTCAATTGATGTCTTTTACAGAAATGATAGATGACAACGATTGCCATAAGTCTATTGTCTTCAAGTAGCAAGCCGTTGCTAAAGGGAAGATACCTTGGTTAGTGACTTTAAAGTGTCATGACCTGTTGGGGGCAGCTATGTGTAGCTAGAACACCGCTGGCTGTCTGCGTTGAAATCTTATCAGAGACCGTCCAAGTGGGAGCTGTTGGATATTTATGTCCGGTTCGATAAGTCAACGCTGCCGACCGAGTCTTGACCCGTAAGAGTTACACCGTGGGCAACGAACTAAAATCCACTTAACTAATTTAACTGGTAATTACGAACGATGCGCGGGTATTAAACTGAGAGACGGGTAAATGGACCGGGTGAGGCAAGACACTCCTCTACGCCACTTGTCGCGCATGCATTCTTGCATCGCCACTTGTCGCGCACCTAGGACTTGGCTAATAGCATCGCATGCACTATGCATGCCCGCCACTTGGCAAACATGTATAGATCCCCATCCATTATTTATATGAAGGTTGGTCTTTGACTTGATAGGTTGCAAGAATTTGTAAACAAAACTCTCATAACACCTATAATCACAACCGGCCCCAACCGCCTCGGGTAGTCCGCCGCCGTCACCGACACCTTGCTGGCCCACCCTGCTGCCGCCGCTCTTCGCCGGTCGCCGCCGCCTGCACTGCCGGCCACCACCGCCGAGACCCGGCTCACATTCACGTATCTCTCGTTCGTGTAACTAGCACTCGTTCGTTGAACCTCGGTGTCTCAACCGGTTATTTACTAACCGAAGGTATATCTAAACCCCCTATGGTTGATGTTCTATTTCGTGTTTGCATGTTGGTGATCTTGTTCCATTACGGGTGCTCCTTGGTATAAAAGTGTTCGTGTTATTTTGCTACATACGCTTCCGTTGCTTAAAATGTATATATATTTTTAGAGTAAACTTCCGTTTTGCTCCCTGTGGTTTGGTCATTTTATCGGTTTTGCTCCAATAGTTTAAAAATAGCCATTTTCCTCCCTGATTTTTCTAACTTATCTTCATTTTGCTCCCAGCCTCTAACTCCATCAGGGAGGAAACTGGCGACAAACTCGAAAGATCAGGGAGGAAAATGGCTATTTTTAAACTATTGAATTAAAACCGTTAAAATGACCAAACCACAGGGAGCAAAACGGAAGTTTACTCATATTTTAACTAGTTAAAGTTTATTTTTGAATAACATACATATACATGTATTTTATTTGTCAAAAGTGATTTGACTAATCTTTGTAACGAAATAAACAAATATATATTATGAACCGGGTTCATAAAATAAAAGTAAAATTATACCACGGATATCCTTCAATAAAGAGATACAAAGATGAATCTAATATGATTATTGTTTATATTGTTTGTTGTAGATTTTAATATCACTCATGATAAACTCCAAATTTGTATTAATTACTTGTTAGAATTGAATATAGACTATTGCAGTATTGCCTTGATTTTGTTATTGAATTTGTTGTTGTACAAGGACTTTTGAACATCTGATGTCAAACCTTTTAATTCGAAATAAACTCAGAACAATCCTCGATAAAGTCAAATCACTAAATTTATCCAAGATCAAAACAAATTTTAAAACACATTCTGATGTAAACATCGAATTGATCAGAGGGAGAGAGATGGAGGCAGTGGTGGTTGATGGTGGTGGTGGGCGGTGGTGGTGGGCGGTGGTAGTGGTAGAGATAGAGAGAGAGTTATGGATATTAGGCCACTCGGGGCGGTAGCGTGATGAACGACCATCACGCGTTGATCAGCCACGGAACACCGCCGCCACCTCTAGTTCCACGCGTTATAAACAAAACGCGTTACACCCACAACGCGTTGAAGTTTTGAAAAATCCGACCGTTTGATATATCCGACCGTTTTAAAACGGTTCAATCAAAAAAAAAAATTATCCATTTTATCTATAAATATATCTACACTTTAACCATTTTTCACACACCAAACTATATCTTTTTAAACCCATTTCACAAATTTTATATCTTTCTCAAATGGAATTCCCTACCGATTCGACGTTTCCGATGTCTAGCGACAGCGATACCGAGTCGTCTTCCGACAACGAGACCCTAAAGTATTTTGTGTCAGTGTATAACGAGCTTGATGCCGAGTCCTCCCGCCCAAAGAAGAAGATGGTCGACCGTGATCGTATACGTGCCAAAGAAGTTTTGATGAACGATTATTTTGTGGAAAACCCGCTATACAATGCCGAAACGTTTAGAGATCGGTTTCGTTTACCCAAAGAATTATTTTTAAAGATTGTTGGAGACATCGAAGCAAGCGAGGAATGGTTTCAAGAAGGTTACGATGCGAGGGGCAAACCAAGTTTCACGACGATACAAAAATGCACGTCCGCCATTCGCCAACTAGCGACAGGTAACCCACCCGATCAATATGATGAATACCTAGCTATGTCTGAAAGAACTTCACGTGAATGTTTGCAATTTTTTTGCAACGCGGTCATTAAGTTGTATACTAACGAGTTTTTACGTAAACCGACGAGCCACGACATCTCACGTATTTACGCCGCACACGAGGCTAGATGGCATTTTCCCGGGATGCTCGGTAGCATCGATTGTACACATATCGAGTGGAAAAATTGTCCAAGAGAGTTGCGAGGGGCGTATGTGAGGGGAGACATCAAAAAACCAACCATCATACTAGAAGCGGTGGCGTCGAATGATTTATGGATTTGGCATTCGTATTTCGGTGTTCCAGGTTCAAACAACGACATCAATGTGTTGCACACGTCGTCGTTGTTCCAAAGCGTAACGGATGGTACCGCACCTTCCTCTCCTTTCTATGTTAACGGTCGACATTACAGACGAGGCTTTTATCTTGTGGATGGTATCTACCCGTCTTGGTCTGTTTTTGTGAAAGCTCCCTCATTTCTTGTCGAGGCTAAAGAAAAGGCGTTCAAAAAATTGCAAGAATCGGCAAGAAAAGATGTTGAGAGGGCATTTGGTGTTTTAAAGGGTAGATGGGGTATACTACACCGACCGGTTCGTGCGATGACCAAGAAATCAATTCATAGCATAGTGTATGCATGTATCATATTGCACAATATGCTGATCAAACACGACGGGCGTGCAATATCCCCGGATTGGGTGCCGGATCCTCCTACGCAAGTTCAAGTTCCACAAGATATCCATTTACAATTGCGTAACGAAGAAACTCACTTTCGTTTGAGATTCGATTTAATCGAACTAGTAGGTTCTCTAGGCTTGGAGTTTCCGGATTCGGACGAGGACTAGGTTTTTTTTTTTTTTTTTTTTTTTAAATTGTATGTTTCTAGTATGTTAAATTGAAGTAGTATGTTTTAAATTTAATGAAATATTTAATTTTAGTGTTTTATTTTTAATTTCTAATTTTAAAATGAAAATTAAAAATAAATGAGAGTGATAGAATTCCATCACTAGTGATTCCACCCCTCCTACAATTCTATCACTAGTGATGGAAATTTGGTTGATGACATGGCACGATCTTATTGGACAGTGTGAGTGATACTTTCTATCACTAGTGAACCACCCCTAGTCCCCTTATAATAATAATAATAGTAATAATAATAATAATTGTTTTATTTTTAAAAATAATATTAAAATAAATGGACAAAAAGACTAAAATACCCTCTTGTAATTTGATTTAACTGAGAAAATCTAACTGGGTTTGGCCTAAAGGACATAACATGCAAGATTTTGAAACATTAAGTTCAAAACTCATCAATTTTAAAGACAAAGACACCGCCTGCAATTTGGTATAAACATAAAGGACAAAGCTTGTAATTTACTCCAGTATTTATTAGTGTAGCATGTTTCTAGGGGTAATTTAAAAACAATTCACACATTCAATGGCTTCTTAGATATACAAAGCATGTAACTAACTATTCATCAATAGTGATATAAGATCATATCTTATAATTAATTAACCTTTTATTAGTTAACCATCAAAGATACTTGCAATAAAAAATAAATCCAAAATTATATTTGTAGTGATTCATCATTTCACTAATATTATTAATCTTAAACTAGGTTTTTAACCCACGTGCGCGATGCGGCGCGCTAAACTGAATCATTCTCGGTAGGAAAATTTTACTTATACTAATGAAGTTTATATAAAAAAATGGAAAAAGTTAAACCACCAGGTTGAGTCAGCAGAAGTGATGTTGGATTTTGATCTTCAAAAAACTTCCAAATTCGTAAGCTATCTTCACCAACATTTGCTAGGTATCCCATATCTACCATCATGGCTAAAATTTATGATTGAAATTGTTTTGATTTCCTTTTGTATGTGTGCACATGAACTGTGTGATGACCTTTTGTGGGTGTGCACATGAACTGTGATTGGAATTCTTTGAAGTCACTGATTCAAACAACCTTAATATATAAACTTCAAACATAGATTCTTTAACAAACAAAGCACATAAAAATTGAATATTTCTCTATACATTAATCAACCAATATTCCAAATATGGTTGAATAATAAATAAACAATCAAAAGATAAAAAATTTTCAATTAAAGAATACTCACATTATAGAAATTACAAAATCCCAACAATCTTTTCGTAACTTTAAACAAAAAAATCTAACCTATTTAGTCATCAGATTTAGATTTAAATCAATTAAAGAAACTGGGGTTTCAGTTCCACAAGTTGCTTTATCAGATATTCTGTTTGATAAATAAGAAATAAGAACTACAGTTTTCAATCGTGTAATCCAAACCATTGCTTCAGTTGACTGGGATACAAACGTATATCTGGTGATAAAATGCGCAGGAAAAAACGATTATCTTTGTATTGGATAACTTCAGATACGAAAGATCACATTAAAAAAAAAAAATACACAAATCATAGAACAAACACCAAATTACTCACTGTGGGAAAAAGCAAATCCGTAGTAGGAGTTTCATACTCTTCCGGACCTTCATATAATGGCACACTAAGATCATGAACTGTATTCGACGCAGTTCAAAGCGCCATTGACTTCGCCAGAGTCGATCTATCAATCGGACAGACTACCGCCCCAGCCTGCATCATCTTCAACTCCCAGAACTACGCAAAACACCAAACAATCACTACAACTTTCACATCACAGATCCAAAATTCCAAACAAAACCACCACAAGTAACCAAAATACCAAACAATCAAACAATCATACTACAAACAACTCTGTGGTTTTCCCTTAGGTATAACTGACCTCATCAGTAGTTAAATACTATCCATAAATGGCTAAAAAACATTCATTTCAATTCCCTGTAAGAGTGGCTGCATTTACAAATCATAACAATAGTCAATAGACATAGACACCAATTGTAGTTTGTTTGGTTGGTTATTTATTATCCATTGTAGACAAATGACATCAAGTCACACACGTGACGATGATGACATTGATGTGTGGCGCGCCACGACGTTACGTGTGAATTTACCTTTGAAAGAAATAAACCAAAAAATACCTTAAAGCGACACCTGCGATTCCATCCTAACTTTGCAAGCTGATTAAATACACAATAATACCGGACCAGCTGAATTTTATCGAAAGCTGACCATCCAAGGCTTGACCATAACAGAATCTATATAAAAAATATAACAAAATCGACATCAATTTAAAAATTAAAAAACCTTGAAATCAATGCATCTAACTCTATTTAGTAAAACCTAGTGACTGTTGAAATGTGGAGTTAACCAATCAATATATGCATACTACAACACAACTCTAATATCATACAACATAATATCGATGGTAAACAAATCACCATAACAAACATAACTACAAATGTAATGTCACACCAAATGTGTTACAATAATAAATAAAAACTTCACAAAAAATATATAATTCATCGATCAAGAAGTATTGTACCTTCCTAAACCTCTTCACCAGTAGGACGTTTATCGAACCACGTTTATTGAACACGTAAGAGAACTTCCACTATAATCCCTCTGTAACCACCATACCTAAATCATCTTAGTTCAGATTCAATATATGAGGTTTTAGTTTTCTAGAGAGAAATATGAAAACGAAAATGGTATAGAGAGATAGAGATTACTTGTATGAAATTAGGTTTCGTGTACAGCTCGGAGGCATGCAATATCCGATCTGGTATTCTGTCTAGTTTAAATCACGTTTGCTGAAGGCACCGAAGATCTAGAAACATGTTCATCATCATCAGACAACAAAACCGATAGGAAGCGAATAAATCTAAAAAAATGAAACGGGGTTTACCGTGAAGCTGCCAGGAGAAACAAAACCGCCACCACCATCATCTTCTCTGGCCGGTCGACATAAAATCATTTCGAACCACCGCGGACAACCGACGTGTACGGCGGTGCTACCGCCGCCCTTATTTATCTCTCGTCCATATGCCTCTCTCTCTTCTTAGCCTTGTCGCCCCTCGAACAACGTCGGCTCTACTCTCTCTCTCACATCTCTCTCACTTCCCGGTCCAAACATCGGCCGGTAACCCGACGGCGCCTCCGTCCTACCGGTGCTGGCCACCACAATCCACATCGTCATCATTCGTTAATAATGAACCAACACCAACTTTTAGCAAACAGAAGATAAAAGAAATAGGAGGGGGCTCCTCCATCACCGCCGTCGTACCGGCTGTTCCGCCGCCTATCTCCGACACTTACCTCCGCCGTTCTCTCTCTCTCTTATCTATCTCATCTCGGTCTCTCTCTCGTCCTCAAGCCTTCCTTCACCACCACCGTCTCCGTCGAATATCAGGCGATTCTCTCTCTCACTCTCTTTTCTCTCTATATATTTGCATCTTACTCTCGCTCTAAGGTGGTGGAGTACTCCGGTGTTTCTCTGTTGGTCTTTTGGTAAATGGAGAAGATAAACAGGTGTATGCCCTTTTATTTCCCTATTTTACTGTTATTTTTAAATATAATAAGGATAATTGAGCCATGATATGTTGTCCTCCGTAATTTTGGGGTAGTGGTACCCGGGTTTTAGGTAGTGGTAGTATATAATTATTGGGATTTGGAAGATTACCAGTATGCCCTCGTACTATTCATTCAGTTTGTAAATTATCAGTATATAATATAATTGTTCTTTTCATTATTTCATCAAATAACAAAACGAGCGGTTTTGACAAAGCGTCAGTTCAAGTCATAATAATATGATAATATGTGAAAGAATAACATATATCAACCTGGTTATCACGTTTTTTGTCTGACAGAACCCGACGTATTTGGTTTTCTAGCAGTCAACATTATCGTTAATTTTAAGTTATTGGTCGAGCCTGATTGTAAACACCCCTCAAAGTTTTTTTTCTTTTCATTTTCTTATTTAAAAATGTAATGTTTATGTTCTTTTTACTAATAGAGCACTTTATTTTTTATTAAACACCATTTTTAGTAGCTTTGTTAACTTGTAAAAAATAACAGAAATTAAACACCATTTTTAGTAGCTTTGTTAACTTGTAATAAATAACAGAATAATCATACCGATTAGTAGCTTTGTTAACTTGTAATAAATAACAGAATATTATTTTTTTTATGCAAAGGAAAATGTAGAAAGGGGGCTAAAAACACGGGCGGGTCAATCAGGCGAAACCCGATCCATATTCAAACAAATTTACGTTCAGCCATTAAGACCCCCGTAGTGGGGCGTTTTTTTAAAAAATAAAAAAAAAACACTGAAAAACGCCCCCCATTACATATGGGCGTTGTTTGGCGTTTTTTTTTTGAAAAAAATTCAAATGGCGTTTTATATAAAACGCTGAATTGTGCATTGGGGCAAGAGGTGACCGTTGCCAAACGGTCATTTCTTTAATTTTTTTTTTAAATTCTAAAATTTACCCACTATATATATACTACCCACTTTTTCCTATTTTTTATAAAAAAACTCACACTTTCTCTCCTACTTCTATATTTTATACAAACATGCATCCATTCCGACCCCCCTTTGGTGTCCCCGCAAGACCCATGAACCCGAACACAACCCAACCGCAACACCCGTTTAACCTTCAAGACATGGACCCGAGCATGTTAACGTACGCGGCTTACTTGAGTGGCGCCACTCCGTTCGTGCCTCCCACCTTCGGCTTTGGTCAAGCCGGCGGGTCGCAACTTTCACAACAACAACCTTCGGCTTTGGTCAAGCCGGCGGGTCGCAACCTTCTATATTTTTTTCGGTTTTTTTTATTCTGTTTTTTTTCGGTTTTTTTTTTTTATTTCAAGTAGTGCAATTTTTTTTTTAAAATTAATGAAGATTTTTATGTTTTAAATTAAAAAAATAATAATTGTGAAATGATTGCATGGGCGTTATTGGGCATTATTCTCACTACGGCACTTTTGCAATAACCCTCAATAATGCCTCATGCTGACTGGACTGCCACGTATCACAAAACGCCCCATGACGGAGGCATTATTGAGCTAAACCACTACACGGTCTAAACGCCTTGATACTACACAGTCGAGAAAGAGAAAAAAGATCAGTCTCCTCCGGTCAAGTCTTTTCTTCTCATCGTCGGCAATGACAAAGGCGGTTCTAAATCGCCGTTATTCATCACCGGAGCTGCTTCTTTTCTGTCTCCTCCTCATCATCTCCTTCACATTCACATTCTCAATCCAACCGGTGCCTTACGTCAGCAGCAGCGAAAGCGATCAACCGGTTCAATGGCAGTTTTTCACCAAACAAAACTTTTCATCTTTTGTTCGCCTTAACCCTCACCTGCTCCTTTTGGTCACGCTTCCAAGTATTTTCTTAAACGATAACTCATACTGTTTATTTAGCACCTATATGAACTCAGTTTGTGTAATATATTTGACTGTTAATAATTATTATAGACTAAGTATCAAATTTTAAGAGAAATGTTAGATAGAATCCACATAACATCCTACCGCTCGTATCACCAATAATGACTGTTTTGCCCACTAGAGGTCTCGGATTTGTTTTTGGCAAGTCGAGTGGAGTCGAGATACTACTGCTCTCACCTTAGCACGCTTAACTGCGGAGTTCTCATTTCATCTACATTTACAATTGTTGCGCTCAAAACGTGTTGATGATAGTTGAGGGGGGGCATTCTTTGTGGCCCAATATATCTCTTGTGGACCATAGTTGTCAAAGGCGCTAGGCGTTTAACCATAGTTGTTAATGGCGAATAGCGACAAATAGCGATAAGGTACCTATATGCTAAATAGCGAATAACGATAAATAGCGGGCGGCTATTTTATAAATAACGATACACTAGAATTTTTTTTTAAAATTTTTTTATATGTATTTTATATCAAAATACCGTGGTATATATGCTATTTTACATGTATGTTTAACAAAAACATATAATCCAGCTATTTTGTATAGCTATAGCTATATTTAATTGTTATATATATATTAAAAAAAAATTAACTGTTGCTATTCTCGCAATCAGTCGCTATGACCCTAATAGCGACACTACATCTGCGTAGCGCTATAGCCGCTATTGACAACTATGCGCTTAACACACCATTTTTTGGGGTTTTAGACATAATTTAGGCTGGTTCTAGGCCAATTTTGGATGTTCCAGACAAGTTTGTCCAGAATTTGCATAATTTTCAGGATTTGGCCGAATCTCGCCGGAGCGCCTGGATGGCTGCAAGGCGTTTGTGGACATAACAGAATATAACGGTGGTTTGCCACACCATCATCGTATACATAACAAAACAGTTAATGTGATTTAGGAATCAATGATTTATATAGGAAGTTGTTTTGGTGAGGGATTTATGTTGCTCGTCTTGCTATATATAAAATGATTTGATGTGAGGATCTACCATATGAATAGTTAATGTAGCAGGTGGATATAATATATATGTATATATATACATGTTTGATTTCGATTTCTATATTTTTATGATGTAGATACCTTATGGAGTGAAGTTGAACATAGAGTTTGGAATGAGAAACTGTACATTAAGGATGCACCAGAAACTGTATCAAAGCCGGAGGGAAACGTTGAGATTATACTGACCCGCGTTCTGACCCCAACCAAGACCTACACCCAGAAGTTAGGATCGGTTAACGACAATGGGCCACGTATACCACACGATTCCAGTAGAACTATACATGAAATAACACCTGGTTCCATGCTCATTGCAACAGAAAACCTCGCTGGCTTGTATCCGTTAGACCGATCCAGAATTCTCAAAGTGAAAGCGGATCAAACTACCGGATTTCAGGGTCTGATACTCAACAGGTTTATCCCTTGGGATGTCATCACACCACTAGACAAGGGGTTCGAACTCCTGAAGGACGCACCACTATCTTATGGCGGTCTTATCGTAACACGTGGACGCCTTCTTCTTTCTTTAACTCGACAGTCTGTTAGAGGTGAACACCCTGAAGTTTTACCAGGCATTTACCTCCTTGACCAATTAGCTACATTCAATTTAAGACAGAATCTAGAATCAGATGATCGGTCTGTGACTGACTACTGGTTTTTTTTGGGGTATTTAGAATGGGGCTGGACACGGTTATATGATGAGATAGCTGATGGAAAATGGAATGTAATCACTGGAACAGTGCAGCAGCTGGATTGGCCTATAGCTTGATGTTGAAGAGGTTGAATCTGCACAAGATTTTCATGGTTAAATTTACAGGATGTTACATGTACATAAGGTTCAAGACCATAGTGAGTACTAACCATATTAATATCTTATGAGCACAATTGGGGCATTTTGCTTATATCTGCAAATGGAAGTAAAGATATGCAGATGAGATGTGTTTTCTATATATGTAATGTTGTTAAGATTCTTTCCCTTTTCTTTTGTGGGTATGGCATGGTCATAGTTATTGTTTGATCCTAATTTCACTCAGTACTTGCGCTTTAACCCGACTTCTGATTTTTCACAAACACCAGAACCAGTGGCGGAGCTTGACCAAAAGTTTCGGGGGGGGGGGGGGGGGATCTATATAATTTTAAAAATTTTGGACGAAGATTCGGAAATTTTACACTTCTAACCCAAACACCCCGGTTCCCACTAAGCTCCTCCCCTGACCAGAACAGGCTTCCTGCGTACTGCAATCATATTATACCTGGAAAATCACTCATATGGCGACGTTAACCTAAAAAACGTCGCCCTTTGACCGAGAAATAGCCTTGTGATGCATGCATTTGGTTGAAGAAAAATCATGTTTGGCTCTTAAATATTCTTAAAGAATTTGGAATGTAGTGGTTGTGCTGTTGTGGCACGCTCGGTCTTGGCAGCAGTAGTGTTGTATACTTGTGTTAAACACAAAAATTGCTAATTTGCATATTAGCCAATTCTGTTATACTACTATCCAACTTTTCATATAATTGGTGAGCTTTAACTTGCAATTAGGCCAGTGGAGGGTAAGAGAATTGTCAAGAGCATGGACTATGTACATATGAAGAGAACTTTCATCTTCTATATGGCGATGATGTATGAAATGTTTTTAGATTTTATAACACCAAGCTAGTCTTCAACATTAACTTGTACTAACATTGTTAATCATATTACAACGGATCCGTAAGAGTTAGGGGCTGTTTATTTACCTTTTAACGAGGCTCTTAATGGTTCTGACCTCTTACTGGTTCAGTACTTAATGGTTCAGACTGTTTGTTTTGTTAGCAGATGTTTGAATGGTTCAGACATTTGCCTCTGAATGGTTAAGTATTATACAGAGTCTGAATGGTTAAGACCTCTAATCTGAATTGGTTAGACATTTGCCTCTGAAGGGTTAAGCATTATACTGACTCTTAATGGTTCAGGCCTCTTACTGATTCAACATTTAATGGTTCAGACCTCTTACTGCTTTAACACTTAACCATTTAGAAGTCGCCAAACAGCCCCTTAGTCATGCATGCAATTATAAACCCCTCTATTATGATTGTCAACTTTAATGAAAGTAAGGTAAAAAATTTTAAAAAGGGTAACGGGTATCTTAAAAGAATAATTATATTTAAAATTTTCTTATCAAAGGACACGTGATCTAACGGTATAGTATCTTCGGGGTAGGATAAGGCTTAGGGACATTAGGTTTTTCAAATTTATTAGGTTTCACCCTGAATTAGTGTGTAGACATTATTGCTAGTGGAGATGAATATCATCAAGTGGTTCCGCTACCAGTGTCTCTCTCCCTAGTGGGCCATCAATTATTCTTAAATGGTTGTGGTAAGTTAATGGTTCAGAGCTTTTACTGGTTCAACACTTAATGGTTCAGATTGTTAGTTTCACGAGCAAATGTCTTAATTATTTAGACATTTGCCTCTGAATGGTTAAGTATTATACTGAGTCTGAATGATTAAGACGTCTAATCTGAATCGGTCAGACATTTGCCTTTAAACGGTTAAGGTGTGGTGGTTAGGGTTTTAGGGTTAGGAAATTGGGGAAGATGATATCTATATGCATTTTTTTTTTGTTTTATTTATTAAACATTTAAATAAAAACATTAATTGACCAAAATATCCTTAAGTGGATAAACTTAACAAAATTTTTTAACCAGGTTAGTGCTAAAGGATTGTAACTGTAATTATTGAAGTTAAAGGCTATTCGTTGCAATCCGGTACAAACAGGACGAAAAGTGTAACTTACCCTTGGGATAAAATTAAATGAACACCAAACACCTCGTTGGAGCATTCTTATCCAGTCCATCAAAGTAACATTTAACTCCAAAATATAAAAAAACTTTCTAAAATCCCACTCCATCTTGTCCACTATACCTATACCCTAACCCTAAATGTTAAAAAAAAGCCACAGTAACTTTTTATACATAAAAAGCTACTGTAAGGGCATGTTTGGCTTAACTTATTTTCAACTTTTGGAAAAGTCCTTTTGGAAACAAAAAGTCAGGAAAACATGACTTTTGCCTTTGGAAAAGGACTTTTGGGCTAAAAAAGGAAAGGCAAACACCAAAAAAAAAAAAAAAAAAAAAAAAAAAAAAAAAGACTTTTAGGCATGTAAAAGGACTTTTTTCTTCAAAATAAGGAACCCCAAACATGCACTAACTCTCTATTTCCAACAACCGCCTCTCATTTCATCTTCTCCCGCTCCTCTCCTCCTACACATCGATTACCACCAGCAACAAATTCAACAAAACTACTGCACTTGCAAGGTTCGGATTTGAGGGTTACTGACAATCTTGGTACGTTCTTTATTCACAAACCCACTGTGTAATCTTGTTCCAAACCCGCTACCCCATTTGATCAATTTTTGATCTTTACTAAAGGGTTTTGTTCAATTGTTGGTAATCTTGTTGCTGCTCTGTTTTTGTAATGGTTTTCTTGACCGGTTATGTCGGTTGATTTGATTGGTTTTAGATCCGATTTGAGTTTTGTTTTCGTGGGGTATGTAAACTATAAAAAAAAAGTGGTCTTGTGTGTTTTGGGGGAAATTAACGATGCAGAGTGGGAAACAAGGAGTGTGATGAAATCAAATTCTCAATTATGGATATTGTTAACCTCTCATCATCTATTCTATGTCACAATAAATTTGAATAATTAGGGTTCATACTCTAAATTGGGAGGGGGGGGGGGGGGGGTTGGTTTAATGTGACGAAATTGAGAATTCATATTCAAGTAAAGAAGCTTCTGTTGTTTTTGTACACCATATTGAATATCAATATATAATTTAATTTTGTTATACATTTGTGGCTTGAAGGATTTCCAGTATTTAAAACATATTATTTTTAAAATTTTGTAAGCTTTCTGATATGATATGTATATTGTATTGGCTCTAAATTGTTCACATTATATCAGGAAAGAGAATTTTAATTTGTTGAATAGTTTTCTTTTGGTGAATTCTATAAATTTGGATTGAAATTTTGTACTTATTGATGGTAAATGTGGTTAATTGAGTTGTAATTGTAACAAGTTAACGAGAGGATTCAAAATGTGGAAGTAATTCATGTGTGTGGAGGCTAGAAGCATTATCATGATTCATGAAGTTGATAATAGTTATGTTATATGTTTGACTTCAGGAAGTCAACGGTGGATGGGAAGATCCAAGATGCAGTAAACCCTACGGTTGAATGTAACTTTATACAAAAAAATGGTAAAGTCATTGTGTATATTTGACATATACATAATGAAAATCCCAACTATATACGTAGCGTAACTTTTATAATATCATATTTACTCACAACAAGTAATATTAAATACTAACTATTTTAGAAAAAACGGTTAAGTCATTGTGTATATTTGACATTTTTGACATATACCTCCATCAAATAGTAACTATATATGTAGTGTAACTTTTAATGACATGGCTTATTCTTATCCTGTGTTGCAGTTTTGAATATTAATATGTACACTTTATTCATTGCAGAGGATGGAAATGGTGTTCTCTGGGAATTTGACAAATAAACTCGAGACACAAATGGTTGCTCATTCTCGGGAGGGAAGGTGTGACGGATAAAAGAATACGTATGATTGTCGTCGCTTAAAAGTGTTCAGGTATTCTGTTAGGATTGATTGTTTTGTGGCGTTTTATTGCCGAGAAACGCTGCAGTTTTTTAAGGTATTTTTGCTGAATTTAACTGCAGTTTTGAAAAACGACGCAGAACGCTGCCTTTTTTTTGATGTTTTTCGCTGAAAAACCGGCACTTTTTGGCGTTTATAACAATTTTTTACTTATAACATGTATGATGACAGGTTGAGTTAATTGCACCTTTGATCAAATGGTTCGTACATTCTTTCGCAAGTTGTTGAGATACCTATCTTCGGATGATGATAGCGATGATGATCTTTATGAGGATGTCGAAGAACAATGTACTCGCAAACGTCGTAAATTTATTCGACGCAATCATATTCAGGGACATGAGCGTTTATATCGTGATTATTTTGCAGAAAATCCGGTATATCCCTCGAATCTATTTCGACGAAGATTTCGGATGAGTCGTCCTCTATTTCTCCGTATTCTAAATGAGGTAGTAGCTAACGAGCCATACTTCGTCCAAAGAAGAGATAATATCGGAAGACTCGGTTTATCTTCTATGCAAAAGATAACGGCGGCACTTAGAATGTTGGCCTATGGGGTTAGTGCATTGGAAGTGGAAAAATTGTCCTACAGCCTGGAAAGGTATGTACTCTGGGCACATTCGTGAACCTACTATTATTTTGGAGGCGGTTGCTTCATATGATCTCTGGATATGGCATGCATTTTTTGGTATGCCCGGTTCACATAACGACATTAATGTGTTAGAGAGATCTTCTGTTTTCACGGAACTTGCACTAGGGCATGCTCCACCAGTCAATTACACAGTCAACGGCCACGACTATACTATGGGGTATTACCTTGCAGATGGTATTTATCCTAAGTGGCAAACTTTTGTAAAAACGATTCAACAACGATTTGCAATCATTCGAGGACCTTCACGAATGTTCAAATTGAAGGTACTAACAAATATAATGAAAGCATGTGTTATTCTTCATAACATGATCATTGAAGACGAACGTGATGATGGTGATAGTCTTAACATTGAGTATGATCAACTTGACGATGATCTCCCCGAATTGTCGCGCACTCAAACAAATGAGTTTATGGACTTCATCCAACGTCGTCTTCATATTAAAGATACCTCGGCTCATCATCAGCTTCAAGAAGACCTAATTGAACATCAATGGCTACTCTATTCCCAACAATAAACGATGTCGCGCTATATTAGATTGTTTTGTGAATGTTATGAGTTTGATTTAGAAACATGTTATGTGATGATCATTAGAATTATATATGTATGAGTAGAACTTATTAGCTCAACTTTTGTTTAAGTTTGCATCTATTTGGACAATTAAAGTGTGTTACCATCTTAAATTGTGGGTTGTTGTTTTCGCCGGTACAAAAAAAATTGCGGATAGGTATGGGGTGTTGGATTGTAGTTAAAATTGTAAATTGAAGAAACTATAATAAAACAAAATAGAGAGTAGTTAAAATTGTAAATTGGAGAAAGATAATAAATGATAAAAAAAGAATATAGAGATAGGTATGGGGTGTTGGATATGGAAGGTTTTTTAAAATATGATATAAATTTTAAAAAGTAAGCATTTTTAGTTAAATTATAAGGGTAAAGATGGTGGATTGGATGAGAAGTTAAAAGTTAGAACCCTGTTTGGGTAAAGGATTTTTCGAACCACATAACTATAATTCATTCGGGGGCTACAACCCAATCTCCTAAACCTTGCCTCCCTACAGCACCAATTGCAGGTACTCTCTTTCTCTCCCGTTATCTATAATATCATCGTCTAGGGTTTCATTGCGACATAGATGATATATATGAATGCATCGAACATTATTTAATCTATCTTTTCTTGTTTTTCTTTTATGAATTATGATGAATTGAAATAAATTTAGCTCCAATTGAAGCAATCTCATTCTGTTTTCCTGTTTATCTCGTCGGCTATATAGGAAATAAGTGAAAATTAAAGCGAGTATATATAATTGGAATCTGCATTGAGAAATGCTCAATTTGAATTTAGGAAGTAACAGCTAGACTTCAAAAAAGTTTTGAACCCATATGCTGTACTGTTCTGTATAGATTTCACAGTTTTACACAAGTTAATCGTGTTATTAAAGTGATTATATTATATCTTATTTATTTTTCTGTTATATTTTCAGCTGTATTCTGTTATAGTTATTAGTTGGTTTTGGCTCCTATCATGATATAGTAGTTATCGAAGCGCAAGCCACAAAGGGTGAGCCGTCGTCCTCAGTGCAAGGCGCTTAGAAATAGGCCTGTCAATAGATTGGATATTGATCCATATCCAATCCGATCCGATCCATTTAAATCACTCATTGGATCATAAAAAATATCCACTAATCCATTAATTAATGAGAAAATTACCAAAATATCCAAGAAAAATTTTAACTTACCAAAATAGCCACCTCATGAGTCTTTGGAAAGGGGCATCACGGATTCAAATGCGCGAGATGCCTCTTTCAAGACCCCTCATGCGTCTTTAAATATGAAAGTGACACGTGTCTCAATGATTAGGTAGACTCCTCTAATGCCTCAGGCAAACTCATCCAATGCCTCAGTAGACTCTTCCAATGCCTTCATCCAATGCCTCAGCAGACTCTTTCAATGCCTCAGGCAGACTCTTCCAAATATTTTAAGAAAATACTTTAAAATATTTTAAAAAAATACTAAAAATATTTTTTTAAATATATATTTTTTTAAGTATTTTAAAGATATCTTTACGTATATAAATTTAAAATATTTTTTTAATTTTAAAAAAATAATTGAAAAAAATAATTTAAATATTTTATTAAAGTATTTTTTAATTTTTTTATGTATTTTCTTAAAATTAGTCAAGATATCTTTACGTATATAAATTTAAAAAAGTAATTGTTTTTAAATTAAAAAAAATATTTTTAGTATTTTTTTAAATATTTCAAAGTATTTTCTTAAAGTATTGGAGGAGTCTGCCTAAGGCATTGGAAGAGTCTGCTGAGGCATTGGATGAAGACATTAGATGAGTCTGCTGAAGCATTGGATGAGTCTGCCTGAGACATTGGATGAGTCTACCTAATCATTGAGACATGTGTCACTTCCATATTTAAAGACGCATGAGGGGTCTTGAAAGAGGCATCCCGCGCATTTGAATCCGTGATGCCCCTTTCCAAAGACTCATGAGGTGGCTATTTTGGTAAGTCAAACTTTTATTAGCTATTTTGGTAATTTTCTCTTAATTAATCCAATAGATCGGTCCATTTATTCAATTAATTATATGGATCGATCCATGATCCATCCGGATCGATCCAATTACCAAGAGGCCCTCCTACTTACCCATTTGATCCATCCACCATACTCTCTCTCTCTCATCATCACGCATTCTCTCTCTTTCTTCAATCGCACCTCACATCAAGACTCTTCTCTCTTTCTCTCCTCTGCGCTTGCTCAATCGTAGATCCAAACAAAGGTATCACTTCTCATTCCGTTAATTTGCGGTTTTTCCGATCTAATTTCAACTGGTATTGCTGTAGTTTCACCTGAATCAAGCACGATCACTACTTCACTTGCTTACATTCTGATAACTTATACTTATTGTATGCGAATCTATACATATTGTTAGTTTGTTGCTGTGTTTTACATTTTGCTCAGTGAAGTTGTGAGTAAACTGTTTGTAAGGCCCACAAGGTGTTTGTGAAAATGTCAGAGTAAAATTTTTGGTAAAGGTTGGTGGTAATTAGGTTTTGTGCAGTGACGGTTTAGCTTGATGATTTCATTCTAAACAAGTTCACAAAAAAATTAGTTTTTTTGTGTAAGAACAGAGCTGTGGGAGGAACAATTAGAGAGCACTGCTCTCTAAGCGTTTTTGAATCGGTCACACTTTTCAGTTTTTTAAGTTAGCGGGTTTGTCAAACTTTAAGTTAAAATTAAATCTGGATTTGATTAGAGGTATATGGAATTAGTCATGCTTTTTCAGTGATTTTGTTATTAAGTGAACAATATAAGAATGTTTTGACTGTGAAATGTATTGGAATTTTATGTACAACCCTGATTTTGTTAGTAACTGAACTAGATAAAATATAGCTCTCTACTTTGAAGTACACAGTAAGTAAAATTTAGGGATTTTAGCCAAATGTTCAACTGTAATCAGAAAGTTGCTTGACCACTTGTGATCAAGTTGTCTAGTGATAGATGAAGCTTATCAAGTTGTGTTACAAGTTTATATTCATACTACTTAATTATTATATTATCAGTTTTTTTAACGATGCATTAAATGATGTACTCAATTTTGCTGCATAACTCAATGTTTTTTTGCTGCATAAGTCTATAATGTATTCATACAGTTTAATTTTAGTACATACCAAAGTTACCATCTTGTTTATAATTATAAATATTGATGTATGAGGGTAGATTGGTATGATAATACATCAATTAGTCTTCAAAAGTAGTAATTTTTTCAAGTTTAATTTTTTTTTTCATTTGTTTCATTTTTTTTATTATTATTAATTTCTAAACTTTTTCTTACTGAATAGGCTGTTAACTAAAATCAAACTTAATCTCTGAATATGAGTCCCAAACTTAATCTCTAAACAAGTGTTGTCCTCTGAACTCAGTAGTTTCTAAACATGTTTCTTTCTTAATCCAGATTTAGTCTGTGAACATTATGCCCTCTTAACCCAGCCTTTGTCTCTAGGTAGGCTATACTCCTAACCCAGGTTGACATTTTATCTTCTCTTTGGTTGTAGCTTATGGTCTACTTATTATTTTATTTAAAACTTGGTTTTACTATGTTATGTCAGAAATACTCAGTGCCATTGCTGCTTTTTTTTTTAGATTTTTTTGATATTTTTTACTTTTTTTTTCTTTTTTTATTTTGTTAGATTTTTTTGAATTTTTACTATTTTTTTATTTTTGTGATTTTTTTTAGATTTTTAGAGGTTTTTTATTATATTTTTTATATGGATCGATCCGGATAGTGATCCATCCATTTCAAATTATTTGGATATGGATCGGATCACGATCCATTTAAGTTGGATCATTAATGGATCGGATCACGATCCATTTAAGTTGGATCATTAATGGATCGGATCATGATCCAATCCATATCCATCCATTGACAGGCCTACTTAGAAAGGGGACACTTTTTTAGGCGAGGCGTACAGTATAAAAATAATTTTTTAGGGGTTTTAGACATCTTTTAGGTCTCTTTAGGGCCAGTTTAGGTTGATTACAGGCTTGTTTAGGGTTGGTGTAATTGTTTCAAACCTGTTCACACGATTTTTTGTTGGAATATTGTCGGAGCTTGGCCTGAAAAAGGCGCCTGAGGTCTTGAAAGTGGGGCTTTTGAAGCGAAGCGAGAAGGCTGCGCTGGGCCTAGGCGCCGCGCGCGTTTAGGTGAGCCTTGACAACAAAGATATATATAGGAGGCAATCTCTTGTATTTTGTATCAATCATAGAAATACAAAATACACACACTCAGGGGCGGACCCACATAAGATGGGTCGGGGTCCACGGACCCCAATGTTTTCTAAAAAATTAGTAGAATCGGTATGTTAATTTTTATAAGGACCCCATAAAAATAATTTATTGGACCCCATAACATCAAATGGAAAGTTGGTGTGGTGGTAAATTCCTTCTCTCCAAACAAACAGGTCTTAGGTTCGACTCTTTTAAGTAGCGTTTTTTGTTAATTTTTTAGCAACTCACTTGACATGGTTTGGCATTTTTGAATAATTCTAGGAGGATTAATTGCTGCCATCATGGCTGATCATTCTTGGGAATAACATACCAATATTATTTAATCTTATTAATGTAAATAATGTATATTAGCATAGTAATATTATTGCCTCGTCCACTATAAAAAATGCAAATACAAGAGTTTGGTGAAAGTTTTAGTGAGGTAACAACCGAATTACTTACGTGTAGTAACTTGAGCCTGGATGATAATTTCGTGCGCCTATGTTTAAAAGATTTATGGTTGGCTGAGTTATATCCGTTTGATTTTCGTAGGAATAACTTTAAATATTTGTAATGTTTTTTTTTCATGTCAATGCCATCTTTTGTTTACTGTTTGTTTTCTAACAAGTAATGATCATATAGTTTTATATGATCATTGTATTTTATTATGTTTCTCGCCCCGCCCCGACCTGAACGACAACCGACCCAAAAATTCTAACGTTTAGTTGTAAAAAATCTTAACACCGAAAATGGGACCCCAGTAAAAAAAAATCCTGGGTCCGCCACTGCACAGACTGACACACATACCTTTGTCTCACACATGTGGATCTTTTGCGTAACACATAAATTTTTGTTGCTTCTCATATCTTACATATGTTATTGATCTGAGTTGAATCATCTTACAGGACCTGTTTGTTACCATTGGCAACATGACTTCCACATAACCCTGCTCAATTAAGAGTCCCAGTTTCATAAATTTTCAGTACATTTTAGTCAGTTGCATACTTTACTTTTGAATACCGAAAAATTCATTATATTTTTGAATCTTCCTTCGGGAGCGGGCAGCATAACTTAAAGATTGGGAGTTGCATAAAAGTAATGTCGAGAATGCCTCTCATTCTATCTTCTTCCTTCATGACACCTTGCTTTTATGTTAATAATGTCAAGGCACCCCACCTTCTAATCACGCGGACATCGTTATCACATCCGTGTTACAAATCTACCCACTGCAACATTCTTCAAAAACACTTATTTGCTATTAAGCACAGATCAACAACGATTCTAAAACATAAGTCACGTTTGGAATTTAAAACAAGAGAATCATTAAACTCCAACTACGAGCTCGCTAGTGATGAAAACGTTACGGAAGATGAGTGGATGGATCAAGATGTTGATGATTTAGATTCACCTTGGGAAGGGGCAATTTTGTACCAAAGAAACCCTTCAATCTCTCACCTTGAGTATTGCACAACCTTAGAAAGATTGGGATTAGGACAACTTTCAACCGAAGTTTCAAAATCTCGAGCCTCTTTGATGGGCTTACGTGTCACAAAATCCGTTAAGGATTTTCCACATGGAACACCCGTCTTGATATCCATGGATGTAACTCGGAAGAAACAGAACTTGAAGCTTGATGGGATCATACGCACGGTCATAACCCTTGGGTGCAATAGGTAACCATCTGTTCTTGAAACTTATGTTAATACAATTGTGGTTATATGTAGATTGATAAATTAGTGTTTTTTGTTGTGTTTGATTTAAGGTGCGGTGGACCGGCTGCTGATTGCGTGTTTTCCAATTTCTCGCTTGTACTAACCGAAGAGCCTATAGAAGAACCGGAAATCATAAATATGGGAGTAATTTATGGCCAAAGTGAACAAGGAGATGATGACGATGAGTCTGTTGACTTAGATGACTGGCTGTATTTCCCTCCCGAAGAGAAATCGATAGATATATCCAAGAATATAAGAGATATGGTTCATCTGCAAATAAAGATCAATGCTATATGTGACCCAATGTGCAAAGGTTTGTGTCTAAATTGTGGTCAAAATCTCAATAATAGTAGCTGTAATTGTAGTCAACAGGGGTCAAATTCAAAAAGTTATGGGCCTCTTGGAGGTCTGAAAGAGAAATTGCAACAATAGGGCTGCCAAATATTCTTAAATTTTGTTTTATTTGCATGCTTGTAAGAATTTTGTGAACTTTAGTTGTTGATATGTAAATGGAGAGTGCATGTATTGTATTCATGATATACTCTCATATACACTACATTTGATATACATGTCTATTATGATGAATCTTAGACTGACTTGAGAGTCGGAGGGTGGTCCTCAAGCTTCTCTATATACTCTCATATACACTACATTTGATATACATGTCTATTTTGACTTAGACTGACTTGAGAGTCGGAGGGTAGTCCTCAAGCTTCGGCCTTGGGACCCCCTCGAAACCTTGCGACCCATTCTAACGAGCTTCTTTATGATGTTTTACAACCTTCAATACAAGACAGAGAAGATGAAGCATGTCTACTCCACCTCCTTCATTGTTGGGCTTGAAACTTTGGGCCTGTTTTTTTGCTATTTGAGCTTGAAATTTTTGGGCTAATGGACAAAGGGCCCAAACTAACGAATTTAGGACTAAAACTTTGGTCAAATTTTATGTTAATTAATGGTTTGGGCCTATAATTTTGAAGTTCCTTAACATTCGAAAACAAAAATTAAAATCCACAATTTCAATCACACAAGTCGGTATTTTCGGCTTATACGGGGGCGGTTCGATTATAAAAGTTGGTTGTTCCGTTTTACGGGTTCGGTTCGTTTCTTTCGGTTTTCAATGCATGCAAAACCGATTCCGAACAGGAAATTCGGTTTTTAAAAATCTGAAACCAAACCATCGGCTTTAGGTTGTGTTCAGTCATTGTGGTTTTGTTATGTCTTTTATTTCAGTTTCATGCACACAACTATTATATGTGCTCTTTCGAGGTCTATACATGATTTATGGATTGATAATTTTCACATCTATGCTCGTTCGAGCTCTATATGCGATCTCTAAATCTGCAACCATTAGATCTATGCTCCTTCAAGCTCAAAACAAGATTTCTATGTTAATAATCTCGATACATGTGCTCATTCGAGCTCTAAACGCAATTTCTAGATCCGTCGCTTCAAACATGTGGTCATTTTAGTTGCTATTACCGATTTCTGGATCTATAACCTTAGATTTGCATTTGTTTAGGTTCCATACGTGATATCTGGATCCGCAACCTCCATATTTGTGTTCATTTGTGTCTTATATGCGGTGTACAGATCTGTAAAAGCCTCAGATCATTTGTAGCAAAGAACTAGGCTCAATGGATTTTTATAGCAACATTGGTTCCATCGTGGGATTTATAGATTGAAATATATCGATTGGATAATTCATATAGAAAACAAGAATGGATATGCATTTCCATTGTAAAAATAATTTTTACTCAAATCAGACCAAAGATTCCCCTCTTATAGTTGGTGAATCATCACAAGTTTCAGTTTACAGTTAATACATTTTTGAAAGTTCAATAAGCCAATATATTTATAGAGAAAGTTGAAAATACAAAAGTCTCTTAACGTACGCGACCACCCGATAACGTGCATAATTATGCATATAAGATGCGTAATTAGTGTTGAAACAACCCATGCGTAATTTTCATGTTTGGTGGCATGCAGGTTTTAATTTTCTATAACGTGCGTAATTATGCAATAATGTGCGTAATTATGCAAATAACGTGTGTAATTAGGATTTAACCCAACCATGTGTAATTATGCATTACAACGTGCGTTATTATGCAATAACGCGCATAATTATGTCAAGTTAATTACTATTGTGCCACCGTGTTCAATTGAAGGCCTATGGTAGGTCAGATGTGCGGTTTAGATACCCGCATCACGATAAGATGATCTTGTACGTTAACCTTCTCCTATACATATATCGTTTTGTGTATAGGCCCACCCTTACCCATGGGTGTTTTGTGTGATTAAAAACATGAAGCTAAAAACACCCCACGTAATACATATACGTTTTTGTAGCCAAAAGTATCTACATCGAGTCATTGATTGTGTGATGGCCCTATGAGTCCTATGCGGCTATGCAAAGGCTGGCCCTTATTTCGGCTTAAGTCAACTAATTAAAAATGGGTCCATTAATTTTGGCTCATATGTGCGCTAACAGTCAAGGTCATGTGTAGCCAATATCACGCTTTGATAAATAAATAACATAATTCGGCTATTAAATATGTGGTCTATTCTGTCCATTGGTGTTGCTAGTGTTGCTAAATACACTCCCATTTTTTAAAATTTACTGATTGCATCCCCCTGAAGTTTGTAAATAAATATAATCAACCCTTGTATTTTTTATTTTTTGAAAAAGTGTATTAGGAAATATCCCTATTTTTATAGGGTTATTGGATTTTATCACCTTTAACTATTGGTCATTGGCCGCTGCCACCCTCAACTATCACTTTGACGCCCATCACCCCCAACTTAACACTTAGTGTGTTCTGTCACCAAATCACTAACTTTTGATCCTGCTACTATACTTTTGTGGGTATCCTAAGATCCCTAAAACCTACCCAAGATTCTTATGACACCCCAAAAAGTGTAGTAATATGATCAAATGTTAGTGATCAATTAACGGCATGGTGACAGAACACACTAAATGTTAAGTTGGGGGTGACGGGCGCCAAAGTGATAGTTGAGGGTGGCAGCGGCCAATAGCCAATAGTTCTGGGTGATAAAATCTAATAACCCATTTTTATAGGGGTTTATCTACTTGTGATAATTTGAATATTCAAATATATGTGCTAATACATAACGATTCTATCAAAAAAAAAAAAAGTAGTGATTGAAAGAAGGGGATTAAGAGAGAGCTTGAAAAAACACTTCGTTTCAACTTTAATTTTCATCATAGTTCTAATTGGTTGAGTGTTCTTGGTATGTATTCATCTTCTTCCATAGTTGTTTTAAGAAAAATAGAATGCTCAATTCATGATTCTCTTCACTTATTAGACATCGATTATCACTTCATTTTAAGCAAATTCACTATTCTATGTTATCACTCTATGAGCTCATTTGCTGTCAATTCCAGTTTCTTCCACTGCATTTTTTTTTATTTCAGTTCATAAATGTTAATGTGTTACTAAGAATAATATAATGTATGCAATAACACAAAATACATGTGTGAAAGATAGCAATCCCATTGCAGTAGGTAACGAAAATCATTAATGAGATCAATTATATAAAAGTATTTTTAAAGGAGCGAAATTTGAAAAATTATAATAATAATATTTTTGGAAAGAGATGTATAAAAAGTAAAAATGGAGGTGCATTTAGTCACAATCTTATCGACATATAATGTATGTAGATGTAGATGTTTCATGCATTTTCTAACATAGTAAAATCTTTTTTACAACATATACAATAGATTTAACTTTTAATCTCACCCGATAATTATATTAAAATTAATTACACATACCGTCCGTTAAAAATAACAATAATCTTGTATTCCACCTTATCTCATTACAAACTATTAGAATCATATATGACACATTAAGACGTATTATAGCACACTACGATCAAATATATCAATTTGAACCTAATATCAATTGCTATACCAAGTTATAGCACACTAAACCCTAAACCCAATATCAGTTGCTATACCAAGTTATGACCTATCATGACCCACATGGATATAAATTAGCGTTTTTGACTACTATAGAATAAGCAAACTTTTCACGTCTCTCCGGTGGATACAAATTACTAGTACTTGGCATCAACGGTAAATCTGTCATCATGACAAACACATAAGTTACATTGTTATAACCATACTTCTACATAATGAATTCTAGTGCCCTCTTTGTAACTCTCTGGCAACATATATCACATATGTTTACTATGATTGGAACGAAATACAGTTTTAGAACACAGATTTAGAAAGTAATAGAACTTATATAAACTTCATGTGCCCTTCAGGACAAACCAATATGTGTTTGCTCCAAAGTTGTTTATTTCAAACCACTTCCCTCTTCGGAACCTTTGGCCATCGAACTGCAAGGCATATAAGGGTATCGCTCTTTCATATGTGCCTGAAAAATTATCGTTGTGTTTAACAAAGGATCTCTTATGTTTGACCAATATTACCCTTTTGTTTTACTAAGTATGGTTAGGATTGACCATGTCTAACTATGTTTGAGCATCTATGTTACCAATTATGCCTAGGTTTGAGTTTACATTAGGATCTCTTGTGTATATAACTATGTTACCAATTGTCACACCCCAACCGATGGCGGAAACATCGGGGCGTGACACTGAGCGAAACAGATTGTCCGGAAGTTTCCATAACAACTATAATTACCAATTATTTAAGCAACATGTCCCATACCATGTCATAAAAGATAACATAATTATTACAGACAAGATCTAGTCAAATTGTTCTGTTCCGACAACTCAGATTTCAAATACAGACAATTGTTTATTTGTTTCTAGACCTTTCCTAGCCTCGATTTCACAGCAAGCCAAGCATATAAACATCCTAAGCACCTGTCACATACGTTAAAGTAAAAGTCAATAAACATAGTGTAAAGGTGAGCATAAAAGTTTGATAATAACATATAGAGTTCGAAATCGTTACGCATAACCAGCACGTACACAGTGTAAAATGAGGCATGTTAGTTATCGACATGAACCTATCGATACCAATGACTGCGGGTTGACTGCCCACGGCAGTTCGTAATACACACTCGCCACTGTGAGCCATGTAACAAATTGTCCTTAACAACCCCTGAGTAAACAGGTGCTGAGTCCAAACAAATAGTACTATCGTTGCTAAGGCAGGTAGACAGCATTCCATGTGTAAACATAACAAACAAGCATTCATTAAGTCACGTATAACATGCGGTAATAGTTAGCGTTAAAGTATTGCGTAGTGTGTTTGATGTGATTTAGTATAAGTAACATATGTAACACCCAAAAGTGCACAAAGCAAAAAGGGATCGAGTATACTCACAGCGATGATGGATTGAAGGGAGCGCTAGAGAGTAGGGTTAGCCTGATCAGAACGATAGCATAATGATAAGCGGTACGTAAGTCGGTGAGAAGTGTCAGTGGATCGGATGGTACTCCGATCGGATGGCAATCCGATCGGGTAGCCGGTCGATAGGGTGACAATCCGCTCGGGTGACCTTTCGAGTGGATTGTTTCTTCGTTTGGGAAGGATGTGTTTGTGTATGATGACTTGACTTTTGAAGTTCTCGTTGTAGCATTTAGAAAACAGAGAAGTATCTCTACCTTTCAGGTTGATCGATCGAACGACCGTTCGATCGGGCGACAATCCAGTTGGTTGGACACTTTAGTGAGAACAAGTTCACAGCAGTTTGTCACTCGATCGGATTGTAGTCCGATCGGGTGGCAATCCGTTTGCATTGAACATGTTGAAAATTTGTTTAAGTGTTAAAGTCAGAACATTACATGGTCGAGTGACAATCCGATCGAGTGGTAATCCGATCGAACAGTAGTTCGTTCAATGTTCACAACTTCAAATGTTTGAAATAAAAGTTAAGTGTGGGGCCAAGGTGCAAGCCGATCGGGTGGCAATCCGATCGAACAGCAGTCCGATCGGGCGACCTTCCGTTCTGGTCGGCCTGATCGTCTTACACTTGGTTGTTTTGATGGTTTGTCGTTCTATCGAGATGATTCGATAACGTGTTGGACAACAGGAACCTCGTCCATACTTGGTAACCTGATCGGATATGAACCACCCAAATCCGACCAGTTAACTGTTCGAGACGGTGTTTCATGTTCAACCCGAAATCGGTAGTCTCATGGATAGAATCCATATCTTGAACCAACACTTCGACAAGAAAGAGTAGAAGATCAGAACAAGCTCCGATTTTATTGATTTTGAGTGCATTGAGTGTAAAAAAGTTGAAAGAAGGTCAGAAACCATCTTTCAATCCTTTTTCACCATGAATATGTTCTGATCTATGCAAGTTATTTATTTATTTGTGTGGAAATCGTTTAGATCTAAGTTGTTCTTGGTGGATTGAAGCCAAAACATGAAGTTCATAAGAACACCATGATGACATCATCCTAGAACACCTCAAATCTAGTGATTTCACGGTTAAAAGTTAAGATTCAAAAGATAGAAAGGTGTAGGAGTGCGCGTAGATTAAGAAAGTACAAGATTTCGATGGAAAACTTACAAGAATCGTGAGAAATCTGAAGAAAAGTGGGCAAGGAGCGCTGGTCAGACGAGAGGTGCAGAAAAAGGTAAGTTTGTGACCCGATCGGGTGGCAGCTCGATCGGCTGGCCACTCGATTGGAGTGAACGGCGCGATGGGTTTTGCGATTTCGATTCGCGTGCTGAGCGTTGCGATGCGATAGAGTTTCTTATTCAAATTACTTTTAATCCCAACTACTATATCAATATACAATCATCCTTAATTGACTTGCGTTTAGCGTTTGCGATTCGATTGCGATTGAGTTTCGATTGTGTTTCGATTAATCACCACAACATAAACATAAATAAACATGCACAAGTAACACATAAGGCACACACACACATAAGAACAATAACCAAATTGCGTAATTCGAGTTGCGATTGCGATTGCGACGAGCGACAAGCGATAAAACATGCGATAAACATCGAATAATCCTTGATTATTAATAAGTACTCCACATAATACAACTAACGTCAAGCATAAAATAGACTATCTTCAAGTCAAAGAAGTCAAAACAGGAATTGTGCAAGGAGTGACAGATCGCAATTAGCAATCTTGTCTCCCTTTGACTTCAATCTTGACTTTGACTTTGACTTTCGAAACACGGGGTGTTACAGCCTCCCCTAGTTGCGGGAATCTCGTTTACGCATCTTATGCACGGATCTAAATATTTATTTATTGATTGTTTTCCAATCCACTTCGATTTATTATATCAAAGCGGTCTTAATACAATAGTGTGTTAAGGCAATGGTACACAAATTCATTTTTATATTCCGGTGTACCTACTAACGGTTCTTTCATTATCGATCGAAAATTTTGCGATATCCATTGCTTCTTCATCTTCGATTAAAAACATTATTTCTTTGATGTTCCATATTCAATTGGAAATTCTATGATGTCATTTGAAACAAACTTTCAGATTCACTTTATTACGCTTTCATTTTATTTCAAACACGGTGAATTTGTTTGATCACCGCTATTATTGAATTATTTGAATCACTACGACACTTTGTGGTGTCAGTACAAACTTGTAGCTTGGGCTAATCATGATTGAGCGTTTCATGCAAAACACAGGTGATACTTGTTCGATCACCCCTATTACTGAATTGTTTCATTCATTGCGACACCTTGTGGCGTCGGTATAACTTACAGCTTGTGCTGATCACGATCGAACGTTTCATGCAAACTATTACATTTGAGATTGTTGATTCTAAGTTCATCCAGTGGATGTTATTGCTTCTAGAACTCATTTACACGTTGTATACGTTCATATGGAATTCGATTGGTCGAAGTTCCTATTCATTGTTGAATCCCTGTTAACTTAGTCACACTAGTGACTGTACCTATACGTCTCGTTTCTGTTGACATCAATTACTGAGACACATTTATTTTAAACCGTTGGGTTCTTATTGTTGAGGAATGTCATTAAATTCACCTGATTCGAATAAGACTTGTTTCGATTACGCGGTCATTCACTTTGTTATTATTATTCGGACTTACCAGCGAACAACACAATTCTGAGGAGATAGCATAGTCAAAATTTCGAGGACGAAATTTCTGTAACAGGGGGAGAATGTGACAACCCGTGAATTACGGCTCTTAATTACGAGATTAATAGGTGATTAACGCGATAATAAATAGTGTTTAAAGACGTAGATTAACTCATTTAGGCCTTTGGAGTGCCTAGGAATGTTCAACCGGCTTTACAAGGCGTGAACGGTGGTTTACGGAAAGATCTGGTGAATATTAAGCGACAACGAACTGATGACGTACAAATACTGACAACGTCGAAAAATATTAAATTTTTTTTACGATATATTCTAGCTTCGTAATTAAATTTTAGTAACTGCAGTTGAAACCGGATCGAAAAACGGAGTAAAGACGGCACCGGTATAATTTTTCGCGAAATTACGCGCTTTTTACGCAACCGACGACTAAACGCACATACAACGACTACCGACCGTATATGTATTTTAATACAAATTTTTTATCATTTGACGTTACAACATGTTCGGGTTGCGAAAACGTGTCTCGTAGGAATTACGGGCCACCTACACATGGGATGGACTTGTGGGCCCTGGGCCCAAGCCCAAAACCCACAAGCCTAAACCTGCACATAATAATTTAGAATCTTATCAAGATCTCCGCTAAATCTTAGTAAATCTTACAAAATCCCTGCAAAATCTATACAAGAGATTTTTGTCTAGATTTTTTTGAAATCAGAAGATCTTACAAAGATCTCATTTCTCTCTATTTATACTCTTTAGTCTCTTACACACATTCATAACCCAAAATAAAACACAGAGAACTTGTATTCTCTAAACACTAAACCAGACAATCCCATCTCCTCCTTCATTCTTTATCATTCCTAACCCTAGATCACATAAACAAACTTCAGAGAACAACTCCTAGGGTCAGACATCAAGACACAGGCAACCATCATCACTCTCACACCCCTTCCCTCCCTTTGTTTTCAGTCCGACGACCAGAGAGAGGAGCTCCCACCGGCGCCGATTTCCGATCCGGTGACTCCCCTCTTAGACGACTCCCATCAGCTCCCCCCTTCCTTGTTGGATGAAACGGACCACCACCCCATCGTCGGGTGGTGGTGGTGAGCGACTGCAACAGGTACGAACGGAGGAGAGAGAGAGGGACCGAGGTGATGGCGAGTGACGGTGCTGCGCAAAAAGACGAAGAGAGAGAGAGAAACCGGCGGTCTATGTCTCTGACCGGCGGTCCACGTTTTGATCCGGCGGTGGTCGGTGGCTAGGGAGAGAGAAGAGCCGGAGAGAAAGAGAGACGACGGCGGCGTGGCGGCCGTACCGCCGTACACGGCGGCAGAAGAGGCAACTCCGGTGACGAGTTCAGGTATGTGGGTTCCGTTCGGGTCAGATTTGGGGAATAGTCGGGTTGGATTCACGCTCAACATCAGATACTTTCCTGTTCAGGTGTTTGTTTCGACTCAGTCCACTCGGTTCTATATGTTTCTGTTCAGGTTTGGATTTCGGGTTCAGTGTCCGGGTCAATGTATGGTTCAACTCGGTTGACTCGGTCAAGCCGAGTCAACTCAGTCAACAGCGACCAGTCAACAACGGGTCAGGCAGTTGCTTTTGGGTGCAGGATGCGGTGTGGTTCGGGTCGCGTATCGGTTTCGGGTCAAACCCGGTCGACAAAGTCAACCGGTCAACTCAGCGAGTCGACTCGGTCAACATCCCGACGCGAAGACTTGGTAAAAATTAACGTCACATTTATTTTGTTATTTTTATAATATTATTACTCACGTGACAAACGAGCTCGAACCGATTTAAAATAACGTTTAGTTATTACTTTGTCGTCTTATAAAATTTTATATATATATTGAGTATATGATTGGATTGTTGTTGAAAATTGTTGAATTTTGATATAATAACGACAACTTGTGTTGTCGGGGGCGTCCAAAAACAGAGAAAACTCTGCCCGTTTTTCGAGAAAACCCGTAAAATAAAACGAGTTTTATTATAAAAACGTGCTTTTATTGTAAAACGACAACTATTGTAATAAAGCGACTTTTACGAGATACAAATATAAAGTTTCCTTCGACAACAACTTACAACTTACGAAAACAACGATTCGGAAAATATCTACAACGACAAACATAGTTGTTTTGAACTTCGGAAATTCGACGAATTCGTTTTATAAAAATAAATATAGTGTTTATATTTATACCACACGAATTCCCTTATAAAAATAAATATAGTTTTATATTTCAAACTTCAAACAACTCGATGATACTTTCGCAAAATAAATATAACTTTTTATATTTATTACAAACGGCGAAACGGCATATACGTATATTTTGGCAAATATATACAAGACGCGATATATAATGCAAGTTTATTATATATTACTTTCATACGAATATTCCTGTATATCAACATACGACTTCTTAAAACGAGCTAACAAGTATAACTTCTTCGCTTCTTTTAAGTTGACAATTTACCGTCAAATCGTTCGATTAACGATTCGGTAGAGCTCGATTACACGTAGTTAGTTACTGCGTTATTTAGAAACTTATTAGATATTCCGTGTTAGGAATATTGTAGAATGCACGCTAGCAAGTCAAGTCTTGGAAATGACATCACGAAGTCGTAATTAGCTAGCTTTGCACAGGAATATTCAGGCGAGTTCATAACCCCCCACTTTTTACTGTTTTACATTTTATAAATGTTTTCGGGGTGGAAAGACATGCACGTTTTGCAAAAACATACAAAGTTTTGAACAGACGCAAAACTCGTATTTCTAAATCATATTACGAAGGGATTTCGAGGAACTCAAATGATTTACGAAATGTTTATACTAAACATACCGGTTTTTACAAAACAAATGCTTATTTTCGAAATGTGAATGATTTTTGGTCGGGGCGACCAGGGATTCGGTCAGGGTGACCAGGGATTCGGTCAGGGTGACTAGGGATTCGGTCAGGGTGACCAGGGATTGGGTCAGGGAGACCATGGATTTCCATGCATGCAGACATATTACAAATGGCTTACAGACATTTTTATACATGGTATGGTTAGCTTAAGGAGGGTTTACTACTTAGATCATGTGAGTGGGTAGGCGCAACTTGAGGCCATTAATCCTCATTGTAGGACCGAGGGACGTAAGCGGTAGATCTATCTGGGTGTAGCGAGCCCAGCCCCAGGCCCAGCAGAACGGACCTCGGGGTGACTTTGTGCCCAACGCAAAATCCGCTAGGTTTGAGTCTTCCTACTTGCACTTCACACATACCATTGGCTTTGCAAACCATTGGTGATCTCTTTTTTTTCCTTATTGCTACATACCAGGGACATATATACTTACAAAACTACTTGTTCATACAAATTAAATACCATGTTTTATACAAAATTCAAAGCATAGGATTATGCGGGTATGGAGTCAAAGTCAGGGTCGGCATTGACGGTTATGCGAACATTACAAATACAAGACTTTACAAATACATGGTTTTATGAACATACTGTGTTACAAACACAACGTTTCCATATAACTTGGCAAGAAAATGATTTTTAAATTCGTTTTCTCATTACTATTTCAAAAACCGGTTATTCCAAAGATTTATTTCAAATCTTTCACAACTCAAAAGATTTATTTCAAATCTTTTACAAACAAACTATGGACTCGCTCAACTTTATGTTGACTTTTTCGCATGTTTCTTTCTCAGGTTGCATTTCTAAGACAAGGCACGGTTGGAATAGGAGAACCATGGAGAGTCGAGTACTTAGCGGGCGTTCAATTTCTAGAAAGACTTAGATTATTTGCTTCCGCTGTGCAATGAAGATACCAGTCCAGTCACGCCAATGCTCTGATATTTCGGGGTGTGACAAGTGGATCGGACGGTACTCCGATCGGATGGCAATCCGATCGGGTAGCCGATCGATCGGGTGACAATCCGCTCGAATGGTCATCCGATCGGGTGACCTTTCGAGTGGATTATTTCTTTGTTTGGGAAGGTTGTGTTTGTGTATGATGGCTTGAGTTTTGAAGTTTTCGTTATAGCATTTAGAAAACAGAGAAGTATCTCTACCTTTCAGGTCGATCGATCGAACGACCGTTCGATCAGGCGACAATCTGTTGGGTGGACACTTTAGTGAGAACAAGTTCACAGCAGTTTGTCACTCGATCGGATTGTAGTCCGATCGGGTGGCAATCCGTTTGCATTGAACATGTTGAAAATTTGTTTAAGTGTTAAAGTCAGAACATTACATGGTCGAGTGACAATCCGATCGAGTGGTAATCCGATCGAACAGTAGTTCGTTCAATGTTCACAACTTCAAATGTTTGAAATAAAAGTTAAGTGTGGGGCCAATGTGCAAGCCGATCGGGTGGCAATCCGATCGGACATCAGTCCGATCGGGCGACCCTCCGTTTTGGTTGGCCTGATCGTTTTACACTTGGTTGTTTTGATGGTTTATTGTTCTATCGAGATGATTCGATAACGTATTGGACAACAGGAACCTCGTCCATACTTGGTAACCTGATCGGATACGAACCACCGAAATCCGACCAGTTAACTGTTCGAGACGGTGTTTCATGTTCAACCCGAAATCGGTAGTCTCGTGGATAGAATCCAGATCTTGAACCAACAGTTCGACAAGAAAGAGTAGAAGATCAGAACAAGCTCCGATTTTATTGATTTTGAGTGCATTGAGTGTAAAAGAGTTGAAAGAAGGTCAAAAACCATCTTTCAATACTTTTTCACCATGAATATGTTCAGATCTATGCAAGATTTTTGTTTATTTGTGTGGCAATCGTTTAGATCTAAGTTGTTCTTGGTGGATTGAAGCCAAAACATGAAGTTCATTAGAACACAATGATGACATCATCCTAGAACACCTCAAATCTAGTGATTTCACGGTTAAAAGTTAAGATTCAAAACATAGAAAGGTGTAGGAGTGCGCGTAGATTAAGAAAGTACAAGATTTAGATGGAAAACTTACAAGAATCGCTAGAAATTTGAAGAAAAGTGGGCAAGGAGCGCTGGTCGGACGAAAGGTGCAGAAAAAGGTAAGTTTGTGATGTTGACAGGGGTATTTATAGGGTTTCCATAAAAGGAAAGGGGAGGAGAGGGCTGGTCGATCATGTGGTGACCCGATCGGGTGGCTGCTCGATCGAGTGGCAACTTGATCGGGTGGCAGCTCGATCGGCTGGCCACTCGATTGGAGTGAACGGCGCGATGGGTTTTGCGATTTCGATTCGCATGCCGAGCGTTGCGATGCGATAGAGTTTCTTATTCAAATTACTTTTAATCCCAACTACTATATCAATATACAATCATCCTTAATTGACTTGCGTTTAGCGTTTGCGATTCGATTGCGATTGAGTTTCGATTGTGTTTCGATTAATCACCACAACATAAACATAAATAAACATGCACAAGTAACACATAAGGCACACACACACATAAGAACAATAACCAAATTGTGTAATTCGAGTTGCGATTGCGACGAGCGACAAGCGATAAACATCGAATAATCCTTGATTATTAATAAGTACTCCACATAATACAACTAACGTAAAGCATAAAATAGACTATCTTCAAGTCAAAGAAGTCAAAACAGGAATTGTGCAAGGAGTGACAGATCGCAATTAGCAATCTTGTCTTCCTTTGAATTCAATCTTGACTTTGACTTTGACTTTCGAAACACGGGTGTTACACCAATTATGCCTAGGTTTGAGCTTACATTAGGAATTTTTGACCAAGTATCACCTCTATGACCTAGATTGATCTTTTTTGACCAATTTCTGCTATGATTTACCCTATATAAATATATTTGATCTTAGAGCACCCACAACGCAAGGTTTGTGGATGTGTACGAATGATGTCGCACACCTTAAAGGAAGATTTAGCATTGTGGGTGAAGGTTTGTAAATACAAACCACTCTTCATTTGTGGCCCCCATTCCATGCCTCCCTTTCACACGACATATATATTTATAGGGTCAGGATTTAGAGAGAACAGTGAAAAATGTGAGAACGGTGAGAACGATTTTGGAGTTGACATGTGGCATTGATGCTAAATTACACTAAGGGGTAATATTGTCAAAAAAACCCACACACATGAACTGGGTGTTCAAATAAAGCGCCATAAAAACACCAAATTCAGAAAAAACGCCATGAAAATACCCAGTTAAAACGCCATAAAACACTCAGTTCAGAAAAAACGCCTTGAAAAACTCAGTTTAAAACGCCATAAAACACTCAGTTCAAAAAACGCCATGAAAATACCTAGTTAAAACGCCATAAAAACACATAGTTCAGAAAAACGCCATAAAAATAACTAGTCTAAAACGCCATAAAACATCCAGTTTAGAAAAACGCCATAAAACTCATTTCATTTTTTTTTCCGAAAAGTATATCAATAGTATATTCGTTGGAAATATAAAAAAAATGTTGAGTTTTATGGTGTAACTTTTTTTAGAAAAATAATCAGGTATAAAAAAGCTATTGGCGTTTAAATATGATGGGGGAAAATGGTATGTGATTAGCATGTTGTCGCAACCCCCGTCCCCCTATTTAAACACAGGAACGGATGGCCGCAGCCAGTTCGGTGGTATCTGGTATTGTCTAATTTGGCAGCGGAATTTTCATCAGGACCGTAGTTAGGAAATATTTGATCAGAGTAAAATACCACACTTTCATAATATTAAACACATGGGATAAAACCCAAGTATGCAGTACACACATTTTCATAGGAATAAATCCTATTTTTATTTAATAAAAACATCTATTTTATTTTAGGTAACTTTATTGCCACTTTTCCAAGCCTTCAGTGCTGTCCAGCTGACTTCTATTTGGCTTTCACATTTTGTTACCTGAAACGCGTTTAAAAACATTTTGTCAGTGGGACATACTGGTGAGTGAATCCTAGTTCAATCAAGTTTTAATAAAAACCATTGTACAGTATTGAGGGCGGTCTCGCAATTATATTTGTTTCCAAGTCATATCAATTACCACCCACAGTACTGTCAGACTCGACTTGTGGAAATGTTACCCATCGCAAGGCAGTAACAAATTTTGTATACAAAACCCCAACATACCGACGATAATTGTATCCTTACAAATACTCAATAACTGTTTAATATATAATTAATCGTGTGAGGTTTTGTAAAACAATTTACAAAAAGGAGATTACTCACATTGCTGTCTTAGATTATCCTTTAGGGTTTCCTGGTGACAATCTACAATTTACACAAATGCAAACGTATAGCTTCTACTATTAAGAAATTGAGAGAGAGATCGAGTGAATGAACAAATTTCGACTGAAGGCCCTTCGTTGCAATTTATAGGGCCTGCTTTGGCTTTTCTCGCGGCCCTCGTAAAACAAGACCAGGGCCTACGCGGCCCGCGTAGTAGGTGGCCTAGGTCGTAGGTGATCCGGGTCACTTAGTAGGTTCAACACGCGTTGCCACGTGTCACCACCGGGTGAGGCCGCGTTTATCGATTGCTCGCGGCCCGTGTAAGCTAACGCGGTGGCTTACGCGCCCCGCGACAGCTCCAAAATTTTGATTTTTAATTAATTTTAATAATATAAAAGGTATTCGGGGCCGGTTTTTACGTATGGGGGTATTTTAGGGACATATTGGGATATTTTAAATATTTTTAGGGCGTCAGAAAAATTTATGAGGATGTCGGTTTTCCTTAGGGTTGTTATACATGTGCACCCTTGTTTGGATCTTCCAATATTACCCCTCCTGGTACTTATAAGGTTTCCATTATTTAGAAAAATGCCACATCATCATCTTAGCCACAAGTCACAAAGATCCTATTGCTGAAAATCTTTCTCACTGTTCTTACACTTCAAATCGTTCTCTCCTGATCTCATTCCTATATTTATATATTATATAATAAGTTAATATTTTTAGTGGGAGTAAATTAAAAGTTTTGTCCTTTATGTTTACATCAAATTACAGACGTTGTCCTTTAGCGCAAAAGTTGACAGGTTCTGTACTTAATGTTCCAAAATCTTGCATGTTATGTCCTTTAGCCCAAACCCAGTTAGACTTTTTGGTTAAATCATATTAAACAGGGGTAATTTGGTCATTTAACTCAGTTTTTTAATATTTATTTAATAAAAAAAATAATATACACAAGTCTCCTTCTCTCTCTCTTTAAACTCTCTCACTCCCAGACTTCACCCACCTCCCACCTCCCCACAACCTTCACCATCACCACCCACCCCACCCACTACAGGACTGAAAACGACCACCACCTCTACCTATCGACCACCACCAATTCCACCACACCACCTCCACCTATCGACCACCAGTAAATAATTAATAGGGCACTTTCAAGAACTTACTGAAGAAGTTACATTGCTGATATAATAGTGGGAATTGCTATTATTAATCAAAAGTAAACTCCCTGACAATGAGTTTCTACTCAAATCCAAAATCAATAACTCACTCAAATCACCATAACTTTCTGGGATTTTGCCTTTAAGCAAATTACCAGACAAAACCAACCTCTTTAACTGAGTTAACTTACCAATGCTGACCGGTAACCTGCCCGATAACCCGTCATCGATTAATATAAGGGATTGGAGCTTCTTGAGGTTACCAAAGCTGGTCGGGATTTGACCGGTCAAACTAGGGTTTGCACGAAACTCTATTGACTCTATCGTGCTTGAAAACGAGTCCCAATTAGCCGATTTGATCGAAATCGGGCCATGGCTAGGTGAGATGATACAGTTGAAAGTTGATAGTGATTTCAAGTGTTGAAGTTTAAAAAATTGGGGTCTAAATTTGAGATTTTGAGCACAGGGAAGTGAGTTATCATGAATTTGGCCAATGCTTAGCTCTGTAACATACCAGAATCCATCATAAATATCACAAGAAACACCCTGTAGAATAAAAACACGTTGAATCTGGGGTTCCATCTTGAATGAAATCATCTAAATTTAGATTAACCATGGCCCTGTTCCCAGTTATAGATGAGGAAGGGGCATTATCAACAACCGCTCCATTTCCATGCGTGGAAGGTGGGGAATTAGGGTTCGCAGAGGTAAAATGGCGGCTGGGGATGACTAATGGGGGAAATTGAGACGAATTAGTGAGGTGTGGAGGATCTGGAGGTTTACATGGTGGGGAATTCCACCAAATGATAGCTTCATTAGACGAATTTGAGAGGAAAACGGCAGATTAGGGATTCAGTTGACATGATGAGTCTAGAGAACAGATAGATGAGTTTAGGGCTGTGCAACGGTTCAGAACCGAACCAAACCGAACTAAACCGGAACCGAACCGGAACCGTTAATTGCTAAATTTAAGAACCGGAACCGAACCGTAATCAACATGCGTGATTAGGGTTTTGAGCTTTACAACGTGCGTAATTTCACAACGTACGCTCGTACATTAAAGAATATTATACGTTAACCGCCCCCCCCCTCTCTCTCTCTATATATAGTAACTCATTTTCATTAACTTATTATTTCAAATAATTTATTTTTAAAAATGGTTGGTATTAATGACTAATAGAAGGAAAAAGAAATTAACGTGGAGAAGATATGATTTCACATGCACTCCCATAAATGGAAATTTGTATTGCAGAAGTAGAGATCAGTCAATTCGTCCTCATAATTTCCAAAGTAAGCGAGACAAGAACAAAAGTAGAAGTGACGAAAGCAAGTAAATGATTTATCGCATGAGCACATGAGTTGTGTTTTTAACAAACATTTACTACTCATATTTAAAAAGATTGTTTCCGATCACAAATTTAAGAGAGGCGAAGATGATTTATTTCTCATCAAATCATTTTGAACGCAGTATGTTTTATAAATGTTAGAAATTGTAAGAACTGCTCACGTATGATTATGTACGATTTAAATAAAAATACTTATACTACCTTACAATACAAAAATCAAAAGGATTTCAGTTATAAATTACTTGTACAAATTACAACTGAAACAAACAAAATTACAAGAAAGAAATGCGAGACAGGATACCTTTAGTTGAGGATTCGCATTCCACACATGTCCTTTAAATAAATTTCGAGTCTCCCAAGAGAACTCGTTTGTATCATAGGATACAACATCCGAAATAGTTTGTATTGCCGGGGAAGACATTTGCAACCGATGTGTACCTTGAAATGAAAAACAGAAAAGATAAGAACTGATTGGTGGAGTGCTTTTGTGCATGCTAATACGTTTTCAAGTGTGTTTTACAACTAAGGATCCCTTAGTATTTATATTTATAGCGAGTAGAACAATTTTATTAAAAATATGAAAGAAAGAAAAATAAATGACATCAAACGTCTTCAATGCAACTTATTCTGTTTAAATGATCTTGACCAGAAAATGTATGTTGTTTTAGCTCTAACAACTGGAACTACATGAAACATCTGAGCAATTAAACTATTGCTCATAGAAACAAGTGATCATGCGAAATGCCAAGTGCGCCATTAAAGCACACATACACCCACGCCACGTGCACGAGAAGCACCTTTCGCAAACTCACTGGTGTGTCTCTAGGAAACAATAAGAAAGAAGGGCTCCCACATAAGTCGCTCCAAGTTTCATCTATGCACCTATGTAGGACAAGTTCACACTTTTTCACTATTTTCCATCTTCATTTTCGTAGCTTTCATAGCTTCAATGACCCAACTTTAAGCATGGATATCTCACTGATATTAGCTCCAGTTTGAATGTTGTTTGATTCTTAGCGAAGCACTCACATAATAAAACACAAACTCAATAAAAGAACACTTATATTAACAAATGTATAATATCACTGATATTAGCTCCAGTTTGAATGTTGTTTGATTCTTAGCGAAGCACTCACATAATAAAACACAAACTCAATAAAAGAACACTTATATTAACAAATGTATAATATAAATATTTCTGTTGTGTGTTGATGAAAAAGATATATTACACTTGGCAAAAAAGCTCTATTATTAACTAATTTTTCAACAGAAATATCTATATACCATATAGTTGGTGGATTCTCTGTGTCATCCTATGCTTAAAGTTATATATGTTAGTAAAAGTCTATATTTTAAGTGATAAGTATGAAAATATTGATGTTAAAAGGGTTAATAAGAATGTTATGTGTCATTTATTTATTGTTTCTCCTCTCAAAACCTTACTTTTATTTTAAATCTACATGTGAAATAATATTTTAACGAAAGTGTAATTCACTACAAATTGCAAAGTTGGTTTTGTTGAATTTGATTATGAGATTAGAGAGATTAATACAAACGAGATTCACTAATTCTTTCTATAAATTTTTGTAAATAATAAAACTACAAGACTAAAGGAATATAAATACAGAAAACAATCTAATTCTATTAGGACTCCTATTCTTACTCATACTTATCTTTAAACAATTAGAAACTAATTAAATCTAATACTAAGATAACTCAATTAATAATTAAATACATTTAATTACTATTTTACTCGTTTCGTCATTCGACTTTCGATCTCCACCAAATCACCCCTTTAAGATCCACTGAGTCTTCCTAGTTGATGTTGTAATTTTTTCACTCCCTCCCAACATCAACTTTCATAAGTGTCCCTCTCCATCTTGACTCATTCTTCCTTGATCTGTCTCTTCATCTTCGGTAAACACACATGACCTCCATTGACATTTTCAGCAGACACACTGCCATATCGTCATTGGTTACAACATCAATACCGGTACTAACATTTTTTCTTCTGGTGGTCACAACTGAAGAGCCTGAGCGACACACACCTTACCTTGGGCAAAAAACTCCTTTTCATCTGGATTCAAATGGTAGTCACGAACTATGTGACTCTTTTGACAGGACTTCAAGAGGACCTCGAACACCTTTCAAGTAGTACTCGAACTATCCTTTAAAAACAACTTCAAACGAACCTCTAAACTTGACCAGTAACAGAACTCGATCAACTGGAAAAAGGGATAACTTGCCGACTACCTTCAACCGAATTGAATCAAAGGGTTCACCAAGATCTTTTACCATTGCCTTTGAACAAGTCTTCTTCCTTTGTTCAGCCTACTACCCCACACATGGAGATTACACCGACACACGATAATGACACATCATCATTGAGACCTTCAACATCAAACACTAGTTTTAGATGAGTTGAAACTGACCGATCATAGTAAATGACAAGGCCTTAACCGAAAGAACTTTTAAACGAGAGAAAGGTAAACAGTTCTGACAGCCTTCAACTCGATGAACACTAATACTAAGTTGACATACAACCTAGATGCAATCCTTTACTTTTCAACCACTAACAAATACGATAACCACACGTCAATTCGTCTTTTGGTCTCCGCCAAACACATTCTTTAGCTTCCCATTCTTTCATTTCTTCCACGTCACTAACTAACCCAAACCGCCTTGCATCTGGCGTAAACAGCCATAGGCAGCGGTCATCATCACTGACTCGCCACGTAACCAATGTTGATCCGCCTTTCATCACCCAAAACATCACTAAAGTAAACCAATTTCATCTTTAGTCCATATGCATGCATCAATATTATGTGATGAGTTAAGTTCACGTACAAACAGCCTTATCGTACAAAACGTATGAAAGGCATGAAAAAAAAAACACGGTGGCAATTTCGTAATTATTTGTTCGTAGGGTAATTATCAAAATTACTCTACAAATGATCTTGTAGGGTAATTTTGATCTTGTGGGGCAATTTTGTAAAATGTTCTTGTAGAGTAATTTTGATCTTGTCGGGTAATTTTGTAAAATGTTCTTATAGGGTAATTTTGAAACTTGCAGAGTAATTTTGATACACTTGTAGAGTAATTATGATACTCTACAAAATTACCCTACAATATCAAAATTACCATACAAGATCATTTGTAGAGTAATTATAATACTCTACAAAATTACTGTGCAAGATCAAAATTACACTACAAGATCATTTGTAGGGTAATTTTGATAATTACTCTACGAGTAAATAATTACGAAAATGTCACCGCGTTTTTTTACCTTTTCACCCTCTTAGGTCATCGAACCGCTAGCCTCAAACAATATATCAAGGGATTCTTTTCTTATTTCTTTGACCAAGTACTGCAACGTTTGTGTTAGGATCCGAGTTTGAATTATTTGTGAATGTTTAAGATGAACAATGAAAGATGATAACAAAAAAGGAAATAATGCAGCGGAAGAATAAACTTTAAATCACAAACAATGGAAGATTTGCTGTCATCATGATACTTTAATAGATAGATTGTAAAATACAATAGTTCACGTATGCATGAATTACAAACTCCCCTCAGCCTAAGATCACTCTGATTTGCTCGTACAAAATGTCAAGAAGTAGTGATGACAGAACGGTACATGCACTGTTCTATTTATAGTACAATTCAAACCTCTGAGGAATCAAAGCTGACATCACCTAGACAATGTCATCTAACAACTTCTAACAACTTCTAACAACCTCTAACATCTTCTAATACTAAAACTGTCACGACCCCCGACCACGCCCTGGACGGGAGCCGTGAAGCAGTCGAGTGGTACCGGTGGTTATTTTAAAAACATTGCAGCGGAAATGTTCATCAGGACCGTGAGTTAGGAAAAATATCAGAGTTTAGAAACACCGGATTTTATTTATTAAATAGATGGGATAAAACCCATGTTTTACAAATGTAGCTTTAATAAGGGATAAACCCGAATATATGAAGCCATGTTTTCTTAATTTAATTTAATTGATAAAATAAGCCACTTCTTTAAGCCTTTCGGTGCCGTATCATCACTCTTATTCCAATCTACTGTAATTACCTGAAACGCGTTTTAAAAACATTTGGTCAGCAGGAAATACTGGTGAGTTCATTCATTTTTGTACAAAACGATGCATAGTTATAAATTACAGTATTATGGGCGATTACAATGTTTATATCAACCAATTACCCCAAATTGGTATTTGTCACTCGACTCGTTTCTGTGACTATGGTCAGATCACCCATTGGCTAACCCGTTGTCCAATGGTGACGGGTATCAAGTAATGTATACAAAACCCCACATACCGGCAGTAATTGAAGACTACAAAGACTTAATCCCTGTAATTATAACTTTAAAAATAAATAGGGTTTTGGAAACAGTTTGGTAAAAAGAGAATGACTCACCTTGTTAGCATATAGTCTTGATTAAACAAGCATCTTGATTCTAAGCATCTACTTTATAGTTCTGAATCCTCTGATGATTAAGCATCCATTTTGATTGTAAGTGTACGGGGTTGAGTTTCGAGTAGTTAAACATTTAGTTTAACAGAATGGAATACGTATTAGTGTTAAACCTAATCAAACCTAACGATGGTCACGAAATCAGAACCTTAACGAAATTCACAAAGTATAGTCTTGTTTAGACAGCACTTTGGCATTCGTTTAACGAAATTCACAAAGTATAGCACTTTGGCATTCGTTTAACGAAATTCACAAAGTACAACACTTTGGCATTCGTTAGTTGGTTCCCGAATCGATCGGACAGAATATCGCATCGGTGATTATTGGTTAGAACACCAACGTATAGAGAGAAGAATAAAAGAAATGAGCAAAGAAAAATGAATCCTAAGCTTCAAATTTCTAGGAAGTTTCATATAGCTTTTCTAGGAAGTTACCTATACATTTTCTAGGAAGCTTCCTACCTACATATATATATCCTTTTACACATTCCTAGCACATTCCTTTGATATTATCTATCTCATATATATTTATTTTTCATGTATATCTATCTAGATGTTTAATTAATCTTATTTAGCTTAATTAATCTTGCTTAGCTTAATTAATCTTGCTTAGCTTAATTAATCATGGTTAACTGATTAATAAATCTTAATTAATCTTAATTAACCTTTCTTAACTTAATTAATTAATTAACTACTTAACTAATTAATTTATCTTAACTCTTATAATTTGCTTAGTCGATTACTTAACTTAATTAGCAGATTAATCTACTCAACTAGCTTAACTGCTAAGTTTCCTTAACAACTAAGTGTACGTAATTAGTAAGTTTACTAAGTTTATTTAACTACTAAGTTTACTTAGTTGCTAAGTATTCTAGCAGCTCCCTGATTACGAGTTCTAATTTCTAGACACCATGGAACTTGTATTAGTGTACTAACTCAATTCAACTTTAATGATAATCACGAGATCGAAACCCTCACTATGAATGACAAAGTATAGCCAGATATTGGCAGCACTTAAACATCCATTGGATCGGTTTTAATCGATCGGATAAAGTATCGTACCAGTGATTAGAGTTATTACCTTAATAACGGGCAGAGTTTCGGGATTTAGAAGGTATAACCCCGAGCTACTATTTACTATAATAAAAGCTGAAGGAAAGAAAAGAATTGAGCAGTTTGAAACGTAGCAGTGATCGAGCTAATACCCTGGATTCGTAGCAGCGTCTTGACACCGTAAAACTCGTTTTTAGCAGAATTGGGACGTTTTTGAAACTGAAATTTCGAATACAGAAGCAAGTCCCATGCACATGCTACTTATAGCAACATTTTAGGTTTTACGCGGCCCGCGTAAACCTTAATAAGATCTTACGCGGCCCGCGAGGCCATAAAGGCTGCAGTAGGGTTTGCTGAGTCATCGGTGGTCTTGACACGTGGACGACACGTGTCCCTTAAGCTTATCCGGAGATTTTCAAGTTGTCGCGGCCCGCGTAGCCTTACCTTATGGCTTAGGGTTTCAGGGGTCCGGGTTTTCACTTACGGGTCGATTTGGGGCATTTTTGCAGGTCCTTACTGTTGGTGCATACGTTTGTCGACTTCATCTTGTATCGAGTCTTGTATTGTATTAGATAGATCAAGGCACGAAAAACGAGGAAATATGTGTTTATAGGTAATTTCGCTTGAAATGACACATTGGTCATTTCATGCAAAATCAAGTGTGTAATTTCGTTTGAGTGATTCCGCTTGAAAGTGATTCCGTTTGAGCATGTTCAAGCGAAATCACCATGCCTATAAATACCTATTGTGCCTTATCATTTGTAACTATTCTGATTCCGGTAGCGAAGCTCTGCCGAAGTGTCTACAGCATTGTAATTGATCTAATATCAATCAAAAGACAGTTTAAAGTGATTTCTAGTGCATTACAGCTGAAATAACATCGATACATCTGTTTCTGCCTTTTGTATTGGTGAAGACCTCTTCTGATCGACTCGTTTGGGTCTGAAAACGATCCTACAAGTGGTATCAGAGCTCAGGAGGAAGAGTTCTTACCATTTCAGCTGAAAAATCTGATTTCTACACCTTCTTTTCAAAATTAAACAACTTTTCACGGTCAAAATGGCTTGATTTTCTCACATTATATACGTAACAGTGTTTTAATAAACCCTAGAAAGAATCAGACTCTAATTCGAAGTAAAACATGATGAATTTTTGAAAAAACTGTTCGAAAGTTTAATTCCGCTTGAAAGATTGATATAATTTCGCTTGAACATTGCAATATTTCACACGAAATCAAATCAGTAATTCCGCTTCAGAAGTTAATTTCGCACCAGATAGGTATTCCGTTTGAAAAGGTGTTATTTCACACGAAATTACTTATTCCGCTTGAAAGGGTATTTCGCTCCAAACGTGATTCCGTGTGAAAAGTTGATTCCGTATGAGACTTGATTCCGTTTGAAAGGTTGATTCCGTGTGAGAAGTGTATTTCGTTTGAAACTGACAGCTTGTGAACTTTTGAAAATTAATCATGGATAACGAGTTTTACAATGCTTTTGCTAGTCCGATGACAATTACCCAGAATACGATGCTTGAAAATGAAACGGGAACAACACAAAAACCGCCTAAGCTTTTGGATATTGATGATTTTAGTGGATGGGCTGAACGTTTTGGTAACTGGGTGGAAGCTTATCACTTAGATGCATGGGAACATACTGAAGTTCAATATACTAGACCAGTCGGAAACAACAATGTGAAAATACCAATTAGAGAATTGAGTGCTGAGGAGAAAAAAAAGTACAAAGATGAGAAGTTGATGGTTAGTTTGTTGCAGCAAGCGATTAAAGAAGACATCTTGATCTTACTTCAACACAATGGAAGTGCATGTTCGATATAGAATGAATTAGAATCAAAGTTTCTTGGAAGTGATGATATGCTAAAGAACAAAAAGTCGCTTATGAAGAAGGAATTTGATTTGTTCCGAGGTTTAAGAAATGAAAGCACCAAGCAGATTATTGAGAGATACTGCAATTTATTGAAGAATATGAAAAGACTGGGCATCAACAAAGATAAAGATGAGTTGATTGAGAAGCTGGCTGATGCGTTGCCACACGATGTTTGGGGGACGTATCTGATGATGTTGAAGAATAAACCAGATTTTAACAACATCACGCTAAGCGAGTTTATTAAACATCTTGAAGCTCAAGAAATGGAACAAAGGAAAATTGCTAGAATGAAGAACTATGATGGATAACAAGACATTGGGTTGTATTACAAAGGTGGTGTTAGTGAGAAGACCAACATTTCACCAAAGATTGAAACGACTTTCAATGCAAAAAGTTCTTCTGAAAGTTCATCTCAGGGATCAAGTAGCAAAACTGGATTTACTTCATTTCCAATATTTGATCCACATTTTTCTGCAACAAAGAGTGGCAAAGTTCTTCAATGCAACATTGCTTTAAATCTTGAGAATGATCAGAATTACTCAGAGGAAGTTGCAAAAAGTCATATGTCGTTGTTAGTAACTGTGCTTGAATCTTATGGTAGTTTAGTTGCAGGAAGGATCGGGAATCCAATGCTTACAAAAGAAGATTACGATCAAGTTGATGCTGAGGAGATGGAGTTGATGGATATAAAGTGGTGCTTGGCGAGCGTGTTGAGAAGAGCTGAAAAGTTTAAACAAATCACAGGCAGAGATGATTTTCGCGATGCAAATGTTTCAACTTTAGAATTTGATAAATCTAAAGTTACTTGTTTTCATTGCAGGGAAAAGGGGCATTTCAAGAGAGAGTGCACAAATCGCGAAGCAAGCGGAGCCCAAAATCCGTTTGGAAACAACGACTACTATTGAATGACGATTTATCATCAAGTTGCTCAACAGCCATATCAACAAGAACAACCACAAACTGCACATGCTAGGAAGGTGATTGAAGATTCAAAGAAAGCATGTCTGGTCAATCAAAATGATGGAAGTTCATTAAAAGATTTCAGTTGGGATAAATATATTCCAGCTGATAATAAAGCATGTCTGATAAATCAAGATGATGAAAGATTACCAGAAGGATTTAGCTGGGAAAACTTTAGCTGGGATAATTATTGTCCAGACAAAGAGATCTTAAAAGCTAAAGGTTTTGTTGCTCAGGTTATTAATGATTATACTGATGACTATTGGGCAGAAAAAATAAGAAAACATTTAAATGCTGAAGCTGAGAAAAAGAAGAAATATGAAGAAGAAAGGCAAATGAAACGAGCTGAAGTTGAGAAAAAGAAAAAGGGTGAAGAAGAAATTCAAGTAAGAAAAGTCAAAGAAGTTCCAGCATTTGAAGTTAAAACAGATGCTGATGCAGTTAAGATTTCTGAAAAGTGTATGAACTGTGAGTCTCTGATAAAGCAGAACAATGAATTGCTACACAACATAAAAAGGCTGAAAGAATCATATGATGTCTTGAACAAAGCCATGAATCAATACAACGAGACAAGCAGTGAACAAGCCATAGCAATGAATACACTCAAAGGAGCACACATGAGACAGCTTGACAATGTCAACTATTATACTGAAAAGTGTGCTGAGCTTGAGTTAAAACTGGAAACACAGAGAATCGAAACCAAGAGAGTAAATGATCTATTAAAAAGTTACTCATGTTCTACTTTTGTGGTTGACAGGATTTACCCCATAGTAGAAGAAATGAAGACGTTTAAAGAAGAAAAGACTTCGGAAGAAAAGAAGTCTGAAACAAAAGAAGATGATGAAGTGAAGATTTCTGGTAAGAAACCAAGTGTTGTCTATAACAAATGTCCACCCCCGGTCGAAAATGGATATTCTCATCGAAATCCAAATTCAGAAAGAGTCAAAAAGGCAACAAACTTACAGTGGGAGTTTGAGTCTTCATATAATTTGCCAGAAAATATTGATGTCACGTTCACATCGTCTGACACTGATCATGAGTCCGAGTTAATAAAGAAAGTGGTTGATCAGGTGTTAGATAAGGATGAAACGGAAGAGTTCAAATCAGAGTCAAAGTCTGAGTCTGACACGTCAAAGTCAACAGTCAAAAAGGACAAACGGGTTTATGACAAAGAATTCTTATTATCAAAATCTAATTTGAATGACGAACCGATCAAAGTAGCATATACTTTGAAAGATTCTGACAAATTATATTCTGATGAGATTTTTCCAATAAGAGGTGTTAAAACTGAAATGATCAAAAAGGTTTTTAAACTAACAGAGATTAATATTTCTGAAATAAAAGATGTAACTTTTTCTGAGAAACCTAAAACTTACACCTCAAGTGTTCAACAACGTTTAAACAAGAAAAAGGGTTACAGTTCTGGTTCAGGTTATCGAAAGAAACCAAACCATAACAGAAATTTCAAAAAGAAAGGACTTGGTTTTATTCCACCAAAAAATCATAAAAATGAGAAAATTTATAAACCAAAAACTGTTTTTGTTACAGGAAAAACAACTGAAGAAGAAAAAGAGCAAGTGTTCAGAAAGCACTCCAACAAAGAATTCCTTGCAAAGAAGCAAGAAGAAATGAAGAATAGTGTTGCTCAGAAGAAGATAGAGACGAGAACCTGTTTTCAATGTAAAACAGTTGGTCACATTGCCAGGAATTGTCCAAAGGCAATGCAAACAAAACAAGGAGTCTCTGGTAAAGTGAAAGAAAAGATTGTTGAGAAAACCGAACCACCAACGAACAAATTTAAAGTTATTGAAAATTCAATTTTTGAGACTGGTGAATGTTCGAAAGGTGTTTACAAATCAAAGGAGAAACTTAATAACCAAAAATGGGTTGTTAAGAATTCAAGTGAAAGTTCTGGTGATGAATCTGATTCCACAAAATCAGAGGAGCCAAAAGTTGTTATGAAAGAAGAGAAGTTAGTCCCGCCTTTGGATGATGCAAATTTTCCACCATTGCGGGCTGAAAATTTTAAATCTAAAATTGGTAAAATTGAAATTTCAAATCAATTTTTTTTCTGAAAAGAAAGAATTTAATGTTGAAAAGGCTTTTAACCCCACAGTGCAAAACATTTTTGGTAAAATGATTGATGGGAAGGTCAAGGGGGTTAAAGAATTCTACGAGAAAAAAGATGGCAGGTAAGCAACCGAGTGTTGGTAACTCGGAATCTCCCAATGACCGTCAGGCTTGGGAGAATCTCTCTAACTGAAAAACCTGACTTGCCGGAGCTCCCAGGTTGGTAAGAGTGGAGCATGAATCGACATCTTTCTTGAGAAATTCACGATTGTGATATTTTCTCTTACAAGTGGTAAATCAGGGACATTAAGTTGTACTTGATTTTCTACAAGTGGTGTTATTGATTGAATAGGATAATGTTAAATTTTTCAAGTGGTAAAAGAAGAACACGGTGATGAATTGATCCCCTAACCTACAAATGGTTTATGAAATCAACAAAACTAATTTTCCGGAAAAACCATTTGATTAATACAAACTTAAGTGTTTTGAAATCATAATGGGAAAATATTTTGTTGTGAGGGGGAGTTCTGATTGTTTATGCCAAGTGGATGGCGAATTGAAGTGATTTGATATCAGTTGTCATTTTATTTGTACAGTTTGTTTTCAAATTTTTTTAAATGCTTTTGAATTTTAGGGGGAGTAAGATATTTCAGAAAATCCAAAAACATTTGAAAAATTTGAAATAGCCAAAAACATGATAAAATCAAAAATGAGTTTTGTTGAGATAAAGAGGAAATGATAGTATATCAGTGGACGATCACATCATGCTAAAGAGTTGGAAAGATAAAAATGTGATAAACGGTCTCACTGATGATGTGCCAGTAGGTTTTTACACATTTAGTAGATTGTGACGAGATATAAATCTAAATTTCAAACTTGCTTATATCGTGGGGAACATCTCTCGGATATATGGGTAACCCCCGAAATCTTGTTTGAAAGGTCCCTCTTTCTGAGATACTAGGTCTTTATGCTTAGTGATATCTGGGGTATTATCCCGGGACTTCTGATTTTGCGGAAGCAATGGCCTAGTCCCCGGAGAATACTTTACACTTGCTTGAAATATAGCCCACTCTCAGTATAAAAAATGATGAAACATTGCAAAATGCTAATCATGTGCTGTTGAAGAAAAGATTCTCTAAAGGGAACCCACCAAAAGTCGAAGCCGTCATCTCTCTGATTTTGCGGAAGCAATAGCCTGAGCTCTCACGGCCCTCGCATTTAACCCTTACAGATATCATCTAGGTATACTCACCTGTAAGACTGAATATTGGGATCTGGATACGGGAGTATATTCTGAGGTGGGACACATGAATAAGTTTAAGTCTCTAAAACACTAATTCCGTATCTCGAAACAGTTGAACTTTGTGTGAAAATTTAAATGGATCAGTATACTGACAATCTACGTGAATCGTTTAGAACTTAAAATGTTTAAAGCTTAACGGTGTTGGTGATTTGTCTCATAAACTGATATGATCCTCTTACACAAACTCACAAAAATATTGTCTGTAAATAGTTCTTTACTGCATTTCACACTACTAGAAAAATTAAAATTTCTGACACCATTTTCCGTAGGAAATGCATCACAACTCACGATTTTCTACGAATTTGTGACGAAATGCATATGTAGGAAAACCACTCGTAGGAAACTGGTTTCTTACGCATTTTCTACGCATTTTCCTACCCATTTCTGACAGAAAAAAGTTGTCACAAATTGCTACACATTTTCTACGCATTTTCCTACCCATTTAACAGAAGTTAATTTTTAATTTTTGCTACACAATTGTCACGAAATTTAACTTTCTATGAATTTGTGACGAAATGCATATGTAGTTAAACCACTCGTAGGAAACTGGTTTCTTTACGCATTTTCCTACCTATTTATGACAGAAAAGGGCCGTCACAAATTGCTACACATTTTCTACGCATTTTCCTACCCATTTAACGGAAGTTAATTTTTTATTTTTGCTACACAATTGTCACGAAATTTAATGTTTTTTCTAGTTTTATTCTATTTATAAAACATCCGAGAGATCGGATACAAAAGCAAATAAAACTAAAAACTATAAAAATTCAATAACATTAATCATAAATTTATACAAATTTACAAACAAATCTGAATCGCATTCCCAAATCGAAATCTAAATCTGAATCGCATTCACAAATTTACAAACATAAATTTATCTTGGGCATAACTTCAAAGCCATCCGAACCCAAATCTGAATCGCATTCCCAATCGAAATCTAAATCCAAATAGCAACTTAGATTCATTCTTGCTTGCATATCCGACACACGGATGGTTGAAGTGGAGGTGCCAAGCAATCGAGAGGGAGAGAAGAAGGTTGAACCAAGAGAGATTGGTTGAACCAAGTCCAAATCAATACATTATTGACGTAAAGGACTATTCATCATGCCGGCATAAAGCACACTTTCAAGCATACAAGGAGGCCCATTTCAATATCTGCTAGATACGGCAATAAATTCTTCCAGATCTTCAGATTATGAGGTCAAGCTCGTAGCCGGAGAGTTCATCGGAGAGGGATAGTGAAGGTGGTTGGATGTGCTTGCAGGTAATCGCCGACGGAATTACGGCCGGCATCAGGCCGATGTGTTTCTCAGACAAGAAATCGAGAGGGAGAGAAGAAGGTTTGAGGTGTTTACTTTTATTTTGTGTTTCTTGAATGAATGAAAGGAAAGGAAGAATGAAAGGAAGAAAGACAAATCAACGGATGTATTTTGTGTTTCTCTATGTTTACTTTTATTTTGTGTTTCTTAAATCTATTTTCATCCATTGATTTAAAAGGATGTGAGCAATGGATCACCATAGGATTGTGATCCGTGTGATGGCTAACCAAGCATTTTGATTGGCTCACATAAATTATCAATATATTTTATAAAACATTTTTTTAAACTACATATTTCAAAAATTGTATTCTATATACTATACTAGGTTATAACCCCGTGTATTATACGGGTTGAATAAATAAATTATACTATACTATACTAGGTTATAACCCTGTGTATTATACGAACTAACCCACCACCACTGTCACACCCCAACCGTTCCGAGACTGGTTCATTTGAAAAACTTGTTAAGCTTGAAAGTTTGATCGAGACGGTGTGACAACGTGTTGAACAATAGGGACACCATCAAGCCCAGGCCGTCCGATCGGATGGGAATCACCCCAATCTTGACCAGCCAGTTAGCCTTGACGGTTGTTCATGTTTAACCCGAAATCGGTCGTCTCTTTGATAGACATTAAAATATAATCTAAGTATAATAATAAATATTTCGTCATAAACGCGTAGCAAGTTGCTACACATTTCCTACGCAATAATTAATAATAATGCTGATTAAACATTAAAATATAATCTAAGTATAATAATAAATATTTCGTCATAAATGCGTAGCACGTTGCTACACATTTTCTACGCAATAAATTTTCCATTACAAATGCGTAGCAAGTTGCTACACATTTCCTACGCAATAATTAATAATAATGCTAATTAAACATTAAAATATAATCTAAGTATAATAATAAATATTTCGTCATAAATGCGTAGGAAGTTGCTACGCATTTCTGACGCAATAAATTTTCCATCACAAATGCGTAGCAAGTTGCTACACATTTCCTATACAATATGGTAATAAATTTTCCATCACAAATGCGTAGCAAGTTGCTACACATTTCCTACACAATAAATTTTCCATCACAAATGCGTAGCAAGTTGCTACGCATTTCCGACACAATACTTAGAATTAGTATATTTATCACTATTGTGTCACAAATTGCCCAAAAAAATAAAGGTCTTTTTTCCGTAGGAAATGCGTAGTAAATGTGTCAGAATTTGTGACGCATTTTTTTGCGTAGGAAATTTCCGTAGCAAAATGACCACTTTTCTAGTAGTGTCATTTAAAGTAAAAATCCAAAAAGATTTTCGGAGTGTTTTAGCATAAACTTTTGAGAATTCAAAAAGATTTTCGATAACTGTTGTTGAAGAACTGATTTTCAAAATTCCAAAGTGTTAAACATGATGAACAACAGGTTTGGGAGAAGTGTTTTTGAAATAAAGAATGTTTGCGTACAAGTGATCATCAGAAGCTTTTAAATGATAAATCATTCTGAAAAAAATACCTGCAAGTGATATAATTTTATCAAATATTTTAAATTTGTGAAACTTATGTTTGTGGTAGAGAATGTGCAGGTTAGCCAGGTTCCGATACCTGAGTTGGATGAGTGCCAGGTTACGATCTTAGAACCTGTGAGAAAAGAATTCCAGACTGCGATCCCAGCTTAGCGAAAGGGGGAGTCTGATGACATCAAGAGAGAGTCTGAAGATGTAAGCTGCTGATGCTGATGATCTTAAGGAATCAAGAGACTTGATCAAGAGGAGTATAGAGCCAGGTTAAGATTCTAGGAGAAAGAGAAAGAGATTGATTGAGGATGCTTACAATGAAGAACCTTTGGAGAGAGCGGGCAGACTGATAAAGACTGAAGGTTTGACAACCGAAGACTCGACACTGAAGACTCGTCAACATCCGAGGGGGAGTCTGTAGGTGCATACGTCTGTCGACTTCGTCTTGTATTGTATTAGATAGATCAAGGCACGGAAAACGAGGAAATATGTGTTTATAGGTAATTTCGCTTGAAATGACACATTGGTCATTTCATGCGAAATCAAGTGTGTAATTTCGTTTGAGTGATTCCGCTTGAAAGTGATTCCGTTTGAGCATGTTCAAGCGAAATCACCATGCCTATAAATACCTATTGTGCCTTGTCATTTGTAACTATTCTGATTCCGGTAGCGAAGCTCTGCCGAAGTGTCTACAACATTGTAATTGATCTAATATCAATCAAAAGACAGTTTAAAGTGATTTCTAGTGCATTACAGCTGAAATAACATCGATACATCTGTTTCCGCCTTTTGTATTGGTGAAGACCTCTTCTGATCGACTCGTTTGGGTCTGAAAACGATCCTACACTTACGAAAACACTGTTACATTGTAAATTCTGATATACAACATCTGTTGATTCATCATCTGATGAGCCTTATCCTTTGTTGAGCCTAAGCAGACCTTTCTTCATCAGAATTTATCTTCTTCAAATAGAGGGTGTTCAGACATTTGCTATCAGCAGACTTTGTCTTCATCAGTGGTTTACATTGACAGACCTTTGAATCAACAGACTTTAGCTTTTAGCAGAACTTTGGTTGTAGCAGATGTTGATGCATTTGCCATTGAGAGGACTATGTTCTTCTAAACTCTGTTATTGATGATCAGAGATAGCTTATTTTGGCTTTCTATTATCTGTTCTTTTGACAGGATCCACATGATCCAACAGTTTGACCAATAATGCCTATTCTTTTTTACTAAGTATGGTTATAATTAACCATGTCTAACTATGTTTGGTCTATGATTAAGCATATATACGTATGTTTGATCAGTTAGGACTATATATGAGCTTATATGAGCAATTTTTGACCAAGTAGCACCACGTATGACCAAGATTGATTGTGTTTGACCGATCATAGCTATGATTGACCGTATATAGTTATGTTTGATCTTATATCTCAATGGTTGACCAATTCTCACTATGATCGATCATATATATTAAGTCTGATCACATATGGCTATGTTTTACTAAAAGAACGACTATGTTTGGTCATATATGACTATATTTTCTCAAGACTAACCATCATGATGAACTACTATGTTTGATGAACTTAGCAACATAAATGTCCTCACTTAGTTGTGTCGCTAATTTGAGACTGCCTTGCGATGGTAAAATTTGGTCGCAGTGTGAAGTGTCTGGTTTTTGGTTATCCTAAAAACGAAACAAAATTGATGATATAATTTTTATATCACAAAATTAGTGTACCATCAAGTGGACGCTAATATGTCATAACATTAGTACAATAACTAATATTAATCTGGTACTCAATTAATTAACTATGAAAATTAATATTCATTACATTAAGTTTCAGAGCTCTAATTGAAACTAATATTGTATAAAGACCATCAATATATTAAAATCAAGTACACAATCTATAACAAGTGTCCCTTACATAACATAGGGACAATTTTAGTTTTCTGTGATCTTATCAAACAAACATAGATTTGTATCCAAGTTTCATTATTAAAAAAGAACAAAAACACAACCAAATCTTTAGAAATATATTATTGAAAGTCCACATGAAATTAACACTAATAATCAGTTGGTTGATCAAATTCGGCATGCGGGGTTTCCAGGTGTGCGTTTTCAGCTTCTTGAACCTCCTTCTCAGTCTTCCTGCCTTTCTTGCTTTTGTAATAAACGCTCATGAAGTTCCCCACAGCCCCATACTTCCTTCTACACTTGTCATATAGGTTGACATCAAACATCCTCCAGAAGTCCTTCTCACTGAGTTCACTAACAGCATACTGTGTCTCAAACCCATGGTTCTCGATTAACCAGTGCTCCATTTGACTCACTGCACGAGACCCGTCAAAGGCTTCACCTCTCAACACAGGTCCTGGTGCATAGTAGAGCCCAATATCCGTGTACATCTGAGCGTATGAGGTGTCACCCCGTCTGCGTTCGTGCTCAAACCCTGTCTCAGGATACACCATTGTCTTGTATGGATGCTTGTATAGTCTATGTGGACAAAGCCAAATGGGATATACCTGTTTTATGAACATAATTTTATTATCAAAATATGAAAGGATGATGTATGCGAACACCACCGCAATAATAATGTACATTAACTTGTTTGTCACATTACACGGGTCGTATGATGTCAAATCAAGTCTACACATATATGATATATACAGGCTGTATGATTTGTCGAACATCACCACATACAAACCATGACCATTTCTCGTCATTCATACAACCCCATATGATCATTTCCCATGTCATATGGCCAGTATAGACCATACAGCCCGTTTGACATGTCAGTGGTGTCTGGATAATCTGTCACCCGAATGGTGTTTCTATATAAACTCTGAAAGTATTTAAGTTTTCATTTAAATGTTCTAATTAACATACCTCCATTTCTTGATGAGCCCATTCTAAAGCATCCGAAACCTTGTGAAGAGGAACAAGCAGGTCTTGAAGAACATGCATGTCATGATAATAGTTTCTAACCGCTTCGAATTGAGTAGCCTTAAGCAAAGATATTTTCGGCGGCATCATCCAACCAAGAAGAAACCGAAACCACCATTGATCCGCAAAAGGAAGCAGAAGCTTAACTTCCCAGAGATAACTCCGTGTATGTCGATGATAATACTCACGAGTCGGTATATACTCCACAAATTCACCTCTCATTAAAGCCGTCTGCGCGTGCTGGTAGAACCACGGCTTAAACCACCACCCGATCCTATTAATCTTCATCGAGTTACCGTTACTCATCACTTCTTCTCTAGAAGCAAAGTTTCCCGTCATGCAAACAGCTTCATGAGGATTATAAATCAACGTTTCCACAAACTCCACAACATTTTGTTCATCATCATCATTATTATCATCCCCAAATTCACGTGCAAAAGAATCAATATATCCTTTTGTGAGATCCTTTAAGTTGTCACCTTTTACGGGTTTATAACTTAATTTAATATATTCTTTAATATGTACAAGTTTAATTTCGGCACATGTTAACAAGCCCAAAGTCCCTTGTGACCACGGGATAGCATAAAAAAGATCAGAGTATTCGCTATCTTTTGTAGCCCGTACTACCCGCCCGTCCGCAAGAATAATCTCATACGCCACAACTATGTCCGCAAAAAGACCATATATATGTGAGCTTCCTTCGAGCCCGCTGCCATTGATGAGCCCACCGATGGTTAGATCGTTGAGCTCAGGAACAACAGCGAGCGCGAGGTTCATTGGGACCGTGGCCTTTGTTATCTGGCCCATGTTCACTAAGGGCTCACATTTTATAATCATTCTTTCTTGGTCTATTTCTAGGATGTTGGAAAAAGCCGAAAGGTCTACTTCGAAACGTCGAGCGCGTTTGTAGTCGACATTACGCATGCCGACTGTGACCCACGGGTTTCGGGCGGTACAGATGAGACCGTCTTTTGATGGGTTTCTTTTCTTCAGTCTTTTAATGACTTTGATGATGTTTTCATCGTGTTTTATTTGGCGTTGCTTGTATGATTTATGGCGCGATTTAACTTCGCGGAGGTAGTCGAGGAAGTATAACGTGAGAGACATTGGTAGTACGAGAAAGATGATCAAAATCCATCGGAACTGGACTAGATAATCAACCCACACCTTCTTTCTCTTCGGTCTTACTAGCGGAGTTACAGCCTCAGACATTGCGGTAAATAACCTTAACTGTATAACAAAAAAAAAGACATTTTTTTTTTAATTTTAGGTCTACTAGAAAACTAGGTCGTTTTCTAACCAAAATAGCGTGATAATGTTTCAAAGTCTAGACATCGTTAATAATGAGAATGAGAATTCTAGCGAGGCAGTGTGTGTTCCCGAGTTAAAAATCCCTCCCCTTCCCTCCCCTCCCCTCCATGTCTTTCCAATAGGGAACAATAATTTTTTTTAAGGGTGACTTTCAATATGTACATGGACCATTGGTCACCGGGTCCCCGTCAAGGACGGTTACCCGTCAGCCCAGCTTTCTCAGACGCGATGTTCTATCGGGCCCCGGCTGCCGCTCTGACTGACCATCGCTCGGAAACCATACTGCCCCACACGAGAGACTCGCTGGGTAACAGCTGGATGAAAACCGGGTTGCCCTCAAGACCGCACCATGCCTCGGTAGGAACGATCTATCATTGGAACGTCCTCCCCCCATAATGCAGCAGCCGTGGATCGAACCGGTGGAGGAAACCGGCCCAACCCCACCACACGGGACCAACGAGGGGTTCGGATTTAGGGGGGTTCGGATTTAGGGAACAATAATTAATGACAGGTCTTTCAAAAGGAAAACTTAGAAAGTGATGTTTTTTTTTTTTTTTTTTTTTTTAATTGTGGAGAGAGTCTTTCCAAGATTTCTCTGGATACCACAAAAAATTTCTTCTCATTTTACCCAGAATTCCCAAGATTGCATAGAACCGTCCCAGTTTTCTTCGTTTTCATATTTCACATCTAATTCTGTGAACAAAATTTGGAAGAGATGTCTAAGAGCTGATAATATTAATAATAACATAAAAAAAACCCCTACTTTCCCCTTAACATCAGCAACCCTAACATCAGCCCCACGTCTCCTCTTCTCACAAGACAACTCTACCGCCGGGCCTCCACACATCATCGGACATCAACACCACTCCTCACCCCGTCTCCGGTTGCCGATCACACACCTTCACCACTCCGAACAACTGCCGCCTGTCACCACAGTCGCATATTCTCCGCCGACCCACAATCAACCGCCGGATTCGTCCACGCCGCCGGTTCAGATCACCTTAATCATCTCTTCCGAGCGTCGCCACCATCAGTGAATTAGGACTGCCTATCACGACCATTCTGAGGTATGTTACTTGATTCGTGGGCATACCAAGTATGTTGCTTGGTAATCATGCGTGAGATGGGCCGCACCATCGTCTCTCTCCGTGACCACATAGAGCGGCTTGAATCTCCGCCACCTCCGCGGCTCCGCCGCCTTTGTAGATGCCTTCCACATATTTCTCCGAGCCTCGAGGGCGATGCTACATCTTAAGCTTGGGGAGATTAAAGGTAATTTTTATGTTTTCATCTTACCATGCATTATTTAGTTTGTAAATAATTGCATATAGTTGCATTTTTCATGTTCATTGCATTTAGGGTGTATATACGAAAAAAAAACACACGTTTCTGTTCCGCTGAAAATGGTTTGTGAAAAATGAGAAATGATATGATTTCTGGCATGTCAAAGCTTATGCGCGAAATGGTAAACTTTGGGGAAGAAAACATAGATAATTTGGGATATGTTGATAGGCTCGGCCCTAGCTTAGGAACGCCAATGTTGTATGCAATAACCTTAATTGAATATATGTGTTAAGTTTCCCATCTTGATGCTCGTGGTCAAAGATTGATCCCGACCAAAAATCGGTTGAGTTGCATATCCTCTATCACACACCATGTTCCCCATATCATGACACCTCCGTAATTTCATTGAAAAAAAATAAAGAGGTGAAAAATTGACCTCATAGGTTATTATAGTAAAAGAAAAGAGAAAAAAAAAAAACGGGTAAAAGGGCACAATGTATGCCAAAAATTTGAAGAAAAAAAAAAAAGAAATCGTAAACGAAAAAAAAATTATTTGAGCAAATTAGGGAGAAAAGTCCCGACCCCTTAAAAAACGGAAAAATAATAAGTATCGTGTCATGATTTGGGTGCATGGTTGCCTCAAGTGTGGTTTTGGATATCTTCAAAAAGTCGTGAGGTTGGGTAGATGTTGTCATACGTATCGGGGTTGGACCGATTGAACCATGTTGGTAAGTTTGTATATTATTAAGCAGAAAACATTTGGTTGTTATTAAGCGGGTTTGAGTTTAAAGGGACACAAAATATCAACAGTCGCGGTTACACGTGTTAGTATTTCCCGGGTTCGAATGAATGTAACAAGAGTTGACAATGTTGGATGTGATCTCATTACAAGTTTGTTTTCTGGAATAAAGGAAGCGAGTTAGAAAAAAATATTAAGCATGCATATGTGCATTATTTTTCGCGTTTATTTCTCAGTTTATTCTTATTCTTGACTTCCTTGAGGACAAGGAAAGGTTTAAGCTTGGGGAGATTTGTTAGTTGCATTTTTAGGCACGTTTTTATAGCATATTAATATTAAATTTTGTCACATATGATGCATATTTCATAGTTATACCTCATGATTTTGCGAAACGCTTGTTTTTGTGGAATAGAATCTACTTTGGTTTGTTTTTGGTTGATATTGTAGGTGCGGTGCGCTTGCTAAAGACGACATGGGAGTGGGGAAAACTTGAAAGGATTCAAGAATACAAGCTACGAACAAAATTAGATCAAGTTGGGAAATCTACAAGAGTAGCTGTATTAGAAGTAGCAACTTATTTGTGCAAATTAAATATAACTAGGATTGCGACCCGCCGCAATGCGGCGGGGATTCTTTAGTTATAACTAAGTCAATCTAGGACCCGCACGTTATGTTAAACCTGTCAAACGGGGAAAATAGACGATGTAAAAACGTTGACCCACACACGCACATTGCGTCGTGTTAACTCGCAAAATTTAGAACGAATCGTAAAAACGTTAAACCAAAGACGCACGTTGCGATGTGTTAAGTCACAAAATTTAGAACCAAGCATAAAGCGAAAAATTTGCGGAAAATGAAAACTATAAAGGACCAAAGTTGAAAGTAAAAAAAGTTATGAGGATAGACTGCAAAAGATAAAAAGTTTTGGGTTAAAAGTAAAAAAAAACAAATAGTTTTGGGTTAAAAGTAATTTATGAAATACTTTTGGGTGAAAAGTAATTTTTTTTGGAAAACCCCCAAAGCCAACGTTACGACAAGCATATGCATAACCACCCCGCGTTGCGGCGGGGTGTAAAAGGGTGTGTCAAATAGTACTAATGTCACACAACAGTAATCGACCACCAACTCTGACTCGACCTAGGATATGCGTGTTGCGATGAATTGTCAAACATGGAAAAATAGAGGTAAAAACGTTGAACCACACATGCACGTTACGTCGTATTAACTCGAAAAAATTTAGAACTATACGTAAAACGAAAATTTGCGAAAGATGAAAAGTATAAGGAACAAAAGTTGCGAAGTTAAATTACAAATAATGAAAAGTTTTGGGTTAAAGTTAAAAAACAAATTATGTAGGGTTAAAATTGGAAAAGGTAAAAACCTTTTGGTTAAAAATAAAAAAAATCAAGTTTTTTTTTTGAAAAACTCTCAAAGCACAATGTACAAGTGGTTTTACACAAAAAAGTTGCAAAATTATATATGGAATAATGGGCCGAGGATAAAACTTTTGGATTCATGGCCATCAAAACTCACGTGGAGACTTGGGCTGCAACATAAGCCAAAAAAAAAAAAACGATTTGAGATAAAAAAAAATTACACCAACAACTTAAAAGAAAAAGGGGGCAACAATTCTGGACTTCTTCGAAGACGGCTGGTACTCGAAATCGGCAAAAGAGGCACTTGATGTTTTTGGTGATTTTTCTAGAAAAAAAAAGTGTTTTGTCTTTGATTTGTTTGTTTTAATTTTTGGATGTTTTGTTATACACTTAACTTGATTGTTCTAGCCACCATGTCCGGCTAGAACCGTATAGTTTCAACATTAGGGTTTATTTTCTTTGATTTGGTTTATGAACTTATGTGAAACGATCACGTTTGATTCAATTATTTTAGTGGTTTGTTTATATGATTCTTGTTTTTACTACGGATTCGATCCAAAAAATATTAGATTGTTAATAAAACTGATCAACTTATTAATTTTTCTAATAAAGTTCAATCAATTTTTAGAACCCTAATAAAGTTTTAATTTTTGATACAAAGGAACAAATAATATTTTGAGTTTGTCTATGAACCCAAAATTATTATAGAATCATACAATGTAATTAAACACTCCGAACGGCGTGAGTTTAGAGTAGCGGGTTGGCTCTAACCAACGAACGGCGTTTGGTTAGACATTAGATAGAGTGGATGTCCGAACTGCGTGACGTCTAGTGTCGATACAAACTATTATTTAAAAAGGATCATTGCACCGTGACCGTTAATGATCGTAAGTTGAACCGAATCAAGAAATTGCCCTGGTGTTGAAGTTAGTTTTTAACATCTGAATTTTCCAACCACTTTAATTAGCTTTTCTTTTTAATCTAAAAATTATAAACTGTTTTTACATTTAGTTAAAATAGAACCCCCCCCCCCCCCACTTTCAATACAATCGTATCTGTGTTCAAAACATTTTGGCATAATTAGTTAATCCTGTATCCCTGTGGACACGAACTCTACTTCCACTCATGCTAGTAGTTTTCTTATTATTTTATTTGCTAGATTCGACACCCAACACTTAAGGCACCTTTGCCACAACCACCTAATGGTCGCTAACACCGCCACCTACACTGTCGTCACCCCCAACCTACTAGGGCTGTTCAAAAAGTCTGTGGCTCGGGACTCGCTCGAAGTTTGCTCGAAAAAATTTGAAAAAAGCTCGGTTCGAAGTCAGCTCGCTTTTAAACGAGTTGACTCGGTTTGTAAACGAGCCGAGTCCGAGCCAAGGTAGGTTCGATTCGTGGCTCGTTCAGTAGTTGGCTCGTTAGCTCGCTCGTTTAAATTAAACCCCCAAATTATATATGTTTGTTTATTCTAATATATTTAAAAAATGTTTAATTAGTAACATGTTTATTTTTTTATTGAAAGAAATAGATTGTTAAGCTATAGTCTTAATTAGTAACAGTGATTTAAAAAAATATATATTAGGGTAAGTAAAATAGAATCTTTTCTTGTTCGTTTTATTTATAGTTTGCACAAAATTACCATTCTATTAGCCTAAATAATCTTCTATTTATTGTTTTTTGGTTTTATTGTAAAAAAAATACAAAAATATAAATTTTATTAAACAAACGAGCCAGCTCGATGAGCCAAGAGCTGGCTCGAGCTTTTGACCAGCCGAGCCTGAACCCAACTTTCCAACTCGTTAAGAAAAATGAGCTGGCTCGGCTCGATTTGATTTTAAAACAAGCCGAGCCTGAGCTTACCCTGGTTCGGTTCCGCTCAGCTACAGCCCTAGTCCCTAAACACGTGCCACCCCAAACATTGCCTACCATTGCCACACAACAATTGCCGCCATCGTTGTCCATTGCAACCCCACCATTGATAGTGGGGGTGGCAAGGATGAAGGAGGTGGTGGGATAGCGGCGACGCTAAGGGTGGCGACAATGTTTGGGAGACAGTGACACAGGGGTGGTGAAGGTGGTTGAGGGTTGCGGTGGTAGCGAGGGTGGTGGGAGGGGGATGGCAGATGCGACAACAATGAGATGAGTGGCCAGAGATGCTATTTTCGTTGGTTGAATGACTTATTTTGGAACGATTGTTGAATTCCTTTACATGAAGGAATATTAGGGAATTAATTTTCATTTTTATTCTAGTTCATTTCTCAACCAATACAATAAGAGTGAAACCGAGATTTCAGTTGTAACATATTCTACAAACCAAACTTATTAAGAAAATAAAATTCAGATTCCACTTTCACTGAATTTCGCAAACCAAACAACTCATAGTAGTTACTTATATTTATTTATGTATTAACGTAAATAGTGAAATAATTGTCCTTAGTTTGGTCAACTCACACTATTATAACATAACATTTTTTACCGTTAAAACAATTGTAAATTGATCAATATTGTTCTTTTGTGACTAAATTACGAACCAATTTTGATCGTAAAAACAATTTATCGTTGCAACCTTACATGTTTATGACTCAAGGATTTGGCAACCAATTTAAGCCTAAACCAGTTTGTGACATACTTACTAGGGGATAGATGACTAGTTTTTTATCATAAACTTTGATCACTGAAATACATTTTTTAGTAGTTCCCCTTATTAAGATGTAACTCAATACACACACATATAATGTGTCTACAAATCCTGATCGAGTAAATGAGTATATACATGAACTCCAAGCTAAATTATCAAGGAACAATTGGATTAAAACAAAATTTACTGACGTACCTTCTGGCTTGTGGGCAAGGGCTAACTCAATCAACAAACACTTTGAGAGCGTGTGTGACTGTGTGTTACTTCATATATTTCGTAGGTATTTATACCGCTAAAGATGCATGGATGGCCCCTTCTAATTGTGGCTATTGTCATTAAAGATGTCTCAATCGGGGTCTCCTAACATTATGTCTCGATCAGGCTGCTAGGCATGGCTCTTCAGTACCACAAACATTATGGCTAACGCGCAGCTAATAATAGGCACGTGCCTTCAAAATGGTCTCATACTTCTCTTATTTCAGGGATAGTGTATTCGGCCTACTGCCGTATATCTTGTTCTACACAATGAATTTTGAATTTCTAAATATATATTATGAAATCATTGCGTATTAAATAACCCAAAACGGATGGTTTTAATATTTTATGATATATCTTTACGGTCAACTTTTTATATTCTCTCTTTTTTATATACACTAATTACAACATACATATGAACTAGATTGTTGTAATAGGTGACACGTTGCGGCGGCGACACGTTAGTTTTCATAGTTGGCGACATGTTATGTGAATCATATGAAAACACGTTTTCGACGTATTCGATCTAACTCAGTATAATCTATATAAGTATTGTGGTTATAGTGTACGATAATTACATTAACATGTGGTGCCCGTACGTAACATTACGCGTTTTTGACTTTTTGACTTTGTTACAAGTTACGTTCGTGACATTAATGTCATTAGACATAGATAAAAAAGGTGCATGTCTATGTCGTTGCGGTTAAAGCCGTAAAAGTAATTTAAACAGCGATGTAAAGTTGTAAAAGTAATTTTGACAATAACGTGGTTAGGCATGGATAAAAAAAAGTATAATAATGTGTAGCATGGTGTGGTGTAAAGTTATAAAAGTAATTTAAATAAAATGAGGTATCAAGTTATTGAGTAGAAAAGTTTGAGGGTCAAAGGTGTTAATTTACAAAGTATAGGGGTGTTTTTTAAAGAATATGGGTGTATGTGTCAATTTAGAAAGTATAGGGGTGTTTTGGTTGGTGAGAAAGGCCACCGACCTTTGTTTTGTAGATACGGTAATAATGAACTACTTATGTTTTTTTTAACTTTTAACATAATTTATCATCCATTGGCATGGCTTGTCAGATCTTATATGTATCATTTAGAATTTAGGGTTTAGCTTTAGGGGTAGTATTAAAGTTACGGGTCCATTTGGTATGGGGCAATGAAATGTACGAGGTAATGGAATTGTAACGTTCCGTATTTTGTAATTCTTTTCGTTTTATTGTAATTCGTACATTCATTTTCAATCTTTGTAATTCCGAGACTTTGATCATAATGGAAATCACATTTGATATCATACTTGTTTAATCATGCATGCACAATACGCAAACAATCACGATATACGCGTTTTAATTAAAAACCAAGACATAAATCGAGATTATATTTTCTCGGAATGATATCTATACATTACACATGTGTAATTACATCTTAAAATGTCCAAAACATGCTTAACTATGCGTTTATGGCCCCAAATAACAACCAAACCTAACCACAAGGGCCAAAATGAAATTTTGAAATTTTTGAAAGGTCTTACGGTGTCGCACCCCCGATCCCTAATCCCCGGGAACGGGCGGCCGCGAGCCAGTTTCGGTGGTATCGCATGTTTGTCTAATTTGGCAGCGGGATTTTCATCAGGACCGTAGTTAGGAAATAATTGATCAGAGTAAAATACCACATTTTGATAATATTAAACACATGGGATAAAACCCAAGTTTGCAGTACACACATTTTCATAGGAATAAACTCTATTTTATTAAATAAAAACATCTATTTTATTTTAGGTAACTTTATTGCCACTTTTTCAAGCCTTCAGTACTGTCCAGCTGGCTTCTATTTGGTTTTCACAGTTTGTTACCTGAAACGCGTTTAAAAACATTTTGTCAGTGGGAAATACTGGTGAGTGAATCTCAGTTTAATCAAGTTTAAGTAAAATCCATTGTACAGTATTGAGGGCGATCTCGCAATTACATTTGTTTCTAAGTTATATCAATTAACATCCATGGTACTGTCAGACCCGACTTGTGGAAATGTTACCCCTCGCAAGGCAGTAACATAACTTTGTATACAAAACCCCAACATACTCATGATAATTGTATTCTTACAAATACTCAATAACTGTTTAATATATAATTAATTAAGTGAGGTTTTGTAAAAACAATTTGTAAAAAGGAGATTACTCACATTGCTGTCTTAGATTTTCCGTAAGGGTTTCCTGGTGACAATCTATAATTTACACAAATGCACACATGTTAGTATAATAACCCATTTTAACATTAGTAATACCCTCCCCGAGACGGCATTCCAACGACTACGTCGGGCAGAACCACGACAGCCGTTACGGAACCCTAGATCAATCGGGCAGCGTATCTAATACGTATCCAGGGGTTATAATACTTACAACGGAGCAGAACTTCGCTATTTAGGGGGTATTAGACCCGAGTATAATGCCTACTGTGAGAGATTGACGTTTAGAAAGAAAGATTTGAGCTAGTTTTGATGAAACCCGATGCCTGCTATATATAGTGCCACTTCTCGACTTTTACGCGGCCCGCGTAAATGTTAACAAAGGGCTACGTGGCCCGCGTCAAACCCGGTCAAAGGCGTAGGTGATCCGGGTCAGCTTATAGGTTCAACACGAGTCGGACACGTGTCAGCACTGGGCTGCGCCACATTCTTGATCTCTAGCGGCCCGCGTAAGATCCCTAAGGGGTCTACGCGCCCCGTGACAAAACCCAAAAATTGATTTTTGATTATTTTTACTAATATTTAAGGTATTCGGGGCCCGTTTTCACGTATGGGGTGTATTTTTGGACATATTGGAATATTTTAAAATATATTAGGGTGTCGGAAATAATTCGAGGGTGTCGGTTTTCTTTAGGGTTGTTATATCCTCCCCACCTTGTTTTAGAGCTCGTCCTCGAGATTTACTGGAACAAGTGTGGATATTTCCTTTGCATTTCTGATTCAAGCTCCCATGTGTACTCAGGTCCTCTTTTGGAGTCCCACTTCACTTTGACCAGAACTAATCTCTTATGTTTGAGGTTTTTGACTTTCCTGTCTTCAATCTGTAGAGGCCTTTCTACAAACTTGAGTTGTTCATTTACCTCTATATCCTTAAGAGGTACTACAAGTGATTCATCAGCTAAGCATTTCTTGAGATTAGATACATGAAACACATCATGTATTCCTGCCATTTCCTCTAGCAGTTGTAGCTGATAGGCTACAGGTCCTATTTTTCTAATAATCTCAAAAGGTCCAACATACCTGGGACTTAGCTTTCCTCTTTTGATAAATCTTACCACTCCTTTCCAAGGAGAGACCTTCAACAATACTTTATCTCCTATTTGAAATTCCAAGGGTTTGCGTCGGTTATCGGCATAGCTCTTCTGTCGATCACGTGCTGCTTTTAGTCGTTCCTTAACTTGAATAATCTTGTCAGTTGTTTCTTGTACTATCTCAGGTCCGGATAGTTGCTTTTCCCCAATTTCTGCCCAACAGACTGGGGTTCGGCACTTTCGTCCATAAAGTGCTTCGAATGGTGCAGCATTGATACTTGTGTGATAACTATTATTATAAGAAAATTCTATTAAAGGTAAGTGATCATCCCAATTACCTCCGAAATCAATTACACAAGCTCTAATCATGTCTTCCATTGTCTGAATTGTCCTTTTGCTTTGTCCGTCCGTTTGAGGATGATAAGCGATGCTTAGATTTAACTTGGTTCCCATGGCCTTTTGGAAACTTGTCCAAAAATGAGAGGTAAAACGACTATCCCTGTCAGAAACAATTGATAAAGGAATTCCATGTAATGAAACAATTTCATTTACATACAATTTAGCTAGCTGTTCCATATTGAAAGTTTCCTTCATCGGTAGGAAATGAGCTGACTTGGTTAGTCTATCTACAATCACCCAGATTGTATCGTTGCCTTTCCTTGTTTTGGGTAATTTAGTAACAAAATCCATTGTTATCAATTCCCATTTCCATACTGGCATTTCTAACTGTTGTAATAAACCTGAGGGTTTCTGATGTTCAGCTTTAACTTGTGAGCATGTCAAACATTTAGAAACATAAGCTGCTATGTCCTTTTTCATTCCTATCCACCAAAAATTCTTTCTTAAATCCTGGTACATTTTATCACTTCCTGGATGCGTTGTATATTTAGACTTATTGGCTTCTTCTAATATACGATGGTGTAGGTTTACTAATTTAGGTATCCACATTCTCTTTTCATGGAATCTCCAAATTCCATCTGTTCCTTGTTCTAATTCTTTTAGCATACCTTTTAGTTTTTCAGTATCCTCCTTGATTACTGATTCTTGTGCTTCTCTTATCTGATCATTTAAATCTACTTGTAGATTTAATTTCAGAGAACGTACCCTTTTTGACTTTTCATGATACTTTCGGCTTAAAGCATCAGCAACTACATTTGCTTTTCCTTCATGATATTGAATATCACAATCATAATCCCTAAGCATTTCCATCCAGCGTCTTTGTCTCATATTCAATTTTTTTTGCCCAAAAACATATCTTAAACTTTTATGATCAGTAAATATGGTAAACTTACTACCATAAAGATAATGTCTACAAATTTTCAAAGCAAAAATTATTGCTCCTAATTCAAGATCATGGGTTGAATAATTCTCTTCATGATTCTTAAGTTGTCTAGAGGCGTAAGCTATAACCTTTTGACGTTGCATTAATACACATCCATAACCTAGTTTAGAAGCGTCACAATAAACTACTAAATCTTCAGTTCCTTCTGGTAACGCTAATATGGGTGCATGGGTTACTCTTTGCTTAAGAATTCTAAAGGCTTCTTCTTGCTTTGGTCCCCATTCAAATTTAATGGATTTACAGGTTAACTTAGTTAAAGGAATGGCTATTTTAGAAAAATCTCGAATAAATCTTCTATAATAACCATCTAATCCTAAGAAACTTCTAACCTCGGTTGGTGACTCAGGGGTCTTCCATTTAGTAATTGCCTCGATTTTTGTTGGATCCACATGAATTCCTTCATGGTTGACTAAATATCCAAGAAACTGTACATGCTTTAACCAAAACTCGCACTTTGAAAATTTAGCGTAAAGCACTTCCTTTCTTAATAGACTTAAAAGTGCGTGTAAATGCTTTGCATGATCTTCCTTACTTTTAGAATAAATTAGAATATCATATATAAAGACAATTATGAATTTATCCAAGTATGGCTTACATATTCGGTTCATCATGTCCATAAATGCGGCTGGGGCATTGGTTAAACAAATGGCATGACAGTAAATTCATAATGACCATACCTTGTTCTAAATGCGGTTTTAGGAATGTCCTCTTCCTGTACCTTTAATTGATGATATCCTGACCTTAAATCGATTTTTGAGAAAAATCGAGCTCCTTGCAGTTGATCAAACAGATCATTGATTCTTGGTAATGGATACCGATTCTTAATCGTAACCTTGTTTAATTCACGGTAGTCAGTGCACATATGCATTGATCCGTCCTTCTTTTTAACGAATAAAATCGGTGCTCCCCACGGTGACAAACTTGGCTGTATGAATCCCTTCTCCAATAATTCGTCTAACTGTTTCTTCAGTTCCCGCATTTCGGCGGGTGCCAAACGGTAAGGTGCTTTGGCAATTGGTGCTGTTCCTGGTAATAGATGGATTCTGAATTCGACTTCTCTGTCTGGCGGTAGTCCTGGTAATTCTTCTGGAAATACATCAGAAAACTGAGACACTACTGGAATGTCTTTTAGTTCTTTTCCTTTAGTGTTAGTGATTATGGAAATCAAATACACTATAGATCCTTTTCTTATATAGCTTGTAGTTTTCATCACAGAGATGAATTTCGTGGATTTAGATGGTTTATCACCTTTAATTGTGATCTTTTCACCCTTTGGTGAATTTACTTGAATTAACTTTTGATCACATAAAATACTAGCTTTATTGGCTATTAACCAATCCATTCCTAAAACGACGTCGAATCCTACCAGATTCATTGGGTAAAGGTTTGCAATAAACTTTGATTTAAAATTTCTACTCTTGCTCCCTGCAAGATTTCAGAAATCCTAACAGTTTCTCCATTAGCTGTCTCTACTAGATATTCTTGTGGAAGTTTAGTTAATGGTTGATTAAGGAGTTTGCAAAATGATGTATTAATAAAACTTTGGTTTGCAGCAGAGTCAAATAATACTTTAGCAAAAACATCATTAACTAAAAACTGTAACACCTCGTAAAATCATACCAATAAAATAAAGACACGTGTCATATAACACAAACGTGTTATAAAAACGGATCCAGATAAAGATGTATGGTAGGATTTAAAAGCGTCGACATGTTAATTTATACCTCTGAGCGACCTATTAATAAATCCCTAACCATAATATATTTAATCAACATCTAAATTATGCAAATAAATCTGGTTATCCTAAATGACAAATTGATTATAACTCAAGACTTGGATCCAATGTGAGTTCTCGAAAATGTTGGCACTTGAGGCATTCAACACAAAGTACCAAAATGTGTAAGAGCATGCAAAGCATGCAAGGTCTGAGCACTTGGCCCCTCTACTGAAAAGAAAGCATGAAAATTCGGATTTAAGTGGCATGGACAAGGCCTAAGAAGTTGCAAAAATTTTGTCTCTGGTCATCGGTTACGGACCGTAAGATCTCAGGCTTACGGTCCGTAAAGGGTTGCTTACGGACCGCAAGCTTAAGCTCTTACGGTCCGTAAGGCTGTCGCTGGTATCATAATTGGACAGGTGCCTGTTCAGCAGGTTGCACCGCCATAAGAAGGTGGTTTTTGAAAACATGGACTTTGCAACTGGTATTGGGCAACATAGGGACACCTGGGAGCAACCCATAACATTAGTAGAGTTACATGGCATCATCCAACTCAATTGGGTTCACTATATAAGAAGAACAAGTTGCAACATTCTCACTTGCTCACTTGGAAAAATTTTCAAGACTTCTCTGGAGCTCCTCTGATCAGCAATAAGTCTTCTGAAAGTCCCTAATCACACTTAGGACTCTTGTAAGCGTCCTTAATCCTTTTTAATTCAGTTTAGCTTAGTTATTTAGCTAAAAGTCAAACAGTCGTAATTAAGGTTTGACTTCGAGATTAATTAAAATTTGTTCAGTCAAATCTCGAATTAAAAGTACCTATAAGTAAGTAATTATGTGGGTAATAAACCCTTAAAAGGGTACTCTCTGATTCCCATTCTAACTAGGTCAATTGTCGGGTCAAACTTGATATTAAAAAGTCAACATAAAGCTAAAAATAAAATTAATGCATAATTAGCAATGTAGAAGACATACAACCTGTTTTATCATTAATATAACTTGGTAATTAATGTAAGAACATGTCTAAACATGTTCAACCTGACAATTTCAGTAGAGACCCGGTTCAGAACCGAAAGTCGCATAGTTTGACTTTTACTTTGACTTTCAGTTCTGACCCAATGTAGCATGTTTTAGAATTGCCTTAGAGCCTTATTTGGACCAGGTTTCATGTTGGTATAACCCTCTGTGTTTATACACCTTGGTTCAATAGTTATCCGATTCATATGCATATTCCCGTTAATTGCTTATATGTTGACTATTATGCCCTTTTAACCTTAAAACATGATTTTTGAAAATATAAAAGAATGGAGACCTTAGTTACTGATTTATAAAGTTGTCCTTAAAATTTGACATCAGTTCGAGGTCTAGATTAGGAGTTATGCTCATTAGCGTAATTAGAAAGCTTTATTAAATAAACGACATAATTAGCGCATAGCCTATCTAAACCCACTTTTTGATATCAAAATTTTTACCTACTGATATAAAATAATATTTTGGGATTTTTAAATATTTTTAATAAATTTTAGGCTGAGCATAACATAGGGTTGTAGCTTTAATTCGGTGAATGTCGATTTTGCCCTCTTGGGCTATAAAATGAGTTTTACAAATCTTTTTGACCCCAAACCTTTTGCTACTGATTTTATATGATAAATAAATTATTTTAAACCTCCTGGAATAATCAAAATATCAGCTTTCTATATAGAACCTGGAAATGGCTCCAAATCGCCTTTTTAAGCATTTTTGACGCATGGTATGCATCAAAATTATTTTACACATATAAGGTTGATACCTACTGATATTTTAAGTATATTTTTATACATTAATAGTAAGCTAAAGTTTTAACTCAGATTTCCAGATTTGACATTTAAAGGCTATGTGAAATGACCAAAATGCCCCTACGGTGCATAGTTTGGTTATAATGGATAAATTTCACATATATTTAGTACCCTACTGTTATGATTTATAAAAATGACTATTTTTACTAATTATATCAGACCTGTAACTCAGATTATTATTTAAACCCTTTTAATAACCTTTTAAATGACCAAAATGCCCTTACGGGGCATAACTTGAGTCTAAATTCGTTTCGGGCATAATCGAAGATATCTTACTGATGTCACAACATATTTAAGGCATGTTAACTTAGGAAACCTGTGTATGGCTCTTATGGTTACCCGTTACGTATCCTTCGCGTTCGGTTCGGTTTATGTAACTAGTTTGCATAAATTGACCGAAACGGGTCAAACCTTATCATTTTAATCTCAAAATCCAGAATGTGTTTAGTTTACCCATATTATACAAGTCTTCAAACTTGTCGGGTCTAAATCACATTCTATTCCGGTCTTCGCCTACTCATGCGTTTGAACCGAATCTTCCTTAAAACTAACCGGTCTAAATTTAAGCTTAATTAAAGACCCGTTAGAAATCTCATAGGTTATTAAAACCTTTGTTCCAGAATAGGAGACCCGGTAAAAGCTACACGCACTTGCCATTTGTGATTAATACTTGCAAAGGTAAATACTTTTAACTTATTTTCCCTATACGGGCTTGGGGTACGGTATATAAAATACCGCTTGGTCGGACATTGCATCTTTAATTGTATGAAGGTTAAATCATTGAAATGTCCTGTTTGAAAATGTTTTGTTTGCTTAAAGCCTTTGGGGGGGGGGGGGGGTTAATGACCATGTCCCGGATATCCTTGGCATCATTTTACGAAATGGCCACGACCTAAGCACGAGGTGTAGGCGTACACCCGTCAGTGCCTAAATAAATAATGTGGTGTGTCTATTGATCTTTAACCCGGCACGAACCGGGCTACTGAACGCATAAGTAACATGTAATTCTTTTACAAGTATTATATTCAAATAATTATCCCAAGTTATAAAAAGTTTTGTGCCACGTGCATTCAAATCAATTTTATTAAACTTTTCAAAATGAGTCAGTTAATTGTATTTACCAGTGTAAACTGACGTATTTTCTCAAAAAGGTTAAGTGCAGGTACTACTCGAACTAGGCTGGCTTTCTCCTAGCGTCCACAATAAGTCTCGCAAGCTTGGATGTCATAAAATTGTTGAACAATGTTTCCTTTTTATTTTGATCCGCCTGTGGATCTGTTTCAACTACTTGTGATACTTAATCTTACAATTTATTAAAGTTGAAATGAATCTATCTTTTGCTTCCGCTGTGCATTTAAATTTGTGTTGTTTGACTATGATGATATCAACTACGTCACGATACTCCCCACCGGGCCCACCGGTAATACGTGGAAATATCGGGGTGTGACAGGTTGGTATCAGAGCCAACATTGAGTAAATTAAACACTAGCCTTTTGTGTTTAATCTCAGTTACACAATTGTACATTCCTCAAATTTTCGAGTCTAGACAAAGAACATAGGGCAAATCCTGATTTTGTTTTATTTTTGTCTTTTATATTATTCTTTGTTGTTATCCTTGTTTATGTTGACAGGTCTAAATATGCCGCCGAGATTCCTTAGGAGGAAAGGAAAGTCACCTGTAGCAGGCCACGACCAAGAGGCCGGGCCTTCTCAAAGACGAACCTCACCTATCCCTATTAGCACCAGTCCACAGGGAGACTGGAGGGCGCATCTGCAGCCAGCAAGGCGGTCTGTCTCGTTAGCTTCGTCACCTTCTTACCTACACTCCTTTGGACCCCAGTCAGAAAATGAGCCCGAAAACCCACAACCTTCATATATCCCTCTCCAGAGGTCCAACTCTCGTCACTCCTTTGATAACCCATCCCATATCTTCCGAAGCCGGTTCAACCAGGCAAACTACCTCGAGGAACCAGTGGGTGTTAACCCTATGGGACCTGAAGATCACTTTTCTGGAGATCACGCCATGGATATGGATGAGGATACCGACCCTACCCAACCACCGACCGGTACCCCCACACATCCCATAGAAATTTCTGATGGGTCATCTTTTCATGGATCACCTTATCATGGTCCAGATAGCTACCAAGAAAGGTTCAACCAGATTGATTGGTATTTCACACCCTCACACCATTCATCGCCTTACCAGCAGCAGCAACAGGATCCTTCCGGAGATTCACGCTTTGTGGCAGTTACCCCGCCACCACCTCAGCAGCAGCCTCCTGAACCACCAAGGAGAAGGAGATCAAACGTATGGATGTCCGTGTGAGGAGGAGTGCATATCAGCACGCCTCAACCATCGAGTGGCAGCCACTACCCGCCACTCCAAGAAAACCAGCAAATGGGGGGACCTTCAAACCCCAACCCGGAAGTGAACTCTGCACCTGTCATACCACCACCATTGGGCTTTGACAACCCAATTCCCACGTACGCTGGCGCAGCAACGTATAATCCATTTGAACAGCCGGCTCACACCAGTTTTAATTATGCTGAGATCGACCCATACCTGGCGGCGTGGAACTACAATACTCTTAACCCTGAAGGGCCTTACGGAGCTCCCTGGGGAGTTGGATACCCAGCTTATGGATACCAACAACAACCGCCTCTTCGACCCCCATATCAGCCGCAGCCGCAGGTACCACGGTTTTCCCCGCCAGAACGGGAGGAAATTCTCCAAAGACTGGACCAAGTTGAGCAGGAGGTTCACAGAGATCGCAGGGAACGGCAAGATTTCTTCAAGGGATTGGCAAGTTTAATAAAAGGAAAAAGCAAAAAGGACCATTGAATCCTTTAATTTTTGGTTGTATTTCCTTATTTTCAGTTGAGCCCCTGCGTGGGCCTGTCTTTCTGTTTTAACCCCTGCGTGGGTATGTTTTGGTTGTTAAGCCCCTGCGTGGGCACGTCTTTCCGTTGACCCCTGCGTGGGTATGTGGTGTTGTTTAGCCCCTACGCGGGCATGTTACTTCATTTGTAAGTCCCGTTCAGGGCAGACTCGTATTTTAAAATTCATGTGGTGAAATGGTTAAATTTAAATTCTTATTTTTAGTTATATGCATGAACAAAAATATAAAATAAATAATAACAATATTTTTATAAGATCTATCATTATATTAAAATGATAAAATCTAAAGGGATAAGACCCAGCCTTTGTGTCATTTTAAGACAAGGCCAAGACGGTAGTTCCCCAATTAGATTCAGATCCTTATTAGCATCTCAATTTAGGATTGTCCTGCGTTAAATGCTAAATAAGAATCCTAAAAGGTAAAACCTAGCTTGTATGTCATTATAAGACCTTGCCAATATAGTAAAACCTGTTTCAAAAGATTCAAATCTCTGTTAACATCTGCAAACATGTTAACATTCTTGACTAATGTGATCCGCAAAATCACACATGTCACCCTTATGTTGAATAATCCCAATTCTTTATTATTATTTAAACATCCGATTGTGATGTAATACCTACGGGCTATAACTATTGTCACATAAGACAAAAGACAGTGGTAGCCTACAACTCCCTGTCAAGAAAAGGTAGCGAACTTTGATTCAAACCTTAATACCTCGATTCTGTAAAATCCTGGTCAATAAACTATATTTGTCTACGTGACTAGGCCTTTTGTGCCATTACTAACTTATAATTTAGGATTATAATAAAGATCCTGAATAATTATATATTAACTGAAATGGCTATTAAAAACCATAGTTAATAAATTGTCAAAAACAATAAAAACTGTATAAGCTTCTATATAAACCTTGCCCTTATTTGATTTTTATGTAGCAATTAAAGCTACATGGCTAGGTCAGAAGAGGTAAACAGTCATCCGGTGGAAAACCATGAAAATACTAAGATACATGTGACCGGTGCGGAGCTGCAAGCATTAGTAGATAATGCCGTTACAAAAGCTATAGAGCGGCAGTATAATGAATCTAGCGCGACTCGAAGTAGGACCCTATCCACACCACATTCCAAACCTAAGACTCATTCGGAGGCTCATAGCAAGCCACCCTCTAAGAAAGATGAGCCAAAGAAAGATGATGATCGGCATTCATCTAATCAACACAGTGTTCCATCTAAAAGGATATTGTTTGATGATAAACCACGTACCAAGTCCTGTACCTATAAGTACTTCGTCTCATGCAAACCCAGAGACTTTACTGGGGAGAAAGAAGTGGTTGACTGCATGACATGGTTGGATGAAATGGATACCGTGGTTGATATCAGCGGGTACGCTGATAAGGATGTGGTAAAGTTTGTATCTCAGTCGTTCAAAGGTGAGGCACTAGCTTGGTGGAGATCTTTGATCCAAGCTACAGCGAAAATCCCATTGTACAATATGTCATGGGATCAGTTTATGACGTTGATTAAAGAAAACTACTGCCCTCAGCATGAGGTAGAAAAGATTGAATCTGATTTCTTATCCTTGGTTATGAAGAACTTGGATTGCCAAGCCTACCTTACCAGCTTCAATACAATGTCAAGGTTGGTTCCTTATCTTGTGACGCCTGAACCCAAGAGGATAGCTTGTTTCATCGGGGGTTTAGCCCCAGAAATCAAGGCCAGTGTGAAGGCCTCTAGACCAGCTACCTTTCGGTCTGCAGCTGATATATCATTATCCCTTACTTTGGACGCGGTCAGACAGAGATCGCTGAGGAACGCCGATACCGAAAAGAGGAAGCGTGAGGATGACAACTCACGACGTTCAGACAAGAGGCATAAAGGAAACAATAACCACAAAAAGAGTTATGGATCCAAGAAAGATGGTCATCAGTCGAGTGATAAACCCAAGTGTAAGGTTTGTAAGAAGCACCATTTGGGAGGTGCAGATTCGAGTCTAAATCCCAGCCACAGCCGAGAGCTTGTGGGATTTGCAAGTCTTCTGAGTACAAGACCTTAGACTGTAAGAAAATCAAGGATGCTAGGTGCTATAGCTGCAATGAAAAAGGGCATATCAGGTCCAACTGCCCAAAACTTACAAAGAAGACTGAGGATGGGAAAAAGACCAATGCTAGGGTCTTCAGGATGGATGCGAAGGAAGCTGTTCAGGACGACAATGTGATCATAGGTACCTTCCTCATAAATGATGTTTATGCGAGAGTGCTATTTGATTCAGGAGCTGATAAATCATTTGTAGATAATAAGTTTTGTAAGTTACTAAATTTACCTGTTAAAACCCTAAGTGTGAAATATGAGGTGGAATTAGCAGATGGCACCTTAGAAACCGCCTCAACTGTGTTAGATGGATGTTTCATATCCATTAGGAACCACTCCTTTCCACTATCCTTGCTTCCTTTAAAGTTAGCCGGCTTCGACATTGTTTTAGGTATAAACTGGTTATCTCATAACCAGGCCCAGATCGTTTGCAACAAGAAGCAAGTGGTGTCAAGACTCCGTCTGGTGAGCCACTCACCATTCAGGGAGACACCCAGTATGGATTGCTTGAGCAAGTATCTATGCTCAAGGCATCTAGATGCTTGAAGAAGGGTTGTGTCATTTACATGGCACAAGTGACTATTGATGAGCCGAAGCCTAAGATTGAGGATATCCCCGTCATTTCTGAATATCCCGAAGTTTTCCCTGAAGAACTACCTGGTTTACCACCAGATATACAAGTAGAATTCAGAATTGACATCATCCCGGGAGCAGCACCTGTTGCGAGAGCGCCTTACAGGTTGGCACCAACAGAGATGAAGGAATTGAGAACACAACTAGATGACTTGCTGGCCAAAGGTTTCATTAGACCTAGTTCGTCTCCTTGGGGAGCGCGAATCCTGTTTGTCAAGAAGAAGGATGGATCAATGCGTCTGTGCATCGATTACCGTGAGCTTAATAAGGTCACTATCAAGAATAGGTATCCTTTGCCCAGGATCGATGATCTGTTCGATCAATTACAAGGGGCAAGCTACTTCTCTAAGATCGATTTGAGGTCAGGCTATCATCAATTGAAGGTTAAAGATGAAGATGTACACAAGACTGCATTTAGGACTCGTTATGGTCATTACGAGTTCCTAGTGATGCCTTTTGGGCTCACTAATGCACCTGCCGCATTCATGGATCTCATGAATCGCATCTGCAAGCTTACTTGGATAAATTTGTCATCGTCTTCATTGACGACATCCTCATCTACTCGAAGAACCAAGCTGACCACGAGAAACACCTTCGCTGTATTCTTAAACTTCTACATCATGAGAAACTCTACGCCAAATTTTCGAAGTGTGAATTTTGGCTTCGAGAAGTCCAATTCCTTGGACATGTGGTTAGTGAGCGTGGTATCCAAGTGGATCCCGCTAAGGTGGAAGCAGTTATGAACTGGCAAGAGCCGAAGATGCCCACTTAGATTCGCAGCTTTCTAGGGCTAGCAGGATACTACAGGCGATTTATTGAAAACTTCTCAAGAATTGCAGCACCCCTGACTTTACTCACCCACAAGAATAGCAAGTTTGACTGGGGGCCTAAGCAGCAAGAATCTTTCGATATTTTGAAGCAGAAGTTGAGCAATGCTCCTGTATTGACGTTGCCTGATGGAATTTATGAGTTTGTAGTATATTGTGATGCATCACACACCGGAATGGGCTGTGTGCTTATGCCGAAAGGCAAAGTTATTACCTATGCTTCACGACAGTTAAAGGTGCACGAGAAGAACTACACCACCCATGACTTGGAGCTGGGTGCCGTTGTATTTGCACTAAAACTGTGGAGACATTACTTATATGGAACCAAGTGTGTGATCTATTCAGATCACAAGAGCCTTCAACACTTGTTCAATCAGAAGGACTTGAACATGAGGCAGCGACGCTGGATGGAAACTCTGAATGATTATAACTGTGAGATAAGATACCATCCAGGCAAGGCAAATGTGGTTGTCGATGCCTTAAGCAGGAAGGAAAGAGTGAAGCCTATAAGAATCAATGCCAAGAGCATTGAGATAAAGAATAGTTTGAACGAAAGGTTGTTAGCTGCACAAAAGGAAGCTGTGTTGGAAGCTAACTATCCTGATGAAAAGCTAGGAGTAACTGAAGAGCAGTTATCTTATGGCAAGGACGGAATATTGAGACTAAATGGACGGATTTGGGTTCCAGTTTTTGGAGGACTTCAGGATATTATCCTCCAGGAATCCCACAGCTCCAAATATTTCGTTCATCCTGGAGCTGATAAGATGTACCAGGATCTGAAGGCAAACTATTGGTGGATAGGCTTGAAGAAGTCTATAGCTGCCTACGTAGCTAAATGTTTGACGTGTGCACAAGTCAAAGCTGAACATCAGAAGCCGTCAGGTTTGCTACAACAGCCTGAAATTCCCACTTGGAAATGGGAAATGGTGACAATGGATTTCATCACCAAGTTGCCAAAGACAAAGAAAGGAAATGATACTATATGGGTGATAGTAGATAGACTGACTAAGTCGGCACATTTCCTACCCATTAAGGAGACTTATAGTTCCGACATCTTTGCCCAATTGTATGTTGATAAGATTGTATCTCTGCATGGAGTACCAGTGGCTATTATCTCTGACCGAGATACCAGATACACGTCACACTTTTGGAAAAGTTTCCAACAGTCTTTGGGCACGCGCTTAAATTTCAGTACGGCTTACCATCCTCAGACGGACGGGCAGAGTGAACGTACCATCCAAACTTTGGAAGACATGCTACGAGCATGTGTAATTGATCTAGGTGGTAGTTGGGATAAGCACCTGCCATTGACCGAGTTCTCCTATAACAATAGCTACCATACAAGCATTAAGGCTGCGCCTTTTGAGGCATTATATGGTAGAAAGTGTAGAATGCCTGTTTGTTGGGCAGAAGCAGGGGAAGCTCAATTGTCAGGACCTGATATAGTCCTTGAAATGACGGACAAGATTGTCCAGATTCGTGACCGCCTGAAAGCTGCCAGAGATAGGCAGAAAAGTTATGCTAATAAAAGGCGAAAACCTCTAAAGTTTGAGGTTGGTGATAAAGTTTTGCTTAAAGTATCACCCTGGAAAGGGGTGATGCGATTTGGTAAGAAAGGTAAGTTAAGCCTGAGGTATATAGGACCATTCGAGATTATCGAATGTGTTGGGTCAGTGGCTTATAAATTGAACTTGCCTGAAGAGCTCAGTGGTGTTCACAATGTATTTCACATCTGCAATATGAAGAAATGTTTAGCGGATGAATCGCTAGTCATACCACATACGGATGTGCACATAGATGAGAGCTTGAAATTTGTGGAAAAACCTTTGTCGATTGAAGATCGACAGGTTAAGAAGCTTCGGAGGAAGCATGTGCCTATTGTAAAGGTTAAATGAGAAGCCCGAAGAGGTCCCGAGTACACGTGGGAGGTAGAGTCCACAGTGAAAGAAAAATACCCTCATTTGTTTCAATAAATCTCGAGGTCGAGATATCTTTTAAGGGGGTAAGGATGTAACACCTCGTAAAATCATACCCAATAAAATAAAGACACGTGTCATATAACACAAACGTGTTATAAAAACGGATCCAGATAAACATGTACGGTAGGATTTAAAAGCGTCGACATGTTAATTTATACCTCTGAGTGACCTATTAATAAATCCCTAACCATAATATATTTAATCAACATCTAAATTATGCAAATAAATCTGGTTATCCTAAATGACAAATTGATTATAACTCAAGACTTGGATCCAATGTGAGATCTCGAAAATGTTGGCACTTGAGGCATTCAACACAAAGTACCAAAATGTGTAAGAGCATGCTAAGCATGCAAGGTCTGAGCACTTGGCCCCTCTACTGAAAAGAAAGCATGAAAATTCGGATTTAAGTGGCATGGACAAGGCCTAAGAAGTTGCAAAAATTTTGTCTCTGGTCATCGGTTACGGACCGTAAGAGCTCAGGCTTACGGTCCGTAAAGGGTTGCTTACGGACCGCAAGCTTGAGATCTTACGGTCCGTAAGGCTGTCGCTGGCAGCAAAATTGGACAGGTGCCTGTTCAGCAGGTTGCACCGCCATAAGAAGGTGGTTTTTGAAAACAAGGATTTGCAACTAGTATTGGGCAACATAGGGACACCTGGGAGCATCCCATAATGTTAGTAGAGTTACATGGCATCATCCAACTCAATTGGGTTCACTATATAAGAAGAACAAGTTGCAACATTCTCACTTGCTCACTTGGAAAAATTTTCAAGACTTCTCTGGAGCTCCTCTGATCAGCAACAAGTCTTCTTAAAGTCCCTAATCACACTTAGGACTCTTGTAAGCGTCCTTAATCCTTTTTAATTCAGTTTAGCTTAGTTATTTAGCTAAAAGTCAAACAGTCGTAATTAAGGTTTGACTTCGAGATTAATTAAAATTTGTTCAGTCAAATCTCGAATTAAAAGTACCTATAAGTAGGTAATTATGTGGGTAATAAACCCTTAAAAGGGTACTCTCTGATTCCCACTCTAACTAGGTCAATTGTCGGGTCAAACTTGATATTAAAAAGTCAACAGAAAGCTAAAAATAAAATTAATGCATAATTAGCAGTGTAGAAGACATACAACCTGTTTTATCATTAATATAACTTGGTAATTAATGTAAGAACATGTCTAAACATGTTCAACCCGACAATTTCAGTAGAGACCCGGTTCGGAACCGATAGTCGCATAATTTGACTTTTGCTTTGACTTTCAGTTCTGACCCAATGTAGCATGTTTTAGAATTGCCTTAGAGCCTTATTTGGACCAGGTTTCATGTTGGTATAACCCTATGTGTTTATACACCTTGGTTCAATAGTTATCCGATTCATATGCATATTCCCGTTAATTGCTTATATGTTGACTATTATGCCCTTTTAACCTTAAAACGTGATTTTTGAAAATATAAAAGAATGGATACCTTAGTTACTGATTTATAAAGTTTTCCTTAAAATTTGACATCAGTTCGAGGTCTAGATTAGGAGTTATGCTCATTAGCGTAATTAGAAAGCTTTTATTAAATAAACGGCATAATTAGCGCATGGCCTATCTAAACCCACTTTTTGATATCAAACTTTTTACCTACTGATATAAAATAATATTTTGGGATTTTTAAATATTTTAAATAAATTTTAGGCTGAGCATAACATAGGGTTGTAGCTTTAATTCGGTTAATGCCGATTTTGCCCTCTTGGGCTATAAAATGAGTTTTACAAATCTTTTTGACCCCAAACCTTTTGCTACTGATTTTATATAATAAATAAATTATTTTAAACCTCCTGGAATAATCAAAATATCAGCTTTCTATATAGAACCCGGAAATGGCTCCAAATCGCCTTTTTAAGCATTTTTGACGCATGGTATGCATCAAAATTATTTTACACATATAAGTTTGATACCTACTGATATTTTAAGTATATTTTTATACATTAACAGTAAGCTAAAGTTTTTAACTCAGATTTCCAGATTTGACCTTTAAAGGCTATGTGAAATTACCAAAATGCCCCTACGGTGCATAGTTTGGTTATAATGGATAAATTTCACATATATTTAGTACCCTACTGTTATGATTTATAAAAATGAGTATTTTTACTAATTAAATCAGACCTGTAACTCAGATTATTATTTAAACCCTTTTAATAACCATTTAAATGACCAAAATGCCCTTACGGGGCATAGCTTGAGTCTATATTCGTTTCGGGCATAATAGAAGATATCTTACTGATGTCACAACATATTTAAGGCATGTTAACTTAGGAAACCTGTATATGGCTCTTATGGTTACCCATTACGCATCCTTCGCGTTCGGTTCGATTTATGTAACTAGTTTGCATAAATTGACCGAAACGGGTCAAACCTTATCATTTTAATCTCAAAATCTAGAATGTGTTTAGTTTACCCATATTATACAAGTCTTCAAACTTGTCAGGTCTAAATCACATTCTATTCCGGTCTTCGCCAACTCATGCGTTTGAACTGAATCTTCCTTAAAACTAACCGGTCTAAATTTAAGCTTAATTAAAGACCCGTTAGAAATCTAATAGGTTATTAAAACCTTTGTTCCAGAATAGGAGACCCGGTAAAAGCTACACGCACTTTCCATTTGTGATTAATACTTGCAAAGGTAAATACTTTTAACTTATTTTCCCTGTACGGGCTTGGGGTACGGTATATAAATTACCGCTTGGTCGGACATTGCATCTTTAATTGTATGAAGGTTAAATCATTGAAATGTCCTGTTTGAAAATGTTTTGTTTGCTTAAAGCCTTTGGGGGGTTAATTACCATGTCCCGGATATCCTTGGCATCATTTTACGAAATGGCCACGACCTAAGCACGGGGTGTAGGCGTACACCCGTCAGTGCCTAAATAAATAATGTGGTGTGTCTATTGATCTTTAACCCGGCACGAACCGGGCTACTGAACGCATAAGTAACATGTAATTCTTTTACAAGTATTATATTCAAATAATTATCCCAAGTGGTAAAAAGTTTTGTGCCACGTGCATTCAAATCAATTTTATTAAACTTTTCCAAATGAGTCAGTTAATTGTATTTACCAGTGTAAACTGACGTATTTTCTCAAAAAGGTTAAGTGCAGGTACTACTCAAACTAGGCTGGCTTTCTCCTAGCGTCCACAATAAGTCTCGCAAGCTTGGATGTCATAAAATTGTTGAACAATGTTTCCTTTTTATTTTGATCCGCCTGTGGATCTGTTTCAACTACTTGTGATACTTAATATTACAATTTATTAAAGTTGAAATGAATCTATCTTTTGCTTCCGCTGTGAATTTAAATTTGTGTTGTTTGACTATGATGATATCAACTACATCATGATACTCCCCACCGGGCCCATCTGTAATACGTTGAAATATCGGGGTGTGACAAAAACGTACCGGCTATTACGTCCGGAATCATCTTGGCTTCATCTGCAGTCAGAACAAATGCTCTAGCATTTTTAGTGTTCTTGTTGTTCGGAGCTGGAGCCAATTTTGGACAGTTTGGCTTGATATGACCTTTTTCTCCATAGTTGAAGCACAGTCCGTTACTGGATTTCCTCCTGCAATCTTCTTCCTTGTGTCCGGGTAGCTTACAGAAATTGCAGTGAGTGAAGCATTTTCCTAAATGCTTTATCTTGCAGACCTTGCAGTATGGTGCAGAGGTAGAACCTATATTCCTACGGTTGGAATTACCATAACGGAATTCCTAGGTAAGCCTTTGTGCTAGGTTTTTCCTCTGGTCTTCTTCTCTAGTACATATTAATTCATCAGTCAAGGTGTTTGTTAGTTCTACAGCTTCTTCTATAGTTTGGGGTCTAGCTGCCTTGACTACATGCCTAATCTCTCCAATTAATCCCCAGATATAACGGGAGATTAATACCGGCTCTGGTGATGCAAGGGTTGGTACTATTCTGGCATATTCAAAGAATAACTTTGTGTATCCCTTACTATCCACTCCATTCGTCCTAAGGTTTAGGAATTTGTTTGCTATTTTTTCTTTTTCATTAGGAGGGCAGAATTTCCTTTCTACCATATTCCTAAATTCTTCCCATTCCATATTGTATACCTTATCACTTCCTCTTGACTGGAGGATAGTGTTCCACCATTCTAAGGCTGAATTCTTGAATAGATTGGAAGCAAACATTATCTTGTCCTCTCCCGCACATTTGCTTATTTTCAGAACAATCTCAGTCTTTTCTATCCAGCGTAGAGCTGCAATAGATTCTTCATTACCCGAGAATTCTATTGGTTTACAGGACCAAAATTCTTTGTAAGAACAACCGTAAGACACGGTTCTTCTTCTTTTGGGAATGGGCACTTGAAGTACAGTGCCATTGTTCACGCTGTGTTCTGGTTCAATTGGTCGCTTACTGCTATGTTTACTTTTATTATTTCCTTCCTGAACCGTTTGAGTAATAAATGGCATTGCATCTATAATTCCTTGTGCCACTATGTGTTGGATAGCACTATTATCCATTTGGTTTCCATTGTTATTGATGCTCGGATTCTCATTAACCAAGTTAATGTTACTCTGATTATCGTTATTCAGATTTTCTTGATTTCCTTCATCGGCCATCTGAATTTTAAACATTTACCACGTATTAATATCACAAAATAATATTTAATATAGTCAATCACATGACACACATTTTGGGAAAAGCGTCGATCATTGAGACTTACTCTATTCATATATTATGCATCTATTACACACACCAGTACTGAAAATAAAAATTACAATACCAACTGAAATAAAGTTACACTAATAGTAGTAGGCATCCGTAGTTTTTTTATACACAAATACACATATTATATTATTTTATTATTATTATTATTACTACTGTCTCCATCATCACATTCATGGATATGGATTCTGTAGGATCGAGTACTGACCCGAATGAGTCGTTCAGAGAAGTTTTAATCAGTTTCAGTGGCGGAAACAAAGAAACTGACTTCGAAACAGCTAGCAATTCACTTTAAACACATTTCTGATTGATATTACAGCTTGTACAATCACTGGATAAACCGGCAGCACTTCAGTATCCAAAATCATAAAAGTTACAAATGACAAGAACACTCCCCTATTTATACTATTCTAGGTTTAGCTTGAATATGACATGACAATTTCAAACTAAACCTCCTAATTGCTTTCAAGCTAAACCTCTATGCAATTCAAGCTAAACCTCTAAATTACTTTCAAGCAACTAGGACTCGATATAAGACGAAGTCGACAGATGTGTGCACCAACAGACTCCCCCTCAGATGTTGACGAGTCTTAAGTGTCGAATCTTTACAATCTTCAGTCTTTATCAGTCTTTGGGCTTCCTTCAGAATCTTTATCTGGCTTTATCCTATCTTCAATTCTCTTTTAGGATCTCTGGCTCCTAGCCCTTGCATCTTCAGACTCTCTTTCTCTAACAGACTCCCCCTCAACTTGTACTGGGATCGTAGTCTGACTTTCACAGGTTCAGGTATCGCAACCTGGCTCACCTGGATATTCTCTACCCAAAAGTAAGTTTCATAAAAGATAAGATATAACAAATTTAGAAACTTTGCGAATCACTTAAAGACACAACCCTGAATACATCATTTTCAAGTATCAAACAAAATGATTTATCATATCAATTTCTGATGAACCACTTTAATATATATCATTTTCATATCACACATCTTCAAACAAATTTTCCAAACCTGTTCGTCATGTTTAGCACTTGGAATTTTGAAAATCAGCTTTCCAACATCAGTTGTCTAAAATCTTTTTGAATTTTTCAAAATTTATGCTAAAACACACCGAAAATCTTTTTGGATTTTTGATATAACCGAAATGAAATGCAGTAAAGAAATATTTACATACAATATTTTTGTGAGCTTGTGTAAGAGGATCATATCAGTTTTTGAGACAAATCACCAACACCGTTAAGCTTTATACATTTTAAGTTCTAAACGATTCACTTAGATTGTCAGTATACTGATCCACTTAAATTCTCACACAAAGTTCAACTGTTTCGAGATACGAGATTAATGTCTTAGATACTTAAACTTATTCACGTGTCCCACCTCAGAATATACTCCCGTATCCAGATCCCAATATTCAGTCTTACAGGTAATTATAACACAAATGATATCTGTAAGGGAAATAAATTATGAAGAATCATGAGAGCTCAGGTCAGAACTACCGTTCAGCAGAGAGATCATGACTCAACTTTTGGGTGTGTCCCCTTTAGAGGATCTTTTTTACAACAGCATTGCTAAGCAATTTTATTGTCTTATCATATATGCTGAGGGTGATGCTATGTTTCAAGCATTGCGAAAAGTATTATTCGAGGACTAGGTCAGAACTTCCATTCAACAGAAGTCCAGGAATAATACCCCATATATCACTGAGTATAAAGACCTAGTATATCAGAAAAAGGAATCTTTCAAACGAGATTTCGGGGGTTACCCATATATCCGAGAGATGTTACCCACGATATAAGCAAGTTTGAATTTTAGGTTTATATCTCGTCACAATATACTAAATGTGCAAAAATCTACTGACACATCATCAGAGAGACCGTTTATCACTATTTAACTTTCCATTTCTTTAGCATGCTGTGATCGTCCACTGATGTACTATCATTTCCTCTTTTGTACAACAAAACTCATTTTTTATTTTATCATGTTTTTGTCTTTTTCAAATTTTCAAATGTTTTTGGATTTTCAGAAATTTTTACTCCCCCTAAAATGCAAACACATTTTAGGAAATTTGAAAACAAACTATACAATAAAGTGACAACTGATATCAAAACGCTTCAGATCGCCATCCACTTGGCATAAACATTTAGAACTCCCCTTCACAATAAACTATTTTCCCATTGTGATTTCAAAACACTTAAGTTTATTTTAATCAAAATGGTTTTTCTGGAAAATAAGTTTTGTTGATTTTAAGAAACCATTTGTAGGTTAGGGGATAAGTTCCTCTTCTCAATGTAATGAACCCCATATAATTGTTAACCACTTGTAAGAATGGTCCAATCAAGTTCAACTTAATGACCTTGATTAACCTCATTGTCAATGAAAACCTCTTTCAACCACTTACAGGTTTACTTATCAATCATAACCACTTGCACATCAAAATATAACAATTTAAATATACCACCTGTACTTTACCAACTTTACCACTTGTAGGATCATTTTCTAAGAAAGATGCCGATTCCTGCTCCACTCTTACCAACCTGGGAGCTCCGGCAAGTCAGGAATTTATGGTGAAAATGCTGTCACCCAAGCCTGACCAGCCTTGGGTGATTTTGGCGGCAAACATCTGTCCCACCAACATTTTGATTTGTAAAACTCTTTTGCACTTTTAACCTTCCCATCAACCATCTTCCCGAAAATATGTTTGACTTTCCCATTGAAAGCCTTCTCAACATCAAATTCTCCCTTATCAGCGAAGAATTGATTTGAGATCTCTACCTTTCCCACTTTCTTCATCAAATTTTATTTTGACAATGACGGAAAGTTTTCCTCGTTCATCTCAGGAACGGAATTATCAACCTTTTTCTCAACACATGACTCCTCTGATTTTATGGAATCAGATTCATTGTCAGAATTACCCTCAGATTTAACCACCCACTTTTGTTTACTCAAATCACCTCTTCTTTTGTAAAACCGTTTTGAACTTTCTCCTTCCTCAGAAGTAGAATTTTCAAACTTTTTAACAGTTTCTTTCTTATCAACACAAGTCTTTCTCAAAACAGAGTTAGAAGAAACTTCCTGTTTTTGGTAGTTGGTCTTGGGGCAATTCCAAGCTATATGTCCAACTTCTTGGCATTTGAAACAGATTCTTCTGTCAACCCTTTCAGCAAACTTTCTCACATTCTTCTTCACTTCAGCAAGAAACTCTTGATTCGACTGCTTCCAGAACGGTTTCTTCTGTTCTTCTTCTGAACTTCCTCCTGATACAAATTTTGTTTTTGGTTTATAAGTTTTCTGATTTTTATAACTTTCTGAAGAATTAAAACCAAGACCTTTCTTTTTGAGATTACCATTATGGTTTGATTTCTTTTGAAAACCATAACTAGAATCGTAACCCTTTTTCTTGTTCAATCTCTGTTGAACTCTTGAAGTGTACTTTTTAGGTTTTTCATGAAGATTTAAATCTTTTATTTCAGAAATATTAATTTCTGTTAACTTGAAAACCTGTTTGATCATTTCAGTTTTAACACTTCTTATTGGGAATTCCTCATCAGAATATAATTTGTCTGAATCATACAAAGTATAAGCCACTTTGATTGACCCGTCATTCAAATTAGATTTTGATAACAGGAATTCTCTATTGTAAACCCTGAACTCGGACTCTTTTCTGATGAACTCGAACTTTCCGACTTAGACTCCGGTTTTGACTCTTCATCCATATCTAACACCTGATCGACAACTTTCTTTACTAACTCAGACTCATGATCAATGTCAGATGCTGTGAATGTAACATCAATATTGTCTGGTAATTCATCAATGATTTCAGACTTTAACTTGATGTTGAATGCCTTTTTTAGACGCTCCTCGTTAGGATTCCTTGGAGAATAAGTTTCATGGATTTGAGGCGGACATCTGTTATACTTGACACTTGGTTTCTTACCAGTATCAGTATCTTCAGTCTTTTTATCCATGAATGCTTCCAGACCTGCAACAGTAGGATAAACACGATCAATCAAGTAATCACAAGTAGTATAACTCAACAGTAATCGTTTAATCCTTTCACTCTCAGTCTTCTCAAGTTCTACTTCTTTCTTCAATTTAGCACAGTCTTCAATATACTCATTGATGACGCTCTGCTTTGTCATTAATGTTGCACTCATTTTATCCATTGCTTTTTCGGTTTCTGAATTTGTCTTCTTCAGACTATCAACTGTTCTGTTCAGTACATCATAAGACTCTTTAATGTACTTCACATCAGACAATAAATCTTCTTTAATCTTTTCTAACTCAGCAATCTTTGTATCTTTCTCAGTACAATCTTTGCAAGAAACTGAACACTTCAAACATGGTTTTTCAACTTCAACCATTTTTTCAACTATCTTTTCAACCTCGACAATCTTTTCAACTTCAACGACTTTTTCTACCTCGACAAGTTTCTCTACTTCGACCAGTTTTTCAACTTCGACTATTTTTTCAACTTCAATGATTTTTTCGACTTCAACAATTTTCTCAATCTCAACAATTTTCTCTACCACTTTCTCATTCATCTGTTCTTCAGTTTCAACTTTTTCTGACGAGTTTTCCATTTGTGCTTTTTCTTCAGCAACTTTTCTAGATTCCAACTCGTGATCTTCAATCTTCTGAATAAACTGTGCCAGATTCATATTTTCAGTTTTTCTCATATGTTTTACAATCAACAGATAAGTTCCCCATTTCTGCTGTGGTAATGCATCAGCAAGTTTATCAATCCATTCATCATTATCTTTCTTAATTTTTAATCTTCCCATTTCCACGACTAAACGACAATATCTATCAATGGTCATCTTTGTTGTTTCATGGTCAAAAGCTACAAACATATCAAATGACTTTTTCAACAACTCCTTTTCCATGTTTCGGCAACACGTTTTTCAAACACAACACTTTCAAGCAAAACCTGATGGAATGTTCAAGCTAGACCTGATGGAATGCTCAAGCTAAACCTGATGGAATGTTCAAGCTAAACCTGATGGAAAGTTCTAACAGGTTTTACAAGCTAAAGCCGATTTGAAGCTAAACCAACAAGATTTTTCAAGCTAAAGCTGATTTGAAGCTAAACCAACAAGATTTTTCAAGCTAAAGCCGATTTGAAGCTAAACCAACAAGGTTTTTTCAAGCTAAAGCCGATTTGAAGCTAAACCAACAAGGTTTTTCAAGCTAAAGCCGATTTGAAGCTAAACCAACAAGGTTTGTTCAAGCTAAACCTGATGACATCAGCAAAAAAACGAACAAATTTCAAGCTAAACCACAATTTGAACCAATTTTAAGCTGATTTTAACGCTGAAACTTTCCAGGATTTGTTAATACATGATTACACACAATATGTGTGAATTTGAGCCGATTTTATCCGTAAAAACTTGTAAATTCTGAAAAGAAGGGGTAGAAAACAGAAATTTCGAGCTGAATCGGTAAGAACTCCTCAACCTGGCTCTGATACCACTTGTAGGATCGAGTACTGACCCGAACGAGTCGTTCAGAGAAGTTTTAATCAGTTTCAGTGGCGGAAACAAAGAAACTGACTTCGAAACAGCTAGCAATTCACTTTAAACACATTTCTGATTGATATTACAGCTTGTACAATCACTGGATAAACCGGCAGCACTTCAGTATCCAAAATCATAAAAGTTACAAATGACAAGAACACTCCCCTATTTATACTATTCTAGGTTTAGCTTGAATATGACATGACAATTTCAAACTAAACCTCCTAATTGCTTTCAAGCTAAACCTCTATGCAATTCAAGCTAAACCTCTAAATTACTTTCAAGCAACTAGGACTCGATATAAGACAAAGTCGACAGATGTGTGCACCAACAGATTCATCCAGAAATCCATATTGCGCTCGTCGTACTTCCAGACGAGTCGCTCTCCCACCTGTCTCATTCGTTCACCATTCTCTAAGATTTCCTCACCAAATGTCCTAAGTTCTTGTACGTTTTCTGCACTCATTGGGGGTGCAAGTTCTAGGACTGGGTTCGGAATCTGGGGTGCGGGTTCTTGGTATGGGGGTGTAGGTGCCTGGAATTGGTAAGGATCTTCTAAAATCTCCCTAATGTATACATCGTGGTAATAGGGATCTAAAGGATCCAAACCTGGGTAGGCTCCTATGTTTGGCATGGGCATGTCTTCATGTATCTGGTAACGTTGCACATAGTCCCTATTGTCGTCCCACCATGGGTCGTAATTTGGGTCCAATGGGTTAGGTGCAGGTACCCTAGGTATTTCCTCCGGATTAAAATCATGCATTTCTACTTGATTTTCAGGGTTTTCTATTTCCATCGGTTGGCCAGGAATTGGTGGTTGTGGTTGGGGTGCTATCATTTGTTCCAGGTTAGGGTCAGCTGCAGTGGTTACTAGGATGTGGATATTGGCTATTCCCCTATTGATCATGTCCTGGGCATAGGCATCTGTCTCTCTCTTGGCTGCTGCTAGTGCTCTCTGGTCTTGTAACTTTTTCATACGTTTTCTACGCTCGTGTGCTCCTCTACTGAACCATCCCCTCTTTTTCTGAGGAAATGGCTCTTCTGACTGAGCCTTAAACACGAATATTCCTTCTTCCGTATTAGCAGAATACCCCGAGAGGGCAGGCTGAGAAGAGGAGGTGCCTTTGCTTCTAGGCGAACCAGACAATTGACGGTACGCGTCAGATGGTCCTTGGTCGCTCATACTGTAAACTAACAAATAGTCAAATAACACATAACAAATAAATATAATTATGCACGTATTTCCGTAATTTATTTCCTAACAGACTGAATTTTGATGTCAGGAGAACACTTCTGTGGCTGAATCAGTGGCTTAGCTCTGATACCACCTTCTGTCGCAACCCGCGATCCCTAATCCCCGGGAACGGGTGGCCGCGAGCCAGTTTCGGTGGTATCGCGTGTTTGTCTAATTTGGCAGCGGGATTTTCATCAGGACCGTAGTTAGGAAATAATTGATCAGAGTAAAATACCACATTTTTATAATATTAAACACATGGGATAAAACCCAAGTTTGCAGTACACACATTTTCATAGGAATAAACTCTATTTTATTAAATAAAAACATCTATTTTATTTTAGGTAACTTTATTGCCACTTTTTCATGCCTTCAGTGCTGTCCAGCTGGCTTCTATTTGGCTTTCACAGTTTGTTACCTGAAACGCGTTTAAAAACATTTTGTCAGTGGGAAATACTGGTGAGTGAATCTCAGTTTAATCAAGTTTAAGTAAAATCCATTGTACAGTATTGAGGGCGATCTTGCAATTACATTTGTTTCCAAGTTATATCAATTAACATCCATGGTACTGTCAGACCCGACTTGTGGAAATGTTACCCCTCGCAAGGCAGTAACATAACTTTGTATACAAAACCCCAACATACTCATGATAATTGTATTCTTACAAATACTCAATAACTGTTTAATATATAATTAATTAAGTGAGGTTTTGTAAAAACAATTTGTAAAAAGGAGATTACTCACATTGCTGTCTTAGATTTTCCGTAAGGGTTTCCTGGTGACAATCTATAATTTACACAAATGCACACATGTTAGTATAATAACCCATTTTAACATTAGTAATACCCTCCCCGAGATGGCATTCCAACGACTACGTCGGGCAGAACCACGACAGCCGTTACGGAACCCTAGATCAATCGGGCAGCATATCTAATACGTATCAAGGGGTTATAATACTTACAACGGAGAAAAATTTCGCTATTTAGGGGGTATTAGACCCGAGTATAATGCCTACTGTGAGAGATTTACGTTTAGAAAGAAATATTTGAGCGAGTTTTGATAAAACCCGATGCCTTCTATATATAGTGCCACATCTCGACTTTTACGCGGCCCGTGTAAATGTTAACAAAGGGCTACGCGGCCAGCGTCAAACCCGGTCAAAGGCGTAGGTGATCCGGGTCAGCTTATAGGTTCAACACGAGTCGGACATGTGTCAGCACCGGGCTGCGCCACATTCTTGATCTCTAGCGGCCCACGTAAGATCCCTAAGGGGTCTACGCGGCCCGCGACAAAACTCAAAAATTGATTTTTGATTATTTTTACTAATATTTAAGGTATTCGGGGCCCGTTTTCACGTATGAGGTGTATTTTTGGACATATTGGAATATTTTAAAATATATTAGGGTGTCGGAAATAATTCGAGGGTGTCGGTTTTCTTTAGGGTTGTTATATACGGACCGTAAGACCAAACCTCTTACGGTCCGCAAGGACCTAGTCTGGCAGATTGTTTGGATTTCGTGAATTTTGGCTCCATTTCCCTCCTTTCAACCTCCAAGCACTTCATTTAACACTCAAGCCCTAATCCTAACTATAAATACAATCCCTTACCACCTCCTAAACACTTTTTCACACTCCAAACACTCTCTTTAACACTCTTAAATCTTCACATTTCTCAAGTTAGGGCAAAAAACTCCAAGTTTAAAACAGTGACTTTTAGACCCTTTTCTTACAATTTTCTTCTTGTATTTAATTGTATTTAAACTCCATAAACTCATACACATTTGTTTATCCTTTTAGAGTAACTTTGGGCATTCCATCCTACGAAACCGTACACTCCCATCTTTGTGGAAAACCAATCTTCGCAAACCATGAGTATATTTGACCCATTTTACGCTTTAAATCACTTTGGGTTGTAACATGTATCATTATTAAATTCACAATCACACATGTTGTAAGACCTTACCTAATTTATACGATTTTTATATAGATTTCCGGCTCTATTAGTGTATTTACTATTAAACATACACTTGAAAATACGAATCTGTTAAAACATTTTAAGATTTAAATATTTCAACATCTTGTATAACTATTCACCGTTTAAAACTTGACGACGAAACATTTTGCGGAAGCTTGAATCTTAATCGTGTTCGGTTCTTTATCGAGCTTGATCATCATCCGGCACCATATAGTTAACCTACATTTCATAAACACATGAAATGAGTTAGTCATTTAATGTTTATAACATGTCTAAAACTGATGCGCAAGACAAAACAAACAAAACAACAAATTTGCCAGTTCAGGTAGCTCTTGCGGGCCGCGAGAGCTTTAATCAATTGGGTCGCGGGCCGCGACAACCCCTGCGTGTCGCGAAGACACTAAGGTCTTCTGTTGCGTGGCGCGAGAGGGGCTAATTTCCAGCAGGTTTTGTTTAAAAGCCTGCACATTTCCAGCCAAACTATATTTTGCTAAAACAAGCATAACTTTCTGTATTTTTATCCGTTTTACGATCCGCTTCTTCCTACATGATCGTTTCGATTCTGCATCACATGGATCCAACATCCGAATTAACAAAATTTGAGACTTTTAAGCCTTCGGCTTAATATATATTTACTAAGTTTTTACCCCGTTCATGTATTTATCAAACAAACATGATTGTTTCCTAATTTCTTATGAACCTCATAATTTCAATGTTGTCTATTATACTAAGTTCAAATCACGGGTTTGTATACATTCTTAAACCTGTTTTTACTTAGATGCTTATTTTGACCCGTTAAGGGTATTTAAGCACTTTTTCTGCATAATTCACGCTCATTTATTTCTAGCATCTTATCTCCACATTATTTATCAATTGATCTTCTACCACAACTATAATTGTGGTGGATTTAATGTGATATATTATTTATTCCGAGTTATATCCCTCGGATTATCGTTTTACGGCAAAGGCTCATCTTAAGGCATTTGACTCACAATAATCATGCTTTTCGCTTTATACTTATCTTAAGTATTTGCTTGATCAACTTAGTTATTTCTAAACAACCCGTAATTGTCGTTTACTTAATTTATCGATCAAGGGCATTTTGGTCCATTTTAGCCTTTCATTTACGACGAAGGACTCTTAAAGGCATGTTTGACCAAAATCCCTCTTTTTAACTATGACTTTGTTTGAGAAATCATTATATTTTCAAAACAAAATGACTATACCCTTAATCATTCGGTTTACCTATTAAAACCAAATGTCTATTTTAACTTTGTCTAACTCTCATAGAATTTCAAGTTCTAAATGAGTAATTAACCTATTACACATACCTGGCTCGGATTAATATATTGACCCGTTTAACACTTTGCTTTAATAACCGCTAATTAATAGCGACTCGAATATCCATTAGATATTTTCTCCTGTAAGCACATAACTCGACAATTAATCATTAGTCGATATTGTCAAAGGGTGATATCATCACCTTTTGACCCGTTGGTCTAATTGACCGTTTATCATTGCAAGATGATATTTATTATCATCTCATCTACATAACTCGCTACGGTTTACACCGTACGGTCAGTTTACTTATAAACCATTTCTTAACTCTTTTGACCCATTATGGCTTACGCCATAAAGTGTCTTTCAAAAACTAACGATTATCGTCAACGAGTGACCGAGTTACTGTTTTACTCCTTTTTAACCATCAATATGGTTTCTTATCATCTTTGATTATCTTGTTCCGTACGACTACATGTCGGAACATCATAATTCAATTGTTTATTTATCTTATTCATAATTAATACGATAAAAGAATATTCTACAAATTAAGAATAGTGTAAGCTATACTTACCTTGCATCCTAATTATGTTTTTCCTTCATTCTTGATTCGTTTGACCCGCTTCCTTCCCAAGCTTTCACCTAGCTTATCAAGCGTCAAACTATCATTGTAATTGGTAAGATGGTTAGATTAGTCATAATCATTCACGACTATTCCATCCTATGATTTTTATGTCGAAATTATCATTCGATCATATCAAAGGTCAATTTGACTTTTTAAAGTCAACTACCTATTAACGTAAATAATTACACGATGTAGTTCAACTACTTGTTTAATTACTTGGTCAATTATCTGGTAAGCATCATTCTTATGTTACCATTCTAATCACTTATTAGCCAAGTTCTTGTAATCATAATTTACCGAATTAATACACAATGATATTAAACATCATTGAACATGAATATATCATCAATTTTTATCATATCATACTAAACTCATTTCATAGTAAGTATGATTATATACTCAACACACAATTTGTTCAAGTATTTCCTCATTACTATTATATATGATGATTCTAAACACAATTATATCATCAATTTCATCATATGATTAAAACCCACTTATCCTAGTGTGGTAAATCATCTAATCATGCAATTCATGGCAATATATGTATAATTTTTTACTTAAGATCTTATTCCTAAGCAATTATACATCACAATTCAACCATAACTTCAATAATTCATCCATAATTTGTGATTATGATGATTCTGAAACTTTCACAATTTCACAAATCATCAAAATTTTACATACCTTATAATCCCCTAGATTAGGTGATCATTAATTCACATTCAATTTTGAATTTGGGCTTTGTTTAGACCTTCAATTAGATGGTTTTGTTAAGATTAGGGTTGTGAGCTCCTAGAGTATGTTCTGGTCGAACAGAACACACATATGTATGTGTTTTGTTTTGAACATTCTTTTGCTTAAATAAACTTTCAAGTTTATCAAAAATTTGTCCCCTTATGTTTGGTTAGTTATTAAGTAGGCCGCAACCCACTTATTTCTAACAATATTCCCACTTATTAACTAGGATAAACTTTCCTAGTTAACTTAGTGGGTTAAGGGAATTTATGGCTCGTTTTATTTTAAATCCCGTTAACTCGGGCCTTTTATAAGCTTTATTTCTCAAAAGCATTCTTTTTCCCTTTTTATTAAATATTAGATTTAGTTATATAAATCCTAATATTTTCCGGGTTAATTTTACCACTAACGGTACTTTACCCGTCTTTTAGTATTAATGTGGTTTGATTACCAAACCCGTTTTCAGGGTGTTACACATGTTTTGGTCAAAATTTGTCAAGATCAATTTAGTAACCAAACTTAAAAAGTGAGATAGGGTGCTGCTGAAAATTGTAAGTTTGGTATTTAGGATCTAGGAGTGAATGTCATAATCCTCGGTTCAGAAAACAGATTGTGGAGTAATTAAGTTTGATAAAACTGTAAAGATACGATAAATAATGGACGAATGCTGTAAATAAAGATGAATACAAGTGATTTGTTACGGGGAAAATCCCTTGATATTTACGAGAGATGATCGCCGGCATAAAAACCCCGGGAGCTGGAAACTACCTAGCTCTAATCTATTAATAACTTGAAAAGATTACAAGTGTGGAGCTGATTGATCGATTTATAAGTGAATACAATTTGGTTTGCGAGTGTTGTTTCAGTGTGTAAGTGAGTCCCTAAGTCGACCATATTGCTCTATTTATAGGGAAAGACGGTAACCTTAACAAAAGCCTCTTCCAATTTTTATAATAGATAAATAAGAAGATTTAAGTATTTTCCACACTAGTGAAATTAACTATATTAAATAAGCAAGACCTATCCAAAAGTCCATCTATTACTATTTGGTCTACTAATCTATCTATAAATAAAACTTATCAAAATAATAATGGAAGTTGAGTCGGGGAAGCATATCTTTGGACAATACTTGGTTCCTATCTAAGCAATACTATACATGATGCGTACACTGCCCGTTGTGTGTATTTAGTATAAATAAAAATCATTTTTGTAAATTTAAAACAAGATAACCGTGTTCCAAAGTTGTTAAATTAACTACTACCTAAACACATATATCAGTTTCCATGTAAGAATAGAATGAATAATTACTTTATGTTGTTTGGTCGGCAGGAAAAGACGAAGGAATAAAATCGATGGTGAATGACGGTGGTGGGTTGGTGGTGGTAATGGTGGGTGGTGATAAGTGGCGGCGATGACAAAAATGGGTGGTGGTGGAGGAAGAAGTAGTGGGTGGGTGGCACTGGTGGTGGTAATAGAAGCGGTGGTGGCAGAGATGGTGGGTGGCAGTGACGCCAGAAGTGGTGGGTGAGTAACGTCCATGGTGGCGATGGTGGTAGTAATGGGTGGTGGCGGCGACGGTGTCGATGGTGGCGGGGGTGAGTCGTGGCGGTGAGTGGTGGCAACGGCGGTGGCAGTGGGTGGATAACAATAATGGCGGTGGTGGGTGGTGGCGATAATGGTGGGTTGTGATGATGGGTGGTGGGTTGCAGGTTATGGTATTGTTAATGAAGGATCAAAGAGGAAATCAAATGAAGAAAAAGGTGGGTGGAATGATTCGGAGGGAATGGAATGCCTTGTGTAACGAACGATTCCATTCCATTGACCAACCAAACAACCTTTTTTCATTCTCTCACAATGGTCCATTCCATTCCACCTCTCATACATGCATATCAAACACTATCGTAAATGTGATAAATGGTAAAATATCCGGTAATTTCGTACAACTTTATCAATATTTACGTTAATATATTTCCATCTTTTGACTTAACTTTTATTTAAATATGTCTCATTAGTCTAGGAATATACAATATCATAGGATAGTATGATAACAAATTCGCCGCATTTCGAAATAGTACAAAACTATGTCCTAGACTGGCGGCAGATGCGAACACACTATTCATGTCAGGATAGTCGCAGTACAGCCCGAAATGACCAAAACAGGATATGAAAACATATCCACAACAACTTATTCACAAAAAAAAAAACATTAGCTGAAACCAACTTAGATATCATACTTTCTGGAAAAATACTTAAACAATAAAATTGTCCGATCTGAACTTGACATCAGCAAAATTCAGCACTTCCGCAGCAAAATTCAGCAACTAGTAATAATAACAAGGATCATTGATAAACAACATCAAAAATATCAGAAATATCTCGAAGATACTTATGTATACTTTTCCGTACAATTTCACGATCCGATAACGAAACTACTGTCAAGTATATCACCAAAACAACAATTTAACTAGTCTAGTGAAACCATCACTAGTGCTCTAGTGGTGGCCATGGGTATTTAAGTTCCACCTATGGTGGGCCCGGGTGAGTTTTCCCCTCCAGGTCTCAAGTTCGAGTCTGGATAATAGGGGTTTCTCATTGAGGGGTTTAAATTGGGGATATATTGTGCAAGGGGGCTCTCTAGCACAGACCCAGTTAAGACAACGTATGATAGACTTCCCGACATCCGCGAATAATTAATACCTTTAAAAAAAACTAGTCTAGTGAACTAGTTAACATATTTTTAACATCATAAACATTAATTAACATCTTAATTACTTACAATTCAGATAATTATATAATCTTCTAATCACCATTAAATCCTAACTAGATTTACCAACTACTGATTAAAATCCAACTAAACACCCCTATTTTCGGTTATGTGGGCCCTCCCCACTAACCATTTTTGGTGATAAGTTGTAAACCTATTAGGCTGCACGGTGTGGGCTTCGGCCTTGGACCGTCCCTCACCGGCACCGCATCTCCGCCCATTTCGCCCCCCTCAGCGGCGTCCTCCCCGTCTCCCTCCGGACGATTGTGCCGGTCCTCCCCCTCTCTCACACACCTATACATACAACTTATATATATATATTAGGCTCATCCCCCCATTTCCTTAGTTTCATCCCCTTTGCCCCATCCTCACACCCATCTTACGTGGTGGTTACGTGGCGGATCATCCTCCAACGATGAACCATCACCATACCGCATAGCCTTACACATGCTTAGTGTATGGCTAGATGATGCGAGATTATAACAAAACCAACAACACTTTCACCTGCATTTTACGACAACAATCACCAACACAACTCTTCTCCTTCTCCTCCTCCTCCTCCTCCTCCTCCTTATTTTCGGCCAAACAAGACCCAAACACCATTCTTTTGATTTTCCAAAACATTCTATTTTATTACTTGCATGGCTAAGGGTTGATGATCAAAGACTTTTGCAAGTGATTGGAAGTTATTTGAAGCAAATCACAAGACTAGGAGCTCATAATCTTCACTCTTTCTTCATCTCATTTTCATCACATTTTCAAGTTGATCATCCCTAGCCTATGAGCTAGTAGTAAGCTTCAAACTCTTGTATTTTCATTCTAGTTTTATAAAAATACAAGTGTTCATCTTGAAGCTCACCTAAAAACTACTTAAACCTTAACAAAAACAAATAAAAATCTAACATATTATGTGTTACATGATGATTTTTTATGTTAGTTTTAGTAATAGTTTGATGTAGTTAGTTAGATCTTGGAAAGGTGTTACATGATGATTTTTGTTGTTAGTATTAGTAATAGTTTGATGTAGTTAATTAGATCTTGCAAAGTTATGCTTAAAAGTGAGATCTAAACATGTTCATGTTTAGATCTAAGCAAGATCTATCAGCACTAAATATTAAGAACTTGGTTTTATACTTAAAAATGATTTCATTAAAAATAACAAGTATAGTTTTTATTTAAAAACACATGAACAAGATTTATCTTGAAAAAGTGTAATTAAAGTTTATATAAACTTGTTATGAAAATTAAAGATGACCATATCTTAAATATAATATTTGAAATGTATAAATTACATACAAGTTCATAAGCATTTTTGTTGATATTATGGTTAATATTAAGTTTTGTAAAACATGGCAAATTGTTGATGTTATAAAGTGTATAACAATCATGTTTTAAAACATGGAAAAAGTCCATAGTTTAGAGGAAACTATGACAATTTTTTTATAAAATCTAATCATGATTAAGGTGTAATTAACAAGGATTTATTTGGCTAAAAATATGACTAACAACCTTAATCATGATTATACAAAATTTTGGGTGAAAAGTTTAAGTTAAAAATTACTAGTTTTTTCTTAAACTAAAATTAGTTATATATATATATAGGGTAAGGTTCATGCGAGAACCACCTTTATTACGAGAACCACGAGAACCAATGTGAACACAACCTAAAATAGCTAAAAAAAACCTAACCAACCCCCCCCCCCCCAAAAAAAAAAAAACCTAACCCCCCCCCCCCCAAGCTAAATGCTTAAAACTAAACCCCAAAAAAACCTAAAAAAAACCTAACCCCCCTCCCCCACCCCCCAGAAACCTAAACCCCCCCACCCCCCAAGCTAAAATGCTAAACCCCAAAAAAACCTAAAAAAATCTTAAAAAAAATATAACATTTTTTATGTTAAAATCGCTACTTTTAGTAGAAAAAAAAAATTAAAAATTTTTTTTTTTTGGCTACTAAAAGTAGCGATTTTTTTTATAAAAAATATTAAAAAAAAAATTTTTTGTGTGTTTTTTAGCTATTTTTAGGCATTTTTTGTTTTGTTCACATTGGTTCTCGCGGTTCTCGCAATAAAGGGTGGTTCCTAACGGATCTTTGTCCTATATATATTGCGAGAACCAATGTGAACACAACCTAAAATATCTAAAAAACCTAAAAAAAACATAAAAAAATCTAACCCCCACCCCCCCCCCCCCCAAAAAAAAAAAAAAAAAAACTCCCCCCCCCCCCCCCCGAAAACCTAAACCCCCCTCCCCCACCCCCCAAGCTAAAATACTATAAACTAAACCCCCAAAAAACCTAAAAAAATAAAAAAAATCTAAATATTTTTAATATTTTTTAAGTTAAAATCGCTACTTTTAGTAGCAAATTTTTTTTTTTTTTTAAAAATAAAAAAAAAATTTTGCTACTAAAAGTAGCGATTTTTTTATAAAAAAAAATATTAACAAAAATTTGTGTGTTTTTTAGCTATTTTTAGGTATTTTTGGTTGTGTTCACATTTTTCTCGCGGTTCTCGCAATAAAGGGTGGTTCCTAATGGATCTTTGTCCTATTTATATATATATAGACCACCAAAAATTATGTGTATATAGTTTTGTGTATTTATTTGTATGTATTTAGAAAGTTATAAAAATACATACTAAACTAAATAGTTACAAAAAATACAAAACATAAAAATATTTGTAACTTGACAGGTATAAAAATGTACATATCCAAACTTAGACAAAATAAACGTTTAGAACCGACAAGCTAAATATATATTAAAGTGTATATATATAAAACCGACAAAAATAAGTTATATAAAAATATTAATAATTTTTATAGACTTAGTTTATATATATATATATATATATATATATTAGCTAGTCTTAAAAATATATTATATTTTTTAATTACATAATATATGTATTTTTACTATATAATAAAAATCCAAAAAGTTATTATTAAAAACCACTAAGTATAAAATACAAGTATACAAAGTAAACTTATACGTATAAATAAGTACACCTATATACTTAGTAAATACAAATAATTACAAGAGATATACATGTATAATTGTATACATACAAATACGGTATAATACCCAACTTAAAAGTATACAAGAAGTATATATACAAAGGTACATGAATACGTATAAATACATATATACATAAGACATGATGTGCAAATACTAGAATTTTATACATGTATATATATACAAGTACAAAGTTAAAATTATTGAATTTTAACAATTCATATATCTAGTAAAGATATACTACAATACATTTTTGAATATGTATATATACAATCAATAAATAGATATTTTAAAGATAATATATATATATACACACAATGTTTGATTTTATATTATGGAAATATATATATTCAAAATCATAACCTCATATACCTCGCGTAAGGTGCGATTACATATGAAGGGCTAGGCCCGTTCATACATTACAAAAACATATAAATATATATATAAAGGATATATATTATCCAACATATCAAAACAATTACAAGTCTAACTAATATTCAAGATGAGCAACTTGTACAAACACAAAAGTAGGCCCCAAGCTAAATGCTTAAAACTAAACCCCCAAAGAACCTAAAAAAACCTAACCCCCCTCCCCCACCCCCCAGAAACCTAAACCCCCCCACCCCCAAGCTAAAATGCTAAAAACTAAACCCAAAAAAAACCTAAAAAAAATATAACATTTTTTTTTAATATTTTTATGTTAAAATCGCTACTTTTAGTAGCAAAAAAAAAAAATTTTTAAAATTTTTTGGCTACTAAAAGTAGCGATTTTTTATAGAAAATATTAAAAAAAAAAAAAATTTGTGTGTTTTTTTAGCTTTTTAGGTATTTTTGGTTGTGTTCACATTGGTTCTCGCGGTTCTCGCAATAAAGGTGGTTCTCGCATGAACCTTACCCTATATATATATATATATAGGGTAAGGTTCATGCGAGAACCACCTTTATTGCGAGAACCGCGAGAACCAATGTGAACACAACCTAAAATAGCTAAAAAACCTAAAAAAAACATAAACAAATCTAACCCCCCCCCCCCCCAAATCTAAATGCTAAAAACTAAAACCCCTAAACAACCTAAACCCCCCCCCCCCCCCAAAACCTAAACCCCCCTCCCCCACCCCCAAGCTAAAATACTAAAAACTAAACCCCCAAAAAACCTAAAAAAATAAAAAAAATCTAAATTTTTTTTAAATATTTTTTAAGTTAAAATCGCTACTTTAAGTAGCAAAATTTTTTAAAATTAATAAAAAACAATTTTTTGGCTACTAAAAGTAGCAATTTTTTTATAAAAAAATTTGTGTGTTTTTTAGCTATTTTTAGGTATTTTTTGTTGTGTTCACATTGGTTCTCGCGGTTCTCGCAATAAAGGGTGGTTCCTAACGGATCTTTGTCCTATTTATATATATATATAGACCACCAAAAAATATGTGTATATAGTTTTGTGTATTTATTTGTATGTATTTAGAAAGTTAGAAAAATACATACTAAACTAAATAGTTACAAAAAATACAAAACATAAAAATACTTGTAACTTGACAGGTATAAAAATGTACATATCCAAACTTAGACAAAATAAACGTTTAGAACCGACAAGCTAAATATATATTAAAGTGTATATATATAAAACCGACAAAAATAAGTTATATAAAAATATTAATAATTTTTATAGACTTAGTTTATGTGTGTGTATATATATATATATATATATATATATATATATATATATATATATATATATATATTAGCTAGTCTTAAAAATATATTATATTTTTAATTACATAATATATGTATTTTTACTGTATAATAAAAATCCGAAAAGTTATTATTAAAAACCACTAAGTATAAAATACAAGTATACAAAGTAAACTTATACGTATAAATACGTACACCTATATACTTAGTAAATACAAATAATTACAAGAGATATACATGTATAATTGTATACATACAAATACGGTATAATACCCAACTTAAAAGTATACAAGAAGTATATATACAAAGGTACATGAATACGTATAAATACATATATACATAAGACATGATGTGCAAATACTAGAATTTTATACATGTATATATATACAAGTACAAAGTTAAAATTATTGAATTTTAACAATTCATATATCTAGTAAAGATATACTAAAATACATTTATATATATATACAATCAATAAATAGATATTTTAAAGATAATATATATATATATATATATATATATAGACACAAGGTTTGATTTTATATTATGGAAATATATATATTCAAAATCCTAACCTCATATACCTCGCGTAAGGTGCGATTACATTTGAAGGGCTAGGCCCGTTCATACATTACAAAAACATATAAATATATATATAAAGGATATATATTATCCAACATATCAAAACAATTACAAGTCTAACTAATATTCAAGATGAGCAACTTGTACAAACACAAAAGTAGGCCTAAATGTCTAACAAGATTAGAACACTTGTAGGATACGTTACGAACGCAGAACCAGACATCATCTAGAGATTTGCACGGAGCACAAATCTGTGAATTCATGTTTCTCCTTTTTCTTTAAACATTTTACAGTTTTAAACTCTCGGGGAAGGATACATGTTACAATTGGTATGGTTAAGCTAGATAATGAAAATATCATAGATCATGTACGAATAGGATGCGGGTAACCATTAATTACCAATTAAGCCGGGGAGCGAAAATGATAGATCTATGAAGTATGACGAGCTCCACTCTAAATGGCAATCATTTAGATCGTTAGAGTGCTTTTGTGTCCTATCTTTAAGCATGCGTGGAAATTCGTTTAGGCTTGGTTACTACCTATGTCGGCACATATATTAATATCCTTGCAAAACATTAATCATATTTCAAGTTTCATTAACGCTTTACATATTGAGTTTTCATTACAATACTTCAAATGTTTTAAAGATTCATTTGATTCAAAACTAAACACATGAATTCACCAACTTTTGTTGACATTTTCAAACTTAACATGTATTTCAGGTAACTAGTGGGCAACATTTGAAAAAAAAAAACGAGTTCATGGTGCCACTTTTGATGGACTTTGGTTCACATGTTGCGCCTTCGTGCGAAACATGGAATGCAAAGTCTTAGTTGTTTTTATGTAAACTTATGTTTTAATTTCAAACAATGTAAGTTACTTTCTTTGGTTGTTTTTCTTTTGAATAAACATGTAATGGTGTAAATTTGTTTAAGTAAATCATATGGATGAACATCTTACTATCTTTTATTTTAGTTGTTTATTTGGTTGAATGCAATGATTACCGCTCTGATCACACCTCGCACTTCCACTACAACCGAGTGTGACATTAACTTTTGAGAATCTTAAAATGCCCATCTCAAATGTATTATAATATTGTATAGATATTTTATAAATATTGATCAAAGTTTAAAACTTTAAATCAAATTGTGAATTAGGAGATTGATTGTCACACCCCCAAATTACCACATGCGGGTTTCACCGCAGGCGTGTGACATACCCGGATCTAGCCACTAATCATGTCAAACTAATAGTAAATAATAATAACATAATCATCATGTCTAATAAGAATAGTGTATTCCAAAATAAACGTTTCAAATAAAGTATGTATTCAGCGGAAGAAAAAGTAACTGTTACAAAACAGCCAAAACCAATATCAAATGTTCTCATCAAACAGCACGTCCCATGATACTTCTAGCTCTCCAGACTGCAAGTTCCAATGCACTGATGTACCTAACGACCTGCAAGCATGCAGAAGATTATCAACATAAAGTTGGTGAGTTCATAGTTTTGTTCAACGTAAATCATGTAAATGTTTAACTTTAAAGACATGTCAAGAAATAATAAACTCGGTACCGATATGACTGACTATGATTTTTGTGCCCTCATCAACGTCTATCAACATTGATACAAAAAGATTAAACTCCTTAGTTCACGACCGACTCCCCGAGTACGGTGTTAGGTTTGTGAAACCTAATAGCGCTACTAACTAATACCCCGTTGTCTTTCAGACAACTAGCTCGGTAATAAGTAAGGACTTACATGATAGATATTGAGTTTACCCACTGACATCGAAATTAAACTACAACATTTATTAAAAGCATTCCTTCTAGGAATAATTGTTTGTACCCCCGAGATGCATGCTTATGATAGAGTAGTGAACTCACCTTAGTTTGGTCGGTATGTGTTCATGTGCTTTTACGCGTTAATAAAGTGTTAGGTCCGTTACACGTAACCTAATGTACAATAAGTGTAAGTATGTATACATGTAGGGTTATGCAATACCCCGAGTGTCCAAACAACCAAGTGTTTAATGTGATCAGATCAACAAGTTTAACATTCAGTAACACACAGTGAATTTCTCTAGTTGGCGACATGTAGTGTGATTCCGAGAAACACGGACATCACACAATCATCGAGTTATAACTCGGATAGTTATACTCTAGATAAACTTGGATATATTGTTTTATTAATAACTTGGATATTATATATAATTAGAACTCCTTGTTCAACTCATAAACTCAGAACAAACATGTTAACTTATATAAACTCGGATCAATATATGTTAACATATATAAACTCGGATCAATATGTGTTACCAAACTCAGACCACCAAACTTGGGTACACAAGTAAATTCGGAACAATAGTAAACTCGGACACCCCTTTTCTTTAAACAAACTCAGACCATATATATGATACGTGGTTGAATAACGGTGCTCGTAATTGCATAACTTGATGTTTTTACATGGGTTTTAATTCCGAATAGCCTACTTTTAATTAAAATTGTGTTTTGCAGGTTTAGTGAAGTTTAAGGTGCTTTTTGGGAGCTTTACGGGTCACCGAGACGAAAAACGGACCACCGGAACACGAACTGGGTCAATCGGGAGTGAAATATGCGAAAAATGGAGAAACGGTGTTTGAAGCACCGTCGCCGACGTCCAAAGGGGCCGTCGGCAACGTCCCGTGGTTTATCTTGTCGCCTGAAATGTCCGTAGACAGGAGAAGAAGCTGTCGGCCAAGAGCAAGGTTTGCATGATGCGTCGCCGACGCCACCCTTGGCTGTCGGCGACGGCTTCTCTTTTCTTGCATCGCGAATTTTGTTGATTTAAGTGTTGGGAACGATTTTAAATGGATGGGGGCAATTGAATTCGGGAGTTACACACTGAATTGAGTTCGAAATTCATCTTGGAGCCATAATACATGATCTTCTTCAATCTCTAGCACCATCAATCATCCGAATCAACCGAATTCTCAATCAATTCATCATCATCATCATCATTCGCAAACCCTAGTTCATCCATTCCTCCATCCTCTGATCACCATCACTCACCAAAACCCTAACTATCATCCTTCCATTATTCTCCAAGTTTCAAGATGACCATTTTCAAGTTCTCAACATCCGGTGATCAAGTCTTTTGGATCATGCGCGACTAACTTCTTGGAGGTTTCACCCCGATGTAGACTTGTGTAAGATTTAGGTTTTATTATGTGTTGATGTTTGGTTTGTGACAAATTGAATTGCATTTGAATCTTTAGACAATTGTCCTACGTTTGTATTGAATTTACGAACTGTCGAGTGAATGATTAAATTTGACTTTGTGAAACGAATACACGTATTTATGCCTTGTCTTTTGATAGGATTTACAAGTCTAAGGTAACGAAGTGCATCGTAGTCCGTTGTCTAAAACATTGATAGCGATTGGCGTCTAAGCTTTGTGAATTTTGACCCGTTAATGAACTAATTCGATTAAACCAAATTAAAACGTGTAGTAACCCTAGGTCTTGCATTTGTTGAACCGGGTGTGAACCTTGTTATTCCATCTTATTTTATAATCGTCAATCAAGTTTTCTTGCAATCATTTGATTTCTAATAGTTAATTAGTCTAATCAACTTTGTTAATTTAATTCAATATCTTTTTAAACAAACAAAAGCCATAAAAATTAATCTAGTAATCTTCATAAATTGTGACAAACGTTTAAAATCAATCAAGTCCATTCACAAACCACATACTCTTCATGGTTCGACCCCTTACTACCACTCGCTATTTGTTAATGGTAATTTGGGTATATAAATCTTATCTTTGACCGGAGTGCGACACTCCGATCAAATTTTGGCGACGTTGTCGGGGAGTTCGTGCGCTTTGTGTTTGGATACTTGTTTGTATTTTTGTGATTAATTGTTTAAATTGCTTAGCTCTTTTTGTACTTTGTCTTTTTCCTTGTTACGCGGGTTGTGTTACTTGTGCAAATTACAGGTAGTGCATGCGTACACGGAATTCCGGGAGGACTTCACCGTTTGTCACACCCCAACCAATGGCGGAATCATCGGAGTGGGACTAGTTCGAGATTGCAAGAGACTTCATAAACCCTATTTGTGACAATTCTTAAATAATTCCCATTTCATTTCATAACTTCAAATTGTCAAATATTACATCAACTTAAATAGAAACAAGTTCAAAATAAAAATATCAAAATTTGATACAACATTTTAAACCTAACACGTCTAAATGTGTATCTAGGCATCGTTGCTACTTCATTTCATAGCAATCCTTAATCATCAACCTGTAACATGTTAAAAATACAATTCAATGCAAAAGCAAAGGCGAGTATACAAGTTTATGAATATGTATAAGTATAAAAGTTTAAAACGAATCCACATGGCAACTTAGTTTATACAAGATCAATATAACATGGCATGCAATATTTCTAGTCAACCCTCTGTTTACGCAAAATGATATAATTCAACATGACCACTAGTCTACGGGCGGTGTGTTACTCCTATAGCGCTATACATGTCAAATGGAGGCTCGTATAAAGCTAATGACTATAATACATCACATAAGTATGGTCCACGTATAAGCATCAAGTATCACAACATAGTATTCATGTATAAGGATTGTTTTCGTGCATTGCATAAAGAATAAGTTTAAGTGTGATTTAATAATGTAACATGTTACACCCCAAAAAGTGGTAAACATAAAAGGGGGTTGCGGGTATACTCACGGTTTTGCAAGTCTTCACTTGTGAATCCGCGAGTTAGTTGTTGTTGGAGGTAGGAACACCAAGTCCTTCTACACGAAGAAGCGAAGTGCATGAGTTTCGGAGATTAACGGTAGATTAGGGATTTAGGAATTTAAAACACAAGAACATATGTATACGAAAGTAATCATCCTTGAACACAAAGTACTTGTTTTGACACTATGAAACCTCAAGGGTTAATGTTTTCATGAGTGGTATACTCATTAGAATCGTACAAGTCTTATATCTTAGATGATGTTATTCTAACACTTTGAGGAATGAACACAAGTTCACCATCAATGTTTAAATATTGTATATTACATACATATAAGTATTATCTAGGTTATATATCATTATGTCCAATATTTCAAGCATGAGGTAGAAGATTACATCTTCATTTAGGTACCTCTAAGTATCATGGAAATCATGTAGGAGGTAGGAAGAACAAGCTTCCATTTAGGTACCTCTTATGGTTCACCACTACGCTTGATGTAAAAACATGCAAGGAGGGTCATGAACTATGAAAAATACAAGAATATAAACAACTACACTATTGAGAAATCATCAAGTAATGTGGGGATTTTATGTTGGACAACCCAAGTTAGTCCACAATCACACCTTCATCAAGCTTGAAACTTGAACATCACTTGTGGGTTAAAAACCCTAAACAAAACAGAATATATGTGAGGTTTAACCTCTGATTTTGAATGTCTCAACCTTGTTTTTAAGCCTAACTAATCATAGAAGTGGTTATAAGCATAAGGACATAGGTTTGAGATGAGAAAACTCAAGTTTGGTTAAGTTTAACAATGTGTTTGTATAAAACAGAAAGTTTCTTGCACTTATAACCCTTTTATGATGATGTTCCATCCTTGGTTTTCCAGGGAAAACCTATGGAAACATCTCTAGGGTTGTTCCAAGTGCTAAGAAGCAAGAAAGGATGAAAAAGATGGAAGATAAGTGAGGTTAAACTCACTTTTGCAACTTGAAATGTTTCTGACTTTTGCTACTGTTTTGCACCAGATTTTTGAGTGATTAGAGAGTGGATTAGTGAGTTTGTAAAGTGAATCAAGTTTGGGATTGAGTTGGGTTTTATAAAGGGTGATTAGGTGAGGTTTAGTTGGGTTATAAATGAATAAAACACACTAAAGAAACATAAAATTGACCAACCCATGAGCTGGAAATACGAATCTGCCAGATTGATGTCGTGGCGTCGCGCCAAAGCAAACGTGCCCTCCCGTCGCGCGACGCGACTGGTCAAGATTCCGGAAACAAGTTTGAATTTTGACGTTTTAGCCCCCTGAAGTTTATATTTGATGGTTTTAAGGCGTTTTAGGGACTATTTTTGACATATAAGCATAGTATAAAGGTAAATTAAGTATGATGAACCTAAACCAAGTATAATTAAGCATATGAATGTCGTATTTAAGTATCATTTATGATCAAAACACATTTTATGCATAAGTTTCACGTATTGGCAAGTTTAGCACATAGTTTCCAAGAATTACGAATAAGCATCAATTGTTTCACGAAATTGAATGTATGGCATGTATAAAGTATGTATAGTATGAATTTAACAAAATACAAGTTTTATTTATGATCCAAGTCTCGGATTTTACAGTGATTACAAAGAAAGAACGATTACAGGAACACAAGACTTCCAAAAATAGAAATACAAGTAAGACTTGCTATAAATGGAAAGTACGAAGAAGCAGGGTGTTACACCGTTTGTCTACGAACCAGAAATCGAGCGAGTTATAAGAAGGAACTTAGCAAGCCGGTAGAAACAACCATTGTTTCTAACCAAGTCACCCAAAATCCACAATCCACACCATCCATTGAATCCGATTCAATGGCACACCAAAATTCCAATCAACCAAACCTTAATCAAAACCAATTTCAATCCCGAGGAACCTTCCATCCCGCCCAACATATCCAACAAAATATACCTCAAGATCAACCGGGCGGTGGTAACAACTCAAGACCACCCATACCACCTTTTCAAAATCGAGGCCCAAATAATAAGCAAAGAACACCGCGAATGAAGATCCGTTCTATAAAATTGATGACTTGAAGACTGCCATCCCCGATGATGAACCGTATAGTGTTCCCGGTTACCAATCGCTGGAGCATGTGAGTATTCACTCGGAATACTCGGATGACGGGGGTAATTATGACGAACGTGTAGACGATGACGGTTGGGGGTATGTGAACCGGGACAACATTTACAACGCAAGGGGATTTGATGATGATGATGAGTTTGGCTATCAAAAAGCCAACTTTGTGGGGAATAACAACTATGGTTATGGGAATATGCGAAATGCCGGTTACGGAAACAACTGGCAACCACGAAACAACAACCAAAGGAACCGGAATGATGGGTACTACAATAATAACAACAATGGGAATCATAACCGGATTCCTCATTTTGTGGGAGGGGGTAATCAAGGTGGAAACCAAGGTGGGATCGAGGAGGTAATCGAAGTGATAACCGAAGACCAATTGATCAAGAAGTTGACGGTCCACGTCGGCGTCAACAACTTCCGAGGGGCGTTAATGACCGTTTTAGGCCGGTGGTCACCGACAATGATTCACCGATTGTTTGCGATAGAAGAATGTTCGATTGCAAGCCCCATTATATTAACATCCTCCCCACTTCAATGGGAGGACTAATGATGAACCGTATACCCATTTGGCGGAGTTTTCTACCATATGTAGTACGATTGGAGGACACGATTTCGCGTTGGAATAGGTGAAGCTTCGATTATTTCAGTTTTCTTTGAAGGATAAGGCGAAACAGTGGTTTCTCACACTTCCGGTGGGTAGTATTCGTACATGGGCTGAAATGCAACAGGTTTTTCTTTATGAGTATTATTCAATGGCAAAGACCGATGATGCTAGAGATGAAATTAGGTCTTTCCGCCAACTCTCGAGTGAACCATTACACGGAGCCTTCACTCGATACAAAGAATTAATCCGGAAGTTCTCACATCATTAAATTGAAAAAAGGGGAGTTGGTTAAATGTTTTGTGCGGGGGTTGGATGATGAGACATGGAACCACCTCGAGTCAACGAGTAATGGGACATTGTTGAGTAACCATGAAGACGACGATTGGGAATTTCTTGAGCGGATGAGCAAGAGGTCAAAGTCAAAAGAGTCGGCCGATAGAGCTAAGAAACATCCCGTTTCCGGATCACTTCCCAATCTCGATTCTAACTCGAAGGATCAGATTACTACTCTAGAATGGGAGTTAGCTTGTATGAAGAGGAAGGAGGTAAACGCGGTGCAATTCACGGTTTGTGAAGATTGTGGAGAGATTGGTCGTCGGACCGATCAATGTCAAGTGGGACCGGGTGACTATACCGAAGAAGTAAATCAAGTGTTCGGTGATCGGAAGAATAACGACATGAATTCAAACGCTTATCATCCCGGATTGAGAAACCATGCCAATTTCTGATATGGGAATGCCGCAAACCAAATGAACCTGAATTTTCAACCGGGTAACCAAAGCGGGTCATCATATCAAAATCGCGAAGGTGGTAATCAAGGGGGTTACCATCGTAATTACAACCAAGGGTACCAAGGTCGGGACAACAATTACCAAGGTGGGTACCAAAGGAATTACAACAACCAAGGCGGTAATGGAAGTGGGTCAAACAATCAAGCCGGTGGTGATGATTTGAGTGCTAAGATAGACGCCTTATTGAACGTGGTAAAGGAATCTAATAGTGACATCAAAGAGATGAAGAAGACAAATGAGATGAGAGATAAGTCGTATGAGGCATTGGCGAAACAAGTTGGGCAACTTGCGGAAGACGTGGCTCAAATGAGGGGAAGCATGGGGAAGCTTCCAAGTGACACCACGGTGAACCCTAAGCATCAAGGGTCGAGCTCAAAGAACACACGTGAGGTACCAATTAATAAAATATCTTTACGTAGTGGTCGAGTCATTGATAATGGTGTCAAAACACCATCACCCCAGTTTGTTGAATGGGTGGTGGAAGATGCTAGTGATGAAGAGGGTGAAGATGGTCAAACAGGTCAAAACAAAAATTATTCAAAACTTAATAATAACACACCCGTTGTGACCATCCCCATCCCGAAGGCTAAGGAAAAGGGTGTGGAGGTTAATACTGCCCCTTATCCCGAAGCATTGAAGGGACCCGTGAAGAAAGTTGTAAACAAAAGAAGTCCACAACAAGAAGAGTTGTTGGAAATTTTTAGATAAGTGAAAATTAATTTACCTCTTTTGGATGCAATTAAACAAGTACCGTCTTATGCTAAGTACTTAAAAGAATTATGTACTTAAAAACGAACTCACAAATTTCCTAAAAAAATAGATTTAACTGAAAATGTGAGTTCGATTCTTTCGGGTGCACTTCCACCTAAGCTCCAAGATCCAGGTGCGCCTATCATTTCAATTCAAGTAGGCGATTTTAAAATCAACCGGGCACTTTTAGATCTTGGTGCGAGTGTGAGCATTCTACCGGGTAGTTTGTATGATCAATACGAGTTTGGTCCACTTCAAACGTCGAACACCACCGTGGTGTTAGCTGATTTGACTCCTAAACTACCCCGTGGAATAGTCTCGGATGTGATAGTAAAAATCAAGGATTTTTACTATCCGGTGGACTTTCTAGTACTTGATTATGTGACCAAGGACCCAACCAAGAAACCTACGGTGATTTTGGGTCGACCGTTCCTAGCAACCGCAAACTCTCAAATTGATTGCAAAACGGGAACGGTTGACATGACATTTGGAAACCGAAGGTTGAGGTTACATGTTTTTTCGGGATTGACGAATCCTTCAGTTGATGATAAATGCTATATGGCAGATATTGTTGACAAGTGTATACCTCTCTGTGACACCATTGTAGATGAGGAAAACATAATGGAGGACTGTTCTATGTTTAACAGGTCACAGGTGGAGATGAATCGGAGCATATATGAGGAAGTGAAAAGTTTGGAGGTGCTTGCGGTAAAAGAGGGGAAACCGACATGGACGCACCAAGTGGAGAGCTTACCGGAAACCATTGACATGAAATTGAAATCGTCATTGGTGGAGCCGCCGGAAGTTGAGTTGAAGGTATTGCCAAAGCATCTTAAGTATGCTTATGCTGGTGAAGGCAACACGCTCCCGGTCATTATTGCATCAAATTTGACCGAGGAGAAAGAGGGGAGATTGATGAAGGTATTGGTCACCAATAGGGCGGCTATTGTGTGGACCATAGCAGATTTGAAAGGTATTAGTCTTTCAATAGTGATGCACAAGATCATCACTGATGACACCATAACACCCGCCCGTGATGCACAAAGGAGATTGAATCCAAACATGCGGGAAGTTGTAAAAAAGGCGGTGTTAAAATGGCTCGATGCAGGTATTGTTTATCCCATCTCTGATAGCTAGTGGGTGGGTCCTACACAAACCGTCCCGAAGAAGGCAGGTAACAAGTCATCAAAAATGACGCAGGTGAGGAGGTGGCTACCCGGCCGGTAACCGGGTGGCGTATTTGCATTGATTATAAGAAGTTGAATACCTCTACTTCCAAAGATCATTTTCCTTTACCGTTTATTGACCAAATAGTGGAAAAATTAGCCGTACAAAAAATTTATTGTTTCCTGGATGGGTATTCCGGATACAATCAAATTGCTATTCATCCGGAGGATCAACAAAAGACTACATTTACGTGTCCATATGGCACTTTCGCATTTAGGCGAATGCCATTTGGATTATGTAATGCCCCCGCTACCTTTCAAAGGTGAATGATGAGTATCTTTTCGGATATGGTGGGGGAGTCTTTGGAGATCTTCATGGATGATTTTTCCATTTTTGGGTCATCTTTTGAAACTTTCTTAGACCAATTAGAAAAAGTGTTGAAATGTTGTGTCGAAACTAATTTGGTCTTGAGTTGGGAAAAGAGCCATTTTACGGTTCAAGAGGGGATAGTGTTGGGACACGTGGTGTCAAGCCGTGGGATAGAGGTAGACCATGCTAAAATTAAAGTAATTTCTACACTAACATATCCCATGAGTGTTAAAGGCATTAGGTCATTCTTGGGACACGTGGGTTTTTATAGGAGGTTTATTAAAGGGTTTAGTGATATTTCAAAACCATTAAGTTACCTTTTATTAAAAGATGTACCGTTTGTTTTTGATGAAAAATGTAAGGATGCTTTTAACGTGTTGAAACAAAAGTTGGTTGAGGCCCCAATCTTGCAATCACCGAATTGGTCTTTACCATTCGAAATTATGTGTGATGTAAGTGATTATGTGGTGGGGGCCGTGTTGGGTCAACGGCTGGATAAGAAACTGGTTGCCATATATTATGCAAGTAAGACTCTCTCAGATACACAATTAAATTATACAACCACTGAGAAAGAGCTACGTGCGGTAGTATATGCATTGTATAAGTTTCGTGCTTATATATGGGGTACTAAGGTTTTTGTTTATTCTGACCATTCTGTAGTTAGATACCTCATGGACAAGAAGGATGCTAAGTCGAGATTAATCCGATGGGTTCTCTTATTACAAGAGTTCGATCTAGAAATCCGAGACAAAAAGGGAAGTGAGAATGTGGTTGCGGACTACTTGTCTTGGTTGGTAGCGGAGGAGGATTCTTCGCGTGTGGAGATTAAAAAGAATTTCCCAGATAAGCAAATCTTAAAACTTTCAATATTACCATGGTATGCTAATATAGTTAATTATTTGGTTACAGATGATTTGCCGGCTCATTAGGATAGAAGGAAGAGGTTGCCCTTCCTTTCTCAAATCAAATACTACACGTTGGAAGAATCAGACTTATTCAAGATATGTCCTGATCAAGTCATCAGAAGATTCATCCCGGACGATGAGATTCCTAGTGTCTTGATGTACTTGCATTCATTTTCTTGTGGGGGCCATTTCAGTGGTCACAAAACCGGGGACAAAGTGCTCAATAACAGCCTTTATTGGCCGACTATTTTTAAGGACGCATTTAACTTTGCTAAAAATTGTGTTGAGTGTCAAAAATTGGGGGGTATTTCTAAACGGGATGAGATGCCTATGCAACCGATCCTAATTGTAGATATTTTTTATGTATGGGGGATCGATTTTATGGGCCCATTCCCAAATTCGCATGGTAACGTATATATCTTAGTGGCAGCCGATTATGTGTCGAAGTGGGTCGAAGCGATTGCCACCAAGACAAATGACCATACCGTAGTTTGCAATTTTGTACAAACCAACATAATTTCTAGATTTGGGATTCCTCGAGTAATCATTAGTGATGGGGGATCTCATTTCAAGAACTTTAACTTTGGCAAACTATTGAAACAGTATGGTGTTGACCATCGAATTGCTACCCCCTATCACCCACAAACGAGTGGTCAAGTTGAAGTATCCAATAGGGAAATAAAAGAAATTTTGCAAAAGACCATTCGACCGGACCGAAAGGATTGGTCGATGAAGTTAAATGATGCTTTATGGGCTTATCGAACGACCCATAAAACACCTATTGGAACTACACCATACCGCTTAGTTTATGGGAGGAATTGTCACTTACCAGTAGAGCTTGTACATCGTGCATGGTGGGCTATTAAAGAAGTTAACATGAAATACGATGATGCAGGTAAAGAGTGGAAGTTAAAACTATGCGAGTTGGAGGAGCTTTGGGAGGAAGCATATGAGTGTGCCTCGAAATACAAGGATGGTATGAAGAGAGCACATGATGCAAAGTTGAAGCCGAAGGAGTTTTAAGTGGGTCAAAAGGTGTGGCTTTATAACTCAAGGCTTAAATACTTCCCCGGGAAGCTAAAGAGTAAATGGATGGGCCCATACATGATTACTCGGGTCGAAAAGCTTAGAGACGTTACTATCGAAGACCCGAAGGATGGGTCGAAGCAAACGGTTAACAGTCATCGTCTTAAACCGTTCCTAGATGGTAATGAAGAGAAAAAGGATGCGAATGTGGAGTTGGTAAGCTTCATGGTAAGCGTGCCAACCTATGAGGTCAACTGAAAGGACCAGTAACAATTTTTGTAGAGTTTTGTACATTTTATTTGTTTGTTTGAGTGTTCATTGTTATAATCGTTTTCGTTTCGTACTAACTCCCTTTGATGTGTGAAGTCCGGATATCACGAACGGGTCATGAAGATACAAGGTATGTTTTTAGACTTGTTTTTGTGTATTAGGGACAATACACGACTTTTCAGGGGGGTGGTAGGACCGTAAACGGTTTATTAATTTTGAAATTTTAACTTATAAAAATTTACAAAAAGATTTTTAATAATTTTTAGAAATTTTTATAGCATAGGGTTCCTTTTGTAAAAATTCATAATTTTCTCGTAATTTAAAAAAAAACATAAAATTTTCAAAAATAAAAAAATTGGATTTACAAGTGTCGTCGCCGACGGGTTCTAGAGAACCACCGTCGGGTAACATGAGCGTAGACAGGAAACCAAGCCATCGCCCACCCCCGCAATTTCCAGAGTGCGTCGCTGATGGAGGGGTCTGGCGTCGCCGATGGACCTCCTAAAGTCGGCCGACGCTGATTCTTGTTTTGCGCATAAATTCGAACCTAAACCCAATTTTTAAAATTCTAACTTATCTCAAACTTGTTTCCAACCACATATTTCACTCACATTCAATACCATCTGACCCACAAACCCTTTGCTACCACCAATTCTCTGCTGTACCTCTCTCATAACCCACCTTTCATCTTCATCTTCCTCAAAACTCTCAAGAACCCTAGAACTTCAACGTCTCATAACTTCTTCGATTCTCCACCAAATCAACTGATTTCTGAGCTATTTTGCTTAGTTTTTCAAGAGGAACAAAACCCCCATAGTAGTTTTTGTTGATTCTTGCTTATTTGCAAGATTTCTGGGAGTGAAAATTCGGGTTTTTGAAGGTGTTTGTCAACTCACTTGCTTTGCATCTTTTATTAGTTCTTCTTGTTCTCTTGCATTAAAGGTATGAAATTTCTTTTAATTTAAGCATGATTATCATATGGTACGTTGATTTCTTCTGAAATTTTAAACTTTTTGTTTAAGAGTAGGTTGTTTATTGCAACGTATGATGTTTTAGCTTAAATTTGAGGATGATTGTTGATTTGAATGAGTTTTGAACATGCTATAGCTTTAGTGAAGTGATTACACTAGTTATTTGCATGATTAAACAAAGACATGATGATTGAATATTGTTGAAATCATAAGGAATTATGAATAAACATGAAAAATTGATGCTTAGAAGATAAAATTTGCAGCTTTAAAAGTTTAAATAGGCGATTTTGCATCTAATTATTAATTGAAATTCATCAGCATGTGCGTTGTTTAAAGTTTGGGATTGTTTTGAAGATTGGGGTTGTATTAATTGTTCCTTTGTTTTGTGATTGTAGCCATGTTCGGAAGGAAGAGAACCAAGACTTCGAGGGAAGGTTCATCTTCAAGAGCCGGTTTGGGCTTTGGGTATATTCAAAAAAAGTGGGAGCAATTGAGTAATGTGGAGGAAGGTGACAGGCAGTTATACAGACAAGATTGGGCTTAGGAGGAGTTTAAAAATAGTCGATCAGCCTCCACGTGGAATGACAATAAAAAGAAACCTCAACAAGAAACTTGAAGCAAAGATGTGGAAGTGGAAAATGGTGTCGGGTGGTGTGACAACTTCTGTTCCGGAAAGGGTAGTTTGCGAGCGAGCGGTAAATGCTGAAGAGTTTCGTACGATAGGCATTACTCAAAAGTTTGAAGGGCTCGGTTGGGAGCGAGTGTTAGATTGGTGTGAGGGCATCACATCATGGGTTTATTTAGCTGCGGTGTATGAGTGGTTATCCACATTGAAGTTTGTCAACATGGATGGGCCAGCACCTACATGGCAACTGATCGGTAATATTGGTAAAAATCATATGGTCATGTCGTTTGAACACATGAATGCTATTGCTCGGTTCGATTCGCTAGGGGTTGAGGCATATGACTACTATGACCTTGATCATTTTTTGGATAACAAGATGAACACTGCTGACCCGGATGGTATGTTGGCGCCCGTGTTACCAGGATTGGGTGGAATGTCTGAATCAAGAAACGATTTGTCATTGGAAGGAAGTATACTTCAAGGTATATCATTGGAAAATGTGATGGTGCGGTTTGGAGACCGCGGGAAGGTTAAAGCACCTGATTGTCGGGTATTGCATGCCTTATTATATGGGTCGCCGAGGTTGTTGTAGCGACATGTAGTGATGATCAACACTTGGGATACAAGAGAGTCATGTACGAGGAAGATGATACCGTATGTGTGACTGCTCAGCGTCATGATTCTGCAACAAAATGCATTGCAGGCAGAATCATTATGGGTTTCTAAACCCATAGATCAGATTTGCTTCGCCTCGATGAAGCGCCACTAGAAGATTACGGTCAAAGTCTTTTGTCACCTGTATACGGCAGATGATGAACAAGGAAACAATTATCGATTTTCTGATCCGAGCGCGGCCCAAGAAGGTGCCGAAGATGAGGAGATGGCAGACGAAGAAGATGAAACCGAGCCCGCCGGTCCAAGGGGACCAAGACAAAGATATATGCGGCCACATCGATAACTATCCGAGGATGTGGCAAGATTTTTGACATGTAGGCGGGTACCATCGTATCCGAACTTTAAGTGCGGGCAACAAGCGGTTTACGACAATGTCTCCGCGGCCATTAGGGAGGGCCGGGAGTATGAAGAGAGGAGAAGAAACTGGGAACAAGAGTATCAAACCCAGTTGCAATCTCGTTGGGATATAGAGGATGCTCACCGGGCTAAGGTGGAAAAATATTGGGAGGATCAGCAGTTGTTCCAAGCTCAGCAACAATCTCAATCGGAGCTAATGGAACAACAGAGGATGCAAGAAGAGGCTCGAAGACGAGTGTGGGAGGAAGAACAAGATAGGCACCTAATCGAGCAAAACACAAGAAAAGACAATCGGTGGAGTGCCTTGTACATATCTCAAGAGTTGGCAATTAATAATGCCAAGGTCCTCCACGATCAAGAGCGACATCTGAGGGATTGGTTAGCTGGCCTCCCCTACGCAGAACATTCGGGATGGACTGACTATTCAAACCTTCCCGTTCCTCGAGGCCCCTCTGATCCATCGCCTCATTGGCCCGAGACAGTGGGGTCTAGCTGTGACAACTGGCACAAAACTGGTAATTTCGGTACAATTTAATTAATATTCAATATATTCAGTTATGTGCTTAAATGTCAACATTGGTTGATTACATGCTATGTCAACAATTCTGCAGAAAGCAGTCAGACAATAGAATTGGGGCCTAGGAGTAGGTCCAAAGTCTAAAATTCATTGAAACCCAAGAGTATATACAAGGGTTAACATATAGACTTTCCGGAAGCTAAAATACGCACTGAAAAGCACCCGAAACACACTCTAAAATGCTGAATTTCATACATTTTAGCAAAATTCAGCATTATAACGAGTTAGTGACATGTAAAAATATGACTAATTGATCCAGAATACTTTCCTAAGTGTCGGGAATTGAAAGTGTCACAAAAGAGTACTTAAAGGGCACTAAACGGTGCAATTTAGCACTTTAATGAACCGGTATCTAACCGAACAACCGAACATTACCCGAAACACCAAAATTATACTAGAAGCATTATTTTATTATTTCTGAGCTAGTTTTGATCACCGAACACCCTAACACACGATATAACATATCATACACATAAACACTAAACATTACACTTGAAATATAACTAATATGCATAACCTACCATCAAACTTACACTTTACCCCCCCCCCCCCTTCATATTTACGGTCACAATGGGGTGGCCCCCATAAAAATCCTTACTAGATCTTGCAAAATCCTACATGATCTTTCTTGATCTCCTTGGATTCATTAAGATATTATAAGATCTCTATAGATATTATGTGATCTTATGAAGATTGGATTTAGATCTTGTCTTGCACTATAAGAGAACATCACCATCAACATCTCACTTCATAACTCACCTTCTCCTCTCCCTCTCTCCCCCACGGCCGTGAGCCACCACCCACATCACCACCACCTTCATCTCACTTCCATCCATTCCAAGGTCATTACATGATGCAAGAAGGTGTCTAACGAAGTGTGGAGCTTGTGAATCTTGAAGGACCTTCTTCATTTGCTATTAACCAATCCACTTATCATCTACAACATCAAGTGTTCTTCCCTAGCCCTTGTGCTAGTTGTAAGCTTCTTATCATGTCACACCCCAAAATCCACAAGCGGAGTATCACCGCTTGTGGGCGTGACTGACCAGGATCAAGCCACCAATCATATTGAACAACGTAATTAAGTAAATAAAATCCAACCACGCAATATAATTGGTGTTAAAAAATGAGTTAACCAAATTCAAATTAAACAGCGGAATCATAAAACGTAAAACCAAAACATAAGTTCAAATAGGTTCATAAAGTTTAAATGTTTGACACAGGACTCAACAGTCCATGTCCCACAACGACCACTCCTCCCTGTGCAAGCTCCATAAGCACCTAACGACCTGCAAGGCATGTAACAAGGAGTCAACAACGAAGTTGAGCGAGTTCACAGTTGGTTGTTTGGTTTTAAAAGTTTGTTTTGAAAACCATAAGTTGTTTCGTACACCACGAGTTAACCAGTATCTCTGTTTTTCCCCAAACCATATCCATAATCAGTGGGGGGCTTCCCCATGTGAACCACTAGACCGTTACCATATCGACTACTGACGAAAGTAAGTTGTGCCCTAAGTCAATGTCTATCATCATTGACTGTTTGCCATGATCCATTAGTACACGCCCGTCCGACCGGCACGGTGTGAGGTTTGTCAAACCCTAATAGCGCTATTAACTAATGACTCGCTCGCCATCGGCCTCGGCGATTAAGTCGATATAAAATGTGGGACTTAATGATAGAGTTTTGTCTAGTAAGTTTTAAGGTTGTTGTCCTACCCAAGGAGGACGAACGTACGTATTCTACCCAAGGAGAATACGCAGGATCAATATTGGCATCCTACCAATGGAGGATGGCGGTACATATCCTACCCAAGGAGGATATGCAGGTTCCGTTTTAGTTTTTTAACCCATTCCCAACCACCGGGAATCCCATGCCTTAGAAGGAGTGTGAACTCACCTTTGGTTGCTCGGTTGAACTCTTAAAATAGCTAACAGTCAGGGTTGGTCAATCATGTCCTAATATGATTACCATTTAGTTTGTTAATAGTTTTAAATAAAACACAAAGTTCCTACACGCATCTATCACATAGCACGCACTCACGTTAACATTTCACGCCCATATAAACATCCCATCTGTACTCATTCAAAAGCAAACATACGATATTGCACATAACACTTTCATTGACATATAACACATTAGATCATTCTCAGATAACATACCCGACATTTAGACACGCAAATTACTACTTATGTCGTTTCAGCTTTAACATCCAAAACTGGGCTGTTTTCGGGCATTTGAATAAAATAGTTAACTTACTCCAAAAATTCCCAAACTTTTACAGAATGGTTAAAACAACCCAAATATTACTGTGTAAAAATATCGGGATCCAATTCATTACCAATATTTTATAAAAAATCATTTACCGGACTGCAATCAGATTCGTCACTTTCTGACTGTAGTCCATGGAATAATTCATTTAAAATTCATCGTAAGTCCGATTCATGAAATTCAAGTTGGAGCATTACAACGACATCAGTGGTCATCTACAGTACAAATTTCATGAGCTAATTCTACACAGATTTCAAGTTATGATGAAAAAATAACACACATTTTCTGCAGTAAAAACGCAGCTTTTGCTGCTGTACAAAATGGATCTTTAAAAATAGTAAACGACCTCAAAAAAATATGATTCTAATGCCATTTGATTAGTTTTTTGAAATCACATAATTTAGACTTCAGAAAATCAATTTTTCGATTTATAACGTTCCGTTTACAGCCAACTGAAGTTGGCTTTAAATGTTACTCAGCATGCTGTTAATCGCTTAAACGTTATTAAAACACGCACATATGATCACAACACCTTCTAACAAGTTCCATATGATGATCAACATCATATTATCAAGAAATCAACAATCAAGTGCCATGCATGTATTTAACAACATTATTTTAACAAGATTTCATCATATATCATCTTTATGTTTCAAGATTTAAGTGCAAGTCTTTTAGTGTTCTTGTGATTCATAACAATATATATCTTTTTAACAAGCAAAATAAGAAGTACAATTTAGTAGCAAGAGGCTTACAACTAGCTCAAAGGCTAGGGAAGATCACTAGAGAAAATGATGAAGAAGATGGTGAATGAATGCTAAAGATGAAGGTTCTTCAAGTTCTTCATACTCCAAGCCTCATGTAACACCTTCTAGTACTTGAATTGAGCTTGAACTTAGATGAAAGGATGGTTGTAAATGGTGGTGGTGGTGGTGGCGGCACCTCTAGGCCGAAAGGGAGAGAGAGAGTATGAGGGTGGTGGGTTGTGATGAAAGGTTTGGTTTATAATCTAATATCAAGATCTTCAAGGATTGCAAGATCTAGCCATATCTAAAGAATATCAAGTAAGATCTTATGGGATTTAGTGAGATCTTGCAAATATTGATGTGGGGCCATACCATGTGACCAAAAATATAAAGGGGGAGGGGGTCCAAGTGTAAATTGTAATGGTAAGTAGGTAACTTGTGGAAGTTAAGTGTTATATCTAGTATTTTATGTGTGTGATGTATTATGTAGTGTATTAGGGTGTTCGGGAACCATCACTAGTTTAAAAATAATAAAACAATGTATTTGGCAAAATTTTGGTGTTCCGGGTGATGTCCGGTTGTTCGGTTAGATACCGGTTCGTTAAAGCGCTAAGTTATTCCGTATAGTGTCTTTTATGTAACTATTTGTAACACTTTTAATTCCCAACACTTAGGAAAACATTCAGGACCATGTAGTCAATTTTCTGCACAATCATTAAGCACAATTTAATATTAATTAATCGTACGGATACATGTAATTATGAGGGTTGTCACATTCTCCCCCTGTTAAGAAAATTTCGTCCCGAAATTTAGCACATGGTTACTGAGGAAGCTAGTTAAGTTGCGTGGTTTCCTGGTTTTCCTGGGGTGTCACATCATCCCCCCGTTGGTTTGGAATTTCATCCCGAAATTCCGCAGTAGCTTCAGCCTCAGTATTGGTTGCACTTTTCTCAAACAACTAGGGATACTTGAGTTTCATTTGGTCTTCTCGTTCCCATGTATACTCTAGGCCACGACGAGAGTTCCAACGAACTCGAACAAGAGGTATTCTGGTACGCTTGAGAACCTTAACATCTCGATCAGTAATCTCTACTGGTTCCTCGACGAATCGCAGCTGATTGTCGATAGTGAGCTCCTTGAGAGGAACTATGAGGGTCTCATATGACAGATACCTCTTCAGATTCGACACATGGAAAACATTGTGAACTCCGCTGAGTTCTGCCGGTAGATTCAGCTTGTAAGCGACTTTGCCAATTTTCTCAATGATTTCGAATGGTCCGACATAACGCGGATTGAATTTGCCTCGTTTGCCAAAATGAACTACACCTTTCCAAGGTGAGACTTTTAGTAGCACTCGATCCCCAATCTGGAACTCGAGTGGTTTTCTCCGCTTATCAGCATAGCTTTTCTGACGGTCGCGAGCTGCCGCCATTCGTTGTCGTATCTGAGCAATCCTCTCGGTTGTATCTACTACAAGTTCTGGGCCAGTGATTTGACTGTCGCCAACCTCTGCCCAACAAAGAGGTGATCGGCACTTCCGTCCGTACAATGCCTCGAACGGAGCGGCCTGGATACTGGTGTGGTAACTGTTGTTATACGAAAACTCCACTAACGGGAGGTGTTTTTCCCAGCCATTACCAAAGTTGATTACACATGCCCTAAGCATGTCTTCAAGGGTTTGGATGGTGCTTTCAGATTGCCCATCCGTCTGTGGATGATATGCCGTGCTCATATCTAATCGAGAGCCAAAGGACTTGTGCATAACTTGCCATAATTCAGATGTAAAACGTGAGTCACGATCAGAAATGATGGAGGTTGGCACTCTGTGCCTTGATGCTACTTCCTTTAGGTAGACGTCTGCTAGAGTAGAAAACTTATCCATTTCCTTGATAGCCAAGAAGTTTGCAGACTTAGTCAATCGATCCACTATCACCCAAATAGTGTCATTTCCGCGTTGAGATCTAGGCAGGCCAGTAACGAAATCCATGGAAATTTGCTCCCATTTCCATGTCGGGATCTCTGGTTGTTGGAGTAGGCCTGATGGTTTCTGATATTCAATCTTGACTCTCGCACAAGTCAAACATTTACTGACGTAGGTTGCTATGTTGGCTTTCATGCTAGGCCACCAATACGTAGTCTTGAGATCGTGGTACATCTTATCCGAACCAGGATGTACCGAATAACGAGACTTGTGTGCTTCATCCATCACAAGCTCGCGTAAGTTTCCGTAAAGTGGAACCCAGATGCGCCCGTTTACATAGTAGGCGCTGTCTTCCTTTTGTTCTAACCGTTTCCTTGATCCTCGTAGGGACTCTGCCCTGTTGTTCTCTGCTTTCAATGCTTCAACCTGAGCATCTCGTATCTGAGTAGGAAGACTAGATTGGATGGTAAGTTGTAACGCTCGCACGCGCTTAGGTGTAGTATCCTTCCAACTGAGGGCATCGGCCACAACATTGGCTTTGCCCGGATGGTACTTGATCGCACATTCGTAATCATTCAAGAGCTCGACCCATCGACGTTGTCGCATGTTTAAATCCTTTTGCTTGAAGATATGCTCTAGACTCCTGTGATCGGTGTAAATGGTGCACTTGGTACCGTACAGGTAATGTGTCCATATCTTAAGTGCGAAAACAACTGCTCCCAATTCCAAGTCATGTGTAGTGTAGTTCCTTTCGTGAACTTTAAGTTGGCGCGATGCATAGGCAATGACCTTGTCACGTTGCATCAACACGCAACCAAGTCCTTGGATGGAAGCGTCGCAATAAAACACAAAATCATCTGTGCCCTCGGGCAATGAGAGGATAGGCACGCTACAAAGTCTATCTTTTAAGTGCTGAAAAGCATATTCCTGTGCATCATCCCAACGATAGGTGACACCCTTCTGAGTTAGCGAGGTGAGAGGTTGCGCAATCCTAGAGAAATCCTTGATGAATCTTCTGTAGTTGCCCACCAAACCCAAGAATTGGTGGATTTCTGTTGGTGTACGGGGTGCAGGCCAGTTCTTGATCGAGTCTACCTAGGATGGATCAACATGAATCCCATCCTTGTTTACCACGTGGCCTAGAAAGTGGACTTCGTGAAGCCAGAAGTCACATTTCGAAAATTTGGCATACAACTGCTCTATTCGAAGAAGTTCCAAAATAAGCCTCAGGTGTTGCTCGTGTTCTTCCTGACTCTTCGAATAGATCAGGATGTCGTCGATGAAAACTATGACAAACTTATCCAGGTAAGGTTTGCACACTCGGTTCATGAGATCCATGAAGACCGCAGGTGCATTCGTCAATCCGAAAGGCATAACCAGAAACTCATAATGCCCATAACGAGTCCTGAATGTTGTTTTAGAGATATCCTCGTCTCGGACTCTCAGTTGATGGTAACCTGATCTTAAGTCAATCTTGGAATAGAAACTCGACCCTTGCAACAGGTCGAATAAGTCATCAATGCGTGGAAGAGGATAACGATTCTTCACGGTCACCTTGTTGAGTTCGCGGTAGTCAATACACATTCTGAAGGTACCATCTTTCTTCTTCACAAATAACACTGGAGCTCCCCAAGGCGAAGAGCTAGGGCGAATAAAACCCTTGTCCAAGAGCTCTTGTAGTTGCAAGGACAGTTCTTCAAGTTCTGATGGAGCTAGACGATAAGGTGCACGAGCTATTGGTGCTGCTCCAGGAGCTAGCTCGATTTGAAACTCGACTTGTCGATGAGGCGGAAGACCAGGTAATTCCTCAGGAAATACCTCAGGAAAGTCGCGCATAATAGGAATGTCTTCTGTCTTCTTTTCCTTCTAGGATGTATCGAAAACGAGGGCTAGGATAGCAGTGTGGCCTTTTCACAACCACTTCTGGGCCTTAAGGAAAGAGATGATGCCCACAACAGCACCACTCTTGTCGCCACGAATCACGAGAGGTTCTTCACCAGAACGAGGGATATGGACAATCTTCTCGTTGCAAAGAATTTCCGCTTGCTGATGAGATAACCAATCCATCCCAATAACAACGTCGAAACTACCCAGAATGATAGGAATAAGATCGATAGAGAAGGTCTGACCAGCTAAGATGAGGTTACAACCCTTAACTATGTGTGTGGCCTCTAAACTTTTACCATTTGCTAGCTCTACCATGTGTTTGGTGGTCAAAAGTGTTGGAGTGCGCTTAAGCATTTGACTAACCTTTAAGGACACATAACTAGTATCGGCACCCGAATCGAATAAAACAGTAACAAAGAAATCATCTAGAAGAAACTTACCCATCACCACGTTGGGATCGTTCCTTACATCACCCTGACCCAGCACGAAAACACGTCCCCTGGCTCCATTGCCATCATTGTTTCCCCCATTATTGTTTCTGTTCCCCTAATTGTTGTTGTTGTTCTGTTTCTGGTTCAACTAGGGGCAGTTTCTCTTGAAGTGACCTTCAGCACCACACTGATAACATCCCCTGTTACCCTGTTGTTGCTGCTGCAGATTCTGTGGGGCTTGTGGCTGCTGTTGATGATTCTGATTCACAGGACGTGAGCTCCTGCAATCCTTGGCTTCATGAACCAGCTTGTTACATCTCTGACAACGACCCTTGTTGCACGGCCCGCTGTGGTGCAAATTACATCGATTGCACTTAGGGTGATTTCCCCTGTATCCACCCTGACCTTGATTCCCAAAAGACTGCTGACTGGGGCTCCTGTACTCATCTATCTTTCACTGCTGGGACTGAGACTGAACTGAAGTAGAACCCTTGCCCAAATTTCCATCCCACTTACGCTTGTTATCACTGGGAGCATCAGAAGTAGTAGTAGCGCTAATACGCTTGGGCAGCTTGTTTTGCTCAACTGCCTGATCAGTGAGACGATGAGCCAACCGGATGATTTGCTGAATGGTGCCAAGATTAGCTGAGGTCACGTGGCTCTGAATTTCTGGAACTAAACCCTTAAGGTACAGCTCGATACGCTTGATAGGAGGATCCACCATAGTAGGACACAAGATAGCTAATTCGTTCGATCTCTTTGTGTATGCCTCGATTTCAGACCCCATCATCTTCAAATTGAAAAATTCCACCTCTAGCTTGTGAATGTCGTCACGACTACAGTACTCTTCTTTGATCAAATCTTTGAAGTCGTTCCATTGGGGTGGCATTAGCAACCGCCAGCCCTAGCAGTTAAACCTGTGCTTTCCACCAGGTTAACGCAGCACCTTCGAGTGTTCCAGTAGCAAATTTCACCCTACGAGCTTCAGGGCATTCACACATCTCAAAAACAGACTCAATCTTCTCGAACCAGTGAAGAAGACCTACAGCTCCTTCTGTGCCGCTGAAAGTACTAGGTCGGCAATCCATGAATGTTTTGAACGTACATACGGGAGGCTGAGCATGTTGGCCTGTTGCGCAAGAATAAAAGATAAGGTTAAGCACAAGAGTTGGTTCGCGAGGGTAGGATCTAAACGTCCTAAGATGGGTTGATATGGCAGGTTATACCTCCTGCAGGGACAGCTGCGAGTGCCTCAGCCACTCGTTCGTTGATTAGAGCCGTCAGCTGGGCTTGAGTCAAGTTCAAACGTCCACTCATGATCTTCACAACGAAGCAACGTAAGTGAGAAAAGTGTCGTGAAAGTGCGTAAGCGTGGGATGACAGAATAGAGTAAGCACACCAGGTTCAAATAGCAGTTATCACGTTAACTAATGCACTATGTGAACTATCAAACAGACAATATAAACATAAATCATACCACCTATTGTGTCGAGTCTTGCATGTGGAGCGAAGCGTCGTTGTGGATCGTTGAGCACAGTACAGGTTATAGTCTGGTTTTGTCAAAAATCTTTTCCCGTTTTAAAACCAAGTTCACTATAACCAATGGCTCTGATACCAATCTGTCACACCCCCAAAATCCACAAGCGGAGTATCACCGCTTGGGGGCGTGACTGGCCAGGATCAAGCCACCAATCATATTGAACAACGTAATTAAGTAAATAAAATCCAACCACGCAATATAATTGGTGTTCAAAAACGAGTTAACCAAATTCAAATTAAACAGCGGAAGCATAAAACGTAAAACCAAAACATAAGTTCAAATAGGTTCATAAAGTTTAAATGTTTGACATGGGACTCAACAGTCCATGTCCCACAACGACCACTCCTCCTTGTGCAAGCTCCATAAGCACCTAACGACCTGCAAGGCATGTAACAAGGAGTCAACAACGAAGTTGAGCGAGTTCACAGTTGGTTGTTTGGTTTTAAAAGTTTGTTTTGAAAACCATAAGTTGTTTCGTACACCACGAGTTAACCAGTATCTCTGTTTTTCCCCAAACCATATCCATAATCAGTGGGGGGGCTTCCCCATGTGAACCACTAGACCGTTACCATATCGACTACTGAAGAAAGTAAGTTGTGCCCTAAGTCAATGTCTATCATCATTGACTGTTTGCCATGATCCATTAGTACATGCCCGTCCGACCGGCACGGTGTGAGGTTTGTCAAACCCTAATAGTGCTATTAACTAATGACCCGCTCACCATCGGCCTCGGCGATTAAGTCGATATAAAATGAGGGACTTAATGATAGAGTTTTGTCTAGTAAGTTTTAAGGTTGTTGTCCTACCCAAGGAGGACGAACGTACGTATTCTACCCAAGGAGAATACGCAGGATTAATATTGGCATCCTACCAATGGAGGATGGTGGTACATATCCTACCCAAGGAGGATATGCAGGTTCCGTTTTAGTTCTTTAACCCATTCCCAACCACCGGGAATCCCATGCCTTAGAAGGAGTGTGAACTCACCTTTGGTTGCTCGGTTGAACACTTAAAATAGCTAACGGTCAGGGTTGGTCAATCATGTCCTAATATGATTACCATTTAGTTTGTTAATAGTTTTAAATAAAACACAAAGTTCCTACACGCATCTATCACATAGCACGCACTCACGTTAACATTTCACGCCCATATAAACATCCCATCTATACCCATTCAAAAGCAAACATACGATATTGCACATAACACTTTCATTGACATATAACACGTTAGATCATTCTCAGATAACATACCCGACATTTAGACACGCAAATTACTACTTATGTCGTTTCAGCTTTAACATCCAAAACTGGGTTGTTTTCGGGCATTTGAATAAAATAGTTAACTTACTCCAAAAATTCTCAAACTTTTACAGAATGTTTTAAACAACCCAAATATTACTGTGTAAAAATATCAGGATCCAATTTATTACCAATATTTAAAAAAAACATTTACTGGACTGCAATCAGATTCGTCACTTTCTAACAGCAGTCCACGGAAAAATTCATTTAAAATTCATCGTAAGTCCGATTGATGAAATTCCATTTGGGGCATTACAATGCATCAGTGGTCATCTACAGTACAAATTTCATGAGCTAATTCTACACAGATTTCAAGTTATGACGAAAAACATATCACACATTTTCTGCAGTAAAAACGCAGCTTTTGCTGCTGTACAAAACGGATATTTAAAAATAGTAAACGACCTCAAAAAAATATGATTCCAGTGCCATTTTATTCGTTTTTCAAAAACACATAATTTAGACTTCAGAAAATCAATTTTTCGATTTATAACGGTCCGTTTACAGCCAACTGAAGTTGGCTGTAAATGTTACTCAGCATGTTGTTAATCGCTTAAACGTTACTAAAACACGCACATATGACCACAACACCTTCTAACAAGTTCCATTTGATGATCAACATCATATTATCAAGAAATCAACAATCAAGTGCCATGCATGTATTTAACAACATTATTTTAACAAGATTTCATCATATATCATCTTTATGTTTCAAGATTTAAGAGCAAGTCTTTTAGTGTTCTTGTGATTCATAACAATATATATCTTTTTAACAAGCAAAATAAGAAGTATAATTTAGTAGCAAGAGGCTTACAACTAGCTCAAAGGCTAGGGAAGATCACTAGAGAAAATGATGAAGAAGATGGTGAATGAAAGCTAAAGATGAAGGTTCTTCAAGTTCTTCATACTCCAAGCCTCATGTAACACCTTCTAGTACTTGAATTGAGCTTGAACTTGGATGAAAGGATGGTTGTAAATGGTGGTGGTGGTGGCGGCACCTCTAGGCCAAAAGGGAGAGAGAGAGTATGAGGGTGGTGGGTTGTGATGAAAGGTTTGGTTTATAATCTAATATCAAGATCTTCAAGGATTGCAAGATCTAGCCATATCTAAAGAATATCAAGTAAGATCTTATGGGATTTAGTGAGATCTTGCAAATATTGATGTGGGGCCATACCTTGTGACCGAAAATATAAAGGGGGAGGGGGACCAAGTGTAAATTGTAATGGTAAGTAGGTAACTTTTGGAAGTTAAGTGTTCTGTCTAGTGTTTTATGTGTGTGATGTATTATGTAGTGTATTAGGGTGTTCGGGAACCATCACTAGTTTAAAAATAATAAAACAATGTATTTGGCAAAATTTTGGTGTTCCGGGTGATGTCCGATTGTTCGGTTAGATACCGGTTCGTTAAAGCGCTAAGTTATTCCGTATAGTGTCTTTTATGTAACTATTTGTAACACTTTTAATTCCCAACACTTAGGAAAACATTCAGGACCATTTAGTCAATTTTCTGCAAAATCATTAAGCACAATTTAATATTAATTAATCGTACGGATACATGTAATTATGAGGGTTGTCACATATCACTTGTTGTTACTTCATATTTTGATGGCTAAAAAAAAGATGATGAATATTGTTAATCTTGAAGAACACAAAAGAACATGATCATGATACTTTAACATAGGCTTAAATACATAAGAATACATGTAAATGATGATGATTTGCTTCTTGATGAATGATGATTTGTGTTAGTGATGTTAGACATCATAAGAAACCTACTAGATTGTGATTAAACACATGATCTAGTAAGTTAAACTGGTGATCTTGTGAAAGACCAAGATCATCATGCTTTATGTCTTCATGAACTTGAATGATGAAATTGATTTTCATATGTAAAGGTGAATTAAACAAAATACAAATCTTAAATAGATGATTACAAAAATAATTTTCTCAAGAAACCAAGTTTATTTATGAGATTTACAAAGTCATGGTTTCTAAATAAACTAGTCATATTTTTAGTGTTTAAACAAGACTAGGAACATGATTGTAACAAGAAAAATACAAGAGAAATATTTTTAGAAAAATCAACTTACAAGTTGTAAATGACTAAATCTTTTAATAAAGTGATTTACAAACAAATAACCATGTTTTTAAGGGTAACTAAACCTACTAAATAACATGGTAAGTTACTACAAGTTTTTACAAAAACCTCAAGTTCATGATGTAGTGTAAATCACTTGATTTTGGCACTTGGTAAGTGTTGAATGATTTGTTGATTGTTGTGATAATTTCAAAAGAAAATAAACACATGTTTTGAAAACATCGGAAACCTCCATTTTTAGGGGAAACTATGTCAAAATTTCTATAGAATTTTGACACTTAGAAAAATATAAGTTTGGTGAAACTTATTCCCTAAAAACTCACCTAAAAATATTTACCAAGGTCTCCCTAATTTTTATGTAAACTTCAAGTTAAGAAATGATGATTTCTTCAAGATAAAAATTGATATTAAGTATGTATATTTTTGAGGAAAATATATATATTTATTGGTCACCAAATTTTGTGCTAAGTGTATGTAATATGTATTGTATGTAATAGTGTATTAGGACTTGAAAATACACTAAATACTCCCAAGGAGTAGAAATACACAAAAATACACATACAACACGCTTAGACAAATACAAAAACATATATTTATGAAAAATACATAACTCGGGTGAAAAATACAAGACACTTATATTTATTTTTGAGAAAATAATATAAGTAAGATACATAGTTAAAAATATAAGTTATTTTTAACAACAAAGAACAAATACATAAAAGATGGTGATTTGTACTTGTGCGATACAAGTCTAGTGACTAACGTTAACAAAACACGTATAGGTCACGGAGCTATAAAAACCAACCGGTGAAGTTTACGGCGCAAGATACGCAAAGTTGTGAGTTCATGTCCCCCTTTTCTTTTAACTGTTTTCAGTTTTTATAACTTCGGGGGTGAAATACATGTTACAAATGTTTCGAACGTTTACAAATGGTATGCGGGATACAAAACTAAGGAATGACACAAAGATCATGTGACGAATAGGGTACCATAAGCACCATTAATCAACGTATACATTTAGACCGCGGAACAAAAGATTAGATCTAATGGGTTTCAGGCAACCCTACTCTTGGCCTACTTCTACCAATGAGTGCTGCTATGTCTCAGTCAAACTCGACAAAAATGCCTAGGTTTGGTGGCTTCCTATGTCGTGACACATGTTAGTGGCCTTGCAAACCACTAGCGATCTCATATTACTTACATTCACAGTACTCGGTTACATATACGTTTTACAAGATATATACCATGTTTTCATTCAAGTATAAAACATTCTATACAAATACTGCATGAACTCACACCAACATTATGTTGACGATTTTCCAAAAACTCACATGTATTTCAGGTAACTAAAGTGGATGTGCGTGCGGTCATACTCTTGCTCTTGGATGTTGTTTATGTTGTTAGCTATGTGTATCAAGACTCCGATGCCGTTTTGCTGGGTTTGGTTGTTATGTCCCACTCCGTGTGGTGATATAAGGACCAAAACCTTTATGTTTGTCTTTAAATAAAGTTGTAAACTTTTCAAACAATATGTTGTCTTGTGATGTAAACACTTAACCTATGTTTTCATTTATGTAATGTTTGGCATTTGGAGTTGTTTTTACAAGCATGTAGTATGTTTACCAATCGTATGCAATGAAAACCTTTCAAGATCACACCTCGTGCTTCCGCCTTAGAAAGGGGTGTGACAGATTGGTATCAGAGCTGCGATTTTAGTGAACCAGGATTCCTTCTCGAGTCTAGACTACAATCTTTAGGATCCTTTCACGAAAACAATTTTTTCAAAGAGTTTTCATTGCATAAAACTTTCCGCGACATCCACTACCTGAAACTGTTTTCAAAGAGTCAAGTAAGGACACTACGGGACTGAGGGTGCACTAGAGTAGCACTTGTCTTTGACTAGAAATTACTTGCAACTATGTGTGATAATTGATATATACATATACTAGAAATAGAATATCTCAGGTACCCATGACTTTACCTGAAAGCAATGGCCTATCTGAAGGAATTGATACAAGGATGAAACGAACTATGCGGACTGTGCAAGGAGTTACGTAATTATGGATGCATACATAATTATGGAATTTAGTGCACAGAAACCACAGCAAGTCTTGTCACGTATCAGACGGGGTTCCTTCAATACAAGAAAAGGTCAAACATGAATACCCTCACCCCTCCTCCAGCCTATTAAATACTCTTTTGGAGTAATGAATTAGGGTATAAAGACAAGAACCGCCAATGTGAGGTAAGATATTTTGTCCTTTACATATATTAAACTTGTACTTTGGGGAGATGTAACCCTTATGCATTTTGTTTACTTCGTAAACAATGGTGTAACAAGTTGTTCTGATATGTGTAAAGACTCGGTGAATATCTTATGACACATCAGTATTTATCTATTTATGCATGCTTGCTGTATGAATTGATTTATACGTTTGGCGGATTGTTTGATATCACTTATGTGGTATATGCCTGTGTATATATACTACTACTGCCTGGTATGACGATATCAAACAAATGTCTAACCATGTGCGTTGTGTTCTGACAGAATATGGCACCTAGGAGAGCTGTGAACAACCAAGATTCCGATCAACCCCCTCCTCATCTTCTACCGAGGACCGCTGAGGAACTGAACGCCCTACGGGAGGAAAGGATCTCCGCAGCTATCGCCCAATACGAGGCGAACCGCACCGAACAAAGTGGAGGACCAAGCAATGCTAGGGGTAATGGACAGGGAGATACGTCTGGAGGAAACACAGCTCAAGGCTGCACTTTCAAGCAGTTTCTCGACTGCAAGCCGCTGAACTACGATGGCACGGGAGGTGCAGTGGCTTTTGTACGCTGGACAGAGATGACTGATACCACAATCCGTATGAGCAAGTGTACCACGGATCAGCGAGTCACTTTTGCTACGGGGCTGTTTGTTGATGAAGCTTTGACTTGGTGGAATTTGCAAGTCCAGACTCTGGGTGATGATGTTGCGTACGGCATGACATGGGATGAACTAAAGGAACGAATGAGAGAGAAGTATTGCTCTCGTGCTGAACTTCAAAGATTGGAGACTGAGTTCTGGCACTTGACCATGGAGGATGCTGACATTACTGGTTATACTCGAAGGTTCCATGATTTTTCAAGAGTGATCCCTTACATGGTGACTCCTGAATTTAAGCGCGTTGAACGCTACAGTTGGGGACTGGCCCCAGAGTTTCGCAGCATGGTAGCTTCGGCTAAACCTGCAACGATCACACATGCTGTAACTCTGGCTATCAGCCTTACTGAAGATGCTGTCCGTATGAAGAAATTATCACTGAACCCTACTGAGAAGACCGAGACGCATGCTGAGTCGTCCGGTGACAAGAAAAGAAAACATTTAATCTGAACCAAGCAACCCGCAGCAACAACAAGGGTTCGAACAACAAGAAGCGCGATACTAACCCACCTATGGAGGCAAAAACCTTCGCGGCTGCAAACGATACAGGAACTAAGAAGTATCAGGGCACTCTGCCCAAATGCAACCGCTGTAACTTTCACCACATGGGAAACTGTCGCATTGGGAGATGCGAGAAATGCGGGAAGTCAGGCCACCATACCGAGGATTGCTGGGGAAAAGGTATTGGAGGCCGCAATGGTAATGGTAATAGGAATGGAAATGGCAATGGCAATGGTAACCGGAATGGTAATGGAGCTGGGCAAAACCAAGGATGCTTTGGTTGTGGAAGCAGAGATCATTTCAAGAAAGATTGCCCAAGGGAGAACAATGCTCAGGCTCGAGCATTTGTGATTGGAGCAAGGAACGCACGCGAGGACCCTAATGTGGTCACCGGTACGTTTCTCGTTAACAATCACTTTGCATCCATATTATTTGACACTGGTGCCGATTATAGCTTCATGGCTGTGGAATTTAAACGTATGCTTGGAATAGAATATAGTAGATTAGATATTCCTTATTCCATAGAACTAGCCAATGGTAAACTTGTTGAATCAAGCGAAGTTGTTAGAGGTTGCACATTAGAACTTGGTGAGCAAAGATTTAGCATCGACCTCTTACCCATTCAATTGGGTAGCTTCGATGTAGTGGTCGGAATGGACTGGTTATCCAAGAACAAAGCTGAAGTTGTTTGTCACGAGAAAATCATTCGCATCCCTCTGGCGCATGATGAAACTCTCGTCGTGCATGGAGAAAAATGAGACGCGCCTCTGCGAATCATCAGTTGCATGAAGGCGCAGAAGTGATGAAGGAAAGGATGTGTTGCTTTCCTAGCGCACGTTGTAGATAAGAAGGATGAGGAGCCGAAACTCGAAGACATTCCGGTGGTAAAGGAATTCTCTAATGTTTTTCCCGAAGATCTGCCAGGATTACCTCCGCAACGACAAGTCGAATTCCATATAGACTTGGTTCCAGGAGCCGCTCCTGTAGCCAAGGCACCCTATCGGCTTGCACCATCCAAAATGCAAGAATTATCTACACAACTCCAGGAGTTGTTGGATAAAGGATTCATAAGGCCCAGCTTCTCACCTTGGGGAGCTCCAGTATTATTCGTGAAGAAGAAGAAGGATGGAACTCTGCGGATGTGTATCAACTATAGAGAGTTGAACAAACTCAGAATCAAGAATCGGTACCCCCTACCGAGGATTGATGGCCTATTTGATCAGTTGCAAGGATCGAGTTACTATTCCAAGATCGACCTTCGATCTGGATACCATCAGTTAAGGATTCAAGAGGAAAGCGTACCAAAGACTGCATTCCGAACGCGTTATGGGCATTACGAGTTCCTTGTGATGCCATTCGGACTGACGAACGCGCCAGCGGTATTTATGGATCTGATGAACCGCGTATGCAAACCATATCTTGATAAATTCGTAATTGTATTTATCGATGATATCCTGATTTACTCACGAATGAGAGAAGAGCACGAGCAACATCTCAGAACCATCCTGGAACTACTGAAGAAAGAGAAACTTTATGCAAAGTTTTCAAAGTGCGAATTCTGGATTCGCGAAGTACAGTTTCTTGGTCACGTTGTGAATGAGAAAGGCATTCATGTAGACCCATCCAAGATTGAAGCAATAAAGAATTGGGAAGCCCCCAAAACCCCAACTGAAGTTCGACAATTTTTGGGCTTAGAGGGCTATTACCGACGGTTTATTGAGAATTTCTCCAAGATAGCTCAACCGCTGACTACCCTTACGCAGAAAGAAAAGAAGTACGACTAGGGTGATAAGCAGGAAGAAGCCTTCCAACTGCTCAAAAATAAGCTATGTGATGCACCGATACTATCTTTACCCAAAGGCACTAAAGACTTCGTGGTATACTGCGACGCTTCGCGTCAAGGTTTGGGTTGCGTGCTCATGCAACGCCAAAAGGTCATCGCTTACGTTTCAAGGCAGCTGAAAGTACATGAAAGGAATTACACCACGCACGACCTGGAGCTAGGCGCGGTGGTATTCGCCTTGAAGATCTGGCGACACTACTTATATGGTACTCGATGTACAATCTTCACAGATCACAGAAGCCTGCAACACATATTTGATCAGAAGGAATTGAACATGCGTCAGGGACGATGGGTCGAGCTGCTGAACGATTATGACTGTGAGATTAAGTACCATCCTAGAAAGGCAAACGTTGTAGCAGACGTGTTAAGCCGAAAAGAAAGGGTTATGACCCTAAGGGTTCGAGCACTGGAAATGACTATTCAGACGAACCTCACTGCACGCATTCGTGACGCACAACAAGAATCCCTTAAGATGGAGAATCGTAGAGCTGAATACCTCCGAGGTATGCTGAAGAATTTGGTGCCAAACAAAGAGGGAACCTTGTACTTTAAGGGGCGTATTTGGGTTCCGCTCTATGGCGGTATTCGAGAAGTCATCCTTAATGAAGCTCATAAGTCGAGATACTCGATCCATCCAGGATCGGACAAAATGTATCAAGACTTGAAGGATTACTATTGGTGGCCAAGGCTTAAAAGTGATGTTGTTGTTTATGTTGGAAAGTGCCTAACCTGTGCTAAGGTAAAGGCTGAATATCAAAAACCGTCCGGTCTACTGCAACAACCAGAGATACCCATGTGGAAGTGGGAGCAAATCTCAATGGACTTCATAAAAAATTACCCAGGACCCCTAGGGGGCACGATATGATATGGGTGATAGTCGATCGGTTAACGAAATCTGCACATTTCCTACCGATCCGAGAAAAAGATAGCACTGGAAAGCTTACTGAGTTGTACTTGAAAGAAATCATGGCACGTCATGGAGTGCCTACCTCAGTTATTTCAGACAGAGATGGACGTTTTATCTCAAGGATCTGGCAATCCTTCCAGGAAGCCTTTGGATCTTAATTAGATCTAAGCACTGCCTTCCATCCACAAACAGATGGCCAGAGCGAATGAACCATACAAACGCTGGAAGATATGCTTCGCGCATGTGTTATGGACCTAGGCGGCAGCTGGAATACTCATCTACCCTTAGTTGAGTTTTCCTACAATAACAGTTATCATACGAGCATAAAAGCCGCACCATTTGAAGCTCTGTATGGCCGCAAGTGCCGCTCGCCCTTATGTTGGGCAGGCGTTGGAGACAAACGTATGGTTGGTCCTGAACTTGTGCAAGAGACAACCGACAAAATCATGCAGATCCGAGAACGCATTAAGGCGGCTCGAGATCGACAAAAGAGCTACGCTGATCGAAGACGAAAACCCTTAGAATTCGAGGTGGGAGACAAAGTTTTATTAAAGGTCTCACCTTGGAAGGGCGTAGTAAGATTCGGAAAACATGGGAAGCTGAATCCACGATACATCAGACCATTCAAAATCTTAGAAAGAATTGGTACCGTGGCTTACAAGTTGGAATTACCGGAAGAACTTAACGGAGTACATGATACGTTTCATGTATCCAACCTCAAGAAGAGTCCAACCCAAGAAACAGAGATCATTCCTGCGGATGAAGTGCATATTGACGACACCCTCTGATTTACAGAACAACCCGTTGAGGTTACAGACTGGAAAGTCAACAAGACCCGAAGGAGTAGTGTCAAACTTGTTAAAGTACGTTGGAACTCTAAGCACGGACCCGAATACACGTGGGAACGTGAAGACCAGTTTAAAGAAAAGTACCCCCACCTGTTCAAGAAAACTCCTGCGAGAGTTAGCTCAGCCTGAATTTCGGGACGAAAGTCTTTTAACGGTGGGAGACTGTGACAACTGGCACAAAACCGGTAATTTCCGTACAATTTAATTAATATTAAATATATGCGATTATGTGCTTAAATGTCAACATTGGTTGATTACATGCTATACTTGTGAATTCATGCACGTTTTATAATACAAATATTGCTTTATGCATTAATGATAGCGTTGCGTCAGAAGTACTAGTAAACCCACCGGTAAGACACATTGTGTCAACAATTCTACAGAAAGCAGTCAGACAATAGAATTAGGGCCTAGGAGTAGGCCCAAAGTCTAAAATACATTGAAACCCAAGAGTATATACAAGGGTTAACATATAGACTTTCCGGAAGCTAAAATACGCACTGAAAAGCACCCGAAACACACTCTAAAATGCTGAATTTCATACATTTAAGTAAAATTCAGCATTATAACGAGTTAGTGACATGTAAAAATATGACTAATAGGTCCAGAATACTTTCCTAAGTGTCGGGAATTGAAAGTGTCACAAAAGAGTACTTAAAGGGCACTAAAGTGTCACAAAAGAGTACTTAAAGGGCACGAACCAGTATCTAACCGAACAACCGGACATTACACGAAACACCAAAATTATACTACAAGCATTATTTTATTATTTATGAGCTAGTTATGATCACCGAACACCCTAACACATGATATAACATATCATACACATAAACACTAAACATTACACTTGAAATCTAACTAATATGCATAACCTACAATCAAACTTACACTTTACCCCCCCCCCCCTTCATATTTACGGTCACAATGGGGTGGCCCCCATAAAAATCCATACTAGATCTTGCAAAATCCTACATGATCTTTCTTGATCTCCTTGGATTCATTAAGATATTATAAGATCTCTATAGATATTATGTGATCTTATGAAGATTGGATTTAGATCTTGTCTTGCACTATAAGAGAACATCACCATCAACATCTCACTTCACAACTCACCTTCTCCTCTCCCTCTCTCCCCCACGGCCGTGAGCCACCACCCACATCACCACGACCTTCATCTCACTTCCATCCATTCCAATGTCATTACATGATGCAAGAAGGTGTCTAACGAAGTGTGGAGCTTGTGAATCTTGAAGGACCTTCTTCATTTGCTATTAACCAACCCACTTATCATCTACAACATCAAGTGTTCTTCCCTAGCCCTTGTGCTAGTTGTAAGCTTCTTATCACTTGTTGTTACTTCATAATTTGATGGCTAAAAAAACGATGATGAATATTGTTAATCTTGAAGAACACAAAAGAACATGATCATGATACTTTAACATAAGCTTAAATACATAAGAATACATGTAAATGATGATGATTTGCTTCTTGATGAATGATGATTTATGTTAGTGATGTTAGATATCATAAGAAACCTACTAGATTGTGATTAAACACATGATCTAGTAAGTTAAAGTGGTGATCTTGTGAAAGACCAAGATCATCATGCTTTATGTCTTCATGAACTTGAATGATGAAATTGATTTTCATATGTAAAGGTGAACTAAACAAAATACAAATCTTGTAAATAGATGATTACAAAAATAATTTTCTCGAGAAACCAAGTTTATTTATGAGATTTACAAAGTCATGGTTTCTAAATAAACTAGTCATATTTTTAGTGTTTAAACAAGACTAGGAACATGATTGTAACAAGAAAAATACAAGAGAAATATTTTTAGAAAAATCAACTTACAAGTTGTAAATGACTAAATCTTTTAATAAAGTGATTTACAAACAAATAACCATGTTTTTAAGGGTAACTAAACCTACTAAATAACATGGTAAGTTACTACAAGTTTTTACAAAAACCTCAAGTTCATGATGTAGTGTAAATCACTTGATTTTGGCACTTGGTAAGTGTTGAATGATTTGTTGATTGTTGTGATAATTTCAAAAGAAAATAAACACATGTTTTGAAAACATCGGAAACCTCCATTTTTAGGGGAAACTATGTCAAAATTTCTATAGAATTTTGACACTTAGAAAAATATAAGTTTGGTGAAACTTATTCCCTAAAAACTCACCTAAAAATATTTACCAAGGTCTCCCTAATTTTTATGTAAACTTCAAGTTAAGAAATGATGATTTCTTCAAGATAAAAATTGATATTAAGTATGTATATTTTTGAGGAAAATATATATATTTATTGGTCACCAAATTTTGTGCTAAGTGTATGTAATATGTATTGTATGTAATAGTGTATTAGGACTTGAAAATACACTAAATACTCCCAAGGAGTAGAAATACACAAAAATACACATACAACACGCTTAGACAAATACAAAAACATATATTTATGAAAAATACATAACTCGGGTGAAAAATACAAGACACTTATATTTATTTTTGAGAAAATAATATAAGTAAGATACATAGTTAAAAATATAAGTTATTTTTAACAACAAAGAACAAATACATAAAAGATGGTGATTTGTACTTGTGCGATACAAGTCTAGTGACTAACGTTAACAAAACACGTATAGGTCACGGAGCTATAAAAACCAACCGGTGAAGTTTACGGCGCAAGATACGCAAAGTTGTGAGTTCATGTCCCCCTTTTCTTTTAACTGTTTTCAGTTTTTATAACTTCGGGGGTGAAATACATGTTACAAATGTTTCGAACGTTTACAAATGGTATGCGGGATACAAAACTAAGGAATGACACAAAGATCATGTGACGAATAGGGTACCATAAGCACCATTAATCAACGTATACATTTAGACCGCGGAACAAAAGATTAGATCTAATGGGTTTCAGGCAACCCTACTCTTGGCCTACTTCTACCAATGAGTGCTGCTATGTCTCAGTCAAACTCGACAAAAATGCCTAGGTTTGGTGGCTTCCTATGTCGTGACACATGTTAGTGGCCTTGCAAACCACTAGCGATCTCATATTACTTACATTCACAGTACTCGGTTACATATACGTTTTACAAGATATATACCATGTTTTCATTCAAGTATAAAACATTCTATACAAATACTGCATGAACTCACACCAACATTATGTTGACGATTTTCCAAAAACTCACATGTATTTCAGGTAACTAAAGTGGATGTGCGTGCGGTCATACTCTTGCTCTTGGATGTTGTTTATGTTGTTAGCTATGTGTATCAAGACTCCGATGCCGTTTTGCTGGGTTTGGTTGTTATGTCCCACTCCGTGTGGTGATATAAGGACCAAAACCTTTATGTTTGTCTTTAAATAAAGTTGTAAACTTTTCAAACAATATGTTGTCTTGTGATGTAAACACTTAACCTATGTTTTCATTTATGTAATGTTTGGCATTTGGAGTTGTTTTTACAAGCATGTAGTATGTTTACCAATCGTATGCAATGAAAACCTTTCAAGATCACACCTCGTGCTTCCGCCTTAGAAAGGGGTGTGACACTAGCTTCATCCCACCCCAGTTTCAACCGCCAGCAGAAGGAGAGTCGGGCCCCTAGACATCTACCGGGAGATGTTTGAGGCTCTTCCTGGGTACCCGTACAACCCGAACCCACCAGTCAACCCGAACGAGCGATACCAGCGGTAATGGTGAGGTATATGTTTTGTTGTTGTTGTATATTTATTCTTGTTAGTTAGCTTTTATGTCTTTGGTATTTTATTTCTTTAGTGAAATGAACTTTGTGGGTGTGTTCCCTATATAACCCTCACGAGACCTACTCGTCCTCCCGAGCTATCGGGAGGTTTAAAAGGGCTTCTTGCATACGCTAAATGCAACCGTGATTCCTACAAAAGTGAGTTAGGTTTGTTGTTGTTGTAAATTATTTTTTTCCACGTAAATCAAAGTGAATTAACGTGTGGTTTGGTAACAATTTCATAAAAGTGGTAGAACTAGGTAACTAACAAATTTTAGTGGTTGTGAGAAGCATGCTTCTACACAAGGGTTAAAATTTATAGGTACATTATGTTCATGAGACAACCGCTTTCTTGAAGAGATGAAGAACACATGAGCCGCTAGCGAGAAAAACCAGGTGCATACGTTTCTTTTTACCTTTGATTTTTAGTTAGCAAATAAGTGGAATGTAATTTGTATTTTATTTTTCTGGGTGAAATTTTGGGGAAGTTAGCCGTGTCACATCCCTTGTGCGTTTTAAAAACTCTAGTTCTTACACATTGAGGACAATGTTTGCCTCAAGTGTGGGGATGAGGGAGTAAAAGTTTTTCGATTTTTGACCCGTTCATTTAAACACTACACATTGAGGACAATGTTTACCTCAAGTGTGGGGATGGGGGAAAGATTTCAAAAAAAAATTCAAAATGTTTTTGTTTGAAGCGATCTTAAAAGCACAAGTAACTAAGCCAACGAGGGATGACATAATCCATTTGGTCTTTTGTCATGGTTAAGTTCGAATTAATAGCATGACGGGTATTTAGCGGGTGGTTATTTGGGAATAATCCGCCTAAGAAACTTGCAATTATGTATATCATATTCCATACCTTTATACGTGAGATTTTGAGCCACTTGTATACATTATAGATACATATATTTCGTTGTTTGAGTGGACCATTAGTCATGTATTGTAGAACTTGCTTCTTTTGATACGTTTGAGACCATAGCCGGATACAAGCACAAGAATGATTAAGGCATTAGGTAAACCTTTTCCTTTTACACCATTTATCTATCCTTACCCAAAAATTTATACCTTAGTAGCCAACTTTGAGCCTAAACCTTTCGTTTAACGACCCACTTAGCCCATAACCATAAGCCTTTTCTTTTTAAAACCCGTATGATGAAGATTCGATTATAGAAGTTAAGTTTGTATAGTTGTGATTTGCTCATATATATTAAAAAAATGAAAAAGCATTGAGAAAAACACAAAAATATGTGTTAGTTATTGTTGAATAAAAGGCGAAAGTTGTTGCCTCATAGCTGATGTTTATATTTAGTTTTATTTAGTTTAGTGGTTTGTAATAAAAATCTAATTTTCATCACCTTAGCCACTTTAAATATCCTACTTCCTACCCTTAGCCTAGCCCCATTACAACCCTTACAAAGACCTTTTGACTTGTGCTTAGTATTCGTGTTCGGTGGTGGACAATGATTGAGTTGCAAGCCTATGCGGGTATGTGTTCTAATCGGTTTTTGAGTGATTACTTTTTAAAAGTGCTAATACACTATGAAACTTAGCCAACTTGTAAGCCGAGGGGAGTGAACATTGTGAGGGATATGCATGAAATGTGAGTTTCAAGGGCGGGTTAATCTTGGATAACCACTTTTACATGATTAATCAAGTATTGCTACATATGTCGAAAATTGTAAAAAGTTTGAACTAAGCATGACATTAAACCTTAACCTGTCGCAACCCTCGTCCCCTAATTACCCGGGAACGGGCGGCCGCAACCAGTTTCAGTGGTATCGGTGTTTATCAAATTGGCAGCGGAATTTACATCAGGATCGTAGTTAGGAAATATTTTATCAGAGTAAAATACCACGCTTTTTATAATATTAAATACATGTGAAATCCCAAGTTTCAAGTACACATATTTTCATAGGGATAAACCCTATTTTATTTAAATAAAAAACATCTCTTTATTTAGGTAACTTTTATAGCCACTTTTCCAAGCCTTCAGTGCTGTCCAGCTGGCTTCTATTTGGCTTTCACATTTTGTTACTTGAAACTCAGTTAAAACATTTTGTCAGTGGGAAATACTGGTGAGTGAATCCCAGTTTAATCAAGTTAAGTAAAACCATTGTACAGTATTGAGGGTGGTCGCGCAATTACATTTGTTTCCATCTACTTTAATTACCACCCACGGTACTGTCAACCCGACTTGTGGTCATGTTACTACTCACAATGTAGTAACAAATTTTGTATACAAAACCCCAACATACCGACGATAATTGTAGAATACAAATACTCAATCACCGTTTAAATATAATGTTAATCATATGAGGTTTTGTAAAAACAGTTTGCAAAAAGGAGATTACTCACATTGCTGTCTTAGGGTTTTCCTTAAGGATTTCCTGGTGATTATCTATTAATTACACAATGCACACGCGTTAGTATAATAACCCAATATTTACATTAGTAATACCCTCCCCGAGACGGTATTCCAACGACTACGTCGGGCAGAACCACGACAGCCGTTACGGAACCCTAAATCAATCGGGCAGCGTATCTAATACGTAACTGGGGGGTTATGATACTTACAACGGGGCAGAACTTCGTTATTTAGGGGGGTATAATACCCGATTATAGCTTCTCCACTTATATATTTCGAGAGAGAAAGAAAGATTTTAAACGATTTGTGAACTATGCTCTTCGATTCTATTTATAGGGCTGATCAGACCTCTCCTCGCACCCCGCGTAGACCACACAGGGGTCCTTCGTGGCCCGCGACCTAGGGGGTAGGGCCTAGCTGTGCTGATTCGTCGAGTATAGGCGTAACAAGCGTTTGACACGTGGCGGCACCGGGTGAGGCCTGGTGTCCAGGTGCTCGCGGCCCGCGTAGAACTTAGAGCAGTCTGTCGCGGCCCGCGACAGACTTATTTTTCTTGTTTTTATTTTATTTTTAATTATATAAAGGTATTTAGGGTCAAATCTCGTATATAGGATGTATTTTAGGACATATAGGGATGTTCTAAATATATTAGGGGTGTCGGAAATATTTTGGAGGGTTGTTATATAACCTTAGTCTCGGGAATGGGGAGTGTATTTCTTGTTCGACCCACGTGAAAGTGAAAACAGATTTGCTTGAGGACAAGCAAAAGAAAAGTGTGTGAATGTGATACGTGGTTGAATAACGGTGCTCGTAATTGCATAACTTGATGTTTTTACATGGTTTTTAATTCCGAATAGCCTACTTTTAATTAAAATTGTGTTTTGCAGGTTTAATGAAGTTTAAGGTGCTTTTGGGTAGCTTTACGGGTCACCGGGATGAAAAACGGACCACCGGAACACGAACTGGGTCAACCGGGAGTAAAATATGCGAAAAATGGAGAAACGGTGTTTAAAGCATCGTCGTCGACGCCCAAAGGGGCCGTCGGCGACGCCTCGTGGTTTATCCCGTCGCCTTAAATGTCCGTAGACAGGAGAAGAAGCCGTCTGCCAAGATCAACGTTTGCACGATGCGTCGCCGACGCCACCCTTGGCCGTCGGCGACGGCTTCTCTTTTCTGGCATCGCGGATTTTGTTGATTTAAGTGTTGGGAATGATTTTAAACGGATGGGGGGCCATTGAATTCGGGAGTTACACACTGAATTGAGTTTAAAATTCATCTTGGAGCCATAATACATGATCTTCTTCAATCTCTAACACCATCAATCATCCGAATCATTCGAATTCTCAATCAATTCATCATCATCATCATTCACAAACCCTAGTTCATCCATTCCTCCATCCTCTCATCACCATCACTCACCAAAACCATAACTATTATCCTTCCATTGTTCTCCAAGTTTCAAGATGACCAATTTCAAGTTCTCAACATCCGGTGATCAAGTCTTTTCGATCATGCGCGGCTAATTTCTTGGAGGTTTCACCCCAGTGTAGACTTGTGTAAGATTTAGGTTTTATTATGTGTTGATGTTTTGTTTGTGACAAATTGAATTGCATTTGAATCTTTAGACAATTGTCCTACGTTTGTATTGAATTTATGAATTGTCGAGTGAATGATTAAATTTGACTTTGTGAAACGAATACACGTATTTATGCCTTGTCTTTTGATAGGATTTACAAGTCCAAGGTAACGAAGTGCATCGTAGTCCGTTGTCTAAAACGTTGATAGCGATTGGCACCTAAGCTTTGTGAATTTTGACCTTTTAATGAACTAATTCGATTAAACCAAATTAAAACGTGTAGTAACCCTAGGTCTTGCATTTGTTGAACCGGGTGTGAACCTTGTTATTCCATCTTATTTTATAATCGTTAATCAAGTTTTCTTGCAATAATTTGATTTCTAGTAGTTAATTAGTCCAATCAACTTTGTTAATTTAATTCAATATCTTTTTAAACAAACAAAAGCCATAAAAATTAATCTAGTAATCTTCAAAAATTGTGACAACCGTTTAAAATCAATCAAGTCCATTCGCAAACCACATACTCTTCGTGGTTCGACCCCTTACTACCACTAGCTATTTGTTAAGGGTAATTTGGGTATATAAATCTTATCTTTGACCGGAGCGCGACACTCCGATCAATATACATGTATAAACTCGGAACCCATACAAAATCCGGAACTCATACATTAACTCAGAACCCACATAAAAATCCGGACTCGTATTATAAACTCGGACTCACCATTCATTAACAAATAAACTCGAAACATATATACTTTCCTAAACTCGGAACATATATACATACATAAACTCAGATTTTAATTATCAATTCCAATAACTCGGACTTTGTGACTTCATAAAGTCGTACCAATTACAAACGCACAGTAACACGGAACAAGCAAAGATCATAGTTTCTCAATGTAACAGTTACAGTTCTACGGTCAAACCCTAATCTCAACAATGTTATGAACCAAATCAATAGTTTAGCAGTTCTAATATGTCAATAGCATCACCAACATCTAACAAACAATTACACATTCATTCACAAGCAATTACACATTCATTTACAAACAATTACACATTCATTCGGGCATAATTAACTAACCACAGATCAATTGTCTGGATATCTAGGGTTTTGCATGGAGTCAAGAGAACAAGGATATCGATGTATAACATAAAACACTTACCTTAGATTCGATCTAGTGTTTGTTCTTGATAGATTGAAAGATCAGAATTGTGTGTGTGAGATTTGTGTCGCCCAGAATGATTAGAGAAAACACAACTTCCGTATAGTGAGATTATGGGGAGTTTAGGGTTTGCAGTATTTTATTATAATTTGTAAATTAATCATAAAACACCCTTACTATATAACTTTTACACAAAAGCATATAACATCTTGCAGTTTGCAATTAAAACATATAATTCTCGTATTTGTCATGCAACGTATAAGTTTCGTATAAATCATCCGTTTATATTAATTATTCATGTTAGTCACCCACTTTCGAGAATTAACTTGTATGTGTGTTCTGGTAATTCCCTAAATTACCAATGTAGACTCATTTAATTGACCCTCTTTAAATGCAGTGCTACGAATGTATGTCTAAACTGATTGTGGTTAGGTTAAAGTATTAACCTAAATTGCGGGTTGTCACATTGATTACTTACTGTGACAACTTGAGAGAGTGGGATTTTCAGCCAGGCATTTGATGATCCATGTGATGACACTAGCGGTGGTGTCTTTGGAGGCGAAGATGACGTTGATTATGTTGGTGACGTTTTTTTCATCGGAAAGTTCTTTCTCTTCCATGAGCAAGCCCGACAAATCCTTTTGTTCTTCTCTGTTAGATTCTCTTCTTAAAGAAAGGATTTTTGCTAAGATCTGAGCTCGCTCCTTTCGACCATTAAGCCAAAACCCTAGTTCGGTCATTGTCACTGCCATCGTACTCTTACACCATTGATTCCACTCTATCCTACCACGCTACTAGTCCTAAAACCATAGATCTCAAGTTGCCACTCGAAGATTTTAGTTGCTATCAAGAAAGTGAAAGGAACAAAATGTGGAAACAACATGTACGTAACACATCTATTGTACACAATGCTATAAAAGTTGTAAAAGTTAAACAGTGACTTATTGTGAGTATGAATGAAGTTGCCATTTAATATATTAACAATAACAATATTATTCTCTCTAAGTTTCTTTCGCCGGAGTTTTCATCCCTATAGCCGGTGGCTCGACGGAGTGGATACGATCGGCTTAGCGATCGAGGACGCTAGATCTGGGCTTGTCCTTTATTTCTAATCTGTGACTTGAAACTCCCATTCGCCGTCCGGGATAGGTTCTTTGGCGTTTTTTTTCCGGATTCCTTGTGCCGGTGGCTCGACGAAGAACTGGCTATTGGGATAGTGTGTGAGGTTTTACTTGAGACACATATCGGTTGCGTTTCTAAACTAACCTTCCATCCTATCCAGACTGGTCAGTGATTCCATTCGCTGTCGGGCGGGGTCCGGATCAGTATTTTTCAGTTTGTATGGAGACGGAGGAGGGGGGTGGAAGCTGGAAGGACGTGCCGGTTAAGTCGAAGGCAAAGAACTACGCGAGGGGAAGGGAGAACAGTCATCTCGGCAACATTACTAAGTTCTATATTACCAACCTCCCTGACGGATGCCGTCCATGGGACGTGGCAGATTTTGTTAAGGTATTCGGAGAAGTGTCAGGGGCGTACATTGCTAGGAAGAAGGATAAAAAAGGTAGGAAATTTGGGTTTGTAAGTTTCAGGAATGTCGCTGACGTGACCGAAATGGAGCGAGCATTAAATGGAACGAAGATGGGTGGGTATAAACTCGTTGCCAACGTTGCGAGGTTTGCGAAAGAGAACGAAGGAATTTCTGTAGGGAAGAAAGGGGAGATGGCTGTACCCAGGAAGGTCGTCAGTAATCATCCTCAAGTCAATTTGAATAATATTCAACCCTCCTCTAACTTTCGGAATGGCAAGCTGTTTAGTGAGTTATTCAAGAATGATTCTTCTCAGAATGATGGTAAGTCTACACCGTTGAGGAAGGACGATATTGTCATCGATATTGCCGACGAGACTTTGGCTTTCTCGGATTTAGTAGGCAGGGCGCTAGTTGGTAGATGTAAAGATCTTAGGATTTTGAGGAACATTAACGCTATTTTAGCGGCTAACGGTTGTTTCGGAATCTCATTAAGTTATCTGGGAGGTTTGTCTTTGTTCTTGAAGTTCGACGACGATGAATCTTGTTCCAAATTCTTACTGGAATACCAAGGTTGGAAGGAATGGTTCAGTAGTGTGGAGCCATGGGTAGGTCAATCGTTTCCGTTCGAAAGGTTGGCTTGGGTCAAAGTTCAAGGGGTTCCTCTCCAGTTATCGGAAAATGACGTGCTGAATAATATTGCTGAACATTTCGGCAAGGTTGTTCATGGAGCAAACATGGAGGTGGAGGACGATAACCTTTCGGTTGGGTGGATCGGCTTGCTTGTAGGGGAAGGCGGTAGGATTAACGATGAAGTGACCCTGAGATGGAAGAACAAGCAGTTTAAAGTTTGGATCGAGGAAGAAATCAACGACTGGGCTCCAGACTCAGTTGGGAGGGTGGTAGCTTCATGTGAATCTTCATCGGATTCGGAGTCGCATAAGGCGGAAGAGGAAGACGAGAGGTCAAAGGTGGCGGAGGAATGCGAAAAGGTGATCGATGTGCATGAAAAGATTTTTGATAACGAGGAGCCGGTGAGTTTAACGAAGATGGGCGGTTCAGTTTATTTGCATGGGGAAGCTACTACAGTTGACATTGAGACTCACAAAAAAACTAATGATGGCGGCCCTTCTAGAATATCCGAGGATATTGATGGAAATTTTGGGAATATATTGGATAAAAGGAGTGGGGTCCAGCTGGATAATGACTTGTCTGGCTTTATGTCACTTGATAAAGTTGTGGAATTAAATGGCTCTGGACCCACTCAAGAAAATGTTAGTAAACCAGCTACTTTTTTCTTTGGTGGGCCCAATTTTGTTGAAAGGCCAAAACTCAAGGTGGGAAGACATAGGCCCAGAAAAAATAGACAGAACCGTTGTGAATCATCTAGTCCAAACTCGGACATCAGACCCAAAAAGAGAAGTAGGGAAGAGGGGGTGTTCACTTTTGTTCTCAATAGAATGGCAGACGATGCCCAGCCGTTTCAGACTCAAGGCAATTGTCAAGTTACAGGCGTGGCTTCCGAGGAGAATATTTCGATGCAGGAAAACACGGAGGGTGCGGATTTCTCCTTGAATGCTGATTCGAGTAAGGAAATCCAGGAGCAAATTTTGGAAGCTAGAGACGTGGAAACAGAGGGGAATCAAGAGGAAGACGAGGTTAGAGCCACCATTGAAATTGGGAAATCTGTGGGAGTGGATCTCGGCAACCACAGTGCTTTAATCAGTGAGTTGGTTAGTAAAAAAGGTACCAATGAAGTCAACCAATGAATATGATGTCGTTTAATGTTAGAGGAATTTATGGGGATTCTAAGGCTGCGTGGATTAAAGAAATGAAGAATTCAAACAAAATCAGTGTTATTGGCCTTCAGGAAACTAAGGTATCTTCTGTCCCAACTTCGGTTCTCACTAAGATTTGGGGTAACAGGAATTTTGATTCGGCTTCTGTGGATTCGGTTGGTCTTTCCGGGGGTCTTGTATGGATCTGGGATCCAAAGGTTTTAAAGATTTCATCTGTGGTTAGGAACAGATTCTTCCTGATGATTAGTGGTCATGTGGCAGGCAGTGGTGATTTGATTAACTTGGTTAATGTTTACGCTCCACAAAACACGGCTGACAAGTTATTGCTGTGGAATGAGCTCTCAAGTCTTATTGATCCTCTTTCTGGTCAGTGGGTCCTTGTTGGAGATTTCAACGCGGTTCGCTCTCAAGCTGAGAGGAAACGGTCGAAGTTCAAACCGGTATGCTCAGATAATTTTAACAACTTTATTTTCAGCAATAGCCTTCTCGAATACCCAATGCAAGGAAAAAATTACACATGCGTCAGGGATAATGGGAGAAAGCTTAGTAAATTGGATAGATTTCTTGTTTGTTCGGAATTTTTTAATAAATGGCCAGGTGCTTGTGTTAGAGCTTTACCTTTCCGATTCTCTGATCATTGTCCGATTATCTTGGAAGTGGTTGACCTGAAATTTGGCCCCCGTCCATTTTGAGTTTTCAACTCTTGGATAGGGAAGCCGGGGTTCGAAGAGGCGGTCAAAAAGGCGGTGGAGGGTTTTGTTAACTTTGATCCCCCAGACTCTTGTCTTACATCAAAGTTCGCTGCTATCAGATCATCTATTAAGGAATGGAGAGACGATTTTTTATCCAAAGAAAGTGAATCATAAAATTTAGCTTTGTCGGAACTCGAAAAGTTGGAGTTGGAGATGGAATCGAGGGATCTCTCTGAGGAAGAAGAGTGGGTTATGGCTGAAAACAGGAAAATCATCAAAGAGATTGGTGATAGAAAAATTTTAGATTCTAAACAAAGAGCAAAAGTCAAGTGGGCTATAGACGGAGATGAAAATTCAAAATTTTTTCATGCTATGGTCAACAACAGGAAAGCGGTTAATAATATTCACGACCTCTCGATTAACGGAGAGTGGTGCTCCAAGCCTAATAAAATTAAGAAAGAGGTTTTTTCTTTTTTCCGCGATAAATTCAAAGAACATTCTTCGATAAGACCTACTTTATCATGTCACAACATAAAGAAAATATCGGAAGATGAAGGAGATATGCTCATAGAGCCGTTTACGGAAACCGAGATAAAGAACGCTGTGTTTGACTGTGGTGATGATCGATCGCCGGGTCCAGACGGTTTTAGCTTTAAATTCGTTAAACACTTCTGGGAATTATTCAAGGAGGACTTTGTTAGTATTTTTGAGGCTTTTCATAATAGTGGAAAGATTAGCAATGGAAGTGGATCTTCTTTTATCGCGCTTATCCCCAAAATTCCAGACCCGGTTTCTCTTAATAACTACAGGCCAATCAATCTTGTTGGAGTCATTAGTAAGGCGATATCGAAGGTTATGGCTAACCGGATGAGAATGGTATTAGATGGTGTTATTTCCGAATCTCAATCGGCGTTCATTAAAGGTAGATTCATATTGGATGGCCCCCTAATAGTCAATGAGCTTATAGCATGGATAAAGAAAAGGAAATCAAAAGCCTTCTTTCTTAAAATTGATTTCGAAAAGGCTTACGATAATGTGAATTGGAGTTTTGTGATCAATGTGCTTCATCAAATGGGTTTTCCAAGTAGGTGGTGTAGCTGGATCATGGGAATTCTCGAATCGGCTAGTTCTTCTATTTTGGTCAACGGAGCTCCTACTTTCAGGTTCAACTGCGAAAAAGGTATGAGACAAGGGGACCCGCTCTCCCCTTTTTTATTTTTGGTTGTAATGGAAGCTCTTTCTTGTATGATAAATCGGGCTAGAGAACTGGGATTGATTAAAGGCATCGTTTCTCCTAATAACGGTCCGGTCATTTCTCATCTTTTGTACGCGGACGATGCTATCGTTATGGGGGAATGGTCTAAAAATGAAGTGGTGAATGTCGTGAGAATTCTCCGGTGTTTCCATGTGTGTTCGGGCCTTAAGATTAACATCGACAAATCCAACCTTTACGGCTTTGGAGTTGGCAATGAAGAGATAGGGGATATGGCTTTAGAGGTGGGATGTAACCCGGATTCTACTCCGTTTAAGTACCTTGGTCTCATGGTGGGAGCCAACATGAACCGCATTAGCAATTGGAAACCGGTGTATGAAGTTTTTCGTGCTAGACTTGCTAATTGGAAGTCTCACCTTCTTTCGATCGGAGGAAGGGTGGTTATTATTAGAGCGGTTCTGGAGAGCCTCCCTTGTTATTACTTCTCGCTCTACAAAGCACCCAAAAAGGTTATTTCGGACTTGGAGGCCATGATTAGAAAATTCTTGTGGGGAGGTTCTTCCGAAGAAAGGAAAATGCACTGGGTTAATTGGGATCGTGTGTCACGTCAAGTTAAAGAAGGAGGGTTAGGCTTGAATAAACTTAACGAGGTCAACATTTCGCTTTTGTCCAAATGGGGGTGGCGTTACAAAACAGAGAAAAACAACCTTTGGAAACGTGTTATTGATGCGTTTCATTATAACCGGGTCGGGTGGGAATGTATCCCTTTTAAGAAATCTTTTTGTGGTGTTTGGAACAATATTGCGAAAGTCTTTTTGAAAACTAAGGTTGGGGATTCACATCTTCGGAATTTCATGACGGGAGAAGTTGGAGACGGCAACGACATAGCTTTTTGGTTGGATTGCTGGGCTGTGTCGGAGCCTCTCAAAGTTATTTTCCCGGACCTTTTCACGTTGGAGGCAGAGAAAAGATGCCGTGTGGCGGACCGATTCAATCATGTTGATGGTGAGCAGGTCTTTTCGTGGAACTGGAAAACGGTTCTGACTGATCCGGGATGAATAATAGAGTTGGGCAGCTCGAGACCTTGCTGTCCAACATTCAGGCTTTAGATGGAGGCGATAAGTGGAAATGGACTCCGGATTCGGCTGGAGTGTTCTCGGTTAAATCTGTTAAAAAGCTGCTGCGTGAGAACTCATCGAGCATAAGTGGTCATAAAATGGAGTGGTGCAAATGGATTCCTTCTAAAATTAACATTCATGTATGGAGAGCGGATCTGGATAGCATCGCAACAGCTGAAGCGTTAAGAAAAAGAAATATTCAGGTGGGCGGTTCTTTGTGTCGACTGTGTGGATCGGATGAGGAAACTGTTGAACATTTGTTTATCGGGTGCTTTGTTGCGACTAACGTTTGGAACGGTATTAGCACGTGGTGCAACATTCCTAGCATCTTTGCTTTCTCGGTTAAGGATCTGTTGGAATTTCACTCGATTATTGGTGGGTCGGATAAAAAGAAGATTGCGGTTCAAGGCATCATAAGAATAGCGTGTTGGTGTATTTGGAGGGCCAGGAATAATTTGGTGTTCTCGAATAAACCGGTGAGAATAGATAGCATTACTAGCGAGATCAAGGCGTTGAGTTTTTTGTGGTGGTCGAATAGATCTAAGTTTAAAGGTATAGAGTGGAGGGATTGGTGTGCGTTTGTAAATATGTAATAGTTGTTGTTTTTTGGTTGTAGCTGTTTCGGTCGGCCCGGTTTGGGCCGGCTAGTTTGTGAATGAAGTTTACCTTTCAAAAAAAAACAATAACAATATTAATATTAATATTAATATTAATATTAATAATGACACGCTACTAGCCCTAAAACCCTAGATCTCAAGTTGCTACTCGAAGATTTTAGTTGCTATCAAGAAAGTGGAAGGAATAAATATGTGAAAACAAGTGCATATCACTATTGTACACAATGCTATAAAAGTTGTAAAAGTTAAATAGTGACTTATTGCGAGTATGAATGAAGTTGCCATTTAATATATTATTATTATTATTAATATTAACTAGGGTTAAGAACCGCCCGCGTTGCGGCGCGGGTACATCGTAAACATTAAATGAATTAGTCCAGACGTTATATGATACATTAACCGTATGTAAAGTGTAAACACACATTTCGACGTATTCAAGTGAACTCAATGTAACCTGTATAAGCATTGTGATTGGATCAAACGTAAAGTAAATCAAATTCATATCGAACAATCATAACGTATTATATGTGACCCAACTCATACATAAAAATGTAACGGGTATGAAGGAAAATATGCACATGTAATCGAAAGGGATTAATTGGAGCTTTCGAAAAAATGAGAGGAAAAAAACCATAATTTGACTCCACTCGGTTCAAAACAAACTTTACGAAACATACATAAAATAAACACGAAAACATATTATATTTGACCTGAATAATTTCCCAAAAAAGTTTACATCGAAACGTAGAACAACTTGAATTTATACCAAAACGTACATAAAAATATGCATGTAAAATGGTTTCTTTAAACGAAAACGTATTATATTTGATCTGACTCGTCTATAAAAAAAGTTTACATCGGAATGTAGAACAAATCATATTTACACATACCCGTACATAAAATATGCACGTAAAAAATAGTTTTTAAGTAAAGGAAGTACAGGGGTAAACCGAAACAAAATATGAGTAAAAAATTTAATAGGTTAAAGACGTTCGTAAACCATGCCAAGTAGTACCAATGCCACAACGACATCGACTCTCAACATCATAAAAATAAAATAGATAAAATGGTAAAAATTACACTAAATGAAAAGCAGACTAAAATCGTTGAACCACGTACACCCGTTACAGTGTGTTAATGCGAAGAAATTAAGCAGAAACGTAAAACGTAGAAAATAATAACTTAGTTGATCTACGACCCGCCCGTTGCGGCGAACTTTTCAAAAGAGGAAAAATGAAAAAATAGAGCAAAAACGTTGAACCTCACATGCACGCTACGACATGTTAACTCGCAAAATTTAAAACGAAACGTAAAATGAAACACTTGCGAAAGATAAAAAGTATGGGAGGGACCAAAGTTGTAAATAACAAAGTGTTGTGTTAAATTATAAAAGATGGAAAACTTTGAGTTAAAAGTAAAAAAATTAAAAGAGGTTAAAACGTAAAAGATAAAACTTTTGGGTTGAAAGTGGAAAAGTAAGTTTTTTTTTGAAAAACTCTCTAAGCACAAGTTACAAGTGCTAATGCACAAAAAACTTACTAATTTATATATGGAATAATATTAATATTAATGATCAATCAATTCATTTCCAGATAATTGCAAAAAGTGAGACAATAATAAAATTTTAAATGCATATACATGTTCCTCAAGATTTTTAATAAACGTTTAATACACATATTTAAAAGCATTCAGATCCCAAAACTATATATGGTGTCTTCATGCAGCTTTCATCAAGAATTGCAGACTGCTTTAACTCTTTTTAACCCATGGTTGGTGTGAGCTAAGGTGGTGTTTTACAGAAAAACCCACCATGTTTCCTTACGATGATTAAAAATCACACGCCTTGAAACAATAATCTTGATGATGATCGTTAGGTATAATTGTATAAAGATATTTGAGAGCGAGAGAAGCATTATCCCTACATTTTTATTTAATTAAAAGGTTAGTTACATGTAACTCGTGAGCTACACGAAAATAACTAGGGGTGTAAACAAGCCCAGAGGCTCGAGAGCTACTCGTGATCGGCTCGGTTAAAAGCTCGAACGAGCCGAGCCTTAACGAGCCCGAGCCCGAGCTCGAGCCTGAAATAGAGCTCGTTTTGTTATCGAGCCCGAGCTCGAGCCTGAAATACAAAGCTTGTTTAGGCTCGCGAGCCTAAACGAGCCCATACAAAATTTTAATTTTTTTTATATATAATATATTAGTAATGATGATAACAATGATGAGCCGAGCTAGAGTCGAGCTTTGGCTCGTTTAAGCGATGTTGAAGTGAGCTCGAGCCGAGTTTTTAGCTCGTTTAAGGTTGTTCTCAAAATACTTCGAGCCGAGTCGAGCCGAGCTCGAGCTTTGGGTTTTACTCGCGAGCCGAGCTCGAGCTCAAAGAAGTAGGCTCGAACCGAGCCGAGCTCGAGCTCGAGCTTCATAAAAACCTAACGATCCGAGCTCGAGCCTGGTCGAGCTCGGGTTCGGCTCTGCTCGTTTACACCCCTAAAAATAACTATATTTATCACATTTTTTTTTAACAACAAATTTTGGATCACTGACGGACCACTGGAGTATAATCGTGCCACCAGCAGAACCACCCGATCATATCCATCTTCACTAGGCAATAATGCCTATCACATCTAATTCTAATATCATAAAATGGATAAGCATATGGTTTGATTTACTTTATATGTTTGCGTAAATCAAGTATAAATATAATTAAATGATATGTTTACCTTTGAACAAATTAATTGCAATTATCTTTTTTTTTTTTTGAAAATTAAACTTCATTAACGACACACCTCCGACCCAAATGGGCAAAAGGCCAAACAACAAACAACACCCCCAACCCAAACGGGCAAAGGGCAGACAATTACAATATATACATCGGGCATTTACACCAATCCACCCAACTAATATAATTACAAGAAGATCTATTTCTAACCCACCCGAAACCCCTCGATTTTACCTCCCCTAAAATATATTGCGGGCTTCGTCTAATCTGCTTGAAGACCAATTCATTTCTTCCTTTTCAGATACACCAACACGAAATAATCACCAAACCTTGTATGATACTCTTTGCTTTCTTACCTAGTTGCGTGAAATTGTGTATCTCCATAATGTCTTTGAAGTCAAAAGCATATATCTGAGGCAATTTACACCAAGCACTAACATGGTGTTACGTTACTAAAAATACATTTGAAAAAAAATTAGTTGCTATTATCCGAGAAACATGGTGTTACGATATTAAAAATGTTATTTTTTTTAATTATATGCTTTAATATTTCATATCAATACCACAAAAATATGTAAAATAAAAACACTCATATTTGAGTTTATATATTATAAATAATGAAGTGGAGTGATTATTTCAACTCAATAGCTTTGTGATGAATTTATCTATAAAAAATTGGTGTATAGGCATTATGCCAGTGGAGATGGATATGATCGGGTGATTCCATTGGTGGCATGATGATACTCCAGTGGTCCGTCAGTGATCCAAATTTGCCGTTCAAAAAAAAATCAAACAAAATTTAATTAATCAGTAAAAATATTAATCAATTGAAAGAGGGAATAATATATGACATTAACTGAAATCTTTTATTAGAACTAGATATACCCACCATAATCTATTCCCAACGCCACCATTTCCAGCCACCAACTCCATCTCAATTAAGATTTATGAGCCTTCTCATTATCATCCCAATCTTTTAAAGAAACATTTATGTGTTCATCGGTTTTTCTCTACTTTGTTTCATTCTCCAAAATAAGGATGATATTTAAGAATTTACTTCACATTCTTTATGTATTGTATCATAACATAATATATAAATATATATATTTTATGTAACTCCAATTATTATTACTAAAGTAACAAATAAATATAAACTATTTTCTTAGACGCGTCATTTATAGTGAGTAATGTTATATTTTCTTCAACTTGATATGGATAGTTCATGTTAGGATGATATATGTTTATATCAAAATTTATATGTAACATGTGCAATATCAAGAATAATTCAAATTTTGTAATTATTATGTTTTTCGAATATAACCAATTTTATAAATCAACCCGTTTAACACACGGGACTATAAACTAGTTACTTTATATAAAAAAAAGCTCAATGAATATTTTATTGTCATGTCGAGAAAGCCATAAAATGAATACAACACCGGTATCAATATTCTTCAGGTGGTATTGGTTTAGTTCGTCACATTAAAGAACAAAAAATCAACTTTACTTGACCCATTCGAATAAAACTTTTATCAAATCGTAGATAAAATTAAAAACATCGCAATTGTGTAATCAAAAATTTATAAAACTTTATTATATTACTCAAAGGGTACCGGCTTATAAAATGCCGTATTATATTAAACAATAACGGGTAAACAACATCATTTAATATATATATATATATATATATAGAGAGAGAGAGAGAGAGGCGTACGCGAGGCATTATCAACATACGGAATTTTCTTTCTTTACAACATGCGATTTCCATTTTTCTTTATTTTTTAGTTCATGCAATTTTACATGCTTTGTACATGCGATTTCCTATGCTTTTATGTACATGCGATTATATTTGTTAAAATTTAGTACATGCGATTTCCCCTATATACAGTACATGCGATTTTATTTTTTTTAAACATAACATGCGATTTGTCATCGCATACGCGTCATACGTTAAGACCTCTTGTACGATAGGGTGGGAGTTGGCTACAAAGCCCATTTTGCCTACAAAGTGTAAAAAGCCATAAAACAACATAATGTCAATCATAAAACACATTCAAAACCCATAAATAATAAAGTGAAGATTACTAAAATGCCATATTTGTGGGTTTTGTGTTGTGTTTTGGATGATAAGGCTTTGATTATCGAATGACTAACATTAGTGTGTTTTATGTTGATTATCACTTTGTGTTTTATATTCATAGTTCTACGATGGTGTGTTTGAAGTTTTTATAGACTTTTAGGGTTTGGATATTGTGTTTTAGTGATCTTCACTCTATTATTTGTGAGTTTTGAGTGTGTTTAATGGATGAAATTGTGGTGTTTTATGACTTTGTACACTTTATTGGAAAAATGAACTTTGTAGCCTAAATATATATAAACTGAACCCCGAGGCAGCTTCATGACATTTACATTTGTGCATCAATCACTTGTATAATATTGTGCACAGCTCGGTTTTGAATAAAAATTATATCTAAATGTAAATAAAAATAAATATGTTGCAAGATATACATAGAATTTTTATAAAATGTTAGATATTTTAGTGTAATCGGGATTTACTTGGTGATCAAATCGAATAATAATACACATCAAGCAAGTTAGGAGGTGCGGGAGTGCCCGCTTGTTGAGTTATTATAATTCGAAGTGTACAGGCGGACATGGACGGACCTAAGTGAAGCACAGGGTGGGTGGGCGCACCCCATGACAAAAAAAAAGTTGGTGTATTTTTTAGGCAAAAAATCCAACCGCACCCCTTGAAAATACGCTTAAACCACTCATTCGCACACCCAGCAAATAATTTCTAGGTCCGCCACTGCGTGCGGAACCCGTACTCTACGGGGGTTCCAAGGGGGCAACGCCCCTGGGTGCAGGGTCCAAGGGGCGGCAGCCCCTGGCGGGGTCCAAGGGGCAAAGCCGCTGGCTGGGGTCGAAAATTTAACTGCCATTAGGCAGTTAATCTTCCCTAACCCCAAAATTCGTATTCAGTTTTTTGGTCACAATTCTCTGGTTCAGTCAATTCGCAGACAAACATACCTTGGTTCAATTTCTCTAAAAATCAGAGTTGTATCCGATTAAATTATTCGGGTGAACCACCGAAATAATTTGATCTGAGAGTAGGGGTGAGCAAGTTTAGGTCCGGACCGAAAATAACCGAGAACCGAACCGAAAAAAACCGAGAACCGAACCGAACCCAAGTACTTAGGTATTTAGATCGGTTCCAATTTTTCATATAAAATAGGGTCGGGTCGGTTCTCGGTTCTTTTCATGGTGAAACCCGACTTGGACCTATGGACAGGAACCGACCCTATATTTAGGGTAGTGAATCGGTTCTGTATTTTATGTTTAATCGGTTCTCGGGTCGGGTCGGGTAATGGTCGGGTCGGGTCGGGTTTGTCCTTTTGCTCACCCCTATCTGAGAGTGATTACACGCCTCTCTAATCATCCGGTAATCTGAAATTCCATAACATAAAATATCCTATTTTAAAAGTTATAAATAAAAAAATCTACTCAAAGAATTATGACAATCAAATTAAAAAATAATAATAATAAAAGCCAATAAACGTTGATTGGACTCCATTAAAACAGTTTAATTAGAAAAGTAAACAATTAATAAAAGCCAATGAACGTTGATTGGGCTCCATTAAAACATTAAAACAATAATTTAAAAGTAAACAAAAAACCGATTATTGGGCTCCATTAAAACAATAATTTAAAAAGTAAAGAAAAAACCGAAATTATGTGATTGCCGACATAGCATCATTTAAGAAAGGGAATGATATATAGAAAACTCACTTGTTGTGGTGAGAAAATTAGAGAAACTCAAAGCTATCGATTTTTTTTTTTAAATTTACATATGTAATATACATGTTTTTAAGGGTTTTAAGCAAAAAAAAAAAAAAAAAAAACAATCAAAGAAGCGCCGAGTGGATATTTAAAAAAAAATAAACAAGTTTTGGTATAACATATGTTACATTCATCTGACATATGTTACCCTAGAAACTTGTTTTTCTTAAAATATCCACTTGACGTTTTTTTTTGACTTTTTTTGCCCAAAACCCTTAAAAACATGTATATTACATGTGTAAGTTTTTTCAAAAAAAAAAAATCAAGAGGTTAGAATTTCCCCAAGTTTTCTCAATTATAAGGGTTTTCTTCATATACTTACTTTCTTTAAGTATATACTAATTAAATTAAGAAAATAATTAATAAAAACCAATAAACATTGATTGGATTAGACTAAAACAATTTCATTAGAAAAGTAAAAACACCAAAAATGTATGATTGGAAGCAGACATAGCATATTTAAGTAATACGAGTAGTTAGATCCACGCTCATTGCTGTGCGGGTACATTACAAACATCGAATGCATTAGTTCAAGCTTATGTGATGCGTTAACCATAGGAAAACACATGTTTTGAATATCCGATTTAACTCAATAGCATTACGGTTGGATCAAAATATAGAGTAATCAAATTTATAATATACAATCATAATGTATTTATATGTGACCATACTTATACATAAAAAAAAGTACAAAACCTATATCAAAAGACACAGTCACATTGTGGGTTAAAATTTTACCCTTAGTGTGTTGCAGCAAGGTCAAAACGTAGAACTGAAAACGTACATAAAATAAGCATAAAATCAGTGGCGGAACCAGCCCAAAAAAGTTAGGGGTATCCTTTATATAACAGAAACCGAGTTGAGAGGTATTTTTACACTACGAAAATGGAGTTAAGGGGTATTTTTACACTACGGAGACGGGGTTGAGGGGTAGCCCGTGCTACCCCTATTTGTACTATAAGTCCGCCACTGCATAAAATTATATTTGACCTAGCTTGTTTCTAAAAAAGTTTATGTCGAAACGTAGACCAATTCGAATATATACCGACACATAAATAAAGACATGCACGTTAAAAATATTTTTTTTCGGGTAAAGGAATGAAAGGATTAAACTTGGAACTTTAGAAACTCAAGCGGGTCAATATATTTTACAATTTTCAAAAGTTGAGGGGTTTTATGGTGGGTGGAAATAGGAGGGAGCATTTTTGTAAATATCATGGATTTTTGAGAGGGTTGTAAAATAGAGTATTAATATAAGGTTAAAATTGCATTTTTCATAAGTTAAGAGGTTATATGGTAGGTGAAAAACGAAGATGCTTTTTGTGTAAATGGTGAAAAAAAGAAGGTGCCATTTGTGTAAATGGCACCGACTTTTATAAATAAGATAGGTACAACTAGTGCAAACAAATGTCCGGGGAGGGCATCGTAGTCTTACTAAGGGGCATGAGGCGTCGTCATATGACAACCATATCTGCAATAGGCGTGGTAAAAAAAGCTACGAGGTGATAGGGGCGTGAAAGTGACATTTTAAATAATAAATAAACATCAACCAATAAAACTAAGCCTCAATTAAGAACCTCCACATCACCAAACCAAAGCCCCCTACATCAGTGAAGAATCTCCTGCCCCCACCCCCACGCTGCCTTTCACGCCACCCGCGGGCTAGTGTGCCTGGTGTAGAGATGCTTCCACGCCTCCAAACCATGCCCACACCGTGTGGTCTTACAAATGTGATGTTATGGGTTCAAATCCTTCTAAGTGTAAGATAACGGCGGAATTAAAGTGATAAAAATTGTCGTTAAAAATACTAATGCATACATGAAAAATAAATTCTATTCTATTCTATTCTATATACCTACATTTACCATCTGCGTCTATAGTATTCTTCCCTCATTGGATGATTAGTGTACCACCACTGTAATGTAATTTTTATCCTGCTTCATTAATAATAATGCCAGTTGACCTGGTGGCTAAATTTTTATTGTTTAGATTTGAGACGTGTGTTCGAGTCATATGTATGCCTCTTTTTAGTTTTTTTTTTTTTTACATCTCTCATCCTTCTTTCTAAATCGATGTCAAGGTCACTGTTTTACAGTCAAATCAACGCCTGCTTAAAATCAACTATAACTTGAAATTAACCAAGATAGATCAAATAAGGTAGCTTCATATTATATACTTGGTTTACGATTGAGTGTTGTGATTTTTTCGCACCCAAATCGACGAGATAGATGAAATTAGGGGACAGAAGCTTCAGAGGCGTCTCAAGTGATTTACGGTTGAGTTCATATCACTGGACTGGAGTATGTATTAGGAGGGGAAATAGGGTTTCAAGTAAAAGTGTCGGTGGAGAAGAACAAGAGGCTTGATTGACATGTTGTATCGCCGAAGAAGACGACACGCGACTACTGAAACACTGTGATGATGGCGTCAATGCGATTGAGAACTGGATGGGGTGGTGGTGCGATTGGGAACCATCATCTCCTATTAAACAGTATGTTGGAGATGCCCATCCAAAATCCAAACTTTTACATAACAAACACACACCCCTATTGGAGATGATGACATGGCCACGTCCGGTTTGGAGCACTGGACTGATCCTATTTGATTGGCATGGGCCCTATAAATTTTTTAAAACATTTTAAAATTAAAAAAAACATATTTTGGTTTAATTTAAAAAACCTTAAAATTGTTTAAATTAATACATTTAATTAAAATATATATATATATATATATATAAATTAAAAATAATATCAACCAAAAAAATTCAAATTAAAAAACCTTACATAAATTAAAATTAAAAACATTACATAAAGTACATAATTAAACCTAAACAAAGTAGATAATTTAACTTAAACAAGCTACATAATTAAACTAATCGTCAACTTCCCAACTCGTAGGAGTCGGCATCCGAATGCATAGTGACTTGAGAAGTTAATATGCCATCAATTATACATATTTTTAGTGCATATTTACCCTTATTTTAAGGAACTTTTAATTTCTTTATAGTTGAAAGAGTATCTAAATCATTCCTATTTGGTAATTGCAGGTTTTTAAGCGCTCCGGATAAAAACTGAAAAACGAGCAAAAATAGGCAAAAGATCCAATATTCCAAGAAAATCAGGAAGGGGCCAGATAGGCATGACCGTGCTAGACTATGGGAAAGGTCGTGCATAACAACCCAACAGTAGAAGTCTACAATTCAACCCAAGAATAGTCAACAAAAGACCACGATATGCGGAGGCGGGGACGTGCGTGCATGAGTAAAGATAAAAAATGGAAGCTTCAAGATCCGACAAGACTGACACCTTTTGAAGCCCTATATGGACACCTGTCCATGCACGGTTGTGCATACCTAGGCACAGTCGTACCCATAATAGAATTTGCAACAGAAATGACCCGAAAAGGACAAGAAGGACAACTAGCTGTCAGGGGGAAAGGATGAGGCACAACCGTGCACACCTTCACTCATCCAGCCTATAAATAGAGGCCTTTGTTGCCCATTATCTCATTCGATTCCACCCATTCCTCTCCCATTTTTCACACACAAACTCTCTGGTCTTAAGAGGTCACTAGGAGTTTAGGATCACTCCAAGAAATCACTTGTAATATCTTAGTAAGGGGATCCCATTTTGATAGAGGTTAATCCATTTGTGAAAACATATCTTGTGATCAAACCTCACTATCAAGGGTATCATTGTTGGCATGCATGGTCTATATGCTAGGCTTCAATGATAAGCTAAAACTTTGTTATACGACTTGTCTAACACGGTCTATATGGCAGACTAAGAGTTGGTGAACCCATGTTAAAATCTATACGTCTTTATATATACTTTATTATTATAATGCCACTCGATAAATAAAGACCAATCATATCAATCAATCACAAGTGTCATTAACACTTATACGGAGCACCATGACATATCCTTGAGGGTCCATAAGTGGGATTGTGACATCTAGGATCGCAAATTATAGTGTGTAGAAAAAGAAGAAGAAGAAGAAGAAGAGTAGTTAGGTGTCTTAAACCCAAACTTAGTTGATTTCTCTTTAAAATGAGTCTTCTTCTAAGAAAGGGCAATGAATTAACTTTAATCGGACCTAATTCTATTTTAACCTCAAAACATAATTTGTAAATCTAATGGGAAGCCTTTAAACAAGTCTTTCTACTTAAATTCACCACACCGCTTGTCAATATCCTAACTATAGTATATCCCAAGTGGAGTCAAACCCCAAAGCAATACTCTTCGTGCTCTTGATATTCTATACTAATTCTCCATTACTTGTTTTTATTTTTGGTTTTAAATATAAATTAACAAACAAGCAACAAATAATTAATTAACTAGTTGATAGCTTAAAGTTGAGTATTAAAAGTCGTGTCTTTTGGGTTCCATACTTGATTCTTACATAAACTTTACTACAAACGATATGTACACTTGCCTACTATATGTGTTTAGTCTACATAGTAATCCATTTCTTATAAATTTAAAACTAGATAAACATGTTTAAAAGTTATTAAGTTAACTCATCTAATCGTACCTAAAAGTTACTAAAATAACACTAGTAAACAAACGCGCATCAAAAGTGAACATGTAGGTTGAAATACAAATTAAATTTATAGCCGGTAAAGAAATAGTCATTAGAAAAGTAGTTATTGAGAAAAATAGTTGTTGCAAAAGAGGTCGTTTGATAAAATAGCAGTTTGAAAAATTAAATATTATTTTTTAGTGTTTAATTTTAAATTTATTTTTAAATAAATATAACAGACAATGAAATAGTAAAAATAATTAATAAATTAAGTAATTATAGATTAAATAAACAAAATAAAAGAGAAAGTATAGGTGGATAATGAGGTAAAGCTTTAAAATAGTTGAGATTTATTGTTGAAGATGCTATAAGTTAGGGGAAGTCACTGGGAGTTATAGTGTTTTTTGTAATTAATATATATTAAAAGGGAAAGGGTTCACACTTACCATTATATATATATATATATAGGGGAAGGTTCAAATGAAAACCACTAGTTATTGAGAAAACTCAAAAAATAATTAAAAAAACCAAAAAATCATACCAAATTTTTTTTTTTTTTTGCAAACCAATTTTCGCAGGTTTTTCTATATAAAAAAAATTCAAAAAAAAAAATTTGTGTAGTGCACATGTGTAATACTACATATGTGTATGTGTACTACACATGTGTATTATTACACATGTGTACTACAAAAGAAATTTTTTTTTTTTTTTGAAAAACAGTTTTTTTTATATATAAAAACCTGCGATTTTTATAAAAAAAATTGAAAAAAAAAATTTGTGTGTTTTTTAGGCTTTTTTTAGTTAGTTTTCGAGTTTTCACAATAAAAGTGGTTTTCATTTGAACCATCCCCTATATATATATATATATATATATATTGTTTATGAAGGACCATGAATAGTAATTTTAAATTTAAAATAATATATAGCTTTTTAATATCTTATTTTATTAATATTTTTTATATTTACTTTTTACATTGAACATATTTTAATTTTTTTTCTTTTTTTAGAACCATAAATAGTAATTTTAAATTTAAAATAATATATAGCTTTTTAGTATCTTATTATATCAAAAAAAATTTATATTTACTTTTAACATTAAACATATTTTAATTTTTTTCTTTTTTTTAGCTTTTAGCTTTTAACATATTTTTATTTTTTCTTTTCTAAAACCAAATTTTCTGTATCATTTAATTTTGTTTTTAATTATTCTTTTTTTCTTTTTTAAATCATCTTTACTTTATCAATTAATTTGATATTTCTTTAATAACTTATTTTCGTTAATTTTTTTTCTAAAAACCTAAGTACGCAGTTGTACTTAATTTTTACCCTCGATCGGTATAAGTTTTATTATAAACGAATTTATATTCAAAAATAAATTATTTATTTGGTATCGTAAAATGATATGATGAAAAACTGAATCGATTCTAACGGTTTGATTTTCTAAACAACATGTTGCGTTTTCAAATAACGTTTGTTTTACATTATCATTTACCCCATATCGCCGCAACGTGCGAACTAAAAAAACCTAGTTTACTATGGTTAACCAGAGGATTCCATGTGAGAACCTCCATTTTTCTTTTTTTCTCCTCTTTTTTTAAATTTCTTTTTGTATTTTACTTTTACACCTTTTTTGTATTTTACCCAGTGTTGTAAAAGTCCCTAGGCGGTCCCTAGTCGGCCGACTGGGGAGTTGGGAGTAATCGGAGTACTCGGGGAGTACACGGACATGGTAAATATAAAGAAAATTAATTGTTATATATTATTTATGTGTTAAAATAAGCATAATTCATGTCTACTAAGTATAATTTAAAATGAAACATGTTTAAATTTCAAATATTCTGAATACAAGTCTGACTAGTCTAAGTACAAGGCCGAGTAGTCCGAGTACAAGGCCGAGTAGGCCGATTTTGACCGAGTTTGACCGATTAAAAGTCAACAAACCACGTTGACCGCCTAGACCGACTAGGCGCCGACTAAGCCGACTAGGCACCGAGTACTCCCGAGGCCGACTAATTGAGACCGCCTAGGAGGAAGTCGCCTCTGAGGGGGTCCGAGGACCGAGTACTCGGCCGAGTAATCCGACTTTTACAACACTGATTTTACCTATCCCTTCTTTTTTTAACTTTTTAAAATATTAATGGCATAATGATCGACTACCTACTTACAAAATTTTGTAATTGGACGACGAAAGTTACAAAACTTGAAGAAATCACTAAATAACGTGATTTTCCCTTCTTTCAAAGGAAATGAAACATCTTTATCGAACGGTAACACCGGCTGCCACTCAGGTATTACTCTTTCACAAGAAGATCAAACGATCCTTTGTTCCATTACAGAAAAGACTATAAACGTCTACGTCGGACCTTGAAGATTCAACTGATTTGGTAGCCATATTTTGTAACAAGGATTTCGAAGAGTTGATTCGATTGAAAATTGTCAAAGAGGAAATGATATGTAGTCACCTTTTCAACTACTATATATACGGTACACTCAATACCTTTTTAAAATTTGAAAAGGGTCTCCATATTTACACACCCTGTTGCCTATTTGGACACCCTTCAAGACGCCTCGTATAGACCTATACGAGGCGTATAGCCTTTTCCAATTTCCAAGAGAATCTCTGATTATGTCATATTTTGTCTTATTTGCCACGTATACGCCTCGTATAGGCCTATACTGAGCGTCTAGGAGAAAAAGACCATTTAGCCCCTGATTTAGGCCTATACTGGGGGTAAATTGGTCTTTTTTGCCTCTCTTATATGCCTAGTATAGGTCTATACTAGGCGTATATAAGGGGTTTTTTTTTTTTTTTTTTTTTTTTTTAACAAACATTTTATACAATATTAATCGTTTTAGCAAACTTTTATATAAAAACAAGTTTTTTTATTTTAAATAATTAATATTAGGACCCCTCGTTGGTTTTTTTTTAGTTGAGTTGTTTTTTAAGAAAAGTTTTATTTTTTTATAAAAATATTTTACCGTTTTCAAGATCGGCCTTTAAAAATATTCGATCGTAGAAATATTACATTCGGTAAAATATTTTTATAAAAAAATAAACGTATCAAAAAAAACCAACGAGGGGTCCTAATATTAATTATTTAAAATAAAAAAAACTTGTTTTTGTATAAAAGTTTGCTGAAACGATTAATATTGTTTAAAATGTTTGTTAAAAAAAAAAAAAAAAAAAAAAACCCTCAAGACGCCCAGTATAGGCCTATACGAGGCGTATAAGGGGCAAAAGACCATTAAACCCCTGAATTAGGCCTATACTGGGGGCAAAACAGGGCTATAATGGTCTTTTGGACCCCTCGTATACGCCCAGTATAGCCCTATACTGGGCGTCTATTTTTATTTTTTTTTTGTTTTCTCTTTTTAATATTTAAAAAAAGAAAACAAAAAAAAATAATAATAGACGCCCAGTATAGGGCTATACTGGGCCTATACGAGGGGTCCAAAAGACCATAATAACCCTGTTTTGCCCCCAGTATAGGCCTAATTCAGGGGTTTAATGGTCTTTTGGTCCACATAGACGCCCAGTATAGCCCTATACTGGGCGTCTTGAAGGGTTTTTTTTTTTTTTTTCTCTTTTTAAATACCAATAACACTAATATTAACTATAAAAACTCATATTAATTATAATAAACTCATATTAATTATAAAAAAACTCATATTAATTATAATAACACTAATATTAATTATAAAAAACTCATATTAATTATAATAACACTAATATTAACTATAAAAACTCATATTAATTATAATAAACTCATATTAATTATAAAAAAACTCATATTAATTATAATAACACGAATATTAATTATAAAAAACTCATATTAATTATAATAACACTAATATTAATTATAAAAAACTCATATTAATTATAATAACACTAATATTAATTATAAAAAACTCATATTAATTATAATAACACTAATATTAATTATAAAAAACTCATATTAATTATAATAACACTAATATTAATTATAAAAAACTCATATTAATTATAATAACACTAATATTAACTATAAAAAACTCATATTAATTATAATAACACTAATACTAATTATAAAAAACTCATATTAATTATAATAACACTAATACAATACGATATTAGACTATTGGATAAGATACAACACTCGTATAGGACTATAGGTGTGGTTTAGGTCCCGTTTAGGCCTATAGGCTTATACAAGACCTATATGGGACCTATACTAGACTTATACTATACACTATACGATACGATACAACACCCGTATACGTCGATAGGCCTATACAAGACCTATAAGGGACCTATACTACACTATATGATACGATAGTATCGTATTGTATCGTATTGTATTGTATCGTATCGTATAGTATGGTATCGTATAGGTCTATACGAGAGCTATACGAGACTTATACTACACTATACGATACAATACAATACGATACGATACTATAGGATATGATACAACGCCCGTATACGTCGATAGGCCTATACAAGACCTATAAGGGACCTATACTACACTATATGATACGATAGTATCGTATTGTATCGTATTGTATTGTATCGTATAGTATGGTATCGTATAGGTCTATACGAGAGCTATACGAGACTTATACTACACTATACGATACAATACAATACGATACGATACTATAGGATATGATACAACGCCCGTATACGTCAATAGGCCTATACAAGACCTATAAGGGACCTATACTACACTATATGATACGATAGTATCGTATTGTATCGTATTGTATTGTATCGTATAGTATGGTATCGTATAGGTCTATACGAGAGCTATACGAGACTTATACTACACTATACGATACAATACAATACGATACGATACTATAGGATATGATACAACGCCCGTATACGTCGATAGGCCTATACAAGACCTATAAGGGACCTATACGAGACCTATATGATACGATAGTATCGTATTGTATCGTATTGTATTGTATCGTATAGTATGGTATCGTATAGGTCTATACGAGAGCTATACGAGACTTATACTACACTATACGATACAATACAATACGATACGATACTATAGGATATGATACAACGCCCGTATACGTCGATAGGCCTATACAAGACCTATAAGGGACCTATACTACACTATATGATACGATAGTATCGTATTGTATCGTATTGTATCGTATAGTATGGTATCGTATAGGTCTATACGAGAGCTATACGAGACTTATACTACACTATACGATACAATACAATACGATACGATACTATAGGATATGATACAACGCCCGTATACGTCGATAGGCCTATACAAGACCTATAAGGGACCTATACGAGACCTATATGATACGATAGTATCGTATTGTATCGTATTGTATTGTATCGTATAGTATGGTATCGTATAGGTCTATACGAGAGCTATACGAGACTTATACTACACTATACGATACAATACAATACGATACGATACTATAGGATATGATACAACGCCCGTATACGTCGATAGGCCTATACAAGACCTATAAGGGACCTATACTACACTATATGATACGATAGTATCGTATTGTATCGTATTGTATTGTATCGTATAGTATGGTATCGTATAGGTCTATACGAGAGCTATACGAGACTTATACTACACTATACGATACAATACAATACGATACGATACTATAGGATATGATACAACGCCCGTATACGTCGATAGGCCTATACAAGACCTATAAGGGACCTATACTACACTATATGATACGATAGTATCGTATTGTATTGTATCGTATAGTATGGTATCGTATAGGTCTATACGAGAGCTATACGAGACTTATACTACACTATACGATACAATACAATACGATACGATACTATAGGATATGATACAACGCCCGTATACGTCGATAGGCCTATACAAGACCTATAAGGGACCTATACGAGACCTATATGATACGATAGTATCGTATTGTATCGTATTGTATTGTATCGTATAGTATGGTATCGTATAGGTCTATACGAGAGCTATACGAGACTTATACTACACTATACGATACAATACAATACGATACGATACTATAGGATATGATACAACGCCCGTATACGTCGATAGGCCTATACAAGACCTATAAGGGACCTATACGAGACCTATACTACACTATATGTTAAAAACAATGTAATATTTCTACGATCGAATATTTTTTAAAGGCCGATCTTGAAAACGGTAAAATATTTTTATAAAAAAATAAAACTTTTCTTAAAAAACAACTCAAATTACCCCACCAAAACACCCATTTTTTTACTCAAAAAACATCACCCTCAAAAAACAATCAAATTACCCTACCAAAACATCCATTTTTCAACTAAAAAAAACCAACGAGGGGGTCCTAATAATAATGATTTAAAATAAAAAAACTTGTTTTTGTATAAAAGTTTGCTAAAACGGTTAATATTGTATAAAATGTTTGTTTAAAAAAAAAAAAAAAAAAAAAAAAAAACCCTTCAAGACGCCCAGTATAGGCCTATACGAGGCATATAAGGGGCAAAGGGTCCTATACGAGGCCTATACGAAGGGTCCTATACGCCCAGTATAGGCCTATACGAGGCGTCTTGAAGGGGTCAAACCAGAAGTGACATGAGTCAGGCACTGATTTTGATGTAACCCTATACGCCTCGTATAGGCCTATACGAGGCCTATACGAGGCAAAGGGTGTCCAAATAGGCGTAGAGGGTGTCCAAATATCTCCACCCTTTGAAAATTATAGCCAATAAGGAAAGCAAATGTGTCAACGGAGGGTTAATCCTACAGTGATTGACGTCAATTCCTAATTGGCACACACCGCCAATCCCCTCAATATCCTGACACTACTTTTTGTTATCATTAGATAATACTTTATTTCATTTTCCATGTGACAACCTCCATTTTTCTTTTTTTCTCCGTTTTTTTAAATTTCTTTTTGTATTTTACTTTTATACCTTTTTTTGTATTTTACCTATCCCTTTTTTTTAACTTTTTAAAATATTAATGGCAAAATGATCGACTACCTACTTACAAAATTTTGTAATCGGAAGACGAAAGTTACAAAACTTGAAGAAATCACTAAATAACGTGATTTTCCCTTCTTTCAAAGGAAAGGAAACATCTTTATCGAACGGTAACACCGGCTGCCACTCAGGGAGTACTCTTTCACAAGAAGATCAAACGATCCTTTGTTCCATTACAGAAAAGACTATAAACGTCGACGTCGAACCTTGAAGATTCAGCTGATTTGGTAGCCATATTTTGTAACAAGGATTTCGAAGAGTTGATTCGATTGAAAATTGTCAAAGGGGAAATGATATGTAGTCACCTTTTCAACTACTATATATACGGTACACTCAATACCTTTTTAAAATTTGAAAATTGTAGCCAATAAGGAAAGCACGCGTGTCAACGGAGGGTTAATCCTACAGTGATTGACGTCAATTCCTAATTGGCACACACCGCCAATCCCCTCAAGATCCTGGCACTGCTTTTTGTTATCATTAGATAATACTTTATTTCATTTTCTTTTTAGTCTGATCCCATTCATGATATTTATAACATCGAACTAGGGGGACATGACGAGATATGACCCGATTCGCATAACCCGAACCAGTCGAACACCTTTTTAATAAATAAATAAATAACACACATGTTATTCTAGACGGTTCTATTCCAAAAAAAAAAATAGAACATCATCTCCCAAACATTAGGAAGATCTACATGATCTCCTATTTCTCGGGTACAATCCCAACATAAATACAACTTCTAAAAAATGAGAAACCCTAACCACCAATCACAATAAATAAAGAGATCAAACTGAAGGTAACATCAGCTACTCTCTCATCTACTTTCTCTCTCTCTCTCTCTTTAAACTTATCTCCCCATATCGAATACTTGTTCTCATAGGGTGGTCACAGAGATAACCTCATTCCTGTAACGAGTCCTAACGGTGTTCTGTTTTGTAGGCAACAGTTCTGATCGTTGTCATGGAAGTTAACCCAAAGAGATCATGTCGCAACCCCAGACCCTACCCTGAGAGCAGGAGCCGCGAACACGAGCCGGTGGTATCGGTGTTTATTAATTTGGCAGCGGAAAGGAGACATCAGGATCGTAGTTAGGAAATAAATTCAGAGTTTGTAAAACACCAAACTTTTCGTACTAAACAAATGGGATAAAACCCATATTTTATTTATAATATCTTTATAGGGATAAACCCTAGTTTGCTGAAAATATAACTTCTTCTTTTATTCAGGTAATTTATAGCCACTTTATTTAAGCCTTCAGTGCTTTATAGCTGGCTTCTAGTAGCTTCACATCAAGTTACCTGAAACGCGTTTTAAAAATATTTTATCAGCAAGAAATACTGGCGAGTACATTCCATTTTATACAAAGACACCTTGTTATCACTTTACAGTATTAAGGGGAATTACAGTGTATATTTCTATCAATTATTCAACACAGTACGCGACTGGGGACACTCCCCTGTGCTCGTGGTCATATTACTTTGGGTCCTGTCACCCAACAGTAACGGTTCCTGTCACACCCTTGGTGACTGTGGACTAGTTATGTATACAAAACCCCATTACTGGTAATAGTTATAGATTACAAAGACTTAATCGCTGTAAGTATAACTGATAAACATTTGAGGTTTCGTAAAGCATTTTTAAATATAAAGTTATCACAAAAAGGTGATAAAAAGAAGAATGACTCACAAACTGTGAGAAAAAGATAAATGACTCACATTGTAAACTTATGTTTTCTACCGGCTTCCTGATGATATTTTCTGATTATTTTCTTGAGTTCCTATTAAAAACATACAATGCACGCGTGTTAGTATAATAACCCAAATTCAACTTTATCAATACGTCACGAGACAGAACCCCAACGTACTTAGTCAGGCAGAGCCTTGACATGCGTTGTCGGGTTCAAGATCAATTGGACAGGGTATCGAATTAGTGATCAGGGGTTAAAAAATACTTACAACGGGGCAGAGCTTCGTGATTTAGGGGGTATTTTGACTATAATTTTTGTATTATAGAAGTTGAGAGAGAATGATAATTGAACGACTTGAACTGTCGAATTTCTGCTCAATTTATAGGTGATTTCGGAGTCTCTATCGCCCCGCAACCGGCCCAGGGCCATCCTTCGCGCCCCGTGAGGGCAGCCTAGCTACGGCTAGGGTTGCCTAGTCAGAGGCTAGGTCCAACACCTGGGGGACATGTGTCAACATGGGTGTCCGACAAGTCAAGGGTCCGTCGCGCCCCGCGACCGGTCCCCTTCAAGCCTGTCGCGGCCCGCGACAGGTGTATAAATCTTGATTTTTCATTTTTTAATTAAAATTGATGTTACGCGGTTTCGGTTTTGTGATTACGAAGCGTTTTAGGGCGTTTTCGAGGGTTGTTATATCCTCCCCACCTTGCTTTAAATCTCGTCCTCGAGATTCACTGGAATAGGTATGGATACTTCTTTTGCATTTCAGATTCCAATTCCCATGTGTATTCTGATCCTCTCCTTGAATCCTATTTTACATTGACGAGAACTAATATCTTGTGCTTGAGATTCTTGATCTTTCTATCTTTAATCTGAATTGGTTTTTCTACAAATTTAAGCTTTTCATTTACCTCTATGTCTTGAAGAGGTATCACCAATGATTCGTCTGCTAGGCACTTCTTGAGGTTACATACATGAAATACATCATGTACTCCTGCCATTTCTTTAGGTAATTGTAGCTTATAAGCTACTGGCCCTATTCGTCTGATAATTTCAAAAGGTCCAACATATCTTGGGCTTAACTTTCCTCTTTTACCGAATCTTACAACTCCTTTCCATGGTGAGACTTTTAATAGTACCTTATCTCCAACATGAAATTCCAACGGTTTTCGCATGTTATCTGCATAACTCTTCTGACGATCTCGTGCTGCTTTTAGTCTTTCCTTGACTTGGATAATTTTGTCAGTTGTTTCTTGCACAATTTCAGGACCTGATAGTTGCTTTTCTCTGATCTCTGCCCAACATACTGGTGTTCGGCATTTTCACCCATAGAGGGCTTCAAATGGTGCAGCGTTAATACTGGTATGATAGCTATTGTTGTAAGAAAATTCTATTATAGGTAAGTGATCATCCCAATTTACTCCAAAATCAATCACACAAGCTCTAAGCATATCTTTCATTGTTTGTGTTGTCCTTTCACTTTGTCCATCTGTTTGAGGATGATAGGCTGTACTTAGATTTAATCTAGTTCCCATTGTCTTTGGGAAACTTGTCCAAAAATGAGAAGTAAAACGATTACCTCTATCAGACACAATAGATAAAGGAATCCCATGTAATGAAACTATTTCATTCACATATAACTTGGCTAGCTGCTCCATACTGAAAGTTTCTTTCATTAGTAAGAAATGGGCAGATTTAGTCCATCTGTCTACAATCACCCAGATTGTGTCATTACCTTTTCGTGTCTTAGGTAATTTGGTAACAAAGTCCATTGTTATCAATTCTCATTTCTAATTTGGCATTTCTAATTGTTACAGTAATCCTGAAGGTTTCTAATGTTTAGCTTGAACCTATGAACATGTTAAGCATTTAGCGACATAATTTGCTATATCCTTTTTCATTCCTATCCACCAAAAGTTCTTTCTTAAGTCTTGATACATTATGTCACTTCCAGGATGCTTCGTATACTTAGATATAACAACTCTCCTAAAACCCTGAACATGCTCTAAAATGCCTATAATATACCCCGTATATGCAAAATAACCCTAATATACATTTATATAATTAAAAATAAAATAAAACAAATAATTACAGCTTCTCGCGGGGCGTGACCCCCTTGAGCTTGCGAGTCGCGGGCTGCGTCGTAGTGACACCAGGCGACACCCCAGTCCGCCACGTGTCCCTGGCGTGTTAAGTCTAAGCTGTTTTTCACCATAGCTAGGGCCTACCCTAGTTCTCTCGCGGGCCGTGAAACAGATAGAAGCGACAGTCGCGGGGCGCGAGCCGCCAATCTCCATGCCTATATAAGGATGCTTCGACTTTAGTAAATCTCATTCAATTCTTTTCTTTCTAAATGCCCCTATAATAGCAATAGTGTTGCTCGATATAATACCCCTAAAAAGCGAAGCTCTGCCTCGTTGTAAGTATTATAACCCCTGGTTATGCTTTAGTTACTCTACCCGATTGATCTAGGGCTTCGTAACGCATGTCAAGGCTCTGCCTGACTCAGACGTTGGAATTCTGTCTCGGGGGTATGGCTAATGTAAATTGGGTTATCTTACTAACACGTGTGCATTGTTTAATTTTTAATAGATTATAACCAGGAAGTCACCAGAAAGCAGTAGTATTATCTAAAACAGCAAAGTGAGTACATTCTTCTTTTTGTAAACCCTTTTTAACAAAACCTCAATTGTTTTAAATTATGATAACAGTGATTGAGTCTATGTATTCTACAATTACTGTCGGTATGTTGGGGTTTTGTATACATTACTTGTTACTACACTGTGAGTAGTAGCATGACCACAAGTCAGGAGTGACAGTAACATGGGTGGTAATTGGGTAGATATAAACATTGTAATCGCTCTCAATACTGTAAAGATATAAAAGCTTGTTTTGAATAAATTGGGATGCACTCGCCAGTATTTCTTGCTGATAAAATATTTTTAAAACGCGTTTCAGGTAACAAAATGTGAAAGCCAACAGAAGCCAGCTAGAGAGCACTGAAGGCTTGGAAAAATGGCTATAAAAGTTACCAAAATAAGAAAGAAGTTTTATTTCAATAAATAGGGTTTATCCCTATAAACTTATTATAATGGAAACTTGGGTTTTTTCTCATGTATTTATTATTTATAAAAATATTGTGTTTTAACTCTGATAAACTATTTCCTAACTACGGTCCTGATGTTTAATTTTCGCTGCCAAATTAATAAACATCGATACCACCGGCTCTATGTGCTGCTCGCGGCCGCCCTCCCCTCGGGGCAAGGGGTCGGGGGTTGCGACAGGAGGTGGTATCAGAGCTACAGCCACTGGTTTAAGTCACAGCAGTGTTCTGCTGACACCAAGATTTTTATCTTAGGAAATAATCTATGTGATTATGTGTTATATGTATATTATTGTTTTGTGTTATTTGACAATCTGTTAGTTTACAATATGAGTGAGCAAGGTACATCTAACGCTTACCGTCAGCTAGCTAGTTCTCCAAAGAGTGAAGGAACCTCATCGCAGCCTACTCCTTCGGGGTATTTTGCTGATACTGAAGAGGGAATTTTCATCTTTAAGGCGCAATCCGAGGAACCGTTCCCTCCGAAAAAGAGAGGATGGTTTAGTAGGGGAGCACATGAGAGGATAAAGAGGATGAAAAATTTACAACAACAGAGAGCGTTAGCGAGAGCTAATAGAGAAATGAATGTCCAAACTCAGGAGGTAGTTAATAGATAATTGGCAGATTTTCATATGCTAGCCACCACTACAGCAGATCGAAACCTTGATCAGATAGTTGCACCACAACCATTGCCATTATTTCCAACCCAACCAACAGAAATAGAAGCTAACCAAGGAAACCAATTTCCCATACCAGCATTTTACCCTAACGAGATACCTAGAATCCCAGCACCAAATCCTCTAGCGTATGATCCATGGGAAGATGACCATAGGGAATATCAGGAACTCTATCCTCAGGAAGAACCAATACCAAATCCCATAGCACAGTATACCGACCATAATTTTTTAGATCCATATTGGAATGATGACCGGTATATTCAGAGTGTGTTAAACAACCCGTACCCATATGGAGAACCTATACCTCAATACCCAGACCCAGTACCCGCACCACGACCACCCACGAGTGAAGAGAATGTGCAGGAACTCCGCACATACGGTGAGGAATTAGTTGAAGAAGGAGAGAGGATAAGATGGATAGGAGAAAAGCTCGTGTGGAAGTATGACGAGCGAGAAATACAGTTCTGGATGAATAACCCCTAATAATAATAATAATAATAATAATAATAATAATAATAATAATAATATAGATATATACTTTCATTATATAGGGGTTTTCTATAGATACTTCCATTATATATATATAGGGAAATGATGTATAGAAAACCCACTTGTGGTTAGAAAACCCGGGAAACTCAAAGCTCCCGATTTTTTTTTGAAAAAAAATTACACATGTTATATACATGTTTTTAAGGGTTTTGGGCAAGAAACTCAAAAAAGCGCCGAGTATATATTTAAAAAAAATAAACAAGTTTTGGTCTAACATATGTTACATTCGTCTGACATATGTCACCCCAGAAATTTGTTTAGTTTTTTTGAAAATGTCCACTCGGCGCTTTTTTGATTTTGTTTGCCCAAAACCCTTAAAAACATGTATATAACATGTGTAAATTTTTTTTAAAAAAAAATTATGAAGGTTAGAGTTTCCCAAGTTTTCTAAATTATAAGGGTTTTCTATAAATACTTCCATTATATATATATATATATATATATATATATATGTGTGTGTGTGTGTGTGTGTAGTTTGAAAAAAATAAAAAAAAATCAACTAAAATAGGTAACCTAATATCTATCGATGTATGACTCTTAGCTGTTTAAATTTCAGTTGTAGGTTGTAATATATATATATATATAGATATATATATATATATATAGATATATATATATATATACATATATATATACATATATACATATATAGGGAGCCGCTAGAATGAGAATCACCACGAGTTATGAGAACCACGTGTCATGGGGGGGCGTTGACCACGATTTTTTTTTACAACTAGATCCGTATATTTTAACAACATTCGTAAAAAAAATTCAAACGGCGCGCCCGAGGGGGTAGTTTTTTACACCCAAAGTTTGTAAAAAAAAAAGAAAAAACAAAAAAATAATAAAAACACCAAACTTTGGGTGTAAAAAACTACCCCCTCGGGCGCGCCGTTTGAAATTTTTTTTTTACGAATGTTGTTAAAATATACGGATCTAGTTGTAAAAAAAAATCGTGGTCAACGCCCCTCCGTGGCACGTGGTTCTCGCGGTTCTCATAACTCGTGGTGGTTCTCATTCTAGCGGTCCCCTACATATATATACATATATATACATATATATATATATATATATATATATATATATGTATGTATATGAAAAGAGTAAAAGTCGCAATGTTCGACGTTTTTGATCAATTTGTTTGTATGATTATTTGAATTAAATTTTATTCTGTGATATTAATACCTGATAAATGTTTATAATCCATATGGACAACGAAGTAAATCAGGAAAATCAGATTAATGATAATAATGGAAACCAAGTAGATAACAGTGCCATCCAACATATAGTAGAACAAGGAATTATAGATGCTATGCCATATATTATCAAGACTGTTAAAGAAGCCGAAAATAATAAAACTATAAGTGGAAGTAAACGACCAACCACTGAACCCAGTCACATCGTGAATAATGGACCGCTACTCCAATTACCTATTCCAAAAAGAAGAAGAACCATGTCATATGGTTGTTCTTACAAAGAATTCTGGTCTTGCAAACCAATAGAATTCTCTGGAAATGAAGGAGCCATTGCAACTTTACGTTGGATAGAAAAGACAGAAGCAGTCATAAAAATAAGTAAATGTGCAGATGAAGATAAGATTTTATTTGCTTCTAATCTTTTTAAGAATGCAGCCTTAGAATGGTGGGATACTATTCTCCAGTCTAGAGGAAGTGATAAAATTTATAATATGGAATGGGCTGATTTTAGGGACATAGTTGAAAGAAAATTTTGTCCTCCTCATGAAAAAGAACAAATCGCTAATAAGTTCTTAAATCTTAAAATGACTGGAATAGACTGCAAGGGTTACACTACCATATTCTTCGAATATGCTAGAATAATGCCAACCTTAGCCTCACCAGAACCAGTATTAATCTCCCATTACATCTGGGGATTAATCAGTGAAATCAGACACATAGTCAAGGCAGCTAGAACACAAACCATAAAGGAAACAGTAGAATTAGACAATACCTTGTCTGATGAATTGGTACGTACGCAAGAAGAAAACCAGAGAAAGAACCTAGCCCAAAGACTTACCCAAGAATTTCGTCATAGAAATACATACCATGGGAAAAGTACAAGTTGTACTTCTGCACCTTACTATAAGTACTGCAAAAAGAAACATTCAGGAAGATGTTTAATATACTGCAACTTCTGCAAAATGTCTGGACACAAGGAAGAAGACTGCAGGAAGAAACCCAGCAATAAGCTATGCTTCAACTGTGGAGAGACTGGACATATCAAACCGAACTGTCCGAAACTAGCTCTAGCAACAACTAGCAAAACTACTAAGAATACCCGAGCATTTGTTCTGAAAGCTGAAGAAGCCAAGATGATTCTGGATGTGATTGTCGGTATGTTTTTAGTTAACGATATTTTTGCTAAAGTATTATTTGACTCTGGTGCAAACCAATGTTTTATTAATACTTCGTTCTTCAAACTTCTCAATCAACCATTAACTAAACTTCACCAAGAATGCCTGGTAGAAACGGTAAATGGAGAATCCATTAAGATTACTGAAATCTTGCAGGGAGCAAGAATAGAAATTTTAAACCATAATTTTATTGCTAACCTTTATCCAATGAATCTGGCTGGATTGGATATCGTATTAGGAATGGATTGGTTGGTAGCCAATCATGCCAGCATTCTATGTGATCAAAAGTCAATGCTAGTAAGCTCACCAAAGGGTGAAAATGTGACAATTAAAGGAGATAAGCCAACCAGGTCCACAAAATTCATCTCGGTGATGAAAACAGCCAACTATGCAAGGAAATGATCACTAGTGTATATGATTTCCATAATCATTAACACTAAAGGAAAAGAATTAAAAGATATTACCGTAGTATCTAAATTCTCAGATGTTTTTCCAGAAGAGTTACCTGGATTACAGCCAGATAGAGAGGTTGAATTCAGAATTCACCTAATACTAGGGACAGCACCAATTGTCAAGGCACCTTACCGTTTAGCACCAGCGGAGATGCAAGAACTAAAGAAACAGTTGGACGAACTTCTGGAGAAAGGTTTCATACAGCCTAGTTCATCACCATGGGGAGCACCAATCTTGTTTGTCAAGAAGAAGGATGGATCAATGCGTATGTGCATTGATTACCGAGAATTGAACAAGGTTACAATTAAAAATCGGTACCCATTACCGAGAATCGATGATCTGTTCGATCAACTTCAAGAAGCTCGATTCTTTTATAAAATCGATTTACGCTCAGGATATCATCAATTGAAAGTACAGGAAGAGGACATTCCTAAAACTGCTTTTAGAAAAAGGTATGGTCATTATGAATTTACAGTCATGCCATGTGGTTTAACCAATGCCACAGCCGCATTTATGGACATGATGAACAGAATATGTAAACCATATCTGGATAAATTCATAATTGTCTTTATAGATGATATTCTTATTTACTCCAAGAGCAAAGAAGATCATCCAGAACATTTGTTTATACTTCTGAATTTGCTGAGAAAAGAAAAGCTTTACGCTAAATTTTAAAAATGCGAATTTTGGTTAAAGGAAGTACAATTCCTTGGACACCTGGTTAATCATGAAGGAATTCATGTAGATCCTACAAAAAATCGAGGCGATTAATAAGTGGAAAATCCCTGAATCACCGACGGATGTGAGAAGTTTTCTTGGACTAGCAGGTTATTATAGGCGTTTTATTCAGGATTTTTTAGAATAGCCATTCCCTTAATCAAATTGATCTGCAAATTAGTTAAGTTCGAATAGGGACCAAGATAGGAGGAAGCTTTTAGGATTCTGAAGCAAAAGTTAACCAACGTACCTATACTAGCGTTACCAGAAGGAACTGAAGACTTGATAGTCTATTGTGACGCTTCTAAGTTAGGTTATGGATGTGTGTTGATGCAATGTCAAAAGGTTATAGCCTATGCCTCTAGACAACTTAAGAATCACGAAGAGAATTATACAACCCATGATTTAGAGTTAGGAGCCATAATTTTTGCCCTTAAGATTTAGAGACACTATATTTATGGTAGCAAGTTTATTGTTTTTATTGATAATAAGAGCTTAAGATATGTTTTTAGGAAAAAGAAGTTAAATATGAGTCAGAGACACTGGATGGAGATTCTCAGTGATCATGATTGTGATATCCAGTATCATGCAGGAAAGGCTAATGTAGTAACTGATGCTTTAAGTTGAAAGTATCATGAAAAGCCAAGAGGAGTACGTTCTCTCAAGTTAAATCTGCAGATAGATTTAAATGAACAAATTAGAGAGATACAGGGAATAGTAATCAAGGACGATACTGAAAAATTAAAAGGAATGATTAAGGAATTAGAACAAGAAACAGATGGAATTTGGAGATTCCATAAGGAAAGAATCTGGATACACAAACAATGAAACCTACCCCGCTGAATTTTAGAAGAAGCCCATAAGTCTAAGTATACGATACATCCTGGTAATGATAAAATGTATCAAGACTTAAGAAAGAATTTCCTGCGGATAGGAATGAAAAAGGATATAGCAACCTATGTTGCTAAGTGTCTAACATGTTCACAGGTTAAGGCTGAACATCAGAAACTGTCAGGTTTATTGCAACCACTAGAAATGCCTATATGGAAATGGGAATTGATAACAATGGACTTTGTTACTAAATTACCCAAGACGCAAAAAGGTAATGATGCAATCTGGGTAATTGTAGACAGATTAACCAAATCTGCTCATATCTTACCTATGAAAGAAACTTTCAGTATGGAACAATTAGCCAAGTTATATGTAAATGAAATAGTTTCATTACATGGAATTCCTTTATCTATTGTTTCTGATAGAGATAGCCATTTTACTTCTCATTTTTGGACTAGTTTCCAGAAAGCAATGGGAACCAAGTTAAAACTAAGCACAGCTTATCATCCCCAAACAGACGAACAAAGCGAAAGGACAATTCAGACAATGGAGGATATGCTTAGAGCCCGTGTAATTGATTTCGGAGGAAATTGGGACGATCATTTACCATTAATAGAATTTTCTTACAATAACAGTTATCATACCAGTATCAATGCTGCACCATTTGAAGCACTTTATGGACAAAAGTGCCGAACTCCCGTCAGTTGGGCAGAAATTGAAGAAAAGCAACTGTCTGGACCAGAAATAGTATAAGAAACAACAGACAAGATTATTCAAGTCAAGGAAAGACTCAAAGCAGCACGCGATTGTCAAAAGAGTTATGCTGATAACAGACGAAAACCATTAGAAATTCAAGTAGGAGATAAGGTATTATTAAAAGTTTCTCCATGGAAAGGAATAGTTAGATTCGTTAAAAGGGGAAAACTAAGCCCAAGGTATATTGGACATTTTGAGATTATTAAAATAATAGGACTTGTAGCTTACAGCTACAATTGCCAGAGGAAATCGCAGGAATACATGATGTGTTTCATGTATGTAATCTCAAGAAGTGCTTAGTGTGACAACCGTCACTTTTCCGTACATTCCGTACACGAAATGAACAGTAATTTGTGCTTAAATGACTGTGCAGGATCTGGTTTACCAGACAAATAAATTTCTGAATTCCATGCAAGTGAATTCATGCACATTTTGTGCTACAAAATATAGCTTTATGCATAAACGAGAGCGTTGCGTCAGAAATATTAGTAAACTCACCGGCAAGACACATCGTGTCAACAGAATTGTAGAAAGCAGTCAGACATTAGAATTGAGGCCTAGGTGTAGGTCCGACGACAAAAGTACATTAAAACCTAAGAGCACATGTAAGGGTTTAATTTATAGACATTGCGAAAGCAAAAATAAGCACTAAAAAGCACCCGAAACGCACTTTAAGTGCATAATTTCGTATAATTCAGCTCAATTCAGCATTTAATCATATGAATATTATGCAGAAATTTTGTTTTATCATCCAGAATATTTCCCTAAGTGTTGGGAATTGAAAGGGTACAAGAAGGGTACTTAAAAGACACTAAAAAGTGTGATTTAGCACTTTAACGAACCGGTGTCTAACCGAACAACCGGATAATATTTAATCCCACAAATATTCTGTTATGATTAAAATTTTATTTTAATCAGGTTCGTGTTGAAAAATAAATTAAAACGCTTAAAAACGTTATTTTTCAAGTTTAAGCGCGTACCGTGTGTTCCTACGCGACACAATGCTTACACTGCAAAACGCAGACAACACAGCAAACCCAGGAATATGCCAGGAATATACCAGGAATATGCCAGGAATATGCCAGGAATATGCCAGGAATATACCAGGAATATACCAGGAATATGCCAGGAATATGCCAGGAATATGCCAGGAATATGCTATATGGAAGGTCTATAAATACCACCATTTCATCACTCCATCTTCACTTCCCTCTCTCCCTCCCTTGTTCTCGGCCCAACCAAGCACCACCGCCACCCTCATTTTCCAACTCATCCATCCATTCCAAGGTGATATTGAGGAGTAAGAAGGCCTCTAACGAAGCTCGGTGCAAGCGGATCTTGAAGGACCTTCTTCATTTGCTTTTATCCACCTCTTTTGTCCTCTTGAACTCCCCTAGCCTTGTGCTAGTAGTAAGTGCTTCTAAACATCTTCTTGTTCTCGTTTATGATGGTTAATAGATGATTTAATGGCTAAAAAATCATAAACACTAAAGATCACCAACTAAAAGTCTATTAAAGTGATGAATATGATGGTTAATAGATGGATAATTGTGTAAAACTTGTTAAACTTGTTTTGTGATGATTATTTTGTGTTGATTAATGCTAGTAGTAGTTCGGATCGTCATCTAACCCGGCTAGGTTATGTTCTTAGAACATGAGCTAGTGTATGTTAAAGTATAAAAAGGACTAGATGATGAACACTACTACTATTAAACATGAACTTGTGTAAAAACAATTTATCTTATGAAATGGAGTTCTAAACTAGTAGATCTAAAGATCTACAAGTGGTATTTTCGAAAGACCAACTGTAAGACAAAACCATGTTTTAAAACTGGATCTTTCATGAAGTAGAGGTGTTTTTATGAACAAACAAGTGTGTGGACACTTGTGTAACAAAAGTTTTAACAAAGAAATAATTTTCGTAAAAACCGACTAGAAGTTGTGAAACTTCATATTCTTTAAAAATAAAGTTTTTAAGAAATTAAACTTATTTTTAAAGATAACAAGGCTTACTAAATGTGCTAGTAAATTACTACACATTTTTGTAAATATTCAAGTTCATGAAATAGAAAAATTAGTAATTGTTGTTGATGATTATTGTTGATAATTGTTGTTGATGATTGTTGACGATTTAAAAGAAAATAAACACATATTTTGAAAACATGGGAAACCTCCATTTTTAGGGGAAACTCTGTCAAAATTTTTATAAATTTTGACACTTAGAAAAATATAAGTTTTTGGGGAACTTATTCCCTAAAAATGTATTTAAAGTATTACCAAGGTTTCCCTAATTTTTGGTGATAAGAAATGAGGATTTCTTCAAGAAAAAAATGGATATAAGTATGTATATTTTTGAGAGAAAAATATATATTATTTTATCACCAACTTTTGTGCTAAGTGTGTATAGTATGTGTTATACGTGCTAGTGTATTAAGACTTAAAAATACACTAAATACTCATGAGAAGTATAAACATAAAAATACACATACAACATACAAGATACATAATTCGGGTGCAAAGTGCAAAACACGAGATACTTATATTAATTTTAGAGAAAATGATATAAGTAAGATACGTAGTTAAAAATATAGAATATTTTTAACACAAGAATACGTACACAAGAGATAGTGACTGTACTTGTGCGATACAAGTCTAGTGACTAACGTTAAGAAACGCGTATAGGTTACGACGTAAATTAAGCAAATCCGGTGAAGTTTACGACGCACAGGAACGCAAAGTTGTGAGTTCATGCTCCCCCTTTTCTTAACTGTTTTTGGTTTTATAACTCTCGGGGGTGAAATACATGTTACAATATTTACAAATGGTATGATACAAAAACAAGAAGCACTCTTGGTGAGAACGAGTACCAAGTATGATGCGCTTTAAGAAATGACATATGAAATGCCTATGAAAGGCCTATGAAATACAATACTAGATCATGTGAGCACAGACATAATACTAAAAAAAATGCCATAAAGTCTTGGTGAAAACTAGTACCAAGCCATTAAAAACATTCATTAATTAGGGACGAGGGTTAGATCTAACGGGTACGGCCGAGCCCCACTCATGGTCCTTATGTGACCACTTGAGTGCTTCGGTGTCCCAGTCGAGGGAAATCGACACAGTCGAGGTAAATTGACACAGTCGAGGGTAATCGACACAGTCAAGGGAAATTGACACAGTCGAGGGTAATCGACACAGTAAAGGAGCCAACACTAATGCTCCATATGCTCACATGCCTTAAAGGAGCCAACACTAATGCTCCATATGTCCTCACATGCCTTAATGTCCTTGTATAAACAATCATTTAAAACGTGGGGTACAAAAGAACACTTGAATGATACTTGAGTACGTGGGGTACTCAAGAAAACGGGAATTATACTTGAGTACGTGGGGTACTCAAGAAAGACTTGAATTATACATGACACATACTATGTTTTCATACAAAGTATAAAAACGTGAAATACAAAAACGCATGAACTCGCTCAACTTTATGTTGATGTTTTCCAAAATTACATGTATTTCAGGTGACAGGATGGATCTTGGGCGCAAGTGTCGTAACTAAAAGTAGACTACAAGTTTAGATATCATCCACTTTTGTTGAATTGTAACCTTGTCAAAGGTCGTGTTTTGAAAACTTAAATAACACGTATTGTAATACTCAAATTTTCATGAATGGATGAACATCGTTTTGATCATGTAGTTGTTTATTACGATTGAATGCAATGATAACAAGCTAGTCACACATCATACGCTTCCGTAAAAGACAGGGTGTGACACTTAGCAGACGAATCATTTGTAACATCTCTTAAGGACATAGAGGTAAATGAGAAACTTAAGTTTGTAGAGGAACCATTGCATATTGAAGATAGAAAGATCAAGAATCTCAAACACAAGAGATTAGTTCTAGTCAAAGTGAAATGGGATACCAAGAGAGGACCAGAATACACTCGGGAGCTCGAGTCAGAGATGCAAAAGAAATACCCACACCTGTTCCAGTAGACCTCGAGGACGAGATCTAAAACAAGGTGGGGAGGATATAACAACTCTCCTAAAACCCTAAACATGCTCTAAAATGCCTATAATATACCCCGTATACGCAAAATAACCCTAATATACATTTATATTATTGAAAATCAAATAAAACAAATAATTATAGCTTCTTGCGGGGTGCGACCGCCTTGAGCTTATGAGTCGCGGGCCGCGACGTAGTGACACCAGGCGACACCCCAATCCGCCACGTGTTCCTAGCGTGTGAAATCTAGGCCGTTTATTCACCATAGCTAGGGCCTACCCTAGTTCTCTCGCGGGCTGTGAAACAGATAGAAGTGGCAGTCGCGGGCCGCGAGCCGCCTATCTCCAGGACTATATAAGGATGCTTCGACTTCAGTAAATCTCGTTCAATTCTTTTCTTTCTAAATGCCCCTATAATAGCAATAGTGTTGCTCGATATAATACCCTTAAAAAGCGAAGCTCTGCCTCGTTGTAAGTAATATAACCCCTAGTTACGTACTAGTTACTCTACCCGATTGATCTAGGGCACCGTAACGCATGTCAAGGCTCTGCCTGACTCAGTCGTTGGAATTCTGTCTCAGGGGTATGGCTAATGTAAATTTGGTTATCTTACTAACACGTGTGCATTGTTTAATTTTAATAGATTATAACCAGGAAGTCACCAGAAAGCAGTAGTATTATCTAAAACAGCAAAGTGAGTACATTCTTCTTTTTGTAAACCCTTTTTAACAAAACCTAAATTGTTTTAAATTATGATAACAGTGATTGAGGCTATGTATTCTACAATTACTGTCGGTATGTTGGGGTTTTATATACATTACTTGTTACTACACTGTGAGTAGTAGCATGACCACAAGTCAGGAGTGACAGTACCATGGGTGATAATTGGGTAGATATAAACATTGTAATCGCTCTCAATACCGTAAAGACATAAAAGCTTGTTTTGATTAAATTGGGATGTACTCGCTAGTTTTTCTTGCTGATAAAATATTTTTAGAACGCGTTTCAGGTAACAAAATGTGAAAGCCAATAGAAGCCAGCTGGAGAGCACTGAAGGCTTGGAAAAGTGGCTATAAAAGTTACCTAAATAAGAAAGAAGTTTTATTTCAATAAATTAGGGTTTATCCCTATAAACTTATTATAATGGAAACTTGGGTTTTTTTCCCATGTATTTATTATTTGTAAAAATATGGTGTTTTAACTCTGATAAACTATTTCCTAACTACGGTCCTGATGTTTAATTTCCACTGCCAAATTAATAAACACCGATACCACCGGCTCTGTGTGTTGCTCACTGTCGCCCGCTCGTCGGGGCAAGGGGTCGGGGGTTGCGACAGGAGGTGGTATCAGAGCTACAACCACTGGTTTAAGTCACAGCAGTGTTCTGCTGACACCAAGATTTTTATCTTAGGAAATAATCTATGTGATTATGTGTGTATATGTATATTATTCTTTTGTGTTATTTGACAATCTGTTAGTTTACAGTATGAGTTAGCAAGGTACATCTGACGCTTACCGTCAGCTAGCTAGTTCTCCAAAGAGTGAAGGAACCTCATGACAGCCTACTCCTTCGGGGTATTCTGCTGATACTGAAAAGGGAATTTTCATCTTTAAGGCGCAATCCGAGGAACCGTTCCCTCCGAAAAAAGAGAGGATGGTTTAGTAGGGGAGCACATGAGAGGAGAAAGAGGATGAAAAAGTTACAACAACGGAGAGCGTTAGCGAGTGCTAATAGAGAAATGAATGCCCAAACTCAGGAGGCAGTTAATAGACAATTGGCAGATTTTCATATGCTAGCCACCACTTCAGCAGATCGAAACCTTGATCAGATAGTTGCACCACAACCATTGCCTTTATTTCCAACCCAACCAATGGAAATAGAAGCTAACCAAGGAAACCAATTTCCCATACCATCATTTTACCCTAACGAGATACCTAGAATCCCAACACCTAATCCTCTAGCGTATGATCCATGGGAAGATGACCATAGGGAATATCAGGAACTCTATCCTCAGAAAAAACCAATACCAAATCCCATAGCACAGTATACCGACCTTAATCCTTTAGATCCATACTGGAATGATGACCGGTATATTAAGAGTGTGTTAAACAACCCGTACCCATATGGAGAACCTATACCTCAATACCCTGACCCAGTACCCGCACCACGACCACCCATGAGTGAAGAGAATGTGCAAGAACTCCGCACATACGGTGAGGAATTAGTGGAAGAAGGGGAGAGGATAAGACAGATAGGAGAGAAGCTCGTGTGGAAGTATGACGAGCGAGAAATGCAGTTCTGGATGAATAACCCCTAATAATAATAATAATAATAATAATAATAATAATAATAATAATAATATAGATACATATATATATATATATATATATGTGTGTGTAGTTTGAAAAAAAATAAAGAAAAATCAACTAAAATAGACAACTTAATATCTATCGATGCATAACTATTAGCATGTTTAAATTTCAGTTGTAGGTTGTAATATATATATATATATATGAAAAGAGTAAAAGTCGCATTGTTCGACGTTTTTGATCAATTTGTTTGTCTGATTGTTTGCATTAAATCTTATTCTGTGATATTAATACCTGATAAATGTCTATAATCCAGATGGACAACGAAGTAAATCAGGAAAACCAGAATAATGATAATAATGGAAACCAAGTAGATAACAGTGCCATCCAACATATAGTAGCACAAGGAATTATAGATGCTATGCCATATATTATCAAGACTGTTAAAGAAGCCGAAAATAATAAAACTATAAGTGGAAGTAAACGACCAACCACTGAACCCAGTCACAGCGTGAATAATGGTCCGCTACTCCAATTACCTATTCCAAAAAGAAGATGAACCATGTCATATGGTTGTTCTTACAAAAAATTCTGGTCTTGCAAACCAATAGAATTCTCTGGAAACAAAGGAACCATTGCAGCTTTACGTTGGATAGAAAAGACAGAAGCAGTCTTAAAAATTAGCAAATTTGCATATGAAGATAAGATTTTGTTTGCTTCTAATCTTTTTAAGAATGCAGCCTTAGAATGGTGGAATACTATTCTCCAGTCTAGAGGAAGTGATAAAATTTATAATATGGAATGGACTGATTTTAGGGGCATAGTTGAAAGAAAATTTTGTCCTCCTCATGAAAAACAACAAATCGCTAATAAGTTCTTAAATCTTAAAATGACTGGAATAGACTGCAAGGGTTACACTACTATATTCTTCGAATATGCTGGAATAGTGCCAACCTTAGCCTCACCAGAACCAGTATTAATCACTCGTTACATCTGGGGATTAATCAGTGAAATCAGTCACGTAGTCAAGGCAGCTAGACCACAAACCATATAGGAAGCAGTAGAATTAGCCAATACCTTGACTGATGAATTGGTACGTACGCAAGGAGAAAACCAGAGAAAGAACCTAGCCCAAAGACTTACCCAAGAATTTCTTCATGGAAATACCTACCATGGCAAAAGTATAGGTTCTACTTCCGCACCTTACTATAAGTACTGCAAAAAGAAACACTCGGGAAGATGTTTAATATACTGTAACTTCTGCAAAATGTCTGGACACAAGGAAGAAGACTGTAGGAAGAAACCCAGCAATAAGCTATGCTTCAACTGTGGAGAGATTTGACATATCAAACCGAACTGTCTGAAACTAGCTCTAGCAACAACTAGCAAAACTACTAAGAATGCCTGAGCATTTATTCTGACAGCTGAAGAACCAAGATGATTCCGGATGTGATTATCAGTACGTTTTTAGTTAACGCTATTTTTGCTAAAGTATTATTTGACTCTGGTGTAAACCATAGTTTTATTAATACTTCGTTCTGCAAACTTCTCAATCAACCATTAACTAAAATTCAACAAGAATGCCTGGTAGAAACGGTAAATGGAGAATCCATTAAGATTACCGAAATCTTGTAGGGAGCAAGAATAAAAATTTTAAACCATAATTTTATTGCTAACCTTTATCCAATGAATCTGGCTGGATTTGATATCATATTAGGAATGGATTGGTTGGTAGCCAATTGTGCCAGCATTCTATGTGATCAAAAGTCAATGCAAGTAAGCTCACCAAAGGGTGAAAATATCACAATTAAAGGAGATAAGCCAACGAGGTCCACAAAATTCATCTCTGTGATGAAAACAGCCAGCTATCCAAGGAAAAGATCACTGGTGTATATGATTTCTATAATCATTAACACTAAAGGAAAAGAATTAAAAAATATTACCATAGTATCTAAATTCTCATATGTTTTTCCAGAAGAGTTACCTGGATTACCGCCAGATAGAGAGGTTGAATTCAGAATTCACCTAATACTAGGGACAGCACCAATTGCCAAGGCACCTTACTGTTTAGCACCAGCGGAGATGCAAGAACTAAAGAAACAGTTGGACGAACTTCTGGAGAAAGGTTTCATACAGCCTAGTTCATCACCATGGGGAGCACCAATCTTGTTTGTCAAGAAGAAGGATGGATCAATGCGTATGTGCATTGATTACCGAGAATTGAACAAGGTTACGATAAAATCGGTACCCATTACTGAGAATCGATGATCTGTTCGATCAACTTCAAGGAGCTCGATTCTTTTCTAAAATCGATTTACGCTCAGGATATCATCAATTGAAAGTACAGGAAGAGGACATTCCTAAAACTGCTTTTAGAACAAGGTATGGTCATTATGAATTTACAGTCATGCCATTTGGTTTAACCAATGCCCCAGCCGCATTTATGGACATGATGAACAGAATATGTAAACCATATCTGGATAAATTCATAATTGTCTTTATAGATGATATTCTTATTTACTCCAAGAGCAAAGAAGATAATGCAGAACATTTGTTTATACCTCTGAATTTGCCGAGAAAAGAAAAGCTTTAGGCTAAATTTTCAAAATGCAAATTTTGGTTAAAGGAAGTACAATTTCTTGGACACCTAGTTAATCATAAAGGAATTCATGTAGATCCTAAAAAAACGAGGCGATTACTAAGTGGAAAGTCCCTAAATCACCGACGAAGGTGAGAAGTTTTCTTGGACTAGCAGGTTATTATAGGCGTTTTATTCAGAATTTTTCTAGAATACCCAATCCCTTAACCAAATTGATCTGCAAATCAGTTAAGTTCGAATGGGGACCAAGACAGGAGGAAGCTTTTAGGATTCTGAAGCAAAAGTTAACCAACGCAACTATACTAGCGTTACCAGAAGGAACTGAAGACTTGATAGTCTATTGTGACGCTTCTAAGTTAGGTTATGGATGTGTGTTGATGCAATGTCAAAAGGTTATAGCCTATGCCTCTAGACAACTTAAGAAACACGAAGAGAATTATACAACCCATGATTTAGAGTTAGGAGCCATAATTTTTGCCCTTAAGATTTGGAGATGCTATCTTTATGGTAGCAAGTTTATTGTTTTTACTGATAATAAGAGCTTAAGATATGTTTTTAGGCAAAAGAAGTTAAATATGAGACAAAGACGCTGGATGGAGATTCTCAGTGATCATGATTATGATATCTAGTATCATGCAGGAAAGGCTAATGTAGTAGCTGATACTTTAAGTTGAAAGTATCATGAAAAGCCAAGATGAGTACGTTCTCTTAAGTTCAATCTGCAGATAGATTTAAATGAACAAATTAGAGAGATACAAGGAACAGTAATCAAGGACGACACTGAAAAATTAAAAGGAATGGTTAAGGAATTAGAACAAGGAACAGATGGAATTTGGAGATTCCATAAGAAAAGAATCTGGATACCCAAACAAGGAAACCTATGCCACCGAATTTTAGAAGAAGCCCATAAGTCTAAGTATATGATACATCCTGGTAATGATAAAATCTATCAAGACTTAAGAAAGAATTTCTGGTGGATAGGAATGAAAAAGGATATAGCAACCTATGTTGCTAAGTGTCTAACCTATTCACAGGTTAAGGCTGAACATCAGAAACCCTCAAGTTTATTGCAACCACTAGAAATGCCTATATCTAAATGGGAATTGATAACAATGGACTTTGTTACTAAATTACCCAAGACGCGAAAAGGTAATGATGCAATCTGGGTGATTGTAGACAGATTAACCAAATCTGCTCATTTCTTCCCTATGAAAGAAACTTTCAGTATGAAACAATTAGCCAAGTTATATGTAAATGAAATAGTTTCATTACATGGAATTCCTTTATCTATTGTTTCTGATAGAGATAGCCGTTTTACTTCTTATTTTTGGACTAGTTTCCAGAAAGCAATGGGAACCAAGTTAAAACTAAACACAGCTTATCATCCTCAAACGGACGAATAAAGCGAAAGGACAATTCAGACAATGGAGGATATGCTTAGAGCCTATGTAATTGATTTAGAAGGAAATTGGGACAATCATTTACCATTAATAGAATTTTCTTACAATAACAGTTATCATTCCAGTATCAATGCTGCACCATTTGAAGCACTTTATGGACGAAAAGGGCCGAACTCCCGTCTGTTGGGCAGAAATTAGAGAAAAGCAACTGTCTGGACCAGAAATAGTACAAGAAACAATGGAAAAGGTTATTCAAGTCAAGGAAAGACTCAAAGCAGCACGCGATCGTCAATAGAGGTATGCTGATAACAGATGAAAACCATTGGAATTTCAAGGAGGAGATTAGGTATTATTAAAAGTTTCTCAATGGAAAGGAATAGTTAGATTCGTTAAAAGGGGAAAGCTAAGCCCCAGGTATATTGGACCTTTTAAGATTATTAAAAGAATAGGACCAGTAGCTTACCAGCTACAATTGCCAGAGGAAATGGCAGGAATACATGATGTGTTTCATGTATGTAATCTCAAGAAGTGCTTAGCAGACGAATCATTAGTAATATCTCTTAAGGACATTGAGGTAATTGAGAAACTTAAGTTTGTAGAGGAACCATTGCAGATTGAAGATATAAAGATCAAGAATCTCAAACACAAGAGATTAGTTCTAGTCAAAGTGAAATGGGATTCCAAGAGGAGACCAGAATACACTTGGGAGCTTGAGTCAGAGATGCAAAAGAAATACCCACACCTGTTCCAGTTAACCTCGAGGATGAGATCTAAAACAAGGTGGGGAGGATATAACAACTCTCCTAAAACCCTGAACATGCTCTAAAATGCCTATAATATACCCCGTATACGCAAAATAACCCTAATATACATTTATATTATTAAAAATCAAATAAAACAAATAATTATAGCTTCTCGCGAGGCGCGACCCCCTTGAGCTTGCGAGTCGCGGGCAGCGACGTAGTGACACCAGGCGACACCCCAGTCCGCCACGTATCCCTGGCGTGTTAAGTCTAGGCCGTTTATTCACTATAGCTAAGGCCTACCCTAGTTCTCTCATGGGCCGCGAAACAGATAGAAGTGGCAGTCGCGGGGCACGAGCCGCCTATCTCCAGGCCTATATAAAGATGCTTCGAATTCAGTAAATCTCATTCAATTCTTTTCTTTCAAAATGCCCCTATAATAGCAATAGTGTTGCTCGATATAATTGTAACAACCTTGCAAATTTTCATTCCAAAAAGGTACACTAAGAAACCCTAATTGGAACACCCAAGTAGCGCGGTATGACCCGAAACGGAAAAACGGACGAAACTAGCAACAGGCCCCCCTAAAACTTAGGGGGGGATCCCTTAAATGTTTCCGTGACTCGCGATGGGAGTTTTGAACACGTAGCACTTGAATTTGACACCTGACCGGGCTATACTCGACACAAAGATAGCCTAGGCTAGATTAACGAGCCCCGCGACTCGCGCCAGGGGTGGTGGATCCGTGCACGACACACAACCGGGTTAAATTTTGGCTATAAAGCCTGGGGCTTGGCACTTGATCAGATTTTGTAATTCGACATAAAATTTCGTTCGTTTCACTACTCAATTGACTCTTTCTTTCACAATTACAATCAGAGTCTCAAAACTCTGCTACGATAACAGGGTAATAACTCGATCACTGCTACGATGCTGTATCCGATCGATTAAAACTGATCCGATGGATATTTAAGTGCTGCCTAAATTAGGCTATACTTTGTCATTCGTCGTGAGGGTTTCGATCTCGTGTTTTTCATAAACGTTGTATTAAGTTACTAACCTAGTTTCGTTTGCATTGTATATTTAACTAGGTTTATCAGCTTAACCAGTAGGCAAGCTTTGACCATTTAAATCTGCAATGTGAGTCATTCTGTTTTTATCAAATTACTTTGCAAAACCCTAAATGTTTTCCAATTATACTTACAGTGATTAAGTCTTTGTAATCTTAAATTGCTACCAGTACATGGGGTTTTGTATACACTACTCGACAAGCGTCACTCTTGGGTGAACGGACCTACTAGTGATATGACCACAGTCACAGGTCTTGCCGAGTGACAACTTGGTCAGATAATTATAAGATATAAGCAAATGTGAAAACTCTTAATACTGTATGTTATAACATTGTGTCTTTTATAAATCGAATGCACTCGCCAATATTTTTCGCTGATAAAATCTTTTTAAAACATGTTTCAGGTGAATTACTGTGAGGAAGGAAAAAGTGTCGCGTAGCACTCCAGCTTAAATAAAGTGGCTCAGTAAATAGCAATAAACATGTTTTCTGTAATCAAAGGATTTCCTAGTGAAATTCCTTTCATGTAAAAATACGGCGTTTGTCCCAAAATTAATAATACAATAATTCAGTGTTTTTAGAACTCTGATATTATTTTTCTGACAAACGGTCCTGTTAAAATTTCCGCTGCCAATTAAATACCGATACCACGGGTTTCTGTCTCGCGGCTTCCGAACCGGGCAAAACGAATCTGGGGTCGTGACAATAATACCCCTAAAAGGCGAAGCTCTGCCTCGTTGTAAGTATTATAACCCCTAGTTATGTATTAGTTACTCTACCCGATTGATCTAGGGCTCCGTAACGCATGTCAAGGCTCTGCCTGACTCAGTCGTTGGAATTCTGTCTCGGGGGTATGGCTAATGTAAATTGGGTTATCTTATTAACACGTGTGCATTTTTAATTTTAATAGATTATAACCAGGAAGTCACCAGAAAGCAGTAGTATTATCTAAAACAACAAAGTGAGTACATTCTTCTTTTTGTAAACCCTTTTTAACAAAACCTTAATTGTTTTAAATTATGATAATAGTGATTGAGTCTATCTATTCTACAATTACTGTCGGTATGTTGGGGTTTTGTATACATTACTTGTTAGTACACTGTGAGTAGTAGCATGACCACAAGTCAGGAGTGACAGTACCGTGGGTGGTAATTGGGTAGATATAAACATTGTAATCGCTCTCAATACTGTAAAGATATAAAAGCTTGTTTTGATTAAATTAGGATGCACTCGCCAGTATTTCTTGCTGATAAAATATTTTTAAAACGCGTTTCAGGTAACAAAATGTGAAAGCCAATAGAAGCCAGCTGGAGAGCACTGAAGGCTTGGAAAAGTGGCTATAAAAGTTACCTAAATAAGAAAGAAGTTTTATTTCAATAAATTAGGATTTATCCATATAAACTTATTATAATGGAAACTTGGGTTTTTTTCCCATGTATTTATTATTTATAAAATATGGTGTTTTAACTATGATAAACTATTTTCTAACTACGATCCTGTTGCTTAATTTCTGCTGCCAAATCCTTTTCTTATGAAATCTCAGGGCAAGGGGTCGGGGGTTGCGACATTAGACCTATGAGCTTCTTCTAGAATTTGGCTACGTATCCAAATCCTTTTCTTATGAAATCTCTAAATTCCATCGGTTCCTTGTTCTAATTCTTTGATCATTCCTTTTAAACCTTCAGCATCGTCTTTGATTGTTGTTTCCTATATCTCTTTCACTTGTTCATTTTAATCTACTTGCAGGTTTAATCTGAGAGCACGAACCCTTTTTGGCTTTTCATGTGTAACACCTCGTAAAATCATGACCAATTATGTGAAGACACGTGTCCTAAACCCTAAACGTGTAAAAGGTTGACTTAGAACTACTAAAGTTGACAAACAGCAAAAAGATGTGTGCGGAGGGACTAAAAGTGTCAACATGCTAAACTTATGCCTCTAATTGACCTTACACGATGTTCTCAAACAAATGAATTATTGGACATGAGAAGCCGTTTGTGAAAGAAATCAAAAGTTTACAAGACAAAGGGGGTTAAATGTGTCAACATGTTAATTCTTACCTCTGAGTGACCTTTTAATGAACCCGAAGCTTCGTAATATTCAATTTTACTCCCGAGAATGTTTGATATTAATTATGAAAAGATTCGAAATCCTTATATGATAAGTTGTGCAAGAATGCAAGAAGAAGGGTTAAAAGCATCAACGAGAGAAACTAGTGCCTTCGGGTGATCTTATAACTGAATGGGAAACTAACAAAGTTTATTACAACTCCTAAGATCATCAAAAACTAACCTTGGTGGCCAAAAGTGTCTAAAATGAAACATATATGAAGTTAATAGGGACCAGGGACTGAAACTGCCAATTTCAAAACTTGTTTTACCTGATCGATGGAGAGTTGTGGGCCGCAAAAGGCTTCTCCTTTTCTCTCGCAGGCTGCGAGAGAACGCCCAGTAACGAAAAACTGGACAGTTGCATGTTAAGAGCCTTGTTGCCCACACAAACCGCCATTGCATGCTCAGAACTCGAAACCAGGGCTTGTTAGATGGTTTTTACTGACACTAGGACACTTGGAATGATCTGAGGATGATCAAAAACACCTGGATTGATCTTAGAACTCCTTGTTTCACCATAAATAGGTGCCATGTTTCTTCATTTGGACTTGCAACTTTCAAATTCACTTCTCTTCTTATCTCTGAGGTTCCTGATAAAAAAGAAAGCTCCTTCTAGTTTAATATTCGAGCTAGGACCTGTTGTAAGTGTCCTTAGCCACTCTAGTTCGGTTTTTATACTTTTAAAAGACGAAAGTCAAAGTTGCCGCTAATCGGCTTTGACTTTCGGTTTAGACCTAAACGGTCCAGCCATTGTTCGAGACGAATATGGCTACGTGATCGTAATTAGGTAGGTGTTAATCCCTCAAAAGGGAACCTCCTAATTACCACGTTTACTTAGTTAATTATCGGGTCAAAGTAATTAAACAAAAAGTCAAACTGGTCAGATTTTAAATAAAAATCAAATCTGATAATGTAGAGGTTATAAAACATGTTTTGTCACTTTAATAACTTGGTAAACATTAATAGAACATGTCTAAACATGTTCAACCCAACAATTCTAAGTTTAAGCTTGGTTCACAACCGAAAGTCGCAAGAGCTTGACTTTGCTTTGACTTTCAGTTCTGAGTTCTGACCCGAATTAGCTGAATTCCTTTATGCACTAGGGTTCCTTTGTAACCATATTATGTTGTAGCATAACCCTCTGAAGTTATATTACAAGGTCACATAGTAATCTGAGTTTTATATGCATGTTTCGTTATTATGCCTTATGTTGACTAGTATGCCTTTTTATCTAAAAATAAGGTTTTTAATATAAACAAACATGCAAATGGATTAAGTATTGATTAGTAAACATAATTAGGATATTTTGACACTTATAATCTTGTCATAAACTGAAGTTATGCAATTAGTCGAAAATAATGCTTTAATAAGGACTAAAATGCCCTTTAGCATGTAAAACAAGTTTTAAACATAATTTTGGCATAAAACTCTTTACCTACTGATGTGATACCATATTTAGGAGTTATTGGCATGTTGGGTCAGATTATATACTAACCTTAACCTTGAGTTATTGTACAAAGCCTATAAATGACGATAATACCCTTTTTGCAAATAAAATGAGTTTTACATATAGTTAACGTGCAAAACCTTTTGCTACTGATGTGTTATGAAAAATAAAATATTTTGAGCATTCAAGGTTGGTCAAAATCTCAGAATCGCTTAAACCTTGAAATTATCGTCAAATATCGACTTTTACGCTAATCAAGTGCATAATATGGTTTTAAACCATATTTAGCACCCCAACACCTGTTACCTACTGATTTTATAAATGATTTTAAATATTTTTACAGTAATTGTAAGTCATGAACTCAGAATCCCAATTAAGCCCCTAAAAGCATATGTGAAATGACCAAAATGCCCTTCCAGGGCATAGTTTGGCCATAAATTGCAAACCACATGTATGTATGATATCCTAATGTTATAACATCATAACTTAAATATTTTCACAGAATGTTTGTGACCAGAACTTCAGTTTACCTATAAACCCCTTTTATAAACCTTAAAATAACCAAAATGCCCTTATGGGGCCTAATTCGGTTTTGAAACCTTTATGGGCATACATGTTGACATCTTACTGATATCATAACATATTTTAAGCATAATAACATATGGAACTTGTATATGACTCATTCGGTTACCCGTTTATGCTTATACGCGTTCGATTCCGTTTATGTAACTAGTTTGCATGAATTAACCGAAACGGGTTTAACCTTGTCATCTAAACTTCAAAATCCAGAATGTATTTACAACAACAACAACCATACCCAGTATATCCCACAGATAGCAGAGCTATTTGTAGGGTCTGGGGAGGGTGGGATGTAGACAGACCTTGCCTCTATCCATAGGGATAGAGAGGCTGCTTCCAGAGAGACCCTCGGCTCGAAAGCGAACAGCAAACCAACATACCAAGTCAAAGAATACAGAAATAAGAAGTCGGCCATACTAAGAAAGTGATAAGAGTGGGACAATATAATGTGAATCATGTATAATGGCATGTAACATCATTTTGGGCGTACACATAATGTAAATCATGTATAATAGCATACAACATCATAGACACAAGAAGGCAATCATCGGAAAAGTCCCTTAAAGAAAAGGAAAAGCCTACGTCCATGAAAAACACCTAAGACCTTTCTACAATACCCTCTAGAAGTCCTTAACCCTAATCCTACGCCTCCACGAAGTCCTATCGTGGACCATGTCCTCAGAAAGATGCAACTCTAGTAAATCATGCCTAATCTGCTCATCCCATGTCAGTTTAGGTCTGCCTCTTCCTCTCCTCCCCTCCACAGTAAGAGTTTCCACTACTCTAACCGGTGCTGTCGCTTCCCTCCGCTTCACATGCCCAAACCATCTCAATCTCCCCTCCTTAATCTTCTCCGATATACTAGCCACTCCTAGTCTATCCCTAAAAACCTCATTTCTTATCCGATCTAACCTTGTGTGTCCACACATCCACCTCAGCATCCTCATCTCTGCTACCTCCATCTTGCGCGCTTGTGTCTTCTTGATAGCCCAACAGTCTGTTCCATATAGCATAGCTGGCCTAACTGCTACCCTGTAAAATTTCCCTTTTAGTTTAGTTGGGAACCTCCTATCGCACAAAACCCCACTGGCTGCCCTCCATCTACACCAGCCGGCCTGTATGCGATGAGTTACATCACTATCTATGTCACCATCTCTTTGTACAAACGACCCCAGATACTTAAATCTGGTTACCTGCGGGACCAATTGATCCTCAATGGTGATTTGGGTTTCATCGTCAATGGCTACACCACTGAAATCACAGTGTAGATATTCAGTCTTAGATCGACTAATCCTAAGGCCCTTGCCTTCTAAAGCTACTCGCCACTCCTCTATCCTCGCGTTTAGACGCTGTTTAGTCTCTGCAATCAACACAATATCGTCTGCAAAAAGCATGCACCACGGAACTGTCTCCTGAATCAACGTAGACAACTCATCCAAGACAACCGCAAAAAGAAAAGGGCTCAACGCAGACCCCTGGTGGAGTCCTACCTCCACAGGAAAGAAGTTTGTATCTCCTACAGGCGCGCGAACACTAGTTTCCGTTCTATCGTACGTATCCTTAATTATGTCTATATACTTTCCCGGTAGCCCTCGCCCCTCCAAACTATCCCAAATCAGTTGCCGTGGGACAGTGTCATATGCCTTTTCCAGGTCGATAAACACCATATGTAAATCTTGCTTCTTTGCTCTATATTTTTCCATCAGCCTCCTTAGAATATGTATCGCTTCTGTAGTTGACCTCCCTTTCATGAATCCAAATTGGTTTACTGAAACCTGAGTTTCTCTTCTAATTCTAGTCTCAATTACCCTCTCCCAAAGCTTCATAGTGTGGCTTAGCAGTTTGATTCCTCTGTAGTTCCCACAACATTGAGCGTCTCCTTTATTCTTGTATAAAGGCACCACGATGCTATTCCTCCACTGATCAGGCATTTTTCCAGTCTTGAAGATACAATTGAACAAAAGTGTTAACCATCGGACTCCTTCTTCTCCCAAACACTTCCACACCTCAATCGGTATGTTGTCCAAACCAGAATGTATTTAGTTACCCATATTATACAAGTCTTCATACTTGTTGGCTATAAATTACATTCCATTCCGATCTCCGCTTAATCTAGCGTTTCGTACCGTAAAGCATCTTTAAAACTAACCGGTCTAAGTCCTTAACTTAAATAAGACCCGTTAGTATCCTAATAGGTTAATAAAACCCTTGTTTCAGATTAGGTAGCCTTAGTAGAAGATACCTGCATAAAGTCTTAGTAACATACGGCTGAGTAGAATTTCTTGCATTTTAAACTCAGGTAAATACTTTTAACTTATTTTCCCTTATACGGGCTTGGGATACGGTAAATTATTACCGCTTGGTCGGGTATGGATCATTTAGTCGGATTGTGATTAATAAATCCGCATAACCCGTTTTATTCTATTTTGTTTAATAACATAAACTTTGGAGGTTAATGACCGTGTCCTGGATATCCTCGGCTCATTTAAGTTATTAATGGCCACGACCTATGCACGGGGTGTAGGCATACACCCGAAGATGCAAATGCTAAAACATAAATTACCCACAAGTTGGGGATAACTCCTTTGTGGGTTTAATAAATGGTGAGTCAGTTAATCATGACCAGTTTCCAAACCGGCCCCAAATGTATGACAAACATGTAAAACTGTATACAAGATTATAAATGTAATTGTCCCGAGTTACAAAAAAATTTTAGTGCTTCAAGCACTTAAACCAATTTTCATAAATGTTTTCAAATGAGTCAGTTAATTGTATTTACAAGTGAAAACTGACGTATTTTCCAAAGACTAAGTGACAGGTACCTCACGAAATAGGCTGGAGCTACTTGGCATTAAATAAGAGGATCTTGCAAATCCCTAGATGCCTAAAGTCTGTCGAACACTGTTTTATGTATTTATTTAATGATCCTCCTGTGGATCTCTCTTACAACCACCTGTATATTCTTTCATGCATACTTTGAACATTTGGGTTGTAATAGTAATTAAACTTCCAAGCCTTCCGCTGTGCTATAACTGTGTTTAATTGTCTATGATGATATCAACTACGTCACGATACTCCTCACCAGGCCCATCGGATTATGTGGAAATATCGGGGTGTGACATCATGATACTTTCTACTTAAATCATCAGCTACTACATTAGCTTTTCCTACATGGTATTGGATATCACAATCATAATCACTAAGGATTTCCATCCATCGTCTTTACCTCATGTTAATTCCTTTTGTCCAAAAACATACCTTAAACTCTTATGATCTGTAAAGACAATGAATTTACTACCCTAAAGATAGTGTCTCCAAATCTTAAGGGCAAAAATTATCGCTCCTAATTCTAGATCATGGGTGGTATAATTCTCTTCATGTTTCTTAAGTTGTCTAGAGGCATAAGCAATTACCTTTTGATGTTGCATCAACACACATCCAAATCTTAACTTAGATGCATCACAATAGACTATGAAATCTTTAGTTCTTTCTAGCAGAGCAAATATTGTTGCATTCGGTAATCTTTGCTTTAAAATCTTGAATACTTCCTCTTGTTTTAATCCCCATTCAAACTTGACTGTCTTGCAAGTTAGTTTGGTTAATGGTGTAACACCTGTGTCACTTCAACCGTCAAACAAATGCCAAACCAATGAAATATTGTATTTCATATTTTGGATTTGTATAATTATGTGTATCTTTTACACATAACAACTCTTGTTCGATTTTAAGCTTTAAATCATTTTCTGGAGGGTTATACGCGCTCAGATGCGTAAATATAACCAGTTTAATCCAACGAACACTCCAGAATAGTGAAGTAGGCTTAACATACCTTAAATAACCTTTACATAACTTAGAAATAAGTTTTAAAGGCTTTGGTATGGCAAAAACAAGTTAATTCGCTTACAGGGACTAAACTTGACAAACTGCGAAAGTATGCCAATTTGAACTGTAACAGACATTCCGGAGCATGAGAATAAGTTAAACATACCATAAATACCCTTCACATAGCTTATAAATAGGCTTTGAGGTGTTCGGTATGCTAAAATAAACTTTTGTGTCATTCAGGGACTAAAAGCGTCAAAAAGTGCACAAGTTTGCATTTTCGCGCATAACTTACGTTCTGAATACATCCGGACATCCAAAAATTTATGTAAGCATGACTATATTATGCTTTAGTGTTTGGATTACCAAAAATCCATTCGTTGCGTCATTTGGATCGTTTTTCGCGCTTATGCGCATTCCGTCGTAATTAAGCGAACATCGCGTTCGTACGACCAAACGAACCAACACCCGGCATATTTTTGAGTATGTTTCATGTCCACAATGTTTAGACATCATTTTAGGGCCTTAAAGTTGGCTTTACGGGCCTTAGAAGTGTCGGAAATGGCATAAACACATGACAGGGACCAAAACTGTCATTTCTGAAAGATGTTTGCTTATACATCGAATCTAGTCCTTCCCACTTGTTGCACATGGTTTTGGGAATCTATGGGCTGGTATTTTGGGCACATGGTATTACAATACCATGGGTGCTAGTGTATGGCCAAGATTGAAGCACTTTTTCCAAGAAACGATCCTAACGGTTCGGGAAATCCTATAAATACCCCACCCCCCATGCTTCAAAATTACAAGAACTTTGATTTGAGAAACTCTAAGTTGAAACTATTGTTTCATACCTGAGATTTTTGAATCGAAGTTAGCATTCGGGGACCCATCGTAAGTATTCTTTCGTTCTTTTCCTTATTTTATTGCTTTTCGAGTCCGAAAGTCAAACTTAGTTTGACTTTCAGCGTTGACCAGTAATGGTCAATGCGAAGTTCGTTTGAACTTCGCAACGTGAGTGTAATCACATTGGTTATACTCCCTTGGGGCTATGCCTACTGATTACCACGTTGTCTAGGGTCGTAGGGTAAGCGATCTAATAAATCGCTTATACCTCGGACCCGACCCATTTGGTCGATCATTAGGATCCGACCAAACACATTAGGTGACCATAGTAGGTAGGGAATAACCTTCCGAGGTTATACCCTATGGTCACATCGTTTAAGTAGTTGTATGATAGGTAGTTTATATGCCTTAGGTAAATTACCAAAATACCTCTTTGATGCTAACATAACTTTTGACATCTAAACTGATTTGACAACCATATTAGACATGTTAAGGCATATATTACTTGTCATAGGACTAGTTAGGCGGTCCGAACGCGTTTCACGCGAACGACGCGTTAAAGTAGCATAAGCTACCTAAACGGGTCGTAATGGGTCGTAAGCGCTTAGACTAGGTTTCATTTAGTATGTAGGCTTTTGTAAACCATACTACATGAGTTCCAATACTCATCTGGTTTACGAGCCCTCATTCTATCCGATCCTCCGATTTAGGTCCGGGTTATTTATGTAGTTACCTATATTAGGTACCGTTTAATTTCCGGGACTCCTCTAGCTTGCTTGGTAGTTGTGCAAGACTCCTAAGCACTCTCAGGTGAGTACATAGAACCCCTCTTTTACTGTTTTCCAAACTGTTTTGGGGTGAAGCATGTGTACCTATCTGTTATTTTCATGATTTCCAAAAGTATAATTGATTATACATGTTATTACTTATCTTTTGACAAACTAAATGACTATCTATGGTTTAAACACTGATTTCTCAAAGAACATAAAATAAAATGTTGAATTGTACTTATTTTATGTTCACCAGACCGATTGTTAGTATGATATAGCGCTATAGGATTTGACACCCCATTCCTGTTGTCATGGAATGTCTGAAACCAATTTGTTGCTCCATCCAAATAGGGATTGCCTTTGTGGTATTTCTATAGTCTCAACGGTGTATTTTGATGCACCAGGTCTGAATGAATTCTCAAATCACACTATTAAAGTATAGTTTGATATACTCTCATGTGTGGTATTGTACAAAACCAACATATATTTACAAAACCAAAAACATAGTTTAATATGTTATTTATCACATCTAAAGCATATTTTGATATGTTATTTATGAAACCAAAACATAGTTAAACATGTTACTTACAAATCCAAAGTATACTTTTAATATGCTAATATAGGGTTATTCGTTTAACCTTACATTTATTTATACAAATCACATTGGTTACACATTACATGATTTACATCTTGACATAAACATTTTGACACATTATTCAATACGTTTGGCAATTGGGTTAAACATAGACATCTTACATTGCTGGTTTGGTTTAAGTAAGTGATTAAGTAACGAGGCGTGTGTAATATGATACAAACATGGTGGATACGCCGCTGGTACTTCCTATATATAAGTGTTTGTATGGTATTACATATTGTATCGTTATCTGAATCATTTCAATTTGAGACGTATAACATTTTATACAAATAACATACTTTTCACAAGACATTTATTTACAAACAACTTATCTTATACAAACTCATTTTTACAATGGTTATTCGTTCAACCATACATTATTCTCTTATTTATACATATCATCTTATCTTATCATTTTTCAAATGATTTACAAGACAAAGCAAATTACAAGGTTCATGACTAAACATTTTCTCAAACATAAGTCATGAAACCTATTTTCACAAAACCTATGCATCTCACAGGCATTTTTATGCTGACGTACCTATTTTTACACATGTTTCAGGTACTGCTTTGCAATGATTGTTGATACATGCTACATTTAGGATGGACTCGTGCCTTAGCGACTTTAAAACTTGGAAGATCATAGTTGTATTTATTTGATTGTATTAAAACAATGAGTTCATTTAGTCAATAAAACAGAATTTATTTATGCCATGGTTATGAAACAATAATTCTGTTACAACACTCCCCGACGTTTCCGCCACGTCTAATTGCTTTACGTGGTCGGGGTGTGAGAAGAAAAGTGGTATCAGAGCCAATGGTTATAGGGAATTAGGTTATTAGTAATGCTTTGACCTAGTCTATAACCTTCTTAGGACCCTAACGCGAGTTTACTTGCGTTTAGTCATAAAACGATACCGTCACCTATCCTTAGGCGACGACCACAATAAGAACATAAATTTCAAAACCGCTTTGAAAACTAATCATCTGTTCTAGAATGATTGATTACTAGGTTTTGAACCCTCTATTGTAAGGTTTTGAACCCTCTGTTATATGGTTTTGAACCCCTTTGAATTTTCAAAAATCTCGTCAAGGTTTTGGGTTTTAAATAATGTGAACACGTGCAAACTGGAAGGGTGAATGCCTGTATTCTGGGTTTTCTGTCTAGGCAAGCACTTCGTATATATCTCATCAGACGCGAGACCAGTTGTGCTTACCTGGGAATTCTTGGGATGAGTGTTCACTTATAGGCGAGCATGTCTTCGCGATACATTATTTTTGACCCATTTACTTTGATTAGTCACTGTGTGTAGTTTGTTTGCTTTGTAAAGCGAACAAATGACCACTATCCTTGCCTTCATCAAATTTGTTTCATCTCATTCTTTTCGTCTATTTCTCTCACTCGTTTCCTTTCATGTTTCCTCTTTTAGAATGCCTCCTCGACGCGACAACCAGATGGCAAATGCCGAACTGGCGGAAATCATCGCGCAGCAAATGGCTGTTGCCTTCCCAAATCTTTATGCTCAAATGATGCAAGCCATCAACAACAACAATGCTCCATGCAATTTCAAGAGTTTCAACTCGGCTAAACCGCTCAAGTTTAGTGGTTCTGAGGGAGCAACTGGGCTTCTTCAGTGGTTCGAGAGCATTGAGAATACCTTCCGTCATGTTCTGTGTCCTGAAAATCGTAAGGTCGAGTTTTCTTCAAGTGTGTTTCAGAAGAGGGCTCTTACATGGTGGAACGGGGTTATGAGAGACCGCGGCGCTGAGGTTGCATTAGCACAGACTTGGGCTGAGCTTAGGGCTCTTATGATGAAGGAGTTTTGCCCTCGTCATGAACTGCGAGCTTTGGAGAGGGAGTTTGATGATTTGAAGCAAGACAGTGGTGAACATCGAGCCTATACTGACCGTTTTGAAGAATTGAGCCTGTTGTGTCCTGCTATGGTTACTCCTGTGGATAAGGCGATCGAGAAATATACAGATGGTCTTCCTGACCTAGTTCAGGATATTGTTACTGGCAGTAACCCTACTACTGTCAGACAAGCCATTGACCTGTCTGCCACCTTAACTGAATCCCACATCAGGAAGCGTAAGCTGTTTCGGAAGGGCGACTCAAGACCAACTGACAAGACTGCTCAAGTTGAACCAAAGGAAGAAAATGCTGAGGTGTCCAAGAAGAAGAAGCGCAAAGCCTCTCAGAACTGCGTTGTAACTGCTCAAGACAAACAGGTTGCACCAAACCAACCAGCACAACCTCGCAAAAGGCAAACCTATGTTGGTAATGCACCTTTGTGCAACAAGTGCAACCGTCATCATCTAGAGCAAGAGCAGTGTCACAAATGTACCCACTGTGGGCGGTTGGGACATTTGATCAATGTGTGTCGCTATGCAAATCAAGCTGCTGCAAACCCTGCTGCTGTTCAAGCACGGTTCCCTCCGGGGTCATGTTATAATTGTGGTGACCTTACCCACTACAGGAACAATTGCCCAAGACTTGTTAACGCACCTCCAGCACGTGGACGAGTGTTTAACATCAATGAGGCAAACATGAACAATGATGCGGCAGTGAACAATTAGTGTTTTGTTATTTCCTTGGTTGTTATCTTATGATGTTTAAAGACAAGTCAGTTGTTATATAAATAAAAATTCGTCGTTTTTATTTTTGCAAAACTGATACGATTGTGTGAACGTTGGATACAATCTTATGATGTCAACTCAAAGACAAACTACTCGTATGGTTCTGTCATTTTTTTTGTGATCTCCCCAAGAACCTTAAACACTCGTTTCTTTTAAGAAACAAAGCCAAACTTTTATTGAGAATCCTTCTATCTTTATAGATGGATCCTTGAAAATGATTAAAGTATCGAATGAAATTCATGGATTGGATTTCTAGTGTGCTTTAATTATCCATGCTCAAAGACAACAAATTAAAGAATCAAGTTAACTAATTTTTGTGCTTATGTGTTTTCTTACATGTTTGTGGTTGTATGTGATCCATCCAAATCCTCGTAAAATCTTTCATATCTTATACGAGAGATTCATAATAGGATATCCAAAGCTACTATCTTAAATCCTTAATGGACTTCTACGTTGTAGTCAAGTCCCTTGGATTTTAAAGTACTATTCTATAATTAGATCCCTTAAGTGGTCTATTTAAGGAGATCGTACGACGGTTTAGTTAATAAGATCATATGTTGATCTAGTTAAAAAGATCGTTCGTTGATTTAGTTAAAAAGATCCTTTGGTGATCTAATCAAGTCGCTTCATGTTTATTCAATTGATTTTTCCTCTACGCATTCTGAAATGAACTGTGCGTACTGTGCAAGGAATTAAGTAATTATGGAGGCCTACATAATTATGGAATTCAGTGCACAGAAACCACAGAGAATTTTGTCATGTGTTAAGACCCATAATGACAAGAATAATGATACGGGAGAAGTCTTGGACCTTAACCAATGTCATTTATTCTCACACTCCCCAATTCTGATTTCAAGCACACACAAGTTTCCTATGATAAGTCTTCATAAGAAACGTTTTTCTATCCATAGTTCAAAAATTCCATGTTTTACTGCTACAAGGAATTCACATTGAGGTTAACAAATTCGCTAAGAATCCTAACATGGCCCAGAGTTTTACTTAAGGGTTCAATGGATCTATAAGAAGGCGAAACCGTCACAGCTGTCTTCACAAGTTTCCCCTAAAATTAAATTTCGGGACGAAATTTCCTAAAGTAGGGGAGACTATAACACCTGTGTCACTTCAACCGTCAAACAAATGCCAAACCAATGAAATATTGTATTTCATATTTGGGATTTGTATAATTATGTGTATCTTTTACACATAACAACTCTTGTTCGATTTTAAGCTTTAAATCGTTTTCTGGAGGGTTATACGCGCTCAGATGCGTAAATATAACCAGTTTAATCCAACGAACACTCCGGAATAGTGAAGTAGGCTTAACATACCTTAAATAACCTTTACATAACTTAGAAATAAGTTTTAAAGGCTTTGGTATGGCAAAAACAAGTTAATTCGCTTACAGGGACTAAACTTGACAAACTGCGAAAGTATGCCAATTTGAACTGTAACAGACATTCCGGAGCATGATCATAAGTTAAACATACCATAAATACCCTTCACATAGCTTATAAATAGGCTTTGAGGTGTTCGGTATGCTAAAATAAACTTTTGTGTCATTCAGGGACTAAAAGCGTCAAAAAGTGCACAAGTTTGCATTTTCGCGCATAACTTACGTTCTGAATACATCCAGACATCCAAAATTTTATTTAAGCATGACTATATTATGCTTTAGTGTTTGGATTACCAAAAATCCATTCGTTGCGTCATTTGGATCGTTTTTCGCGCTTATGCGCATTCCGTCGTAATTAAGCGAACATCGCGTTCGTACGACCAAACGAACCAACACCCGGCATATTTTTGAGTATGTTTCATGTCCACAATGTTTAGACATCATTTTAGGGCCTTAAAGTTGGCTTTACGGGCCTTAGAAGTGTCGGAAATGGCATAAACACATAACAGGGACCAAAACTGTCATTTCTGAAAGATGTTTGCTTATACATCGAATCTAGTCCTTCCCACTTGTTGCACATGGTTTTGGGAATCTATGGGCTGGTATTTTGGGCACATGGTATTACAATACCATGGGTGCTAGTGTATGGCCAAGATTGAAGCACTTTTTCCAAGAAACGATCCTAACGGTTCGGGAAATCCTATAAATACCCCACCCCCCATGCTTCAAAATTACAAGAACTTTGATTTGAGAAACTCTAAGTTGAAACTATTGTTTCATACCTGAGATTTTTGAATCGAAGTTAGCATTCGGGGACCCTTCGTAAGTATTCTTTCGTTCTTTTCCTTATTTTATTGCTTTTCGAGTCCGAAAGTCAAACTTAGTTTGACTTTCAGCGTTGACCAGTAATGGTCAATGCGAAGTTCGTTTGAACTTCGCAACGTGAGTGTAATCACGTTGGTTATAGTCCCTTGGGGCTATGCCTACTGATTACCATGTTGTCTAGGGTCATAGGGTAAGCGATCCAATAAATCGCTTATACCTCGGACCCGACCCATTTGGTCGATCATTAGGATCCGACCAAACACATTAGGTGACCATAGTAGGTAGGGAATAACCTTCCGAGGTTATACCCTATGGTCACATCGTTTAAGTAGTTGTATGATAGGTAGTTTATATGCCTTAGGTAAATTACCAAAATACCCCTTTGATGCTAACATAACTTTTGACATCTAAACTGATTTGACAACCATATTAGACATGTTAAGGCATATATTACTTGTCATAGGACTAGTTAGGCGGTCCGAACGCGTTTCACGCGAACGACGCGTTAAAGTAGCATAAGCTACCTAAACGGGTCGTAATGGGTCGTAAGCGCTTAGACTAGGTTTCATTTAGTATGTAGGCTTTTGTAAACCATACTACATGAGTTCCAATACTCATCTGGTTTACGAGCCCTCATTCTATCCGATCCTCCGATTTAGGTCCGGGTTATTTATGTAGTTACCTATATTAGGTACCGTTTAATTTCCGGGACTCCTCTAGCTTGCTTGGTAGTTGTGCAAGACTCCTAAGCACTCTCAAGTGAGTACATAGAACCCCTCTTTTACTGTTTTCCAAACTGTTTTGGGGTGAAGCATGTGTACCTATCTGTTATTTTCATGATTTCCAAAAGTATAATTGATTATACATGTAATTACTTATCTTTTGACAAACTAAATGACTATCTATGGTTTAAACACTGATTTCTCAAAGAACATAAAATAAAATGTTGAATTGTACTTATTTTATGTTCACCAGACCGATTGTTAGTATGATATAGCGCTATAGGATTTGACACCCCATTCCTGTTGTCATGGAATGTCTGAAACCAATTTGTTGCTCCATCCAAATAGGGATTGCCTTTGTGGTATTTCTATAGTCTCAAAGGTGTATTTTGATGCACCAGGTCTGAATGAATTCTCAAATCACACTATTAAAGTATAGTTTGATATACTCTCATGTGTGGTATTGTACAAAACCAACATATATTTACAAAACCAAAAACATAGTTTAATATGTTATTTATCACATCTAAAGCATATTTTGATATGTTATTTATGAAACCAAAACATAGTTAAACATGTTACTTACAAATCCAAAGTATACTTTTAATATGCTAATATAGGGTTATTCGTTTAACCTTACATTTATTTATACAAATCACATTGGTTACACATTACATGATTTACATCTTGACATAAACATTTTGACACATTATTCAATACGTTTGGCAATTGGGTTAAACATAGACATCTTACATTGCTGGTTTGGTTTAAGTAAGTGATTAAGTAACGAGGCGTGTGTAATATGATACAAACATGGTGGATACGCCGCTGGTACTTCCTATATATAAGTGTTTGTATGGTATTACATATTGTATCGTTATCTGAATCATTTCAATTTGAGACGTATAACATTTTATACAAATAACATACTTTTCACAAGACATTTATTTACAAACAACTTATCTTATACAAACTCATTTTTACAATGGTTATTCGTTCAACCATACATTATTCTCTTATTTATACATATCATCTGATCTTATCATTTTTCAAATGATTTACAAGACAAAGCAAATTACAAGGTTCATGACTAAACATTTTCTCAAACATAAGTCATGAAACCTATTTTCACAAAACCTATGTATCTCACAGGCATTTTTATGCGGACGTACCTATTTTTACACATGTTTCAGGTACTGCTTTGCAATGATTGTTGATACATGCTACATTTAGGATGGACTCGTGCCTTAGCAACTTTAAAACTTGGAAGATCATAGTTGTATTTATTTGATTGTATTAAAACAATGAGTTCATTTAGTCAATAAAACAGAATTTATTTATGCCATGGTTATGAAACAATAATTCTGTTACAACACTCCCCGACGTTTCCGCCACGTCTAGTTGCTTTACGTGGTCGGGGTGTGACAAATGGAATGGCTATTCTGGAGAAGTCTTGAATAAAACGTCTATAATATCCTACCAATCCAACAAAACTTCTTACTTCTGTTGGTGATTCAGGCACTTTCCATTTGGTAATAGCTTCGATCTTTGTGGGATCCACATGAATTCCTTCATGATTAACGAAGTGTCCAAGAAATTGCACTTCTTGCAACCAGAATTCACATTTTGAGAATTTAGCATAAAGCATTTCCTTTCTCAATAATGTCAGGAGTATATGCAAATGCTCCGCATGCTCTTCCTTATTCTTAGAGTAAATTATAATATCATCTATAAAGACAATTATGAATTTATCCAGGTATGGTTTACATATCATGTTCATCATGTCCATAAATGCGGTTGGGGTATTGGTTAAACCAAATGGCATGACTGTAAATTCATAATGACCGTACCTTGTTCTGAAAGCAGTTTTAGGAATGTCCTCTTCGTGTACTTTCAATTGATGATATCCTGAGCGTAAATCGATCTTAGAAAAGAATCGGGCTCCTTGAAGTTGATCGAATAGATCATCGATTCTCAGTAGTGGGTACAGAATTTTAATCGTAACCTTATTCAATTCTCGATAATCAATGCACATATGCATCGATCCATCTTTCTTTTCGACAAATAACACTGGTGCTCCCCATGGTGACGAACTAGGTTGTATAAAACCTTTTTCCAATAATTCATCTAATTGTTTCTTCAATTCCTGCATCTCCGTTGGTGCTAGATGATAGGGTGCTTTGGCAATCGGTGTCGTTCCTGGGATCAGGTGAATTCTAAATTCAACCTCACGATCTGGCGGTAATCCAGGTAACTCTTCTGGAAAAACATCTGAGAATTTAGATACTACAGAAATATCTTTTAATTCTTTTCCTTTAGTGTTAATGATTATGGAAATCGTATACACCATTCCTCTTTTCTGAGCATAGCTTGCAGCTTTCATCACAGAGATGAATTTTGTTATCCTTGTTGTTTTGTCTCCCTTAATTGTGATCCTTTCATCAGTTGGCGTATACACTTCTACAGACTTTTAATCACACAATATTCGTGCATGAGTGACTACCAACCAATCCAATCCTAATATGACATCAAATCCGACTAGATCCATTGGTAAGAGTTTAGCAGTAAAGTTATGACTTAAGATTTCTATCTTTCCTTCCTGAAGGATTTCTCTTATTTTGATAGAATTTCCATTTTCCGTCTCCACCAGACAGTCTTGGTGAAGTTTAGTTAATGGTTGATTGAGAAGTTTGCAGAAAGAAGTATTGATGAAACTTTGGTTTGCACCAGAGTCAAATAATACTTTAGCATAAACATCATTATCTAAAAACGTATCGGCAATCACATCAGGGATCATCTTGGCTTCTTTGGCTGTCATAACGAATACTCTGGCATTTTTCTTTGGTCCTTCTATTGCCTTTGCTTTGTTGTTTGCCGCTAGAGCTAGTTTCGGGCAGTTTGGCTTGATATGGCCAGCTTCTCCGCAGTTGTAACATATTCGGGCGTTAGTTTTCTTTCTACAGTCATCTTCCTTATGTCCTGGTGTCTTGCAGAAGTTGCAGAATCCTCGACATTTCCCTCTATGTTTCTCTTTAGATGTCTTACATAGAGGTGAAGAAGATGAACCTATTCCTTTCCCATGATAGGAATTACCATAACGTAGTTCTTGGGTAATCTTTTAAGCTAGATTCTTCTTCTGATTTTCCTCTTGCGTACGTACCAATTCATCGGTCAGAGTATTAGCAAGTTCCACTGCTTCTTCTATTGTTTATGGTCTAGCTGCCTTGACTATATTTCTGATCTCACTGATTAATCCCCAGGTGTAATGGAAGATTAATATAGGTTTTGGTGAGGCTAAAGTTGGTACTATCCTGGCATATTCAAAGAATGTGGTAGTATATTCTCTGCAATCTACCCCAATCATTTTGTGGTTCAGAAATTTATTGGCTGTCTGTTCCTTTTCATGAGGAGGACAAAAATTGTGGGCCACTAGCGTTGGTAGCGCTCGTTAGGATTTATTAAACAATTTCAGGATATGCCTATATTTCGGGAGTTACACAACATTAGTAGTGTGTTTTTCGAGCTCGACCCTTGATGCTTAGGGTTCACCGTGGTGTCACTTGGAAGTCCTCCTCCACTTCCACGAATTTGAGCCATTTCTCGTGCAAGTTGCCCCACTTGCTTCTCTAAGGCCTTGTGTGACTTATCATGTACTTCAAACTCTTTCTTCATCTCGGATTTGATCTCTTGATTTGAAGTGGTGATGGCATTCATGATTGCATCGAGTTTGGAGCTTTACGAGTCATCACCACCCATTTGAGAGTTTGAAGCACCACCCCCATTTCCACCTTGGTTGTAACCACGTTGGTAATTGCCTTCATGGTTTTAATATCCTTGGTTACCCCCTTGATTGTAATTCCTTTGGTAACCCCTTGGTTACCACCTTGCCGATTATGATAGGAAGAACCACCTTGCCCACTACCTTGATTCCCCGATTGAAAGTTCGGGTTCATTTGATTTGAAGCATTACCATACCAGAAGTTTGGATGGTTCCTCAAACCCGGATGGTAAGTGTTGGAGTTCATGTCATATGGTTTTCGATCCCTATACACTTGATGTACTTCTTCGGTGGCTTGTGCCATATTCATTTGGCACTCATCGGCTCTATGTCCAATATCACCGCAATGCTCAAACACCGCAAACTAGACCGCTCCTACATCTTTCCTCTTCATACGGGCCAATTCCCATTCTAAGGTAGCAATACGATCCTTGACACTTGAATCAAGATCGGGAAGCGATTGGGAAACCGAGTTCTTTTTGGCTTGATCCGCCAAAGCAACTGCCTTCGAATTTTTACTCATTTTCTCCAACAACTCCCAATTGTCCTCTTCGTGGTTGTTCAAAAATGTGCCATTACTTGCGAAAAGCAAGTATTTATGCTCACCGGCATCCAATCCTCTAACAAAACATTTCAACAATTCCCACTTTGGTATTTGATGGTGAGGACATTTTCGAAATAACTCCTTGAACCGTGTGAGAGCTTCATGTAGTAATTCTCCCGAAAGTTGGTGAAAAGACCGAATTTCGTCCCTTGCATCGTCGGTCTTTGCCAATGAATAATATTCATCAAGAAAAACCTGTTGCATCTCAGCCCATGTATGAATGTTATTAGCCGGTAGCATGAGGAACTATTGCTTCGCTTTATCCTTTATTGAAAATTGAAAGAGCCTCAATTTCACTTCTTCAATCTCGAAATCACGTCCTCCAATCGTACTACAAATAACGAAGAATTCCACCAAGTGCGTGTATGGCTCGTCATTTGTCCTACCATTGAAGTGAGGTAGGATGTTGATGTAATTTGGATTACACTCGAAAGATCTAATTCCTCGGGGTGGAGGAACAATCGGTGAGTCATTTTCGGTGACCACCGGTTTAAAACGATCATTGACACCCCTCAGAACTTGTTGCGGACGACGACGTGGACCGTCAACCTCTTGATCCAACGGTCTTCGGTTTCCCCTTCTATCACCACCTCTATCTCCACCTTGATTACCACCTCCCACGAATCGAGGAATACGGTTACGATTGCCATTGTTGTTGTTGTTGTTGTAGTAACCGTCATCCTGGTTCTGTTGATTATTGTGTTGTGGTCGGCGGTTCTTTCCAAAGCCGTCATTTCGATAATATCTATACCTATAACCTTCGTTGCCCACGTAGTTGGCATTTTGATAGCCAAAATCCTTGTTCTCAACCCCCTGCGCATTGTAGACGTTACTCGCATTCACATATCCCCAACCATCATCTTTTCTTTCATCGTAGTTTCCCCCATCATCCGAGTATTCCGAGTGAATACTCACGTGTTCCGGTGATTGATAACTGGGAACATTATATTGTGCATCATCGGGGATTGTATTCCTCAAATCATCAATATTGAAGATTTGAAGAATGGGTCTTCATTTGCGGGATTGCCGCGATCTCAGTTACCTCTACGATCGGAATTGACATTTTGGTCATCGATGTTGGTTGGTAATGGGTTTTGTCGGTTAGTGTTTTGATGTGGAGGTGTGGGTGTTCGTTGGTTATTGTTGTGGCTTCAATTTTGGAATGGTGGTGTAGGTGGTCTTGAGTTGTTACCACCGCCCGGATGATCTTGTGGAATGTTTATGTTGTTGGATCGAATGTTGCCCCGATACTGAAATTGGTTTTGATTAGAGTTTTGGTTAGCCATTGAACTAGGTTCAATGGATGGTGTAGATGGTGAATGGGTGTCGGATGGGTCGGAAGCAAGTGTTGCTTCCAACCGGTTGGCTAGATTTCTTCGGACTACTCTCTCGATCTCTGGTTCGAATACAACGGTGAAGTCCTCCCAGAATTCCTTGTATGCATGCACTACCTGTAACCTGCACAAATAACACACCCGTGTAACAAGGAAAAAGAGAAAGTAACAAAAAGAAATGAACCCTAAACAGTTAATCACAGAAATCAAACAAAAAAATCTAAACACAAAGCGCACGAACTCCGAAACGGCACCAAAATTTGATCGGATGTGTCGCACTCCGGTCAAATATAATATTTATAATGCCCAAATTACCTCAAACAAATAGTTAGCAGTAGTAAGGGGTCGAACCATGAAGAGTTTGTGGTTTGTATATGGATTCGATTGATTTTAAAAGAGTTATCACAATTTATGAAGTTTGCTAAATTTCTTATGAGTTTTGATTGTTTGAAAAGGATGTCGGAATAAACCGACAAGTTTGATTTGATTAATTGATTACTAAGCTTAAGCTATTGTACGAAAACTTAACTAACGATTGTAGAACAATGAATTAAAAACAAGGTTCACACCCGGTTCAACAAATGCAAGACCTAGAGTTACTATACGTTTTAACTTGGTTTAATCGAATTAGTTCATTAACGGTTTTAGAATCACAAGGTTTAGGTGCTAATCTCTATTGACGTTATAGACAACGGACCACAATGCACTTCGTTACCTTGGATAAGTAAATCCTATCAAAAGACATGGCATAAATAGGTATATTCGTTTCACAAAGTCAAATTTAATAATTCATTCGACAATTCGCAAATACAATACAAACGTATGACAATTATCTAATGATTCAAATACAATTCAATTAGTCACAAACCGAATGTTTAAACAAGTAGCAAACCCTGGAATTCTAACAAATGTCTACACCGGGGTGAAACCACCGCGAATTAGCCGCTCATGGTGAATGGAACACAATCAATAACGGATGGGAACTTGAGCTTGAAGATCCTGAAGCTTGAATGTGATGGATATGGTGGTTGGGATTTGTGGTGATAATGGATTGAATGGTAGGATGATGATTGTGATGGTGATTAGGGTTAGGATGAAGATGATGATGAATCGAATGATGGATTGGTGTAAATGGAATGATTCGAGATGGAATGGCTGAAGGTTTAGGCTCCAAGAACAATTCAAAACTCAAAGATGTTATGTAACTCCCGAAATATGGGTTAAAGATCTCTTTTTAGTCGTCCAACAACCAAGGAAAACAACAAACGCGCGACTGAGAAATGTGAGGTCGTCGCCGACGGCCTGGCCTACCGTCGGCGACGCCTTGTCCATTGTGCAAAAGTGGCCGACGGCCAAATCAGCTGTTTACGACACTTTGTAGGCGATGGGAATACCTGAGCAGCGTCGCCGACAGCCTGGGGAGGCATCGGCGACGATCCTTGCAACCTCCACTTTTTGTTTTTTTTTGTTCCTTGCTCCCGGTTGAACAGTTTCACATCTCGGTGGTCCATTTTTCGCCCCGGTGGTCCGTAAAGCTCCCGAATAGCTCCTTAAACTTTGTTAGACATGTAAAATACAACTCTAATCAAAAGTAGGCTAAACGAAATCAAAAATCATGTAAAAACATCAATTTAAACAAATACGAACACCGGTTTTCGACCACGTATTAGCCCATAGACCATGTTTGATCCGCGTTGGAAATATTTTTGTTTCTATGACTCCATGAGTCATTTATGTGTCGCGTTCTTTCACCAGATCTATTACCCGTTTCATCCCAATTGGGTGATGGTCACTCACGCCTAAACTTGGTGTAAGGGTCAAATGGTATTGACCACTCGTCACCACCGAGTCACAACTACCATATTTGGTAGCAATCACTACTTTTGTGTATGTTTCCTATGACATCCATTCTCATACACAGATGAAACACCGTCTGATGGTATCCGCGCGCGCCGCGTGATCGTAGTCCATGACTGGATCAATTTCTACTCGGATAACCCCTCCGTTTCTATGACTTCATACGCCATTTACACGCTGATTAGTTTCACGCTTCCTGTTACGCGGCTTGCATTTATGTTTATTTTCAATTACGTCCCATTTTCCCGGGCTCGTTATTCTAATGTAACACACTCCCGTTACCCGGTTTATGCTTACATTTTTGTTACAACTCATTTTAAAGAATGTTCACCCATATTTTCGATTATGACTCATTACCCGAGTCTTTTGACTTTTAGTCCGTGTTCCCGTTACTCGGTTTATGCTTATATTTAGAATTTTACCCATCAACCGGGTTCATACCAAAGTCATTATTCACGTACCCATTACAGTATGCGTTAAGACTTCATTTTGACCCGTTTGGTTATTCGTATGAAATCCTCAACCCATTCAACCTTACAAAGTTGAACATATTTATTCCGAATTCCTTTTGTGAAGTCATCATCTTTTAGTCATAACTCATTTTCACTATTGCGGATTTTTCGATTTGGCCCATAAATAGTCAGATAACCCAGATGATAAACGTTCTGCATCATTATCATGACTACCCCACTAATTTCCATAATCCGTGATCGCATCATCAAATATGTTCACTAAAGCCCCCGACGGTGTCCCCGAACAACCCAACTTGGTCGTTAAAAACCCGAAAAAATTGTCAATCACCAAAAAAAATTTTTGGAGACTCTCCTCGTCGTTGCGATAAAAAAAATGCCCTTTTTTAGGCATTTGATCATATGGTCAAATGGCAAGTGTCGGATGGTCATCCGATCGGATTGTCATTCGATTGAAGAATAAAAATGGACAAACAAGTGTTTGTGGATCGGATGGTCATCCGATCGGATTGCCATCCGATCGGATTGTCGTTCATTGAAAACTAACTGATCTTCCAAACATCCCATAGTGACATGGGTCGGATGGTCGTCCGGTCGGATGGTCGTCCGGTCGGATGGTCGTCCGATCGGATGGTCGTCCGATCGGATGGTCGTCCGATCGGATTGCCATCCGATTGAAATCATATAAACCTTCAATAATCCTTCAAGTAAGATAGTGATGTGGATCGGATGGTTATCCGATCGGATTGCCATCCGATTGGATATGTTCTATCAGCTCAAGAACACTCCAAATCACGTTTTTTCGATCCAGAATCTTTATTTGTGTGAATTTCATGATGAAACTTCACAGGATTGTGCGCGAATCAATTCCAAACAGAATGATGTCTTCAATTCCAAAATCCATCCGTGAATTGACCTTTATTTTGATGATTTTCTCTGTTTAACATCAAAACTCCTGTTTAACCCAAAATTGATAAGCTTTGGGTGATTTAACCGACTGTTAGATCGATTAAATCGATATCGTAGCTCTGATACCAATTGTGATTCCAGGATCCGGCGAGTTTAACGGATTTCGGTCCCGAAACGACGTGTTCGGTGCGATTATTACGACTAAGAAAGGAGTAGAAGATAGATACAACACCGAGCAGTCAATTTCAATCTGGTCTCTATTGATTATTCACCGTTATAGCATCGCGAGACCAGTTGGACAACATGTCCCCTCTGGGAACCAAAAGCTTGTCCAAATGGGAGCCCCAACCCCCTATTTATAGACATTTCCTACCTATGAGTCCATCCGATCGGATCGCCATCCGACCGGATGGTCATCCGTCCAAATAGACCTTTACATTAACGAACCGTGTCCAACTTTCTCGTATTCTATACAATATTCAACACACGCTCTATCTAACTATTCGCACATTTTCAAACGTACGAAATATGCACTAACAGTCTTATTGATAATGTCTACTTGGATGGTTATTCCCATCCAAGTTCTAAATCCGAATTCTTTTATTGTTTTGTTATTCACGATTTGTGAATAACGCGTATTTCCCACCCAATTTCTCTTGGAAACATCATCTTAGATAGGTATCATATCTAGGTTTTCCAAGTTTTATATTCCCATATGCAACGGACATTCATAACTTGAATGTTGTATAATATCGTTCATATAACAATGCAAGGTGTGCACCTGCGTGATACTTGCCCTGATGGGCTTTCATTGTCGTTCGACCTTCATTCGAAATCATCACTTAGTTTAAGTCCTTGATGAGCATGCTCTACTTGTCATACTTCGGACCGTTTGATGGAGAGTGTGAAACACGAGTCTTGAGTGTATTATCTTGTGTGATTTATGCGATTATATGTTTTGAATATAGTAACTACGAGCATTTGTGATGTTACAGGTTAATCGGCATAATTCGGAGAAGTTAAAGTGCGTGGAAGCAAAGAGGAATGAGCAAGGATGATTATTGAGAGAGATCGTAATATTCAGGATATGTTCAGGTCCGAAATATAGCTCGGATATTTAAGATATAAGATATAACAAAGTTCGAAGGCCTTGCAGTAATTAAAAGAAAGTTAAGTATGGTTGAAATGTTGAAGGAATGATAAAAGAACAAAGTCTAGGAGGTGTTTGGTACTTAATCATAAGTTATATTGTGGCTATATGTGAAAGGAATGACGAGTAATAAAGTCGAGAGACCTAATGTGACAATTTATGAAAGTTGTGTAATGGTTGTACATGAGCTGAGAAGATCACGCCTTCACCTACGGTTTCCAAACCGTAGGTCACGGTTCATGAAGGTGCTGGCAGTTTGAGGTATACCGTGGCCTACGGTGTAAATCGTAGGCTACGGTTTGGAGGTTCTATCCACAACAGTAAGGGTATATCGTAACCTACGATGTAAATCGTAGGCTACGGTTCGGCGGCGAGTTTTGTAGGGGTGCGTACATGTGTGGTTTTTGGAGGGTTTTAAGGGTGTTAACCCTAATTTTTCCACAACACTTCTCTTTGGGACGATCTTAGGACAGCAAAGACACACTTTGGGCTCCCAATTCACAACACATCATCATCATTCGCATCGATCGAAGATCAAGAACATGAATTCATCCGTTCATCAAGCATTTGAAGATCACATGACCGAGTTGAGCGGCTAATTCTCTATGGTTTCCTTCGGGTGGAGGATTCTTGTAAGTGAACTAGGTTTTGTCTTTGAACGTTGTTAAATCCAGTAATCTAAGCATTCGATGCTTGTTACCGGTTGATTTGATTTAGTTGATTTATAAACGACTGATTTTGCTTAAACCTAGTTTTGATTCTTTCAATTCTCGAGAGTTCTAGTAATTGGGATACATTAAATAGGGATTGTGTTTGGTAATCTTCAATTGATAATCGTGTGATAACCTCTTGTTGTTAATCAATTAGAGAATTTAGTCCTCATTTGTCACAATCAGTTAAATCAGATTATACAGTTATGTCTATGTAATTGTAAACAATCCAACACAAACCGAATTTAATTTGAATATGAAATTCGGAGGAACCATTGTTCTCTCCCATTGTTTACAACTTCGTATTTTCATAATTTGCTAGTTAATCAACTCTCAACCAAACAAGATTTACTTTTTCTGCAATAGTTAATCAACACTTGACATAACGACACTTTCCACAATCCTCCTCTGGTTCGATATCTAACTTATCCTATCTACGTAGTTTAGTTGGTTTTTGCATGTTCTTAACGACAGACATAAAAAATGGTGACGTTGTCGGGGAGGCGTGCGCAAAGTGTTTAGTGTTATGTTTTTAGTAGAAATAAAAAAAATCCAAAAATAGTGTCAGTTTTGTTTTGTATTTTTTTGTTCAGATTTATGCTTGGTGCTTGTGTTTCTGTGTTTTTGCGGGATGGCAAGTTATTTGAGAAGAAGATTTCCCGAGGACTCTACATGTACACTTTGCAAGAATCCGCTGCATCCGGGAATTAACTGTTGGGAGGCTCGATACAGGCATGAAGAATAGAGGAGAGCAAATGAGTTGGATTTTTATTCTGATGATCATGTCTACCCATACTATTCTTATTCTGATTCACTGTGAGTTGCACATGATTACCAATCGGATACGTATTATTGTTATGATGAGCAGATATGGGATGAGAGTAGCTATGATCCAGGGATGGTACAAAGCGTGAGTTACCAAGAGGAGTATGACGATTGTTATGATGAATACTCTCGACTTTCTTATGAAGACCATCCGGTACACTATCAGGATGCCTATCATACCCAGCATACATTTGACCAGGGTAAGTCTGCATGTGCACCCCAGTCACATAGTTACAATCAATCACCCCAATTTGGAAGTCTTGTTGAATATATGAGACAAAGAGACAAAGAGACCTGGCATACATTGAAGAGGAATTGGCGAAACCTGACCTGTCAATAGAGGACCAGTTGGAGATGTGGATTTAGAAGTATGATCTTTTGATGGCTAAAGTGAAGGATGATGGGCCAAGAATGACTCCAATGGAAAAACGCCAAGCCAGGGATAAATGGGTATCTCTACAGATGTCTCCTTCTCAAGTAGGGGACGAGGTTGTGGAGGTTGATGCGTGTCGAGTGTGTATAGCGTTGGCAAGATACCGAGGTCGTCCAAGGACACAAGAGCTTTTAGTACCGGTTTATCCTCAACGTCTAATCAAATCAAAATTTTAGAAAAGGTTTTCATGAAAATAAAAACTAAAAATGCTGAAAAATAAAAATAAAATGAAAACAGATAGACGAGATGAATCACTTGGATTCGACTCGCCTTTAGTGTAACCTTTGATGATTTCTGCACTTTTGCACTTTTTAAGAGATTATCTTAGTTATAGTAGTATGGCCCTCTTTTGAAGGTGACGTGACCCTCAACCCAGTAGTTTGAGTCAGCAAGGATACAATCCTAAAGGGTCGGAATATTGAAAGATAATTAATTAAGTTATTAATGAGTAATGTGGTAGGCCCCTCTTTTGAAGGTGACGTTACCCTCGGCTAAGTGGTTTGAGTCAGCAGGGATAAAATCCCAAGTAGCCGGGTTAATGTATTAATAGTAGTTTACATATGAGGGGATCAAGCCATTCGCACCCCCGCCATCCAATACCAGTGGGTATTGAAGGAGGTCCTAGTAAGCTTGACCCAGGTCCTTGCAGGATCTATACACTGAAAAAGGCAAGAACCATACCAAACCCTTCCCTTAACCCCCGACCAGGTAGCCAACATATCTCTATATAGACCGTAGAGATATGAATGGTGTAAATCTTTTATTTTATATAGACAGTAAAATAACGCCAAGACACCACGGATAAATGATAAGGAAGTTTCACCTTCAACATAACAAACTAGTTATTAAAGTCATTAATACAAAACCAAATAAAAAGTGCGAAAAGATTAAAAATCAAAAGTATTACACTAAATGCTTGTCTTCACCAAGTGATGTGAGAGACTTAGGCAAACATGGCCTTTGATTGTCAAGAACTCTTACTATCACTCTTGGATCCCGAGACTACTACACACATTCTATGATGGATGATGGATGATGGTGGTGGATGTGGGTATTGTGATGGTGGTGGAGTGTGGGTGAAGTGGGAGAGAGGTGGTTTGCCAAGGGATGCCTTTGAAGTGAACCAAGCACCCCTATTTATAGCCTGCACAGACGCCCGGACACGGCCCTGTGTCCATTGGGCACGGCCCCGTGTCCATTGGGCACGGCCCCGTGTCCATTGGGCACGGCCCCGTGTCCATTGGGCACGGCCCCGTGTCTATCCTTATTCTCTTTCTTCATTAATTGAAATTTGTCTGCATTAGCTCCACACGCCTCGTGTCCGCTGGGCACGGCCCCGTGTGCATAAGTGTATCTGTACTATCAATATTTGCTTGGATTCTACGAATCTTAGCGTTGACAACGCCCCGTGTTGAGCTGGGCACGCCCCCATGTCGGGAATAGAAGCTTCTATAGCTTTGTCCTTTCTACAGACATCTGGCCACGCCCCCGTGTCCGCTGGGCACGGGGCCGTGGTCAGCCTTCTGTTTACCTGTTTTTGCTTGGGAAGATGCTGTCGAGGGATCGGGCATGCCACGTTTGTTCCTTTTCTTGTATTCATGTTAGATTTTGCTGCATATTTTCTTCTTTTGTTCATTTAAGCTCATTTAGTCCTGAAAATACAAAAGGAAGACAAAAGCACACTTTTTCCAACATTAGTACTAAAAAGGGTTAGTTTTAAGCCCTATTTGATGTAATTTATATGTTGCATTTTACACACATCAAATACCCCCACACTTGAATCTTTGCTTGTCCTCAAGCAAAACTCTTTATAATGTGGCTTACACTCCCAAATGGAATGGGTAGAAGAGAAGTTTTGGGCTTGTCTTGAGTGTCGGGAATCCAAGATCTTTATTAGGCTTTATTTTTATGTTATTTACAATCCTATTCGTTATGATTTATTTAGAACATTTCATAAGATAAATTACTTATTTGGGCATAACATGCCTCTTTAAAATTCCATTTATATACAAGTTCACATACCTCACGGGGGATCACTCAACACTCGGCCGAAGATGTATTTTTGTGAAACACTCGAGACCGGCATGGAACTTACTTCTACCATATGCTTGCCAAGAAATCAATCCTCCTCTTTTTTAACTATACACCTTTGTAAATATCAAGAGGACTTGGGGAAGGGTTAGGCTTGGGTTAAAGGTAGGTGGTTTTGGGTTAGTGGTTAGTAAAGAGGGCGAAAAGCATAAAAAGCGTCGATCGTCGTAAAACTTTTTGTTTTTGTGACTTTATTCAAACAAAGCATTTTCAAACAAAGTTTCTTTGAGGAACTTGTTTGTTTATTGATATACTTCAATTTTTTTTATAAGGGATGTCACATGAAAACCGAGCTTCTCACTAAAATAAAGGGTTAAAAATAAAAAAGGTTTTGGTGGGTGAAGGGTGTTTGTTTTGTGGGTTTAGAAACGAAAGGGTTTAGGCTCAAAGGGGTTAACTAGGGGGATTTTGGGTAGGTGATAAAAAAATGAAAAATAATGGTGTTGAAAAGAAAAAAGGGTTAGTCCTAATGCCTCCGTCATTTACTTACTTGGGTTTAAGTTGGTAAGGACCGAGAATGTATCGTCGTGGCAGGTTCTAGAGTTGTAAGAAATCAAGCGGCTATTCACACAAGAAACGAAAAATGAGCATTTAATTTAAAGATGTATGCTTTTATGCTCAATAAAGGCTCAAAACTCACTTTTTGTGGGAATGGGTTTTTAATGTGATCAAGTATATATAATCAAATTTTAATTAGATTTGTCATGCCGTTTCATAATTTTCTTATGTTGGTTCTTTTTATCACGATGCTATCGATTGTAAATTTGTAAAAATATAAACTTTTTAGAACTTGTTATTCCCAAATTAAACCAAGACAAGTAAAAAAATGAAAAGTTTTTTGAAAAAAATTGGGGTGATTAGCGCTTCCAATGGAGTTTTGTGTAAGGCTTGTTATTAGGACTTGCAAAATTCAAGGTTTTAGCATCCCCCCCCCCCCCCACTTAAATTACACATTGTCCTCAATGTGTCCCAAAAATAAGTTTTTAGGTTGATTGAATGTGTAAAAAGGTGTTAAAAACAAAATTCTATGTTACTGTCTGGACACGGGCCGTTGTTGACCCGGGCACGGCCCCGTGTTCAGATTGCCAGTTTCATAATTAACAGAAGGCTGGGCACGGGGGCATGTTTAGTGAACACGACCCCGTGTCCAGTTACCTGAACTGGGCATTTTCTGCAGAACCTTGAGCACAGGCCGTGTGGGCTGAGCACGGCCCCGTGCTGAACTTGCTGTAATGAAGAAAAATTGTCGGGAGGCTCTGTGTTTTTTTTTTGTGCATGGGTGTGGGTTCAAGTTTCCCTTTGTAACCTTCACCATTCCGAGTGTGTTTTACCCATTACAACATCATCCAAACACCATTCAATAATTAAAAACTATCATTCATTAAAGAGTGAAATACATTAGATCCTAAAAAATAAAGCTAGAAATGAAAAACTAAAAGTTCCTAAGATAGATAGGTCAAGTAATGCAGAAAATCATTCCAAGGAGTTCTACCCTTATTGTAGGAATATCAAAAACCCGGAAATAGCTTTCCGGTATTTTAAAGGCGTTGTAGAACTTGTAGCCGAAGGATGTCACTTAGATGTCGTTGAGCCATTCCTCTATTTCCCTTGGGAGGAAGAAGGCGGGCTCGTTTTCCACAATGTCTTGTGGAGGGGGTGCGTTGGCAACCGGGACCCCATTTAATATGACTTGAGGGGGTTCCGGGTGCATGACATACCATTCGGCCGGAATGATGACTTCTGGAACTACATTCCATCCTCTTTGTGTAATGATTGGGACCAAAGGAGGGGAAGCGAGAATATTCAACCTTTGGTGCAAAAGGTTGACTTCTCGAAGACATCCTTCTAGTCCCACCGACAAATGATTTATACAGTCGACCAAGGCTTCCTCTACTCCCGTCATTTCATCGATGGCCTCTCTCAAGGCATAAATGTAACAATTCTCATCAAAAGTCTTAATTATTATTTTAATTTAGCCAATAGGAAACCCTAATTGAGAAACCCAAGTAATTCTGAACAAACCCTAAAATTCTCAGAATTTTCAGAATCAGGATTAGGGCCCCTAAAACTCAAGGGGGGTATACCCTAGTTAACGATTATCAACAATTACTCGCTGTCAAAATGTTAAATTAAGAAATTGTCAAGTCAGCATAACTAGTCCCAACCGTGGCTACTCTATGAAAAATAGGCAACCCTTACGGACCGTAAGGGTTATTTGTTACGGTCCGTAAGGGGTGGCAAATTTTGACTATAAATAGCAGACATTGGGACTTGAAATTTGGCATATGTTCGACGAAGAATTTCGTTTCAGACATCGAATTTCTTTCTGTTTACCACAAATTAACACACACTAATCACGAAGTGCTGCCGCAATCAGGGTAATAACTCGATCGCTATTACGATTCAACGTCCGATCGATTATAATTATCCAACGATTGTTTAAGTGCCGCTCTAATTGAGTTTATACTTTGTTATTCATCGTGATTTCGACTTGAATGTTTGAGTGCTGTTCGAATTCGGACTATACTCTGTCATTCGTTGTGAATCCGATGAATTGTTAAGTATTGCACTAATAAATCGTTGTGAGGATTTAATCTCGTGAATTGTCGTAACTGCTGTATTAGTTACTAACCTGTTTGTGTGTGCATTATTATTTAAATTAGGTTAATCAAGGCTAATCAGTAGGCTTATACTCTGCTCGTTAAAAATCTACAATGTGAGTCATTCTCTTTTTATCAACTGTTTTACAATACTCCAAAATATTTTCAAAGTAATAATTACAGTGATTAAGTTTATGTAATCACCAAATTACAGCCGGTATGTGGGGTATTGTGCACAGTATTGCAGTTTTATCACTTTAGGTGGGCGAACCTAAATTTAGTGATAACCGTCATTCATTGGGGCAGCCAATGGTGATATGACCACAGTCACAGAAAAGAGTCGAGTGACAAATACTGTGGGTAGTTGGTTTGATATCAGAAACATAGTAATCTCTTAATACTGTGAATTATAACAAACGAGTCGTTTTAGTAAAACTGAATGATTCACTCAGTATTTCCCTGCTGACAAAACCTTTTTCAAACATGTTTTAGGTGATCTGTTGTGAGCACAGGAAAAGTGCCGTGGAGCACTCATGCTTAGAAAAGTGGCTCAATGTAAATAAATAAAGAAACATGTTTTAAGAAATAAAGGATTTCCTAGTGAAATCACTTATTTGTAAATTATGGGATTTATCCCTATATTATATATAAACGAGCAGTTTTAATATTAATCGATCCTGTTTAAAAAGACTTCCGCTGTCACTAAATTAGATACCATCGGATTTCCTGCCTCGCGGCTCTGGACCGGGTCAAACCGGGGCCACGGGCCGTGACAGGAAAAGGTGGTATCAGAGCCACTGATTTAAGATTACTATTGATTTTAGCCTATTAAAATAATTGAGAAATTTAATTGCTATTCTGTGAAAATATTTTTTATTAACTGATTAATTGTTGAGTTACAGTATGGGTAAACACAAGATTTCTGCTATCTACCACAAATTAGATACTGCACCCACAGAAAAAGGAAACTCTTCCTCCAAACACCCAGCAGATCTGGAAGAAGGGAATTTTGTCCGTAAAGCAAATTATGAAAATCCTCTTACCCAAGATAAAAGAAATTTGATTCTTAGAAAGGGACAGGAGAAAATAAAGAAACCCCAAGTCAAGAAAGTGAGGTTTAATTCAGAAATCCAGGAATTAGGAAATAGGTCACCTTGGGAAGACACATTAGATGAAAAATGGGCAAACATTTATATGCTAGCTACCGTAGCAGAGAATGCAAACCTCTAAAATAATAATAAGCCTGGTCTAGTAGAAAATTAATTTCCAGTAAATAAATAAAGTATAGTGTGTTCTCTTTCCTGTAGTTTTTGTACAAATCAATATGCAATAAACTTTAATGTTTATTTGTAAAACTTTGTTCCAAAGTTTTAACTAAGCATTTTTGTGCATTTTGCATATATGCTATCCAGCATGACTGAGTTATCGGAAGCATTTCAGAATCTCAACCTCTACCCAGTACCAATTGAAGTCTCCCACGACTTTACTGGTTATATTGCTGACATAGAGGAACCACTGGAATTCCAAGCTCCACCGCTGGTAAAAGCAAAACTTAAAAAGAGAAGAAGACATGTAGGATGGAGGAAAGTGCGCAGAAGAAAGCCAGTTACTAGGAAACTCCCTAAAATAGAAAACCCTATAGACAAAGGAAAAGGAATAGAAATCGGAGAAAGTTCTAATCCTGCAGAGATAGAAATCAGGAAAGATTCTAAACAAAAAGGAATAGAAATTGGAAAGAGCTCTAGACAAACTGAAGAAATCACATTTCAAGACGAAATAGACCGTCTACTAGCAAATTGTGATGTCATTAGCCCTATCCATAATAATCTATATCCTTACCTAGAAATCCAACTTCCTGTAAATCTGGAACCAGCTATTCCAGACCCACTAATCCACACTCGACCATTAGGTCAAATGGAAGAATGGTGGACAAATGACTGGCAATTCGAAAATATCATCAACAGTCCTTATTCTTTCCTTCCACAGTTTGATCCAGAACCTATCCCCAATCCTCCAATGAGCAACGAAAACTTAGCTGAACTCCGTCAATTCGGTGAAGAGCTGATAGGTACAGGGAATAGGATCCGGGAAATGGGGGAACAAATTTCCTGGAAGTACGATGAAAGGGAGCGTCGTTACTAAACTGCCAGTTGACCAAAGAATAGTGGGGTTGGGAAGAATGTTTGTATAATAATAATATTAATAGTAAAATATAACTTTGTAAAATGGGAAATAAAACATGGTAAGATAAACAGTGTGTATGGATGCCTATATAATATAGAAAGCAAAATAGAAGTCGAAACATCGACAATTTTGGATATATATATCTGTGTTATAAGATTTTATGTGCTTATGTGTAATTGTTTTATTTACAAACATTTGATACTAATAGTTATATTTTTAATAATTATCAGATGGAAAACGCTAATAATGAACCAGTTAATGAAGGGAATCAATCTGAACAAAATCAGGAAAACCAGTATATGACTAGACAAGATATAGAAAATATTGTTGCTCAAGGGATAGCCAATGCTATTCCAGCATTCGTTGCTGCTATTAAAAATCCAATAGAACCGCAACAAATCGTTCCTAGTAAACGTACTCAGGAAGATAATTTTAGTCATAGTGTAAATGGAGGCAGCAATCATGACGATAATAATCCACGACAGGCTCCACCTCCTAAGAAAATGAAAGCCGCAACACCCGGTTGCACTTTCAAAGAATTTCTTGCTTGCAAACCTGCTGAATTTGCAGGTAACGAAGGAGCAACTGCAGTACTGCGTTGGTTAGAGAAAACTGAAGCAGTAATTGCAATAAGTAAATGTTTCGAAGAAGATCAGGTGATGTATGCGTCAAACTTGTTCAAAGAAGGGGCGCTAGAATGGTGGAATACGGTATTACAATCAAAAGAAAGAAGGATGGCTTATGCTATGAACTGGGAAGAATTTAAAATTCTTGTAGAAAGAAAATACTGTCCTGAATATGAAAAGGAACAAATGGCAAATAAATTCCTAAACCATCGTATGGTAGGCGTAGAGTGTCGCGGTTATACTTCGACATTCTTTGAATATGCTAGAGTAGTACCAACACTGGCTTCGCCAGAACCGGTACTCATTTCTCGCTACATTTGGGGATTGATTAGTGAAATCCGCAATATCGTTAAAGCTGCGAGACCTCGCACTATTGACGATGCTGTGGAACTAGCTAATACCCTAACTGATGAACTGGTGCGAACAAGAGAAGAAGATCGAAAGAAGGAATTGGCTCAAAAGATTACCCAAGGATTTCGTATGGGTAATGATAATAGGTTCAAGAAAAGAGGAAGGAGACAATCTGCACAACCGCCTTTTTGCAGCGATTGCAAAAAGAATCATTTTGGAAAATGCAAAGTAATCTGCAACTTCTGCAAAATGGCAGGACATCGTGAAGAAAATTGCAAAAAGAAAACAGTAGTCTGCTATAACTGTGGAGAAACCGGACATTACAAAACAGAATGTCCTAAGTTAATTAAACCTGCAGACAATAAAGGCAAACCAGCTGATGGAACAACAAAGAAGAATGCCCGAGCATTTCAGCTAACCACTCAGGAAGCCGAATTAATTCCCGACGTTATAGCTGGTACGTTCTTGGTCCACGACATTTATGCAAAAGTATTATTTGACTCTGGTGCAAACCAAAGTTTTATCAATACTTCATTTTGCCAAGCTCTTAACTTACCTTTAACCACCCTTAGGCAAATTTTTACAGTCGAAACGGCAGACGAAAATTCTGTTAACATAAATAAGGTTTTGCAAAAAGGAAAAATAGAACTGTTAGGCCATAAGTTTTCTGCAAACCTGTTACCTATGAAGTTAGCCGAATTCGATGTAGTGTTAGGAATGGATTGGTTGATAGCTAACCATGCTCGAATCCTTTGTGATAAGAATTCTATAGAAATTCAGGCACCCACCGGAGAAGTAATTGTGATTACAGGAGATAAACCACGTAAGCCCATGAAGTTCATATCAGTAATGAAAGTTGCTAATTATGAACGAAAACAAGGAATAGTATATATGATTTCAGTAATCATAAATACTAAGGGTAAAGAACTTAAGGAAATTCCTGTAGTCTCAGGGTATCCTGATGTATTCCCAGAAGATTTACCAGGATTACCTCCAGATAGGGAAGTAGAATTTAGAATTCATCTAATTCCGGGTACTACACCAATAGCTAAGGCACCTTATCGATTAGCACCCACCGAAATGCTAGAATTGAAAAAGCAGTTAGATGAATTACTAAGTAAAGGTTTCATACAACCTAGTTCATCCCCTTGGGGAGCACCAGTGTTGTTTGTGAAAAAGAAGGATGGATCGATGAGAATGTGTATCGATTATAGAGAATTGAATAAGGTTACAATTAAGAATCGATACCCATTACCTAGGATTGACGATCTTTTTGATCAACTTCAAGGTGCTAGGTATTTTTCTAAGATAGACTTAAGATCCGGATATCACCAGTTGAAAGTACAAGAAGAAGACATACCTAAAACTGCTTTCAGAACTAGGTATGGCCATTATGAGTTTACAGTCATGCCCTTTGGACTAATAAATGCCCCAGCAGCATTTATGGACATGATGAATCGGATCTGTAAGCCATACTTGGATAAATTTGTAATCGTATTCATCGACGATATACTTATTTATTCCAAGAGTCAGGAAGAACATTGCAAGCACTTGCATGCACTCTTAACTTTGTTAAGAAAAGAAAAGCTTTATGCCAAATTCTCGAAGTGTGAATTTTGGTTAAAGGAAGTGCAATTCCTAGGACATATGGTGAATCACGAAGGCATTCACGTAGACCCTGCTAAAATAGAAGCAATCATCAAATGGAAGGTCCCACAAACAGCTATGGAAATTAGAAGTTTTCTAGGCTTAGCCGGATACTACAGACGATTTATTAAGGATTTCTCTAAGATAGCTGTACCTTTGACTAAGTTAACCTGTAAAGCCACTAAGTTTGAATGGGGGCATAGGCAAGAAGGAGCTTTTAAGATTTTAAAGCACCGATTGACAAATGCTCCAATTTTAGCATTACCCGAAGGAACAGAAGATTTTGAAGTATATTGTGATGCTTCAAAATTAGGATTCGGATGTGTATTGATGCAACGCAAGAAGGTAATTGCGTATGCCTCCCGGCAATTGAAAAAGCACGAAGAAAATTATACGACTCATGATTTAGAATTAGGAGCCATAATTTTTGCCCTTAAAATCTGGAGATATTATCTGTATGGAAGTAAGTTTACTGTTTATACAGATCATAAAAGTTTAAGATATATATTTGGGCAGAAAGAGTTGAATATGAGGCAAAGTGAAAGAACTATCCAAACTCTAGAAGACATGCTTCGAGCATGTGTAATAGATTTTGGTGGAAACTGGGATGATCATTTACCATTAATTGAATTCTCCTATAACAATAGTTATCATTCAAGCATTGAAACTGCTCCATTTGAAGCACTATATGGACGTAAGTGCAGAACTCCAGTTTGTTGGGCAGAAATAGGAGAAAGTCAATTGTCAGGTCCAGAAATTGTGCACGAAACTACTGACAAAATAACTCAGATCAAGGAAAGACTGAAAACAGCTCGAGATCGTCAGAAGAGTTATGCAGATAATCGCCGCAAGCCGTTAGAATTTCAAGTCGGAGATAAAGTACTTTTGAAAGTTTCTCCTTGGAAAGGAGTAGTTAGATTCGGAAAGAAAGGAAAGCTAAGTCCAAGGTACGTAGGACCATTTTCAGTGATCCAACGTATAGGACCAGTTGCTTATCGTTTACAACTACCAGAAGAGTTAGCTGGAGTACATGATGTATTTCATGTATCCAATCTCAAGAAATGTCTAGCAGACGAATCACTGGTAGTACCTCTTCAAGATATAGAGGTAAACGAAAAACTAAAATTTGTTGAGAAACCTCTTCAAATTGAGGATCGAAAGATTAAGTTTCTCAAACATAAACGACTAGTTTTAGTCAAAGTTAGATGGGATTCAAAAAGAGGAGCTGAATACACTTGGGAGCTGGAATCAGAAATGAAGCGAAAGTATCCTCATTTATTCCAGTAAATCTCGAGGACGAGATTTTTATTAAGGTAGGGAGAATGTAACAATTCTCATCAAAAGTCTTAATTATTATTTTAATTTAGCCAATAGGAAACCCTAAATGAGAAACCCAAGTAATTCTGAACAAACCCTAAAATTCTCAGAATTTTCAGAATCAGGATTAGGGCCCCTAAAACTCAAGGGGGGTATACCCTAGTTAACGATTATCAACAATTACTCGCTGTCAAAATGTTAAATTAAGAAATTGTCAAGTCAGCATAGCTTGTCCCAACCCTGGCTACTCTATGAAAAATAGGCAACCCTTACGGACCGTAAGGGTTATTTGTTACGGTCCGTAAGGGGTGGCAAATTTTGACTATAAATAGCAGACATTGGGACTTGAAATTTGGCATATGTTCGACGAAGAATTTCGTTTCAGACATCGAATTTCTTTCTGTTTACCACAAATTAACACACACTAATCACGAAGTGCTGCCGCAATCAGGGTAATAACTCGATCGCTATTACGATTCAACGTCCGATCGATTATAATTATCCAACGATTGTTTAAGTGCCGCTCTAATTGAGTTTATACTTTTTTATTCATCGTGATTTCGACTTGAATGTTTGAGTGTTGTTCGAATTCGGACTATACTCTGTCATTCGTTGTGAATCCGATGAATTGTTAAGTATTGCACTAATAAATCGTTGTGAGGATTTAATCTCGTGAATTGTCGTAACTGCTGTATTAGTTACTAACCTGTTTGTGTGTGCATTATTATTTAAATTAGGTTAATCAAGGCTAATCAGTAGGCTTATACTCTGCTCGTTAAAAATCTACAATGTGAGTCATTCTCTTTTTATCAACTGTTTTACAATACTCCAAAATATTTTCAAAGTTATAATTACAGTGATTAAGTTTATGTAATCACCAAATTACAGCCGGTATGTGGGGTATTGTGCACAGTATTGCAGTTTTATCACTTTAGGTGGGCGAACCTAAATTTAGTGATAACCGTCATTCATTGGGGCAGCCAATGGTGATATGACCACAGTCACAGAAAAGAGTCGAGTGACAAATACTGTGGGTAGTTGGTTTGATATCAGAAACATTGTAATATCTTAATACTGTGAATTATAACAAACGAGTCGTTTTAGTAAAACTGACTGATTCACTCAGTATTTCCCTGCTGACAAAACCTTTTTCAAACATGTTTCAGGTGATCTGTTGTGAGCACAGCAAAAGTGCCGTGGAGCACTCCATGCTTAGAAAAGTGGCTCAATGTAAATAAATAAAGAAACATGTTTTAAGAAATAAAGGATTTCCTAGTGAAATCACTTATTTGTAAATTATGGGATTTATCCCTATATTATATATAAACGAGCAGTTTTAATATTAATCGATCCTGTTTAAAAAGACTTCCGCTGTCACTAAATTAGATACCATCGGATTTCCTGCCTCGCGGCTCTGGACCGGGTCAAACCGGGGCCACGGGCCGTGACAATAAACGTAGTTGAGGAGAGAGTCTTCTACCGATGCCCTTCTTCCTCGTCGGTCATTCCTGGAATGTGATGAAGATGTTCCGCTATTTCTGCTCGACATTCTAAGAAAACAATCCGAAAGAAATTTCAAATTAATGAAACAGTACCTCGGACACGGCCCCGTGCTCGCTGAGCACGGCCCCGTGTGCACCTCTCTGCAGGTTTTTGAAACAAGGAATCTTGGAGCTTTAAATTATTTTTCAGACTTTTAAAGAATTTTTAAGTAGAAATAACTTAAAACAGTGTTGTAAAACTTATTTTTGACAAGATTCCTTGAATAAAAACCTAACAAATATCACAATAAAGCTTGAAACTTTGGAGATTTCAAACTCTAATGGAGGTTTTGAGGAGAAAATGAAGAAGAAGGCAAATGAAAAAAGTAGAAAAGACGAGATGGTTGTTGAGAACCTTCTTTAGAATATACCTAGTATGGTATATGTGAAGATCCCACCAGATCTTTGTCTTTGGAATGGGTCCAAGAGTGCAGGAATCTTGCTGCATTTATAGAAAACGACAGCACGCTGGACACGGCCCCGTGTGCAGAAAAAATTCTGACGCTTTTTGTCCGTATTCTGACCAAAAGTCAGACGGGAATCTTTGGGTGGACACGGGGGTGTGCTGACCTGGACACGGCCCCATGGCTAGAATTTTTTTTATGAAGTTTCGTCTATTTTAAGGAGTTTTATCCGGATCGGGTGGTTCCTTACTGGTTGGAACAACACCGAAGTGCCTGAGATACCTAAGTTGCCATAGTTTTAGACAAGAACGCAAGAGGTTATCGGAAAGGGTGATTCCTAAGTTAAATAGCAGTGGGCAAGACCAACCTTTATTTCCCTTATCCGGGCTCTCGTTAAAGAAAGTATATGTCGAATCGCTCAGGTCTATGTATGCATCAACGGAAACCGATGGGGAGTCCTTCTCGGCACAATCGACACAGGGATGACTATCGCTCAAGTCCTCGCAAAAGTTAGAGGTGATTTCGGGAGCAACGATGTTGTTAGTATCCGAATGCGTTCTCAATAATTTTCCTTGATCGTCGTCTTGAGATGAATTAGTCATGTCCATCTCAAGTTCTCTTATCAATTGGAGAATTAATTCTTCCATTTGAAATAATTCTTCGAGAATCATATCACCTAGAAGAGATGATTGAGAGCATTCGAGAGAGAGATAGGGATTGTTTTTACTATCACCCCTCTTAAGGCTACAAGAAAACAATGGGTCTACATAGTGGGGATTGTAGTTTAAAAAATAACATTTTAAATCTTCATGAGGTCCGCCACATAATTGACACCACATACCAAAAGAGGAGTGGAAGTAGAAATGATCAGTATCACTCATGTTTGTGTCAGAAATTACCAACCGTCGGGATCTTACGGTTCTGTTTTCAGTAACTGAAACTTGGGCACGGGGCCGTGTTCAGTGGGCACCCCCCGTGTTCAGCTACTGCCTGACTTAAAACAGGATTGCCAGTACCAAAGATTGGGCACGGGGCGTGTTCAGCGGCACGGCCCCGTGCTGAGCTCTGCAGTAACTGAAAAATCTAGAAAAATCCTAAAAAAAGTAAAAAATAAGAAAATTATTAGGTCGTTGATTCCTAACTTTCTTAAAATCCTTGTTTCCCCGGCAACGGCGCCAAAAACTTGATGCTTGTCGAGTGTGTTAAAACTTGATTCCTAACAATTTATAATGTGGTAGGCCCCTCTTTTGAAGGTGACGTTACCCTCGGCTAAGTGGTTTGAGTCAGCAGGGATACAATCCCAAGTAGCCGGGTTAATGTATTAATAGTAGTTTACATATGAGGGATCAAGCCATTCGCATCCCCGCCATCCAATACCAGTGGGTATTGAAGGAGGTCCTAGTAAGCTTGACCCAGGTCCTTGCAGGATCTATACACTAAACAAGGCAAGAACCTTACCAAACCATTTCTTTAACCCCCGACCAGGTAGCCAACATATCTCTATATAGACCGTAGAGATGTGAATGGTGTAAATCTTTTATTTTATATAGACTGTAAAATAACGCCAAGACACCACGGACAAATGATAAGGAAGTTTCACCTTCAACATAAGAAACTAGTTATTAAAGTCATTAATACAAAACCAAATAAAAAGTGCGAAAAGATTAAAAATCAAAAGTATTACACTAAATGCTTGTCTTCACCAAGTGATGTAAGAGACTTAGGCAAACATGGCCTTTGATTGTCAAGAACTCTTACTATCAATCTTAGATCCCGAGACTACTACACACACTCTATGATGGATGATGGATGATGGTGGTGGATTTGGGTGTTGTGATGGTGGTGGTGGTGGAGTGTGGGTGAAGTGGGAGAGAGGTGGTTTGCCAAGGGATGCCTTTGAAGTGAACCAAGCACCCCTATTTATAGCCTGCACAGACGCTCGGACACGGCCCCGTATCCATCCTTATTCTCTTTCTGCATTAGCTCCACACGCCCCGTATCCGCTGGGCACGGCCCCGTGTGCAGAAGCGTATCTGTACTATCAAGATTTGCTTGGATTCTGCGAATCTTAGCGTTGACCACGCCCCGTGTTGAGCTGGGCACGCCCCCATGTCGGGAATAGAAGCTTCTATAGCTTTGTCCATTCTGCAGACATCTGGCCATGCCCCCGTGTCCGCTGGGCACAGGGTTGTGGTCAGCCTTCTGTTTACTTGTTTTTGCTTGGTAAGATACTGTCGAGGGGTCGGGCATGCCACGTTTGTTCCTTTTCTTGTATTCATGTTAGATTTTGCTGCATATTTGCTTCTTTTGTTCATTTAAGTTCATTTAGTCCTGAAAATACAAAAGGAAGACAAAAGCACACTTTTTCCAACATTAGTACTAAAAAAGGGTTAGTTTTAAGCCCTATTTGATGTAATTTATATGTTGCATTTTACACACATCCGTGGTTAATACCACACCGATGATTCTCTCAATTGCTGAACAGTCAGATGTGGAGAAAATTGTTGACGGTGATGAGGTGAAAGAAGACATTCAAAAAACACGTGTGGGGATGCACGTATAAAGATGAGGAAGGTGACGGTGAAGGACATCGGGCGGATCATCATAAAGTGGTTGTGCAATAATCCAACATATGTGCTGATATTGAGTAAAAAGAAATGCTTGTGGAGAGTTAACTACCGAGTGTATGTTGGGAACTCGATAGGAAAGTGTGGTTTGAGGCCAGACTGCAGTGCGTCAGTGGATATCTTGATAAAAATTAGACCCTGTTGGATCAGTGATGTCAGGTACCGTGCATTCATGGGAAATATAAGGGGTAAATGTGCACTGAGACCACCGTAGCGCATATCCCGTACGGTCTGGCTGAAGACCTTTAAACTTAGCGCTCTCGGGAGGCAGCCTGAGGATGTAGACTATTGTATTTTGTTTTAGTTTCGTTTTGGTGTGTTTGTGTTTTGACAGGTTTCTTGATTCAATCATCATGGATGCAATGATTTAAGTGTAGGGATGTTTTGCAACATCCCCGGTGAGATATCAAAGAATCTATGGAATGCGTCTATTCCGGTTAAAGCACAACAGCCGCATAATTACAGACACATGATCAGGTGCATGTGTTTATCTATCCTTTACTTTATTTTTGTTTTTGTGTACGTGGTGGTGTGAAATTTTGTGTTAAGAGTGGGTTTGTTTGTGAGTCAAGTTAGTTATTTGCCCGTTCATGGTTTACGGGTGGTATCTCTCGAGTTTAGAGTATAAATTGCACCATACGTTAGGGACAATGTATCCCAAGTGTGGGGATGCGGTAACTCGAGATAGGGTTGGTATGAATAACAACAACAACAACAACAACAACAACAACAACCATACCCAGTAAATCTCGCAAATAGCAAAGCTACTTATAGGGTTGGTATGAATGTTGATTTTAAATGCTTGAATGGTTGAAATTGGGTTAAGTTGAAAAAATTTTGAAAAATTTTGTTTCTCAAGTATGCTTGAAATTCATGAAAACCGACATTTTCAATTGCTAAAGGATTCCTATTGATATTAAACTAACTTAGATCCCTAGTCATGGTTGTCCCTTTAAGTTTCATTAGAGTATTTCTGGAAAGTTTTAGAAAATAGTTGAGAAGAGATGCCTAACTAGGGGTAACATGCTTTAGGAATTACTCATGCTATGTGTCAGCAACCTATATTCCTTTCATTCTGTGAGATATTTTAGCCTACTTAATTATTATTTGAATTGCTATACATGTTCATTTGCTGAGTGTAGGTCGTATGTTGCTTTGTGTTAGAACTTGTGTCGTTTGATACGTGCTAAGACTGTGCTTTAGCGTATGCACATAAATGATAAAGGCATTAGGATCCATTCATTGTTCTATTTGTTGATTGTTTATCTAACCCACCTTAGTTAACCATGTTGAGCCTTTCACCTTTCGTTTGTTACACCTTGTTTGACCTGTTTGATTACCAACCATAAATGACAAGTATATCTTAGATGTTTGTTGAAAAATAAAGAAAAAAAAGGGAAAGAAAGAAAAAGAAAAACAAAAAATCATTATATGTTCGTGTTAAATAAATGGGTCGAAGATAACCCAGGTGTTAGTATTATTGTGAATAAGTTTTCATGGTTTGGTATATTCATTTGTGTTCGCCAATAAACATAAAAAGCCAAAAAATATTCCCATACCTTTACCCTTGAACCGAAACCCGAAAGTCCTTTTGATATGTGTTAGGTTATTTGATACATTGGAGGTATGATTGCTATACAAGCTTATGATTGCAGAGTAGCATATTTGGTTTTGAGCGAGATATATACTAGCACATTACACGCTAGTCTTGATTGAGCCGAGAGGAGTGATTATTGTGAGGGGCGTGTGGCTTGTGTGTAGTATCATAAGCATGTTAGTTTTAGTTAGGCAAGTCTTAAGCTGTTTTAGATGCGTATCATTTATTTGTCAGATTGTCAATCTCGATTGTGTCAGTCTATGGGACGGGTATGACTTGGGACCTTAAATTGCAAATTCGGTAAGGGATTTAATGGTGATTTGTTAATAAGGTGAGTAATGTTTGTAATGGTTGCTTGAGGACAATCAATGATAAGTGTGGGGATGTGATGGAGAGTGTGAAACACGAGTCTTGAGTGTATTATCTTGTGTCACTTAATGCGGTTTATGCGATTATATGTTTTGAATATAGTAACTACGAGCGTTTGTGATGTTACATGTTAATCGGCATAATTCGGAGAAGTTAAAGTGCGTGGAAGCAAAGAGGAATGAGCGAGGATGATTATTGAGAGAGATCGTAATATTCGGGATGTGTTCAGGTCCGAAATATAGCTCGGATATTGAAGATATATGATATAACAAAGTTTGAGGGCCTTGCGGTAATTAAATGAAAGTTAAGTATGGTTGAAATGTTGAAGGAATGATAAAATAACAAAGTCTAGGGGGTGTTTGGTACTTAATCGGAAGTTATATTGTGGCTATATGTGAAAGGAATAAAGAGTATTAAAGTCGAGGGACCTAATGTAACAATTGATGAAAGTTGTGTAATAGCTGTACATGAGCTGAGAAGAACACGCCTTCACCTACGGTTTCCAAACCGTAGGTCACGGTTCATGAAGGTGCTGGCAGTTTGAGGTATGTAAACCGTAGGCTACGGTTCGGAGGTTCTGTCCACAACAGCAAGGGTATACCGTAACCTATGGTGTAAACCGCAGGCTACGGTTCGGCGGCGAGTTTTGTGGGGGGTGCACATGTGTGGTTTTTGGAGGTTTTTATGGGTGTTAACCCTAATTTTTCCACAAGACTTCTCTTTGGGACGATCTTAGGGCAGCAAAGACACACTTTGGGCTCTCAATTCACAACACATCATCATCATTCGCATCGATCGAAGATCAAGAACATGAATTCGTCCGTTCATCAAGCATTTGAAGATCACGTGACCGAGATGAGTGGCTAATTCTCTATGGTTTCCTCCAGGTGGAGGATTCTTGTAAGTGAACTAGGTTTTGTGTTTGAACGTTGTTAAATCTGGTAATCTAAGCATCCAATGCTTGTTACCGGTTGATTTGATTTAGTTGATTTGTAAAAGATTGATTTTGCTTAAACCTAGTTTTGATTCTTTCAATTCCTGAGAGTTCTAGTAATTGGGATATATTAGATAGGGATTGGGTTTGGTAATCTTCAATTGATAATCATGTGATAACCTCTCGTTGTTAATCAATCAGAGTACTTAGTCCTCTTTTATCACAATCAGTTAAATCTGATTATACAGTTATGTCTATGTAATTATAAACAATCCAACACAACCCGAATTTACTTTGAATCTGAAACTCGGAGGAACCATTGTTCTCTCCTATTGTTTACAACTCCCTATTTTCGTAATTTGCTAGTTAATCAACTCTCAACCAAACAAGATTTACTTTTTCTGCAATAAGTTAATCAACACTTGACATAATGACACTTCCCACAATCCTCCTCTGTTTTGATATCCGACTTATCCTATCTACGTAGTTTAGTTGGTTTTTGCATGTTCTTAACGATAGACATCACCGTTCCATCGTCATATCCGTAATTCATTAAACTCTCGTCATCTTCAGATGCAAACGTCCTTTAACTAAAACGTTCAAAAATATTAGTAACATTGAAATTAATAAGCATCCGTACTAGAATGCAAGGTTTTATACAATACTTGTTAACGCAAGTAATTCACTACTTATATCGGTCTGTTACCAATTTATTTGTGGTAACGTGTGATCACACAATAGCTCTATGTGTTGTTTACAACACTTTTAACTATTCTAGACCGATAATATTCGTAACAGCTTACCGGATGTCTTGATCAAGCCTTGAACCGAACACATTTACTCTTTAACCTTGAGCTCAGATTACCAACTTGTAAGACCCTAGCTTAATTAATTGAAATTCTATAAAAGCTTTTACATTTAATGTATACATGCAAATAAACATCCATACACAAATTCAAGATTTATAAAATTTCAATAAAAGTTAAAACATTTCAATGCATTATCGTTGTTTAATCTCGTAATCGACTAAACATAATGCGGAAGCTTGAACTTTCATCATGTTCGGTTCTTCGTTAAGCTTAATCTTCATCCGTGAGGTCCTAGCTATCACCTATACACCAATAACAACTCATAAGTTAGTTATATGGTGTTTAGACTTGTATTTATAACCCATAAACAACAAACAAGCAATCAAAGTTAATTTTGGAAGGCTCGTTGTAGTCTACGGTTGGTGTACCGTAGCTTACGGCACACAAAAACAACTTGGACAGTAGCACTGTACCGTAAGTTATGGTTGGAGACCGTAAGTTACGCTACAGCTTAGCTGCAGATTTTTCAGTTTTGGTCCTTTTTACGAAAACGGCCGTAACTTTCAAACCTTTTATCCGTTTAACCTCACGTTTCTTCCTACGTGATCGTAATTTGGTCATCTATCATTTGGACTCAAAATCCACCATTTGGATTAATAAAATTTTCTTCTTATAAACCTTCGACTTAATAATTATTTATGAAATTATTCGACCCGTTTCAAGATTTTAGCACTAAGCTCAAATCTCGCTTATTCTTTCCACACCTCCTATTCCCACACTAGAATTTTCATTTATCTTCCACCACAACTATATTTGTGATGGATTTCATATGATAAAATCTTATTTTCTGAATCGTACTCTTCGGTTTGACAATTTACGAAAAAGACTCATTACGAGGCATTAGACCAAAAAGGCTTATACCTTTCACTTTTACACTTATCAAAAGGATTTACTCGATGATAAAACTTATTTTCGAACTACCCTTAAGGGTCGTTTTCCCGATTTGCAAATTAGAGGGCATTTTGGTAAACTTTAGTCCTCTCTACGACGGAGGACTTTTACAAGCATATTTTGACCAAATGAGCACCTTAAACCGTTGTTCTATTTAAATCATTGAATTTCTAAGTACATGATGTTCTCAAATTCTAAATTATTGGATATACCTCACTTTAGGTAATCCAAAGCCCAGCCATGACTCGACTACTCTCGTCGAACCTTATGTCCTCAATGAGAGTTTGACCCATTTCACATACCTGGATCGGGTCAAAGCAATGACCCGTTTTTAATACCTCATAATATTAGTTGCTAATTAATAACAACGCAAATCTCATACGCTATTCGTTCCTATGAGAATATGACTCGACAAGCAAACATTAGTCGTTATTGTCAAATGATGATAACATCACCATTTGACCGGTTTGGCCTAAATGACCATTTTACCCACTTCTTGACCTATCCCTTTTTTTGCGTTAGGACGACTAAACATTATAATATCGTGAGAAAGTATTTATTGACCATCTCACTCATTTGACCCATTGCGGTTTACACCTAGTGGCCATATTTACATAAGTCGTTTCCTTACGCATTTGACACATCATGGCTCACACCATGGGGTGACTTTTTAAAACTTGTTATTTTTTTGTCAACAAGTGACCAATTTACCATTTTACCTTTTTTTATCTATTATGGCCTACACCATAATGTAATCTTTTTCAAACTTATTGTTTATTCGTCAACACGTGATCGAATTACATTTTTACCCTTTTATTCATTATGGCTTACACCATAATGTAATTCTTTTCAATACTTAATTTTTATTCGTTAATACGGAACCAAATTACCATTATACCCTTTTTACAAATAAATACGGTTTCTTACCGTTTTTATTTGTTCCGACCAGTATCAATTTGTGTCGGAACATCATATTTCAAGGACTTATTTCAATTACTAAATCACCTTGTTCTTAACCAAATTCATGAATAAGTATTCTATTTTAAAGGTGTAGGCTTTGCTTACCTTGCATTCGATTATGCTTTTCCCGCGTACTTGATCCGTTTGACCCGCTTCTTTCCCAAGCTTTCACCTAGCTTGTCAAGCATCAAACTATCATTTATCATTCGCAAGATGGTTAGCTTAGTCATCATTTATCTCGACTATTCCATCTTACGGATTTTACATCAAAATTATCATTCGATCTTATTATAGGTCAGTTTGACTTTAAAATCCAACTGCCTATTAACATATACAAACGCACAAATAAGTTTGACAACTCATTTAGGCATTTCGTTAATTATCCGCTAGGCACTATTCTTACCATTGTAACCACGTTCCCTAACTAAGTTCACGAAATTGTTAACATCAATTTAACATAACTTCATTCATTGTATGCTAATCTATCAATCTCATACAAAAACTTGGGATTGTTTCATCACTATAAAGCAACCCATTGCATCATATATATGGAATTTACCCAAACATCAAACTTAGCCAATTACTTTAAACATTCATAAACACATGATGATTTCAAACATCATTTATCATGAATATATCATCTATTTCATCATACCATACCAAAACCCATTCCATGGCAAGTATAAACATGTACTCGAATTCATAGATTATTCAAGTATCCTCTTATTACTATCATGTATGATGATTCTAAACACAAGCATATCACCAATTTCATCATATTATCAAAACCCATCTCATGTCATGTATGAACATATACTTCAACCTCTAAATTATTCAAGTATTTCATATATACTTGCAAGTATGATGATCATACACATAATCTCATTATCAATTTCACCATACTAACAAAATATTAAACTCAAGGTTACCACCTTAAAGTTCATCCATATATTTATCATCACCAAATCATGAATTACAACATACCTTATGATCTCCAAGCTTAGATAGTCATGAATTTATGTTCATACATATGATTTGGCCCTAATTCACGCTCCAATTTGGTGGATTATAATTGAACAAGGGTTTGCTCCCTTGTTCTTCTTGGTCGCTACACACACACACACACACACACACACCTAGTGTGTGTTGTGTTTTATTTGTATAAATAAATTCAAGTTTTAGTTTTTCCCTTTTAGCCCTTCTAGTTTATGATTTTATTCATAAAGGGCTACAACTCATTGTTTTATTACTATTTCCAAATTACTAACTAGGTTAATTTGTTCCTAGTTAATTTGCTTGCGGGTTAACTTTTACTACCAACGGTATTTTCACCTGCTCATTCTTAGTTATTTTTGTTTAGTTACTAAACCCGTTTTTCGGGTGTTACATAAGATAAATATTATAGCCAGATTCAGGTGGCCACTGAGGTTATAGTCTTAGAAGTTGACAATAGACAATGTTAACTTTCGGGTTATGAACACCTCATGACAATTGATCTCAACTGCAAAGTTATCTTTAGTGACTCGTCAAAGACAAAGATAATGTTATGGATCCAACAACCTGAGGGTTTATTAGAGATCAAGTTGTGGAATGAGACTAAAGCCCATGGAGAAAGGGTGTGTGAAGGAAACCTACCTTAGTTGACTGGAGATCCCAAGATCTAAGTTCAATAGGATAACGAACTCATATGCCTAAGGGTGGTCACTGTGGGTACATTGCGGATATGCATAAGCTAGTATATATGGTCATATATACCCCTTAAACAATAAAAGGGTGTTTAAATACTTCCTAGTTCATTCCTACGAAATTCAGTGACAAATTGTAAGGCTAAGCATATTATGTGGTAAATGATATTGTGTAATCATGGTAACCACGATGCTTTTAATGATTTAAGGAGAATCACCTATGTTAGAGAGAAGTGAGGTTGCTTCGAATGGAATTGGGGGCACAATTCCTAGAGCTCTCGCAGAAGCAGGAAAGTGTTCCACGACCATTATTGGACACAACTATGAGGGGATGACCCGGCTAAGGAGAGTATTGTGTGAAGTGTATTTTCGTCTACACAAATGGGGGTTTGTTCAAGGAGATCGTGTCTACAAACCGCTAAGAGGCTAAGTATGCTTCACAACGGAAAGTTCAAAGGGACAGCTACTTATCCGGTAATACTCAACTGTCGAGGTTCCATTGGAAATTTAGTGTGTTTTGATCAATCTTCATTCATGTGCGGGATTGTTGGAAATTTAGATATTATAAATGGATATTAATGTAGTGAATTTATAATTTTATGAAATTATAATTATTTACTCGACTCTTCATATGGAACATAAACTCTTGAGTAGAGTTCTTATGTCAATTTACTAGTTTTTATTAGAGTTTATGTCTCTAATAAATTTCTAATTAAGTGAGACTTTTCTCTACCCCATGTCTCTTGCATTAAAAGTATGCTATGTGCCTAACTTAATTACGGTATGCATGAAGAGTAAGAATACAAGAAAAAAAGACATAAAGATATGCATGAAGAGTCCTTGGAGAAGAAGTACTTGATGACCCATATGTTGGGAACATATAGAGATAAGTTTCTCTACATGATTTAACTACATTTCTATTCTTAGTTTCCAAAAGGTCTAACACTATGATTTTACCGGTGTAACCTCGGGCGTGTGGCCTTCTCCGGCAGTACAGACTACTTTGGCTGTTGTACCCTGGGAGACAGACGTGTCGCCTTTGGTAGAGGCGCGAAATCCGTGGTTCAAGACCTCGTTAAAGCTCTTTTTGTAGGAAATTATTGTACAAGAAAACGTGGTTTAAGACCTCGTTGAAGCCTACACAACGGACTGAAAACACAACGAACCATACAAGTAGACGCGGTTAAAGCTCTTGTTGAAGACCATAGTTTGGATCAATTTAATTACATATGTTGTATTATATGTTATATTCGTTAAGATGCGTACACGGTATATGTTTACTACAATTTCCCAAATGTTTAAAGAGATTATCTTTACTATTTTTTATTTATATAAGTTTTTATTAAAATTGTGACCCAATTCCTACATTGAAGACTACGTCTCATGCCGAACAATTAAACCTGGTAGTGTTGTGGCTGTTGAACAATGGGGTTGACCCGTAGGGTTACGGTAGGTTCGTATCAGTATGACTTTGATTACATATGAACTGGGTATAAGAAAATGCCTTAACCAGACAGACGTCGAATACCATTGTTTCCAAATTATGTATCCCACAACTGAGTTGTTAAATTTTGTCCCAAACCGCAAGGTGAATGCTTTTTTAATCTACGTTTTGATAATCAAAACCGAGCCGCCGCAACTTCATACGCTTCTCTTTACGTACTTAACCATGTCTAATGTAAATCTTTTCCCAAAATCGAGTTGTCAATGTAACTTTTATTCGATATTGATGGGTGAATACCTTTTTTTATCTGCGTACCGATATTCAAAACCGAGATGACACAACTTCATCCAGTTCTCTTTACATACTTAACAACGTGAATGTCACCGCTACAACAATAAAATTTGTAAATTGTGTATGAATATAAATTCTTTCTAATTATTTTTATTTTCACCCTGCATACTATAAACTTATTTTATTTGTTTACTAATTTGTGTTTTTCCCAACTAGTAGTTAGGACCCACGTGTTGAAGAATATATGTAAAAACGTTGAAACACAAATTTATACAAAAGCGTAAAACGAAAAAGAATTTCCACACGTTATAGCAAAGACGTTGAAAATACTTGAAATCTTATGTAAAAAAGTGAAGCGTGTAGCGGCGGTACTCTTAAAGCAAACAAAAATTAGATGTAAAAACATTGAACAACGCATGCGTGTTGCGACGTGTTAACTCGCAAATCAATCGGATTTGAATTTATATAATAATATACTAATAATAATATTTAAAAAATATATAAAGTATAGGGTTTATTAAAACTAAAAGTAAACTATAAAGGTTATATGGTACTTATACTTCAAGGGAAGATTTTTACTATTAAAAATAGTCCAAGGGAAGAAAACATAAATGTTTATATGCAATAGAGGTTTGTACATATAGCTTTAAGACTTGTTTCCGTTCTATTATTTATCAAATATTATATGTGAGGAGATTATACTATTCAATTTTTAAGCTAACGGGTGCATGTCATTTGGCATCTACTATTTTAAAAATTGATGCCAAATGACATCCACCCATTAGCTTAAAAATTGAATAGTATAATCTCCTCCATATAATATTTGATAAATAATAGAACGGAAATAACATGTATTTCTTAGCCTTTTTTAAGATAAACGAATACACAGTTGTGAGTTGTGTTTAATATTTCTTCAACATCCAGGTATACTTTTGTTGAAGCACAGTTGTGTTTGAACCTGAGTATTTTTTGCTTATCTAAATTCTTAGGCGTGACAAACGAAATTGACACCAATCGAACAATATCAATACCAATATCAATATTCGTTTTTATAGTTGTTGGTTGACTAAAATTCTGTATATACTGTCGCAACTTGCAAAGCGCTTTATTTTATCTACATCTGGATATACACTATATTAAAAACCGAACAGCCGCAATTCACGGGAATAAACTATAAATAACATAACATATTTATATGATCATACAAATCAAAAATGGTCTTAAACAAACTATTTCCAGTACAACTAACATTCGGTTTACAAAAAATCCATATTAATATCAAAATGATTCAAATAAAAAATGTTCGCAAAAGAAACCACATAATTGTCCAAGAAACAGTGCCAGGATACAAGTACTTCACATTGCAAATGCAGAACCAAAAGAAACTGATCTCTGAAAAACCTTTCAAAAACACAAATTTTATAGATTAACAATCAATGATGATACCTGTGACGGTCCCGATCCCTCTCCCGGGCATATTCTCGGTCTCTTTCGTAATTGTATTCCCGATCACGCTCTCTTTCCCGACCCCTATCCCTCTCACGACTTCTGCTCCTACGTCTGTTCTTGCTGCTTTCTCTTTCCTCCCTTCTGTCTCTGCTTCTTTCTCTTCTATCTTTTTCACTCATTCCTGCTTAAAAGAAAACAAGAATATTTTTTAGGTTCGTCACGTACTGATTAAAGTTAAATGTATATTGATTGTGTACATAATAGGGTTATGTAAGAGTTAGATACCTAATTAGTTTAATATGCCCCCGCAAACTAAGAAAAATAAAAAAAAATGTATATACGGACGACAGTACCTAGCTCCTCAACCTCCCAGCCAGCCCGCCCAGTTCCAGGTAGCACCTGACCAGCTTCAGTTTGTTGCGCCTTGACACGAAACTTCTTCTTCAAGTTTCCAAATTCATCATACATCTCACCATCATCCTGAAATTTGCAGGGTGAAAACATGCACATGCAGAAAACGATAAAAGTCTGTAACTTGACAAAAAAAGATCTTACTTCTTCAGCTTCCCGCCTTCGACGCTTTGTTTCCTCTAATTCTTCTTCGTCAAGTTCTTTGTACCCACCAGCACGCCCTCCTCTACATACACAAACCACATACAACACATATGATATATCAAACATGTGATGGTAAAAGAAACTGTTTCGGTTCATTTAAAATACCTCACACCCCCTTCACTAACACCGGGCTTATTCGTGTTGCAGATGTTGCATTTTAATCGCTTTGCCCAGTTGATGTTAGCACACCTGGAGACATATTTTAAGCATTTATGTACTTGTAACATACTTGAAAACAATGTTTAACAGTTAACTGCTCATGTACTTACATTGGACAAGACCAATCATTAGGACCAAACAGACCAGTAGGACCACCAACTCCACCTCGCCCGCCACCTGAATCAGAACCACCACGACCCCTACCCCGACCACCACCGCCTGCACCACCACCGCCCGCACCAGCAGGCCTTGCACTTCCACAACGGTTGCATACACCACGAAATGCAAAGTTTACATTTGTACAGCTGGTACCAAAACATCATGAACATAATAATCAACAAACATAACTAGTTACATTATTATAGAATATATATATAGATACATAAAACTAGAAAGAATGAGCTGCTCACCAATATCATATCACAGACCTTGTATTCGGACACGCCCAGTCACCATCTTGTTGCCATGCTTTTTGCGGAAGGTTTCCGGAAGCATCACCGCGACCTCTACCTCGGGCCCCACTTCCATTAATATCGAGGGTACTTTCATCGGGTCCCACATCATTGATCAAACTCGGGTCAACAAGTGGTGTGACAGAATTATGTGAATTTTTTGACTGTGCCATGAGAACTTCAATAATATTCCCATGAAATTCCTTATTATTGAACCATTCTACAGCAGCTAATGCGGCATGTGGATCGTCATACGTCACTGTGGCATCGCCCTTAGGCTCGTCCGTTACTTTGTCCCGATATAACCATATTTTAGGCCGGCCTGTTCTTTTATCTTTCTATATTGTAGAAACAAAAAGACTCAAATATCAACAAACAATAGAATAAATGAGGTAATACAAAATAAATACATAAATTAAATATACATGCGGGTAAAGAAATACCTTTTTAGAACCCATACCTTTAGCAAACCGATTGTGCCAAAGAATTCAGCTAACATATCTTCATCGGTTCCAGGTGGCAAGTTACAAACATACACAGATCCATTTGAAGGGGCTCCCTTAGCTGAATAGTTTGCCATTGTACTCGAGCAAAATCCGAAACTATATAACCAACATCAAGCACTACAAAAAGGAAGAAAAGAAAAGGGGATTAACTTTTAACCACAATAGGCAACTGTAGTTTTACTTGTAACAACCAGAACAATATAAATCACATGTTATTAACAAGTCTAGTCAATCAATCACATAACACTAACAACGTTGCTGCTATTACCCCCAAATAAGTGTCACAGTCTCACAGACAAATAAACAATTTTGCTGAAAAAAATATAGTATCTCTAAAATTTTATTAATGTTGCTTCCTAAACCCTCATGGAAAAAACAGTTTGGTTCACCACAGTCACTTGTTTGTTATTCAATGCTATACTCCATTACGAGTTATAACATAAAGAAAAAGGCCAACAAGCTGAAAAGAAACTACATGGATGCTACTATTCTTCACCCTTGCGGCCTTGCAGCATAAAAATATCAACAAATTACAAGCAATGAGAAAATCATGCACAAATACATTTTATCTCTAGAAGAACAAATCCTGACCACCAAAGTTATCATCAAGACACTTTCTTTTCGCATATATAGCAGTGCACTAATCAATACACATTTTCTCTCATCTCATGGACCTTACTCTACTCAAAAAATGAGCAAAAGAAATGTTAAGCAATAAGCATAGTGGTTACTTTGGTCACTACAAGTCTATAATAGACTTACTCTCCTCAGTATGAAATGTTGTAGTCCATAATTTCTCAAATTAACATAGAAAGGTCAATCTTCATATACAAAAATATAATATAATATAACATTACATAACATATAAATACAGATTATTAGGACATAAAAATAAGGTGACAAACTGACAACACTAATCCTTAACATTTAACAACTACAAGTTACTGTTAGAAGTATAAATTAAACTTTGTTATGTTTATATATATTTATTCAAACTTATATAAGTAGTATATGATATGTATTCGGATATTAGAATGATAACATATGTATTTTCGGTTTGATAAGCGGGTGAAGATTCGAATAACTGCCAGAGCAGTTATTCCCGCCATTTTGAACCGCCAAAACAATGATATATATATTTGATTGCCGGCAAATATTCCGGTTATCAAGACATTCAAGTTTATCTCGAATTGTCCATTATTCTCTGTTTGATTTCCTTGCATTCACTCATCATTCTGAAACATGCAAATACAATTCGGATCAATCACGAACAAGAATTCATCCATGTCTCATGGTTCCGCTGCAAACATAAACTCTGATCCCCAACATAGTGGTATCAGAGCATCGTTGGGGAAGAAGAAGACCGAAATCAAATCCACTTCCACTTTGATGCCTTGTCAACACTGCACAGACGAGATGAACGGCAAAGATAAACGAATTCCTCGAGTGAGAACATGTTATTATTGTCACCAACCGGGGCACCAGATTTACTCCTGTCAGAAAAAGGAAACCGAAGAGGCAACCCAACTAATTCAACAGGCGGTGAACACAGGAATACAGAAACAAGAAGGAGTGATTAGAGATCATCAAGAGATGATTGTTGTCGGTACCGAGGGAGGGCTATGGAGCGACATCTGGTACGTTAGTTCTGTATTCACACACCATATTGTCGGAAACTTAAATGTGTTTAAACGCATCAAACACATTGTTGGGGTTGACACACAGTCTGGGGGAAACAATTTCTTATTCACACGAGGGGTTGGGTCGGTTGAGATTAAAACAAGCAATGAAATAATGAGAATACAAAGTGTATTTTACTCACCGGAATTAGACCGGAACGTTTTGAGTATGGATCAGTTAACGATGCAAGGATACACCGTCAATAAGTCCGTTGATACTTGCAGAATTTATCCTATGTTCTCAACTCCGGTAAATAATTCCGTGAACGATGTGAGTGGTCTGACAAGGGAAGAAGAAATCGGCTTAACCGAAAAACAGGGAATACTCGATGTAAGTGTTTATGATGATGAATTCAAAGAACGATATTTAAACTCCTATTTCGAAGAATTAAATCTGTCTTCGCAAGAGACGGATTGGAGTTTGATGATCGTCAAGGCAATGGAGTTCCACGAATTTGCCGACTGCAAGGCTTTTCTGGATATGATCGATGATAGAGAGTTTGTTTTCAAATACAAACACACGTTGGAGGCAAAATTCGAGGAGATGGTGAAGTGGTTCCTGAATGTTTATATGGGGATGTCTTCGAGGCCAGTCCCTCCATATGCTCCAAACAAAAGGAAAATCGATCTGTTAGGTTTGTATGTGTTGGTGGGAAGAGACGGTGGATACCGGGATGTTACAAGTGAGAATCTATGGCCGGTGATAGCGAAGGATCTAGGATTTGATTATCAAGATGGTGATTACATGAGGATTATATATGCCATGTATCTTGACATCTTAGAGTATTATTACAAGTTCAAATCTGTTCAAGAAAAGGTTCATGATAAGAAGATGGTGAACGAGGAAGATGGTCCATCGCTAGACTGCAATGTGAGAAGAAAGAGTGCAGGAGACATACATGATGATGCTGCTTCGTCTCACTATGCTCTCTTCGCCGGAAACGAATGGGAAGATGACTGGAACCTTCAAAAGAAAAGGAAGCGGTTCAACTTTAATCACATGAGGAAAGCTGTTGAAGATGCCAATCGGAGTGTTATGCAGCCTACTTTGAAACATAACTAAAGTTTAAGGGGGTTATGTTAGAAGTATAAATTAAACTTTGTTATGTTTATATATATTTATTCAAACTTATATAAGTAGTATATGATATGTATTCGGATATTAGAATGATAACTTATGTATTTTCGGTTTGATAAGCGGGTGAAGATTCGAATAACTGCCAGAGCAGTTATTCCCGCCATTTTGAACCGCCAAAACAATGATATATATATTTGATTGCCGGCAAATATTCCGGTTATCAAGACATTCAAGTTTATCTCGAATTGTCCATTATTCTCTGTTTGACTTCCTTGCATTCACTCATCATTCTGAAACATGGAAATCCAATTCGGATCAATCACGAACAAGAATTCATCCATGTCTCATGGTTCCGCTGCAAACATAAACTCTGATCCCCAACAGTTACTAACTTGAAACTGGTAACCAAAGCAATTTATAAAGAAAACAAGAATTTTCTCATTTTGCTTAGAACGGCAGTTTCGTTCATGGAACACGTTGACAAATTTGGTAAAAGTGCACATGCTTTTACTTGCTCGGCCATGTGCTTGGTCAAATTTATCTTAGAACGAATGCATACCAAACTGTAGCCTCTAAGAGTACTTAATAAACTGAAGCGGATCATTTCGCCGATACGAGATAATAACCATGACGTTTAACAAACATCAAGCAGACTAACAAATAGAGCATTAATGTTCAACAATAAAAAAAACATGATACATGATGCTAGCTCACCAATAAGAGCAAAGAACTGCAACAGAATATTAAGCAAGTAAAAAAAAAAAGCTAAAATTTATACTTTTGACATTTTTTTCTCTTGTTAACAAAACTGAAATTTAACAATTGATGACAATACATTTAGCAAGTAAATAAAAAATAATATCAAGTAAAAGCTGAAAAATTGGGGATCAGAAAGATCATATCTCTAAGTTCAATATTGACATGCAAATTTAAACTTCTCTAATAAAAATTACAACATAAGTAGGAAACTAAATCGAACATCTCAGAAGAGAATGTTATGCGTACTTCTAAACCCTAATTTTGTTTTGGGTTTGATGAGGATAGATATTTGGGGAAAGTAGATTGAAAGAAGAAGATGAAAAATGGAGATGAAGGGAATGAGTGGTTACCGGAGAGGATCGATGTCGATGAGGTGAGATCGGAGGAACGATGTCGGTGAGTAGGGCGCCGAAGTAGAGAGAGAAACTACAGACGTTTGTTTGATGGTGTCGAACAGAATCGATATTAGTTGTGGGCTTATGGTTCTTGGACCTGATTTTGAGCTTGGGCCTTATGCAAATGTTTTGTACTTCTTAGTTATTGGATTAAATTTACACGTGAACATAACATGGTTGAAGCGTCTCTTGAATCAACTTAGTCAAGCGCGGATTGTCAAAGTGATCGAACGGCAACGATTGTTGAATAACAAATTGAGCCATCCTTAAACGAACCGCCTCCGGGTCGAAATTCCAAACACCAATACCCCGTGATATTTGCGCTTGATCATTGGCGGGATTTTTTTTTAATGGCTTGCAATGCGACGTCAAATGTGCTCTCAAAGTATAGTTCGATGACGCCGCAAGAAACGCCCCGCAATTTTTGCACCTCGCCTTTTCTTTTCCAATCGACATCTCGCATAAATCAAAATTCACCCATAGTGTCGGGTCCCTATTCGTGGTCAAGATCTTCTTCACAAACAACTCGCTAGATGAACCAACAACGGTCGAAGCATCACCACTCGAACTCGCCATTTGAAAGTTGAAACGTATTTTGTAAGTGTGTTTTTGAGCTAGAATTGAAGTGGGATTATACATATGCATTGAAATCTTATTTATACACATCCAAACAGGTCCAAAACGGTAATATTATCGTTTTTTCACTTCAAACGGTAACAATTCAGGTCTGCAATTGTTCTGTGCTGTTGCTGTGCTTCTGCTGTTGAAGATCAAGAAGCTGAGACCGGTTAACCGGTTATTAACACTCTAAAAAACCGGTTTTTAATTAACCGGTTATTGATATGAATAACTAAAACCGGTTACGAACCGGCGGTTATTAAGAAACCTAAACCGGTTATTTTGGTACCGGTTAAAAACCGGTTTCGGTTAAAAAACCGGTTTATTTGCCCATGTCTACTGGGGCGTTGCTTTTTGGCGTTTTGGCCCTTTAACGCCGGCTGCTCCACTCTCCGGGTTGGCGTTGGGCGTAGCGTTGCACCTTTGGCGTGGGAATTGAGCCTGGCGTCGGGCGGGAGGCTGGGTGACATGGTTGGCTGGGTGAAATTTTAAATAGTTTAAACAAAAAAACATCCACATGGCTGGCCACGCCAAGCCACACCACGGCAACCTAGTAGATCCCACCATCGACACGTGTCGAACAATGCCCACAACTCAAGCCTCTCCACACCCCATAATCTTATTGGGTATACGTGTACCGTGTGTTAGTGGTGCACAAATCGAGTTTTTTTAAAAACCGGTTCCAGGTATGGAACCGGGTTCAGGTAGGATCGGGTTTTTTTAAAAACCGGGTCGGGTCCGGGTTTTCTACCAAAAATGTATACCCTATATACCCGGGTTCGGGTCGGGTTTTATAAAACCCGGGTATTATAATACCCTATTTCCGGGTTCTGGTCCGGTTCGGGTATTCATCGGGTAGGGTTCGGGTATGCATCGGGTTGGGAAAAAACCCGCACCGGGTATTAAAAAAACCCGACCGGGTATTAATGCTTCTTTATATGTTTTAGTGGATGGTCCCTATTGAAATTTTAATCACATTTCTAAATTTAAATTCGATAGTGCTAGATCGAAGGAATAGTCCTGATTTGAATTCTTTTGGATTACATAAACAACAATATATTTCATTTGCTATGTTATGTTTTAACCAAGTTCCATCAATTTTTCATTTTTTTGTATTAGACAAACACCAATCGATCTTTCCAGCAAATAGAGGGGAATAATGACCAAATACTTCAAATATCATTAGAAACCTAATAATTAAACAAAATTACATCAAAGCGCATACATAATTTTGTTAAATCATAAGAACTAGAAGTCTTAATGCTTGAAAACATAGATAAAATAACATAGATAAAAAAAACATAGCTATATAACCGGGTATAAAAAAACTCAGTTTCGGGTATTTATAAAACCCGGTTCTGGGTATTTATAAAAACCGGTTCCGGGTATTTATAAAAATCGGGTTTCGAGTATAAATAAACCAGGTATAAAAAAACCCGGTTCCGGGTTCGGGTTTTAGTTCAAATATGAATACCCGGTCCCTACACTATGGGTAGGGTCGGGTTCGGGTATAGAAAACCCGGTTTTTATAATACCCGGTTCCGGGTTTTTTTCTGGGTCCGGGTTCAGGTTTTTTATGCACCACTACCGTGTGTTCTTATTGTTTTTAGATAACATAAGGTTTGAACTAGATCTTAGCAATTTTAGATGTAATTGTTATGTGTTGCAATTGTTAGTTATGTAATTGGAATGTGTGTGTGTTAGTTATGCAATTGGAATGGGTGGTTGTTTTATCATATTTTTGAACGACCAATGAATGTTATACAAGCTCGGCCACTTGGGTAAACTGATTGGTGAAAGGTTACTCACGCCCTGTGAACACAGACAACGTTGATTGCTCGGTCCGCCCACTATTCCAGAGGAAGCCCATTATCTCACATCGTTTGAATAGTTGGAATTGGTACACTTATTTGATTTAGTAACTTGTATAAAATACCTAAACAGTAGCAATAAAATAAAAATTATACACAACATTTATCATGTATGTACATGTAATTTTATCTATATTTACAAAAAAGTGCAAGTTTAAGTTTTGATAATTACAAAAGGGAAAATTCTGTTTTTATATGGTTTGGGACACTTATAGTTAGCTATGACAATACTTTCTTGCATATTTTAAAAATAACAGTCTTACAAGTTCAAGTTTGAGGTCATTTATTTATTATTAAGAACATTGCAGGCCAACCAAAATTCAATTATCCTACCACTACACTAATTAAAATTCATATTGCAATTCCTCAGAAACAATGGTGAGCATAAACATAATTTTCAAGAATCCAACAGCAGTTTAAAAAGTAAAAGACTTGTTCACCAAAACTCAACAGATGAAGAAAATTTATCTCCCATAACTTTGGAGGTCCAAAGAAAACGGAGATTTCTAACTTAACCTTAGACGACAGGAACCGACATGGGCATGGGCAAAGGATCATCAGCAACAAGTGGTGGTCTGTATTCTTCAACCTCCTTAGGTGGAAGTGCAACAACATCATCCTTGGGCATGTGAATAACAACATTGTCAGGCAATGGTGTTTTGGGGCCAAGTTTGCCCGTAGGGTCCCAGTCGAGCATGATCTTGACCTTGATACCAAGCACACCCTGTAAACACCCCAAATAAGGTTGCTTATTTATCAGTATATTTAATGGAAACTGAAAACAAACAAATCTGAAACAGATTCGTTTACCTGTCTGAGAAGCACGTGTCTCACAGCAGAGTCGATGTACTCTTTGACTGGTTGACCAGATGACACCATGTAACCATCCTTGAACTTCATTGACTTAGCACGCTGAGCTCTAAGCTTTCCACTAACAATCACCTGAGATTAATGAACATCGTCAACAAATTAACAATCTTTTTTGTATAAAACGAGAAAAACAATAATCAAATATTTACATACCTCACATCCTTTAGCGCCATTCTCCATAACAAATCTCAAAACACCATAACAAGCCCTAAAACAGTTAAGCAGAGAACAGGTTTATTTGCATCATCATGTTGAAATATTAGAAGTTGAATAGAAAAAAAGCAGTTATAAACCTTCTAACAGCAAGCCCTCCAAGAAGCTTGTAGCGCAAAGATTCAGCCTGTGCAATAGCACAAAGTCCCCTGTTGTTGACTCTCTCAGCATAAAGCTCAACACTGTTTTCAGGGAACTTAAACCGCTTCTGAACAAGAGATGTTAGTTCTCTTATCCTCCTTCCCTTCTCACCTATAGTTCAATATAAAAAAAACCATATTGTGTTAGAATGTCATGGCAGGTTCGTCAAAGTATAACAGTCAATAAAAACTACTACGCAATAAACAAAAACTGCAATCTATTATGTTAAGCTATCGGTGGTGTTAGCTCAGCAAAAATTGTTCTCCTTCAATATAAATCTTATATACACAGTAAGCAACAACTGGAACAAATCGATGCCGTTTTATTTAATGTTCTACTATAGTACATTGGTAAACCATTGATGTAAGTGTCATTTATCTGTTGATTTCTCAAGTAAAGGTCTAAAACACAAAGAGCTTCAAAGCAAGGTATAAAACAAAACATTTTTTCAAAAAAATTGGTGTACCCAAATCCCAAATCTGTTCAGTTTTTTCTTGTCTACCAGTAAAACAAATAACAAAATTTAACTTGTAAATCTATATAATATCCCTATTTGTCCCTTTTAGCAACCTGAAGTATCATACATAAATCACTTCTGTTCAGTTTTTTCTTGTCTACCAGTAAAACAAATAACAAAATTTAACTTGTAAATCTATATTATATCCCTATTTGTCCCTTTTAGTAATCTGAAGTATCATACATAAATCACTTCTGTTCAGTTTTTTCTTGTCTACCAGTAAAAATAACAAAATTTAACTTGTAAATCTATATTATATCCCTATTTGTCCCTTTTAGTAATCTGAAGTATCATACAAGAATCACTTGTAAAAATTGATAACAGATAGTTGACACAAATGATGTCACAAACCTCAAATTAATGTTCCATATACAAATAAACACATATCCATAACCTAACACTAATGTTAAGTCTTCTAGTACAAATGCAGGATTCTATGTTATACTATTATTGCAATATCAACAATCTATCAAAACCCTAATTCTATGAAATATATATTATTCAAAAACATATAATTACATTAAAATAGAAGTTTACCTAAAACATTTTGAGTACGAGTAGCTCTGATGATGATCTCAGTACGCATAGGCGTAACCCTAACTTCAACGCCGGAGTAACCGTCTTCCGCAAGCTCTCTGGTGAGGACCTCGTTCAACTCCGCGAAGAACACACCGTCGGCTACAAACTGATACGCAAAAACGAATTACTGTAAGATCTGTGAAAGTTTATACATGAAATTAAGTTTTGATGGTGAGGTGTGGTGCTAACCTTTCGCTTTTTGCTCAATTGAGACGCCATTGTTGTATGCACTGACTGAACACAACTTGCTGCTTCTCGTGGTGGAGGTTGGAGACTACGTAGATTATAAATGACGAGATTTAGGGTTACATATGTATTTAACGGGATGGGTTTTAATGTTTGAAGCCCGAACTGAATTGGGCTGGGCTATCAGGCCCATATCAGTTTCTTAAGTGTAAAGTTTGAATACAAAGTTCTATTAATGTGTAAAGTGTACGAAGAGGTATTTAGGTTGAGTATATTTGAATATGGTCTTGCTTAATTTGATTGCGTAATTTTGAATTTGGTGTTGCGTAGTTTGTTTTGAATTTGATTGCAAAAACATCTCACCCCCAAAACCAAGTGGTGCATAATTTTAAAATTGGTCTTGCGTAATTTTGAATCGGTGCTTCGTACACTTTGTATGATGAAAAGGCTTTGTACCTTATCTCGCCCCTTTGCATCAATTGTTAATACACAGTACCAAGTTACTATGCATAGAGTAATAACGAAAAACTAAAACCTAAACCTCCACCTCCCTCCGTTGTATGTATGACGAGGTAATCAGGTTAATAAAACATGTTTTTATGTTAATTTATTAAAATGCATGATACATTACTAATTACATACAGAAAGTCCAAAGTATGAGTATGAAGAATATGGCATCACGTTTTAAAAACCGTGCATTGCATGAAATTGCATGAAATTAACATATTAAAAATATAATACAGATATTATGCAAATAACAGAAAAAGGGAAGGGAAAAAAAGAGAAGTAAAGCACAAAAATAGAAGTAAAGCACACATTCTCAAACAAAAAAAACGGATGGTAATGTAGCTCTAGTAGACAAGACACCGGCCATGAAGCAGTCGAATTCTTGACATGTATCACCTTTCAAAGAGAGACACAAGAAACAACGATTAGAACAAAATCATACGGGGAATCTCTTCTTCTTTGTAAAACAACGAAGTCAAATTAATCTACCTTGGCTCCATGTGAGTTCTAAGGCTGCTTGAAATGAAGACGCCACTCGTCGATAAATCCCATTCTATTAGGGTCGATGTTTGGTAGTTCACATGTTTCAAGCCTTTTTATTATTTCAGAGGTTCGTCCAAGAAGGTCGGTTGCATCTTCAACACTATCCTCTCGTTTTTCTATTGCACTTTCGCGGCATTTCATTATTATGACTCTTGGTATGTTGGTGAGGCAAGCAGCTAATATGTCTGCAATCATGACAGATAGTCGCCTAAACAACTCATCTTTCATAATCTCCAAGTTGTTGCTTTCATACGTATGCATGATCGTTTGTGCAATTCGATACATTGAATTGGCAGCTACTACCTTCCCAGGAAGGTTGTCCTTCTCTACCGGTCACTATATCTTCTGATGTTTGAGCAAACGATTTAATAATATCTGTTGGTGTTTTCCCTTCGTAAGCACTTCTTTCAAAGTGGTATCTAACCATTTGCGCTTGTATCTGACCTCACACCACAAGTTCATAGCTACCCATCGAATGTTTACATACTCCGATGCCTTATAAGTTTCTTTCCACTTTAAGAGTGAGGAACATACCTTCACCAACACTTTTGAGCAACTTATCAACTACATCCTCATAAAATTTCGGGATGGCAGTGGCGATGCATGTTAAGATTATAATTGGTAAGCTCCAGTTATTAATAGGTTCAACAGGAAATAGGGATTGAATTTGATTGGTGTCAAACGTCTCTACTCCGTCAAATGCAACAGATTTTTCAAGAAGTGCCAGAAGATTATTGTTACATGAATTCGGCTCGACAGGCTGAAACCCCCGTTGAATCATAGTATCTGATAAGCTTTTCATTGCATATTTGGTGGGCTGCACATCATCTTTGAGTAATAAAACATAAGTGCTAAGGTCTGCGTCTGTATCTGAAAGAGTTCTGTAATTGCTTGCCCTTCATTCATTCATAACAATCGTATATATAATTACAAAACAATATCTCCTATTATTTGGAGAGATATGGATCGAATCCTGGAATATCTATTCCTATAATATACAATTATATTGACTATTATATTGACTATTACACCCCCGCAGTCGAAGCGAGAGGAGGTCAAATGCTGAGACTGGATCTGAAATCATCGAAAAGCACTTTTGGGAGCCCCTTTGTGAAAATGTCTGCAACTAGATAGCGAGTTGGAATATGAAGTACACGAACAGTTCCACGTTTAACAAGCTCACGCACAAAATGAATATCGAGTTCAATATGTTTGGTTCGCTGATGTTGCACTGGATTCCCGGATAAATATATAGCACTGATGTTATCACAGTATACTAAACTGGCAGCTGTAACGGGTCTTTGTAATTCTAACAGCAAATTTCTGATCCAGCACAGTTCGGCAACCACGTTTGCCACCCCACGGTATTCTGCCTCAGCTCTCGAACGAGATACGACTGCTTGACGTTTAGAAGACCAAGATAGTAGGTTTGGACCGTAGTAAACACAATAACCCGAAGTCGATCTACGAGTGTCTGGGCATCCGGCCCAGTCTGCGTCGGTATAAGCCCGAAGCGTTTTGTCCTCAGACGATGTGAGGGTAAGACCATAAGAAGAGGTACCTTGAATGTAACGGGTGACACGTTTTAAAGCGTTCCAATGATCAACTCGTGGAGCATGCATATGCATGCATACCTGTTGAACGGCATAACTAATGTCTGGTCTGGTGAAGGTGAGGTACTGTAATGCACCAGCTAAGCTGCGATATAGGGTAGGATCTTCAAATTCTGGACTCGCGGTTGCACTAAGCTTTGGTTTTGACTCGACCGGAGTGGCTGCGGGCTTACACGAAGACATCCCGGCCCGTTCAATAATGTCTTTGGCATAGGTCTGTTGAGAGAGAAACATATTTGAACCATTCCGAGCGACATGTAATCCCAAAAAATGACTTAGTGGCCCCAGATCTTTCATGTCGAATTCTTTTGCCAAACGTGAGATGAGGTGAACACGAAGTTCGTATGTAGAGGTGGTAAGAATGATATCGTCGACATAGATTGATAAGTAAGTTGTCAAATGATCTTTGTGAAATATGAACAGCGAGTTATCACATTTACTTTGATAGAAACCAAGAGTCATAACAAAGTCTGTGAACCTTTGATACCACGCTCGAGGAGCTTGCTTCAACCCATATAATGATTTCTTGAGGCGGCAGACATGATTTGGAAGGTGACGATGTCGAAAACCCATCGGCTGATACATGTAGACTGTCTCAGATAGATTACTGTGTAGAAAAGCATTGGTAACATCAAGTTCATGAATCGGCCAGGCTCGGGATATTGCAAGTGTGAGGACAGTGCGTATGGTAGCAGGTTTGACAACCGGACTGAACGTCTCACCACAATCAATGCCAATCTGTTGTGTGCTACCATCACATACTAACCGAGCTTTGTATCGTTCCAACGTTCCATCGGATTTAAATTTGTGCCGAAAAATCCACATACTACGAATGGCATTCATGTTAGACTCCCGTGGAACCAACTCCCAAGTCTGGTTTTTAATAAGGGCATTAAATTCTATGGTCATGGCGTCACGCCATTCCGTTGTGGACAAGGCATCCTTTGGGGTTTTAGGTATAGGAACAATGGTAGATGAAAAAAGATTAAGAATTCTTTAAGGTTTGGAAATACCATCCATAGCACGTGTACGAATGGTACGAGTAGGAGGGGGAGGTGGAGTGGGGATGGGTGAGGAATTAGGAGATGAAGTACTCTGTGATGGTGAGGGAACATTCAAAGGTTGAGGTGGGATGGGCTGGGTAGTTTGTTGGACTGGAGTAGTGGTTACATTGGGCCTTGGCCTTCGAGAGTAAGTGTGGAGGAGCGGAGAGGAGTGAACAACAGGGTGGGTAGACTGTTGAGTAGAGGGAGAAGGTGGTGGCCGATTTGGGCTTGTAGGTGAGTGGGTTGGGCCGTCGGTTGAAGTAGATGGCAAAGTGGTAGGGGAGCGGGCTGGGTCGTTGTTGGAAGAAGATGGTAAATCGGTCCATGGTATATTGTTTATGGGCTGAGTAAGGAAGTCGTAGGATTGTAAGGATGGTGTTGGATGATTTGCGAATGGAAACACAGTTTCGTCAAATATCACGTGTCGATTTATGATGATTTTGTGGGTGGCTAAGTCGAGACATTTGTAACCCCTATGGTTAGGGGGATAACCGAGAAAGACACATGGCATGGAACGATAAGCGAGTTTATGTATTGTAGTGGAAGGTAGCAAAGGATATCAAAGGCATCCAAAAACACGAAGATGTGTGTAAGATGGAGTTCGTTGGTATAAGCGTTGGGTGGGAGAGTGGTTGTTTAAAAGTTTACTAGGTAAGATATTGAGGAGGTATGTGGCCACTTCGAGAGCATGATGCCAATAGTGATTGGGTAATGAAGAATGGGCAAGAAGTGTCCGAATAATATTATTGATAGTACGAATTTTACGTTCGGCCTTGCCGTTTTGAGAAGATGTGTGTGGGCACGTAAATCTAAATTGCATGTCGTTTTGTTTACAAAATTGTTGAAACATAGAATTAGCATAACGATGACCGCCCGTGCTTAAAACAGGGGAGGTCCAAAGATCACTATGTATGATATCAAAAGGCAAGGAAGTAAAATTCATAGAATCAGCAAAACGAAGTCTGATATGTTTCCCAAAAACACACGATTGGCAAACTTTATTTTTCAATGTTCCACATTTAATAAAATCAGAATTTTTAAGAGAATGCAATAAATTAAATCCCGGGTGACCGAGACGTTGGTGCCATGTGTCTTGAGTGGTAGCGGTGAGAGCGGTAGGAGAAGTGATCTTGATAACTTGTGTCGGATCGAATGTGTAAAGATCCCCTGAGCTATTGCATCGTAGGATAGGGGTCTTGGTCTTGAGATCCTTCACCAAAAAAAACCATACGGATCAAATTCAATAGATAGTTTATTGTCAGTAGTGAAACGACGAACAGACAGTAAATTTTTAATCAAGGAGGGGGCATAGAGGACTTGGTTTAGTTTAAAAGGAGGAAGGGGGTGGTAGGGTAAGGTTGCCTTGTCCGTAAACGGGAATGGTGTTACCGTTGCCCACAATTATATTTTTAGTAATGCCATTATTTAAATTAGACGAAAGAGAAGGGTTAGGAGTCATGTGACCTGTAGCACCAGTGTCCATAGTCCATGATGGATCAGCTGAGTTGAGAGACATGGCATGAAGAGCCTGGTCAATGTCTGTTGGAGCGTAGCTTGGTGCATAACTGGCGGCATACGACTGGGCTGGACGTGGGCCTAAAATACCCTGACCTGAAGTAGACTAGTTGGGCCTTTGTGCAGTTGGATAAGGACAAGGAGGTAGTAGGCCCCAAGGAGCCCACTGTTGGGCCTGGTTGTGATTCGGGTGGGAGTTGGGCCAGGCAGTGAAGGAATTGGGCTGCCATGGCATATAACCTTGAGACTGGTTTGAAGAGAAGTGTGACCCACGTCCCCGTCCAGACCCGCGTCCCCTGCCGCAGCCTCGTCCGCGGCCTCGTCCCCTGCCCCGCTCCGCGTTATCTGTCGCCCGTTCAGTGCGTTGAGAAGAGTCATTGAGATCAGTGACTGTGTTAAGAGCAGTGCCTGCTGCATGTGCAGCGAGTCTTGCTTGACTAATTTTCCGGGTTTCGGCCATGCACAAACGAGACCTGGTTTCATAGAAATCCGGTAGGGGTTTAGTTTGTTGTATGAGGAGGCCAATTCCTTCGTATTGTTCTTTCAATCCAGTGAGAATCTGTAAAACGAGTTGCTCGTCAGTTATAGGAGATCCGACATTCGTTAATTGGTCGAAGATGACTTTCATGGCCTGGCAGTAGGCTAACATTGAAGAAAACTGGTCAAGTCGGGTCTGAGCAAACTTGTTGTTTAGATCAATGATTCGAGTGGCTTTATTATCTTGAAAAAGATTGGCGAGTGCCGTCCAAGCGTCATAAGCCGTAGTGTTAGGTTTGAGAATAGTGTGGAGTAAATCAGTAGAAATAGTACCATAAATCCACTGCAGAACTATAGAATCGAGCCGCTCCCAAGACTCGGTTTGAGCCGTGTCTTTGTCTTTGTCAGTGCCTTTGTCTGTTCCGGAAGAAGAAGTTGCAGGTTTCGGCTGAAGGTGATCAAACACTTGATAAGCCTTGCACTGTAATTTGAAGAGCTCCGACCATGTGGTGTAGTGGCCGGTTTCGATGTCTAGGGTGACGGGAAACAGTTGTTTGAAGTTTGAGACGGTGACTGCAGGGTGTAGGTTAGAAGCCATTGAAGGAGAGTAAAAAGGATAGAGAGTTGCAAACGGAAGAGAGGTGATGGGAGGGTTAGGATCGGCTGCAGTAGGGCTATGGCCTCGATACCATGAAAGAGTTCTGTAATTGCTTGCCCTTCATTCATTCATAACAATCGTATATATAATTACAAAACAATATCTCCTATTCTTTGGAGAGATATGGATCGAATCCTGGAATATCTATTCCTATAATATATACAATTATATTGACTATTAGTATCCTCACTACTTAAGGAAGTGGGTGGAGTCAACAACATTTCTTTCAATGACCTGACACAAATAATTGCTACAATGGGAATGAGCATGGATTATTTTGCATGATACTACAATGACCTTCTGAAATCCAATGCAAATGCTTAGAATGTTGTTTTTCAAATAATCAAGATCAATTTCATCATCAAAGAAGATGCATAGATGATTTTGTTTCCACTCACACAACTTTTGAGTCCAATACTTCTTTAAACACTGAAAATGATTCATGTTCTGATTAGCAAACGATTTGGACCTCTGCACTGCAATATCTATATATTGAGCAACCACCCCCTACAATTGAACCCGTGGACTGCCCAAAGCAAATTCCAGCATTTGAATTCTCGTACACAGACCTGCTGGATCTGTCTCTCAATTTACTTGCCAACGCATGCCATGACAATGATATGTATACGGCCATACTAATTGCACAAATTATGCTGGATGCAGAGGATAATGGAGTAGTAGCCATCACACATTGAGGGCTACTAGTTTCTGCCATTATCCAATGTCTTTTCACAAGTTGTCTTAGTTTCTCAACATTAAATATTAGGTTTTGTTGTAGATTTTGATCATTCAAAGTAGCTTGATACTTGAATTCTATAACTTTTTTTTGTGCTTGGAATTGTTATAGCAGAAGAAATAAATATTACTAGTAAGAAGAGTAACTTACCCATGTAGATGTATGCTGCCATGAATAGAGGCATAGAGTAACATACCCATGTAGATGTATGCTGCCATGTATAAACCGGTGACATTTACAAGAAGTGAGTTGTTGTCCATAACCGCCGAAGAAGGCATTAAGTTAGACATCATTATGCACAGTAAACCCAAGGCCCCAACCTTGGCAACTTGGTCATTCTCATCTGGCATTGGACTACTCAAATCCATAGGAGTTTCATAGCCACTGCTATCACGGAGAGAGAAACAACATTCAGTGAAAAATATTTCATCGGAACCCAGAATTTCTTCATGGAGATACCAAGGCCAAAATCCAACAGATTGACAGAAAAGCAAAAGTACAATGCCGCTAGATGGTACCTCCCAATTAACACCATAGGTTCACTATCCTTAGCCTCGGTTGCTGAATCCAACTGTAATTTTTTTATATCACGACAAACACCCAAAAAGGACGAGACATTTACGTTGGTGAAGTTCAGAACAGGAAGTGTTTGATTTAATTGTAGCTCAAAAGTTTTACAAAACTCAAGCCATGTTTGGAGTTTTTGCCAAGTAATATGTAAACTGATGCTAATTGTTTACAACATTGAAACTGTAGAAATTACGAGGACGTTGCAAATGAAGTAAGGTGGACATGCCATAATTAGGGTGGAGGGTATGGTTCAATCACTTTAAGGTGTTTGAGTTATTCTCTAGCCAATAATATCATGCCATGTCAAGTCACCATTCTACTCTCCATTTTGCACTCAATCACTAGGTATGGTTCAAACACCTTGAAAGTGGTAAATAATTTAAAAAAAAATTTGTGATTGTTTGAAATCGGGTTAGGACCCACCATTAAACTCAATCAATCATACTCAAACATTCGGTGAGTATACACCGAAACCCCTCAATCAATCATACTCAATCAACTGGCCGGGATGGTTCACCGATCGGTGAAACCAATCACCGAACCCACTCAATCAACGACAAAAACTACTGTATTAAAATAAAGTAGAAATCATTCATGAGTTCGGTGATGACTTCATTTTTGGGTAAACAAGCGTATCACAACAACCACTCTTTTCTTTTTTTTTTCTTTTTAAAGTATCACTTTTATAAAAATAAAATTATTATAGCTATTATTATTATTAATAATAATAAAGTAACGTATAACCACATTTTTCAAAAGTAAAGAGTTAATTACACCGTTAGTCCCTCTGGTTTTGTCAAAATAACAACATTGAATACTAATATTTTTTTGTTGCAACATTGAGTCCTATGCTTTTATTTTTGTAACAATGTTAGGTATTAAGGGAAACCTTAGTTAAAATTTAACTATAAAAGGGGTATTTTCGTCATTAGAATAAGCTTTTAACATATAAAATCCCACTCTCCTTTTTTCCCTTTAAATCTATGATAAAACCAACCAAGATACGATTACACTTTGTCCGAGGTAACGAAGTGCATTACGGTCCGTTGTCTATGACGTCGATAGCAATTGGCACCTAAGCTTCGTGATAGTAATCCGTTAATCACTATATGCAATTGAATCAAGTTAAAACATGTAGGAACCCTAGGTCTTGCAATTACGAGATCGTCTAAACACCAAAATCTATATAGATATATTAAAATTCTTACGATATCTTCTAAACTCCAAAATCTATAAGAAAATATGTAGGAACCCTAGGTCTTGCAATTACGAGATCGTCTAAACACCAAAATCTATATAGATATATTAAAATTCTTACGATATCTTCTAAACTCCAAAATCTATAAGAAAATAAGTGAACTGAAGTTGGTGACTTACCTCTTTCGCGCATGAAAAGTTCACAGTAAGAAAATGCGGGTTGCTGTGCGAGAGGGAGAGACGATAACTAATGTAATTTAAAGTCATTGTCTTTAAACTAAACACGTTTTATGATCTGAGTGATGGCATCAGTTACAAATCAGAAATTACTCACCATTATATTGATGATTTGAAGGGTCTAATAAACAAATGCTGGGGTTCAATGCTTTTAAGAAGTATCATGGTTTTTAATATGTATATCCAATCATGCGCACTGAACCGTTTCATTGTTTACGGTGAGTATTTTATTTGGGGTTTAACTAAATCTATATCGATATATATATTTATGGCCATTAACAATTGAAGTGTTCTTAAATACAATTAAATTGATAAAATAAATATAGACAAAATGATAATAAAAAAGAATTTGAAGAGTTATCTGCATTGTTTCCTTCTTTATTAAGATGGAAGGATAAGGTAATTTTTCAAACAATCTTAAGATGGTAGATGAATGGTCATGCTCACCCTAAATTTTTTCCCACGACTGCCCCTGTCCTCACAAAACTGAATGATACGATTCAACAATCTAGATTTCTCTCAAGGTCGTTCCCTTCTCCTTTCAATGTTTATCAGTTTCTTCAACTCAATGATCTCAAATTAAAGGCCAATTGAATGTCCATTGAATTACCATTAGTTGTGAATGTCAATTGAATTTCCACTGACGTCATGCGTTTATCGATTCATGAATATGCGATTAATGGTACCCTCCTTCGATGTATTAGTTAAAGAGGGAGCGAGAGTTGTGTAGGATATATTTCGAGGTGTGTAGGATAAATTTCGACTGTGTAGGATAAAATTCTATAATGTGTAGGGTATATGTAGGAAAATTTTGATATGTGTAGGTTTTGTAGATTATATGTAGGATAATTAATGTTTACTTGACTAATTAATTAAAGAGAGAAAAATTAATGATATGAGTTATAAATGAAATAACATTTTACTAATATGCCTCTTTTTTTCTTCTCACATTAAATTTCTTCTCAAATGAACCTTCCCCTATATATATATATAAAATTGATTTCAAGCGAAAGACCTATCATGTTCAATCAAAGAACACAAAAACCAGCATCTTCAACCTACGTTATACTAATGAAGAGTGTTGTAAGAATCACTAGGCATTAGTCGGGTGGTAGGGTATCGACTAGCGATTATTCGGGATTAATCATAATTAATCGGATCGAGATTTTTATATGTAGTTTTTAGTTATATATATACACACACTTTTTTATATATAGTTTTCTAAAGTAGACATGTTTTAACCCCTCATTGGCCCACTTTTTAAGTAATTCAAAGGAATTTAAAAGGTTTGGTTGAAATCTAGCTGGCGTATGGCCAAATTTTAGCTAGAATAGGACTGCCATTGGCCGCGTAGCGATTATTCGACCATTAATCGGTGAACCTCCGATTAGAGATTAATCGGAGACTAGTCGGGATTTTTACAACCATGCTTAGGCCGGTGGGTGTGGCTTAACGCCACCCAGTCACCTCATTCACCATAGCGCCCCGGGGGCGCCATCGTCCATACCGCCGGAGTTATCGGGGGGCGCCATCCTTCTCTCGCCAGCACGTTAACGAGGTGAAATTGAATTGAACGATGATATTTGGTCAAAATAAGGGCGCTATAGTGTAAAGTGGGTAGTTAAACCACACCCTCCAAGTTAAAGGAAGGGGCTTTAAAGCCCCCTGTGTGACGTGGACATGATGTGACGCTGATGTGGCGTAATAAAGCCCCTAGGTGCTTTATACCACACCCTCCAGTCTTATGAACTAAGTAGTAAAAAGTATATATGCTATAAAAGAATCAAAAAACTTTTTGTAAAATCTAATGATTCAACAAAATATCTTATAATTTGATTAACTTTTTATAAAGAAGATTTGATAAGTAGAAATTGTGTTTATCCAATAAAATTAGGAGTGATAAAAATGAGGATTTTTAAAAAAAACACCTATTTTGGTTAATACTTTTTAAATCATTCATTCAGGTAAATGAGTTTTCTACCAACACCCATTTAGAAAAAAAAACTCAATTTATATGTATAACTTTTTTAACCGCAAATTTTTATTTTTATGCTAACAACTTTATTTAATTAATTAATATATATTTGTTGTAAAACAACGGCCTAATAGCAACATCTAATATGTAAATGATACTATAGAGAATATAGAGACAATGAGAAGTATAGAAAATGAGAGAATTCTTATTCATTGAGTGTACATATATCATATATATAGTTCAATACAACAACAACCCTAAAGCCCATTAACATTAGGTCAGGCTTGGCCTATGGGTCTGAATGTCTGCATTCATAACACTCCCCTTCAGACATTTAGAAATACACATACACTGTTAACATTATACTACTAGATAATGTTTACACGATTCTTCAGGACCGATGTTAACTGATACTGCAGGACCAGTTATGTTGCCTCATTAAAACCTTACTAAGAAAAACCCAGTGGGACAAAACTTAGTCAAGGAAAAAGAGTACATACACTATGTATATTATGGGTACATTACTTCCCCTCAATTTTACTTGTATATCTTGATGATGTTGAATCCAATCTTCTGTGACAATTGCTTGACTTGATATTTGGCGTAGTCTTCTTTGATTTGAGTGTTGTTGTCTACATTGTCTTCATACAGTATGGCTTGAGCTTCTCTTGATCAACTCTAATCTACATACTTCTTAAATATGCTGAAATCTTCGACCTTCATAACTTGTATCTGGATTGAGATCGAACTCTATGCGAGTCTAATATATATCAATCATAACCCAGGACGCCATATTGTTCTTGTGGAACTATCCCGTGTCTCGAGTTTGTAAATATGTCAAATAATTATTTAATGCGCTTTATAATTCTGCCTCGTTAAAAACCATGCCAGGAAAACCCAATGGGACAAAACCGTAGCTAAGGGAAAAGAGTGCACTACACATTATACATAATTAACAACATGATTTATGATGATGTTAAATTAGTACTTCGGGACCTATAAGATAAAATGATACTACTGGATCAGTTATGTTGTCTCGTTAAAAACCTTACTAAGAAAACCCAATGGGAAAAACTTAGTGAAGGGAAAAAGAGTGCAACATTTGAGATTAGAACTGTAATCTTACCAATACATCTAGCAAGAACGTAATATCAGATGTCGTCTTGTTTGCAAGATACGTCAATGCTCTGATCGCAATTAAGTATGGTACTTCTTGACTAAGTAGTTCAACATCCCTTTCTTGGGGTTGATAAGAATTTTTTTTCTATGTCAAGCGATCAGACAATCGTTCATGTACTCAACGAATGAGCTTTTTCTATATAACATCTTCTAGATGTAGTCAGATTGATGAGCAAAAATAGTACATGTATACTCGAACTACAGGTCGAGAATAACTACACTTTGTAAAGGTCATTCAAAATTTTCCTCTTTAGTTTGAGAGTTCCCTCTCGATGATGTTTACATTATCATTGTAAGAGTGAAATCTTGTTAAATAGATGTAGCTCATTTTATCAAAATTATACCTCTCTTTTCAGAGTATAGTCGACTGTACCACATACGAATAGTTTCCTTTAAGATTCATATATATAACACCTATGGGGTTATTGTTTCATAATGCTTTGAGCATTTTTAATCCTTCAGGGGGTTTTCATACAGATGTCATTTGCATTTGTCTCATACATGTATACGGTGATGACATCCATAAGTTGTTTTATCTGAAGTCATTCTGAGATTGCGAGGCCCCTTAAACATCTAAAGATTATCGCATCCACTACAGGGGTATACGTTTCCTCGTAATTAACTGTTGGGATTTAGGAAAAATCTTTATGTTAAAAACGCGTGCCTTACATCGCAAGAACTCATTATTTACATTTCCTTTTATTTAAAGACACACATTTATAACCTACTGGTTTGATGTCTATGGGTGTTCGAACTGCTGGTTCGAAAACGTTTAGTTTGTCGAGCAAATTTAGTTCAACCTTAAGTCATGCAGCCATTTTGGCTATTTGTGTGCGTACACTCTTGCACACTTTCTATATACGTAATCTTTTTTTTCATCGATTACATCTATTGCTATAGCATAATCAAATATATCATTTTACACGTGTTTCATTACGGTTCCATATTGTACTTATTTTGTACATAATTCATTGCGATCTCATATTTGTTTGGTACTAGAGTTTCTTTTAGAACTCCATTAGCCTCTTTTGGGGTTTTGACAACAACCTTCTTTAAGGTTTAGTATGCAACCACTTCTGGGGTTTTGTATGCAACCACTTATGGTGTTTTATGTGCCACCTCATTTGGGTTTACACCAACTGTGTTACTCTGCTCTTTTTGTGTTTGTGGGTTTTATCTTTTTGGAACCGATTTATCTCTCACAATTTATTAATATGATAATCATTTTGTGAGTACTTCCATTCGAGCAGATAAGTTTAAGCTGGTATATGTGACTTTGTCACCTTATTTGTGTTAGTGAATGCATCTTGTATTTCATTTGTTATTATTTGCAAATACACGCTCTTTCTTTTGGACTTCAGATTTGCATTGACCACTTTAGGGGTCGATATATAATATGATGCATTTTTTTATGTTACCAGTCTTTCATTTTCTTATCTCCCCCTAAGACTGGGAATACGATGTACATATCCCATTTTATATGTTATGGTGGTGCTATTGGTACTAGGTTGCACAACAAAATATATAAAAAATGGAAACTTGGTTCTCTTCAGGAGACCAGTTGTAATGGGGAGTATTTGTGATAAGCAGTTGGTTTTGAATTGATATAATCAATCGACGAATTCCGTCTCGACTACGTATGCCTCTCACTATATTTCACATTGTGCCCAACAATGGTCCCTACAATTGGGTTGTCAAAGAACAGTGTTAAACTATGTCAAAAAAACAACGTTCCATAGTGTTGGGCATATGCTACATACGGGTAGCAAAAAACTCACATGTAACCATGTATGAATGCCACAATCCACACAACTGTACATATCAATGGTCCCATATAAGAGGGATTTTTTGTAGGAGTTTATTGTCTGGAAGGGCATAGAAATATATTTGCCACAAAAAAAAAAAAAAAAAAAAACCTAACTAGACATATGATAAGGCATTTTGGGAGCAATGTTTTTAGATTACTTAGAGTTGCTAAGGTGCCGGTTATCATGTTTGATTGTTTAGCATATCATGATGCTATCTTGCTGACCTATTTGGTCATGCCATGTGGTGAACGTATAAATATTCTAGTAACTTCTGGTTACTCACCATATTTGATTTAATGGAATATTGTGAAAAATTAGTATCATTTCTAGTAACTTCTAATATAGTCTTCTGGCCATATTTGCTATACTCCCATACAACATTCATGGTGGCATCATTACAATTTTATTAGTTATGTATATGATCATAACCTTTGAATTGATCATCATCACATTCATATTAGGGAATGGATTAGAACCACAGAACTTTCATGCTTGTTGTTTCAAACTTTATATATATATTCTTTAACAATTAATGATATCTGACGATGGAAACTGTTTTGCTCAATGGATTATGATATATATTTTTCTCATCACATTCTCTTTAAGGAATGGAATAGAGTCAGACAAACTTTCATGGTGACTGTTTCAAACCTTATATATCAAGAGCGCATTTGAGGTTTGACAAGTGGAAATTGTTTTATACCACATGTATAACTAATCTTTTCACCACATAACATCAATTATATGACCGAATCATTAAGATTTATCAGTTGAAGAAACACTGGACAAAAGGATCGGAATCGGATTATCCAGGGGTTATGTCCTGCATAAAAGGGGTAGTTCTCTCTCGTTTGATTTGATGGGACATACCTTCTTCTTCGGTAAACTCTGCAAAACAAAACACTGTTAGCCTCGTCAAGGGGCGAAGAGGGGTTCTCTCCTTGACCTGACTCCGGCGTGAGAATAAGTAGGTGTTTATGAAGAAGAAGAAGTATTGACGAAGTGTGTGTTACTTGAGGTTCATACCTGAATTATTCTTCTATTTATAGCCGGGAGTTTGGGCGGGAAAACTCGTTGGTGAAATATTAACGGAAGATGCTAACCCCGTAAGCGGTTACTTTTCCTTCCGTTAATCGTCTTGATCCGACGTGAATGCACACGGATCGCTATTCGGATCCACGACTGGGGAATTGCCACGTGGAAAGTGGTCAAGTGGAGGTTTCTCTCCAATTCCATTCTATCATCGTGATTTCAGGGGGGCTTGAGATGATGACACGTGTCCAGACGGTTGTAACCGTCTGGTGGTGCACGATTGAATTCTTCCAGAAGGTTAATGCCATAATCCGGTGTGACTTCTTATCGTGTGGCACCATTTGGATAGATAATACCCAAGTCTGGGTATTATTTAAGCGGAAGTGTTTATCTTAGGATTTTCATCCTTTGTTTATGGAGGAATGCGCAAGGATTTATGATTTCCTTTTCAGCGCGCAAGTGTTGTCTGTTACCCTTCTCTTGAGTTCTTTTAGGACCAGTTGCGCAACCGCGCAAGGTCAGGAAAAAACAGGGTCGAGAAGTGAGGTTGTGGTATGGTCCCAAGTGATCGATATTAGGTTTTTGGGACCTTACCCCTTCAAGTCCCCCCAGTCTAGTGTTGCTCTTATGCAAATAAGTGGAGCACTGGACTATGAGAGAAATGCCTTTTTGGCGCGAAAGTAAGGAATCTTCTATGAGAAGATTTACTTTGCTTTTCATGGTGATTTGAAAATCTTCGACTTTGGGTAAGATGAACAGTTTGTGAAGAAAGATATTTATATATTTGTTTGCACTGTTGCAATCTTGAGCGAAGGGTTTATGTAATGATGAGCTGACGATGGTTGACGTCATGTCTTATATTTTGTGTTGACTCTTTGTCTTCTGGCTTAACTGTAGTTCCTGGGAATGCGTGTGTGCCATGTCAGGGGGTTTTAAATGGGATGTGATACTTGCAGTGGCAGCGCCGTTGAAACAGCCGTTGATTTGACACTTAATCATCACATTTCTTATCTCGATGTTACCGCCTTACTTCTTTGGTCTATATATTCATTTCGGGTGATATTTTCTCCCTAATTTTGGAAAAATGGATAACAGGAGACCGATTCGATGAAGGCGACTCTCTAAGGTTTTGAAAGTGCTTGACGCCGCTGATGGTTTACTGATGCTTTCTAAATCGTTGCCTGATCCTGCTGCTAGGGATGGAGATGTACACCGTCGGGACGTTTTCAGAAGACCGGATTCGTCTTCGTCTTGCTGACGATAATAATGGTGGGGTTACCCGGTTGTCGGCACATCTGGTGACCCAGTCCTTTCAGGTTGACCGGAGGGGGAGTTCATCGATTGTTTACCAACGACGTCGCCGGGTTGTTTTTCTGGATGAAGTTCCGGCAGGTGGTGCTGAAGACGGTGGGGAGGGTGCTAACCCTTGGATTGTTGATCCGCGTCCCTTGTCTGAGTATGGTGAGGTTCTCCATACTCCATATGGGGTGTTGGATCAACTTTCCTAATTTGTGTACTTTGTAACTAGTACTTTTCTTTCCCCTTCCTCTCTTTTCTCTTTTTTTTTTTTTGAAGAAACACTGCTTTGTTCTTTTTAAATGGTTTGTTTATAGTGCTTGTTGCACTGATGATATTTTTTTTGATGCACTGCTTGTGCATGTTTATAAGTTATGTTTTGAATTACAATATGTTGCATATGGTTAATTACTTTTGAATAGGTAGAGCGAATGAGAATGGTATTGTGCTCATGTGTGAACGTTTGTCTAAAAATGTGAGCAAGATTGTGCTTGTTTTTAGACTGCTCATGAGGCGCACAATTTGTACCATAATGTTTCGCGTAAACCAAAAGAATTATATGCAATTTGTAATAAACAATAACATATGTAAGGATAATTTTTGCATTGATAAGGCGCGGGGCCAATAATACAAAGTGGAATAGAAAAATACATTGCCTGTATAGTTTCGTCTTGTGGGATAGTTTGGTTTATATATAACACCTGCGCAGCTGCTGCGCGTTCCAGGTGCGGGGAACTAGTGTCCCTTCAATTCTTTTCAGGGTGTACGCCCCTTTGCCTAGGACTTCATTGATAATGTATGGTCCTTCCCATTTTGGCGCTAGTTTGCCTGGTTTTTCGGCATTAGAGGCTTCATTGTAGCGCAAAACAAAGTCTCCCGGAACGAACGTACATACGCGTACGCGCACGTTGTAATATTTTTCAAGTTTGGATTTATATCTTGCCTCTGCAATGGCGGCGTTCTCGCGCCTTTCCTCAAGAAGGTCTAAATCCATTCTTCGTTCTTGCTCGTTGTTTTGCTTTTCCATGGCGAGTATGCATGGCGATGGAAGGCTAATTTCGGCAGGGATTACCGCCTCTGATCCATAGACAAGACTGAATGGGGTTTCCCCCGTGCTAGTCTTTGGCATGGTACGATGGGCCCATAGGATGCTGGGGAGTTCATCAACCCATCCTCTGCGCGCTGTCCCGAGTCGCGCTTTTATGCCATCGACAATCTGTTTGTTGATACTCTCAACTTGGCCATTTGCTTGTGGGTGCGCCACAGAGGCAAAATTGTGCTCGATCTTCATTTCTTTGAACCATTTCTGAAGATCTGCCGAGGCGAAGTTGGTGCCGTTATCGGAAATGATGCGTAATGGTAGTCCGAATCTGCAAATAATATGTTCCCATATAAATTTGCGGATTACCATTGCTGTGGTTGAAGCTAATGCCTTGGCTTCGACCCACTTTGTGAAATAGTCGACTGTTACGATGATAAATTTTACAGCGCCAGGCGCGTCGGGGAATGGGCCAACAAGGTCAATGCCCCATTGCTGGAAGGGCAAGGCGGACATGACCGGTACGAGGTGATTCTATGGACGGAGCGTCTTTGGCGCGTGGCGCTGACACGCCGCGCATTTTCGTAGTAATTCCACCGCGTCCACGTGCATTCCCGGCCAATAGTAGCCCGCATTCATTATTTTTGCCACTACCATGCGCGGTCCGACGTGTATCCCACATAAACCCTCATGGATTTCCCTGACTAAGTACTGTGCGTCTGTTTTGTCGACACAGCGCAGTAGCGGTCCCATGAATGACTTTCGGAACAGAATCCCCTCCGCCATTTCATAGTTTATTGCTTTGTTCTGGATTTTTCTAGCTTCTGCCTTTCCTTCTGGTAGTTTCCCATGTTGTAGATACATGATGATCGGGGACATCCAAGATGGATTGCCGACCTCTATGACGTTTACTTGTTTAAGAGGGACAGAAGGATTGGACAACACTTCGATGCGTACCTCTTTTGCTAGGTGTCTGAAGCTGGTGGCAGCCAATTTGCTCAGTGCATCCGCGTGCTTGTTCTCGCTTCTATTTATGTGATTGACTTTGAACATTTGGAATTGGCTGATTAACATCCGCGCTTGTTCCAGATATAACGCCATAGCTTCACCCTTTGCATCGTAATGCCCATTGACTTGCTCGGCCACCAATTTTGAATCAACGTTAGCCTCGAGATTTCTTGCCCCCATTTTGAGCGCTAAACGAAGGCCTGCTAGAAATGCTTCGTATTCTGCTTCGTTGTTCGTGCTTCGGAAATCTAAGCATATTGCATATGTAAGCTCGTGATCATCTGGGCTGACTAATCGGAGACCCGCGCCGGCCCCGTCATCGTTAGAAGCTCCATCTTTATGCAGAGTCCAGACCCTATCGTCGAAAACAGGAGTAGGGTTCTGGATTGCTTCACATTCTTGGACTTTGTCTATGGGGACTTCTGTTGTGAAATCGGCTAAAACTTGACCTTTAATTGCTGGTCGCGGTCTGTATAGGATATTGTATCCTCCCAGCTCAATAGCCCATTTAGCTAATCTTCCCGCCACATCAGGTTTGGATAGAATTTGCCCCAAGTGGTAATTAGAGAGAACTGTGATGACATGACCGGAGAAATATCGGCGTAAGCGCCGTGATGCATGTACCAGAGCAAGAACCAGTTTCTCTATCATTGAGTATCGTGTCTCTGGGCCAGTGAGCATTTTGCTTATATAGTAAATTGGAGTCTGAATGTTTTCTCGTTCTACCATTAACACTGCACCGACTGCTACTTCCGCAGCGGATAAATACAAGATGAGTGGCTCTTTTTCTCGCGGAGCTGTTAGCGTTGGTAATTGAATTAAACATTCTTTCATTTGCTTGAAGGCTACTTCCGCTTCTGGCGTCCACTGGAAGTGAGTTTTCTTGGTGCAGTTACGCAGTGTGCTAATGAACGGGTAAGATTTTGCAACATGATTTTCCAAGAATCTGTTCAAGGCTGCTAATCGCCCTGCGAGTCTTTGCATTTCTTTTATTGTTGCAGGTGACGGCATCATCTGGATAGCTTGCACTTTCTCTGGGTTTACTTTAAAACCATCTCTTGTCACTATGAAACCCAAAAATTTTCCTTCTTCCATCCCGAAGGAGCACTTCGTTGGGTTGAGCTTTAAGTTTACGCTGCGCAAAGAATAGAACGTGCGCTGGATATTTGCAAGCATTGTTTCCTCCTCATGGCTCATGATGACAAGGTTATCCATGTATACCTCGATTGTTTTACCAATGTCTCCCCCGAAGACTGTATCCATTAAGCGCTGGTAAATAGCTCCTGCATTGCGGAGACCAAAGGGCATTTTTGTGTAGCAGAAGATGCCCTTGTCCGTGCGGAAGGCGGTTTTGTCCTCATCCTCCTCTTTCATTTGGACCTGGTGGTAGCCCTTATAACAGTCAAGGAAGCACTTCCAGCGAAATGATGCCAGAGAGTCAGCTTTTTTGTCTATCTCAGGAAGAGCATAGCAATCTTTTGGGCAAGCTTTATTTAAGTCTTTGAAGTCTACGCACATTCGCCATCCGCCACTGTGTTTTTGGACCATCACTGGATTGGCGACCCAGGTGTGGTACTGGACTTCACGTAAGATTCCGGCGTTAAGTAACTCTGTTATTTGTTCATTCATGGCTTCTGCTTTTTCGGCACTGAGGTTGCGCCTTCCCTGCGCAACAGGTTGTGCAGAGGGCCGGATGTTCAAACAATGTTGCGCTATATCTCGCGGAACCCCGTTCATGTCCGCTGGACACCAGGAAAATATGTCCTTATTGTTGGACAGTAAATCTTTCAATTGTATTCGTACTGTTGGTGAAATGGCGTGCCCTAGCAAGATGGTCTGTTCTGGATATTCTTCATTCAGGATCCATTTCTCCGGCTCATTTGAGGGCTTTGCCACTTTTGCTGGTGGCTCGCCGTCAACATACATGACCTCTTTGCTTGAGTATAAAATTGCGACTCCAGTTTCTGTTGGAAACCCGCATGCAGCATGTGGAATAGAAGTGATCATGCTGAATTCTCTTTGTGACCTTCTTCCGAGCAAGACATCGTGGCATGATGTTGCTGGCATGACCATGAAGTTTACTGTGACTATGCGCGAATGCTCGCCATCAGATAGAGTCACAGGGAATGCAATTTGCCCTAATGGGAATACAGCTTCATTGCAAAATCCGGTGAGGGGGAAGTCGACCGGCTCCAGATGTGCTTTGTCCTCTGGATCGAGTTGTTTAAAGCACTGCTCGTATATGATATCCATCGAGCTTCCTGGATCTATAAACATATAGTCCGTTCGGTAATGGCCGAAGATGCCAGTAATAATTACTGGTCGTTTTTCTTGAGGGCCTCCAGGGACAATAGGAAACACAACTTGTTGTTCCCTCCAGTGTTGATCATGGTTACGTTTATTTGGCCTTCGTGAAGGACCTCCTTGTACCATGTGTATTTGTTTTGGTTCAACTTCCTGACAGTTGGTATCTTCTGATTTTTAGGTTATCTCACCATGACTGTCAGATTGGATGTCCCACTGACTAGGTGTTTATGGGTCCAACACTACACTTTCATTTTTACCCTTGCTTTCTTTTATAGTACCAGATCTGGTGTTTAGCAACTCAGATCTGTTAATTTGTGTGAAGATTTGGTTTATAGCATCCTGGAATTTGTCAAACCAGTATTCTGGAGCTCTTTCTAGGAATTGTTCTTGAGAGTCCTTTTCTTCTGAATGACTGTTATTTTTGTTGATTCCCATGATTCCGTCGATCTGGGTTTCTTGGATTGCAGAACCCTTGAATTCAGATCGAGGACCTGATGGGTGGAGTGATGAATTCTCTGCCATGTGAAAACAGAGGATGAGGGAAAACAAATCGAAACAAGATGAAAACTGATAAAACAGAGGAATCGGTGGGCGCCAATGAAGAAACACTGGACAAAAGGATCGGAATCGGATTATCCAGGGGTTATGTCCTGCATAAAAGAGGTAGTTCTCTCTCGTTTGATTTGATGGGACAGACCTTCTTCTCCGGTAAACTCTGCAAAATAAAACACCGTTAGCCTCGTCAAGGGGAGAAGAGGGGTTCTCTCCTTGACCCGACTCCGGCGTGAGAATAAGTAGGTGTTTATGAAGAAGAAGAAGTATTGACGAAGTGTGTGTTACTTGAGGTTCATACCTGAATTATTCTTCTATTTATAGCCGGGAGTTTGGGCGGGAAAACTCGTTGGTGAAATATTAACGGAAGATGCTAACCCCGTAAGCGGTTACTTTTCCTTCCGTTAATCGTCTTGATCCGAGGTGAATGCACACGGATCGCTATTCGGATCCACGGCTGGGGAATTGCCACGTGGAAAGTGGTCAAGTGGAGGTTTCTCTCCAATTCCATGCTATCATCGTGATTTCAGGGGGCCTGAGATGATGACACGTGTCCAGACGGTTGTAACCGTCTGGTGGTGACGATTGAATTCTTCTAGAAGGTTAATGCCATAATCCGGTGTGACTTCTTATCGTGTGGCACCATTTGGATAGATAATACCCAAGTATGGGTATTATTTAAGCGGAAGTGTTTATCTTAGGATTTTCATCCTTTGTTTATGGAGGAAGGCACAAGGATTTATGATTTCCTTTTCAGCGCGCAAGTGTTGTCTGTTACCCCTTCTCTTGAGTTCTTTTAGGACCAGTTGCGCAGCCGAACAAGGTCAGGAAAAAACGGGGTCGAGAAGTGAGGTTGTGGTATGGTCCCAAGTGCTCGATATGAGGTTTTTGGGACCTTACCCCTTCATCAGTCCAAAATCTTACAAGCATCAATAAATTTACAATAAGCTTTAGTGAGTTTGAAACTTCGAATGTCATATTATAAATAAATCTTGATCACTATTCAATCATGTTGATAACGTGTGATCATATACACAACTTTAATTTAGCTGCTTCATTGAAGACTGTTTATATACATAAACAATGGCATATTAATGTACAAAGTCAAATTGTACAATATATAATTGATATAAGATGTCTTCTCATCAAATACAATATAATAAAATACATATAATTAATTTGCCTTACTGTCATAATTGAATATTAAAATATATCAAGAACACTATTAAAAAGGTTTATCGTAATATGTAAAGGTGATGATTATACAATGCATCACTTTATATTATGTCACTATAAGAAATGACTTATGACACAACCTGATGAAATCATATTTTTTTTTCATCACTTGTAAGAAATATATAATTTTTTTTATTTAACATATCATCTAAATAAATTAAAGCATATAAAAGATGCAATAAATTGCAATAGTGATAAGCCTATTATTATTATAGGTTATGCTCTAATTTATCGACATCGTGTGCGTTAGCTTTCAAATTAGTGGTGTTCTATAAAGGACAAAGTTGATATATGATGAAAGCCACAATAAAATCATACATCTTGATTAATAGTAAGATAACATTTATAAAGAAAGATGAGTAAATAAATATATGATTTTTTTTACTACTAAAATATAGCTATAATTTGTCATCAAACAGATTAAAAATTATATGATAACATGTCATGTAATGTTATATAAAACATCATTATATATCAAATAAGAACACTATAAACATTACACTTATCGTATTGTATTTCTAGTTAAATTGTTACGAACAATCACATTAAAATTTATATGTCAAATACAAGTATTACACATCAGAAGTGAATGTACATGAACATATTAAATACTAAACAGATTTTTTCATAGTATAATAATCTGTCAACTATTGTATACTACAAAATCATCTCCATCAAACGTTATTATGAAATATGATTAATGTATACATAAACATATTATCTAAACAGTATAAACTATAAAGCCAACAAGTAAGAGATATAATATGTCTATAATTTCGTACTGCAATTTTAAAATCATCATCTCTTAAATTAAATTGTAAATCACCTAATTTTCTATAAAAAAATAGTATTATTGTGACTATTCATGTTCCTAACTCCATATCATTTAGTTTTATAAATATTGTGACTATTCATGTTCATAACTCCATATCATTTAATGTCATGAATATTGTGACTATTCATGTTCATAACTCCATATTATTTAAGATTGTAATTAAATGGATATTAAAGATCATTTAAAATAATAAGAATTAATCAAATTTGTAACGTAAAAATGAATTAAAATTAATAAAGAATGAATTAAACTACATGATGGGAAAACTGATATTTAATGATATTAATTTTTTTAAGCATTAACCAACATCATATATATTAATAAAAATAAAATGCTATTTAATTACTAACCATAAAATATAATAAAAATAATTTATTAGAAGAACAATAAAAGGCTATTTAATTACTATTTACTCATTTCGTAAATTGAGAAAAAAATAGGTAAATATACATCAACATGAATTAATGATGAGGAAATCGGAATTAATTTTATAATTAATAATATTCAATCCACACTCATAAGTTATATATTAGAACTTTAATTGAATTTATGCTATATTAATTAAAACTAAATAATATATATAACTTTAAAATATATATAAATAATATAATCAACAAGTAAATGCAAGATCATGGATATCATAATACAACTTTTTTTTTTCAAGGTTTATCTATTAAACATGCATAAAAAGAATTTATCAAACTATATAGAAATTTCTAAACCAAGGAATAAGCTTGCAATATAACTAGCAAATAGATAAGATTAGACTTAATAAATTAATAACAAATATTTTTTCATTGGGTTTCTCTAACAAGTGTCCATGTATATATTAAACTTATATTTCCTATTTTTTTTCAATACCGTGATGATCATTTATTCTAGAAAAGGTAATTGAAAAATGAAAATGAAAATTATGAGTAGGATTTGAACATCCCCTGTTCAAACGACTTTCAAAAATCTCATTCTGGTTAACGATTATTCTTATCATGGTAAAATCAAGTTGAAAAGATAAGGCATATTCAACAAGAAACAATATAGGTATAAGAGTAGTACCTTATGTAGATAAACATGTATGATGGAAAAAAAAACTTACCTTGAAATAACTAAAGGAAATAGTATCTCCATCACTTTTCAATCGCCATGTCTACGAAATCCAATCTTCGTTGGAAACACCTCGGGCCACCAAAACTTTTATCAACAAAACATCATCAACGACATGGGTCAACCGAGACTTTAATCAACGATTAAAACCAATGATGATTCGAGCACTTTCGTGCTGATAACGTGTTGTAAAACAACTGCCTAATAGCAACATCTAATATGTAAAGAAAATGAGAGAATTCTTATTCATTGAGTGTATATATATCATATATATAGTTCAATACAACAACAACCCTAAAGCCCATTAACATTAGGTCAGGCTTGGCCTATGGGCCTGAATGTCTGCATTCATAACAATATTGTATTATTGAAGTTTATGAACCAATTCTCAAATACAAAACGTAAACTGTAATTATTAATTTCATCATTATTATTTATATAATTATTTTAAAATTAATGGGGTTGTCATGTTGGTCAAATTGAACTGTTGACCAATAAGTTTTTTTTTCATGTGGAAAAATTCATTTCCAAGACTTATTCTAATATTTTTCTTTAATTATATAAGGGTCTACATATTTGCACACCAAAATGCCTATTTGCACACAAAACCTTAGCTTTATATACGTTGTGTATAGGTCTATACGTAGCGTATAGCCATCCACCTTTTCAATTTCCAATAGAATCTCTGATATGATGTGAGAATTTGTCCCTTTATATATGCCGCGTATAGGCTTATACGCAATGTATATGTTTTTTTAAAGAAAAATTGTTATACATTATTTATCGTTTTAGCAAACTTTTATAATAAGTAATTTTTAAAAAATAAATAAATAAAAAACATTGTTAAGTATTTTATAGTATAGTATAATATAGGTCTCTTATAGATCTATAGATTTAGTATCGTATCATATAGTGTATATAAATCTTGTATAAGCTATAAGTGTAATATAATATTGTATCGTATCGTATCGTATAGTGTAATAAAACATTGTTAAGTATTCTATGGTATAATATATAATATAGGTCTCGTATAGGCATATGGATGTAGTATCGTATCATATAGTGTAGTATAAATCCCGTATGTATCGTAAAGTGTAGTATAAGTCATGTATAGGCATATATGTGTAGTATCGTCTCGTCTCGTCTCGTATAGGCCTATAGGTGTAGTATCGTATCATATGGTGTATTATAAGTCTTGTATAGGTCCTGTATAGGCTTATAGGTCTCGTATAGGCCTATGAATGTAGTATAGGTCCCACATAGGCCTATAGGTGTAGTATGTGCCTATAGGCCTATACGGACCTAAACCACACCTATAGACCTATACGGGTGTTGTATGGTATCCTATAGTATCGTATCATATTGCATCGTATCGTATCCTATAGTGCATAGTATAAGTCTCGTATAGGTTCCCTATAGGTCTTGTATACGCCTATAGGCCTACACGGGACCTAAACCACACCTATAGTCCTATACGAGACCTATAATACACCTATAGGCCTATACGGGTGTTATATCGTATCCCATAGTATCGTATTGTATTGTATTGTATTGTATTGTATCGTATCATATAGTATAGTATAAGTCTCATATAGGTCTTGTATATGCCTACGACACTACATCTATAGTTCTATACGAGGCTTATACGAGATCTATAATATACGATACTACACCTATACGGGACCTAAACTACACTATACGATACGATATCACACTTATAAGCTTATACGAGGTCAATACGTGACCTATACTACACCGATACGATACGATATTTATCGTGTATAAAAAGGATTAATGTTGTATAAAAAAGTTTGTAAGAAAAACTTACTTTTTTATTTATTTAAAATAGAAAACTTATTTTTTTATAAAATTTTGCTAAAACAAATAATATTGTATAAATGTTTCTAAAAAAACCTTTATATACGCTGCGTATATAAAGGGTTAAAAAGACAATTTTACCCCTGGTTTGGGCTACGGATAGCTCCCAATCCAGGGGTAAATGGTCTTTTTACCAAACTTGCCCCATGTATACGCCACATATAGAGCTATATGCGGCGTATAATAAAAAACAATTTTACCCCTGGATGGGGGCTATATGCAGCGAAAACAAGGGGTAAAACTGTCTTTTTGATCCTTTATATACGCTACGTATAGACCTATACGCAACGTATATAAAGGGTGGTTTTTTATTGTTTTTCCCCTAAAACTATGGTAAAATTGTCTTTTTGACCCTTTATATACGCCGCGTATAGGCCTATACGCAGCGTATATAAAGTGTTTTTTTAGGAAACAATTTTGTACATTTTTTTATCGTTTTAGCAAAGTTCTATAATAAGTAATTAAAAAACATTTTTTAAGTATCGTATCGTATAGTATAAGTCTCGTATAGGCCTATGGATGTAGTATCGTATATTGTATAGAATAAGTCTCGTATAAGCCTTGTATATACTTATAGGCCTATACGGACCTATAATACACCTATAGGCCTATACGGGTGTTGTATGGTATCCTATAGTATTGTATCTATTGCATGGTATCGTATAGTATCACATCGTATAGTATATAGTATAAGTCTCGTATAGGTTCCCTATAGGGTTTGTATGTGCCTATAGGTCTATACGGGACCTAAACTATACCTATAGTCCTATAAAGGACTTGTACTACACCTATAGGCTTATACGGGTGTTGTATGGTATCCTATAGTATCGTATTGTATAACATCGTATCGTAATGTATAGTGTGTAGTATGAGTCTCGTATAGGTTCCCTATAGGCCTACACGGGACCAAAACCACACCTCTAGTCCTATACGGGACCTATACTACACCTATAGGCCTATACATGTGTTATATCGTATCCTATAGTATCGTATCGTATCGTATTGTATAGTATAAGTCTCGTATAGGTCCCTTATAGGTCTTGAATATGCCTACGATACTACATTTATGGTTCTATACGAGGCTTATACGAGACCTATAATATACGATACTACACCTATACGGGTCCTTAACTACACTATACGATACGATAAGCTTATACGAGATCAATACGTGACCTATACTACACCTATACGATACGATGTTTATCGTATAAAAATGATTAATGTTGTTTAAAAAAGTTTGTAAGAAAAACTTACTGTTTTATTTATTTAAAATAGAAAACTTATTTTTTTATACAACTTTAGTAAAACAATTAATATTGTATAAATGTTTCTAAAAAACCTTTACATATGCTACGTATAGGCCTATACGCAGCGTATATAAAGGGTCAAAAAGACAATTTTACCCATGGTTTGGGCTGCATATAGCCCCCAATCTAGGGCTAATGGTCTTTTTTACCAAACTTGCCCTATATATACGCCACATATAGGGCTATACGCGGCGCATAGTAAAAAGACAATTTTACCTCTGGATTGGGGGTTATACGCAACCCAAACCAGGGGTAAAATTGTCTTTTTGACTCTTTATATACGCTGCGTATAGGCTTATACGCAACGTATATAAAGGGTGGTTTTAAAAAACAAAACCTTTATATACGCTGCGTATATAAAGGGTAATTAAAAAAAAAGAAAAAAAGCCCTTTATATACGGTGCATAAAGGCTTATACGTGACGTATAGGAGCAGCCATACCAGAACTGACATCAGTTAGACACTGATTTTTAAGCAAACCTATATGCTGCGTATAGGCCTATACTCAACGTATATAAACCCTAAAATGTGCAAATAGACACCTTGGGTGTGCCAATGGTTTGAGCCTTATAAAAACTCATATGAAATTATAAAATTGTGAATCAACTTCAATTTATTTTTAGTGAATATCAATCATGACACTAATTATAATCTACTTATTATTTATTTTAGAGTAAACTGCAATTTTACCCCCTGAGGTTAGGGGTCATTGGCATGTCTACCCCCCTAAGGAAATAATTGCAATTTTACCCCCCACTGTTTGCTGTTATGTTGCAACCTTACCCCCGGCCTCAAATTTGTTGACTAATCTGTTGACTATAACTTGAAATGACTATAATGCCCTTTCATATTTACCCCCTGTGTTTTGTTCACTCTGTGATATTACCCCCTGCCACCACTGCCACCGCCATTCACCACCACAACCACCACTGCCACCTCCAGCCACCACCCTCAACCATTTTTTAGTGTTTTGTCACTAATTAAGCAAGCTTGCACATGTTTATCATAATAAATTAAGCAATCTTAACATCCTCGGTAGCAACTTCCATCAACACCGGTCATCTTCTCCGACCACTCATCGCCGGTGTTGATGGTGGAGCACGGCGTCCAATGGTATGATAACCTATGCCGCCCTGTTGATGGTGGAGCACGGTGTTGATGGAACCTATTTTAAGAGAACAACTCTTCATGATCTTTATGAGAAACAAGGGCAGAGTCCATGGTATGATAACCTATGCCGCCCTGTTACCGATCTTCTTCCCCTGATTGAAAGTGGTGTGAGAGGTGTTACAAGCAACCCGGCGGTAATTATACTTATAGTTTGTGCAAATTTATTTTTTGTGATGTAAAATTCTCAGTTTATGATGATTATAAATTTCTAATGAGATGTTCTATATGTGATTACAGATTTTTCAGAAAGCAATATCTACCTCAAATGCTTACAATGACCAATTCAGGTATTCTCTTGGTTTTTTAAATAATAATAATTTGATAGATACATTTTGGAGCAAGATCAAAACACTAGGCTCGTAAAGAAACCGAACGTTCGGTGAACCGTTTGTGGCTGGAAGTTTGTTAATAAACAAACATGAACAAATTTTTTGGTTCATAGAATCGAACAGGAAAACATAAACACATATCTGTTCGTTTATTCTTGTTCTTGAACGTTCAGTTATATACGTGCAATTATGTTCGTTTGTTTATGTTCATTTACGTATTCATTTAAATTTATTTATTAGTTATTAGTGATAGTAATTGGCCCGTCATTTACACATGCTTTAGTTTATGTTAAAGTTTGAAGCTTTTATATGACTTAATTTTTGAATCATCTCGTGATATTTAGACTTTAGTTTGGGTATGGTTGCTTACTTTTAAAATATTGTTATTGCTTAATCATGTTATTATAAATCCAAAGTTTGAATACTATATTTACTATCCTGCAAAAATTCCATAATTTTGCTCTGTGTTTTGCACTTATTTGACAATTGATGATGTAATCACAGGGAACTTGTACAGGGAGGGAAAGACATTGAAAGTGCATATTGGGAACTTGTAGCGATGATACCCATGGGACTGGAGGTTATGTTTCTCTTGAGGTTATGTTATTATAAATCCAAGATGCTTGCAGACTGTTTGAGCCAATTTATGACGAAACAGATGGTGGAGACGGTTATGTTTCTGTTGAGGTTTCACCTAGGCTTGCTGATGATACCCAAGGGACTGGAGGTGGCAGTGGTGGTTGTGGTGGTGAATGGTGGTGGCAGTGGTGGCAGGGGGTAATATCACAGAGTGCACAAAACACAGGGGGTAAATATGAAAGGGCATTATAGTCATTTCAAGTTATAGTCAACAGATTAGTCAACAAATTTGAGGCCGAGGGTAAGGTTGCAACATAACAGCAAACAGTGGGGGGTAAAATTGCAATTATTTCCTTAGGGGGGGGGGGGGGGGGGTAGACATGCAAATGACCCCTAACCTCAGGGGGTAAAATTGCAGTTTACTCTTTATTTTATATTTTTGAAAGCTGGGGGATGTTACAGTTTATGTTCGTGAACTGTTCGTTTATGTTTTAAATGAACGGACATAAACATAAACGAATATGAATATTGACATTTTCTTGATAAACGAATATGAATAAAAATTGTGTTTGATTTTATGTTCGTGTTCAGTTAAAGTTAAATGAACCATGTTCGTGTTCGTTCAGTTTATTTATAGGCCTAGAAGTAGAAATTCATGATCTGCATCAAATTTTAAAGAGAGAGAATTACACGAAAAAATGATTAGAACAAGCACATACAAAAAAATATCCTTTTATTTTGTAAGATATATAATAAGATCACCTTGGCTCCATGTGAAAGACCACAAATACTAAGGTTGCCTCAAATGAAGACGCCATTCGTCGATAAAGGCCATCTTATCTTGATCGATGCTCAGTAAACGCGTTTCAACTCGTTTTATTATCTCACTCGTCCGACCAAGAAGGTCAATTGCAGCTGCAACACTATCCTCTCGTTTTTCTATTGCACTTTCACGACATTTCATTATTATGACTCTTGGTATGTTGGTCAGGCAAGCAACTAATATGTCTGCAATCATGCTAGATAGTCGTGTAAACAACTCATCTTCAGTAATCTCCAAGTTGTTGATTTCGTATGTATGCATGATCGTTTTTGCTATACGATACATTGAGTTGGCAGCTATTACTTTTGAAGGAAGGTTCTCCTTCTCAATCACATCTCCATGGGTATTTGTGTTAAACTGGTCCACAATTTTTTCTGCTATGTGAACAAACGATTTGATAATCTCTGTTGGCGTTTTCCCTTCATAAGCACTTCTTTCCAAAGTGTTCTCCAACCACTTGCACTTGTTTTCGACCTCATGCCACACTTTCGCGGTTGCCCAACGAATATTCACATACTCGGGTGCCTTGTTTAGGCTTTCCTCCACTATATGTGTGTACAGAAGACCTTGGCCAACGCTTTCGAATAAGTTATCAATCGTGTCCTCGTGAATATTTGGGAGCGCAATGGCGATGCATGTTAAGCTTACTATTGGTAAACTCCAACTATTAACAGGTTCAACGAGAAGTAGAGATTGAACTTGATCCGTGTCAAACATCTCAACTCCCTCGAATGCAACAGATCGTTCAAGAAGCTTCAGAACCTTCTCATGTTGGAACTCCTCACCAAACCGGATCATGACATTCATAGAACCTAAAATTCTTTTCATTTCCTTTTCAGTAAGCTGCATGTTATCTTCGAGCAACAAAACATAATTGCTAAGGTCTTCGTATGTATCGTCACTGCTTGGGGTGATGTATGGAGTAAATAACATTGTTTTCAGTGGCTCGAAACAATATGAACAGTAATTGAAAAGGATTATAACAACAATGGGAATGAGCCCGATTAGTTTGCATGATATGACAATTACCGTCTGAAATGCAATGCAAAAGCTTAGAAATGGGGTTTTGGTTTTCAAATGATGAAGAAAAGCATCATCTCTATGGCCGGGAAGAATCCTACTCTTACGGATTTCTTTCCACTCACACAGCTTGTGAGTCCAATACCTGTCCACTTTAAAAACCAAAAGATGGTTCCTCATCCGATTAGCACGCGGTTTGAAGCTCAAGACTGTAAAACATCTAAATATTGGGGCAAGGGAACCCACTACAACTCCAATGAACTGAGTTGTGTTAAGGACAAACATTGATTCCCCATAAGCGGATGTCGATGATATCTTATCAGGATCTGATGCCGTTCCAGAATAGAAAAAACGATTTGGATTTGACAACCGGTTAATCTGACATGTCACATATATGTGCATGAGCATACTAATTGCACAAATTACGCCAGATGCAATGGATAATGGACTACTAGCCATTACAAACTGAGGGTCACCGGTTTCTGTCAGGATCCAATACCTTTTCACAAGTAGTCTTAGTGATATTAGGTTTTCTGGTGGATGCTGATCATTCAAAGTTGTGCTAGCAACTTGATACTTGTTTTCTAAAGTTTTCTTTAGGGTTGGGATTGCTATAGCAAAAGAGATAATAATGAGTAGTAAAAAGATTAACATACCAATATATATGTATAGGATCATCATGAGGGAAGGGATATAGGTGTATTCTATGTTTGGAAATCGCACACCTCGAAACACAAAGTAAAAATCACGAGGCATAATGACCTGAGTCATAATCTGAATGAAAATATCCCCAATCAGCATGATAAGGAGAATGGATAAAGCTGTAACATTTGCCAGAAGTGACATGTTAGACATTGACGCCAGAGAAGGCATCAAGTTAGACAACATTGTGCACATAAAGGCCAAGCCTCCGAACTTGGATAGTTGGTCTGCGCCACTTGGCATTGCAGTAGTCAGATCCATAGGGAGCTTCAAAGCCACAGCTATCAGTGTGATAAAAGTGGCATTGAGAGAAGAAAACTTTTTACTAGGAAACCAAAATTTTCTAGTTAGAATGGCATACCCGAAATCTAGAATTATGCCGTTAAAGCAAACGAGCGATGCAAGTGCTATATACAACCCAATGAACATTAGAGGTCTACTATACTTATCCTGGATTTCTGATTCGAAGGATAAATATTCCATTTGATCGCATAAAAGCTTCAACTCCGGAGTCGATTCTCGTAACCCTTTGTAGATGTCTTGACAATGCTGATGCGCATCATAGGAATCCATGCTTTAAATAATTGGTTAAGTAATATGTAAACTTATGGTATAATTGTTTACGAAAATGAAAATAAGCATCTCTTATATAACAATTAATTCTTGTCTATATGCAGAAATTTCATGGATGCTGCAAATGCAATTTAAGAAGACACTATTTTAATCATTGTGTTTTTTCTTTCTTTTCAAAATATCGTAACCGCGTTTTATTAAGAAATTTCAAGGATGCTGCAAATGCAATTTAAGAAGACACTATTTTAATCATTGTGTTTTTTCTTTCTTTTCAAAATATCGTAACCACGTTTTATTAAAACAGCAGACAATACATTTTCCTTTTCCTTTTAAAATGTTTATTTTAGATTTATTTTAGTTTTTTTAAATAATTTAAAACATTTAATGTAAATTTACATATATACACTTTTATTCAGGTTTTTCTTCTATTTGTTATGTTTCAATAAATCATATCAAATTTACATAAAACTAAAATGTATTTTTAGTATTTTATATTGTTTAAAAGTAATAAATCATATTAAATTATTATATACTAAACTTTATACAAAAGAACTTGAAAATTGTCCGTTATGTTACATGAGACGTGCAAGTTTGACATATGTATGTTAGCACAATCTGGTATATTGTATGGGGAAAGTGACTATAAGACTATTAGACATTTAAGTTGTATGTGAAACAAATAAAAAACTACATTGTTTTCATTAAATCTATCAGAAGTAATGTAGTAAAGAAATACGTTTGTACCAATACTAAAATTGTTTATATTTGATGTATCTCTTTTGTTATATCTTGTAACACCCTTGTTATATTTTAAAGGTTTTCGTATTTATAACAAAAATAAAAATGTAATTAAGATTAAGGATCCTAAAAAAATACGAGTGATTTAAAACTTTTACAACTTAAAAGTTTACAACATAATATAAATAAGTTCGTTGTTTAAAAAGTCAACTAGACGCCGTGCGGAAGCATGATTCTTGATAGTGTTCGGTTCCTCGATGAGCTTGGTCGTCCTCCGGTACATTTATTATACCTACATTTCATAAAAACACGAAACGTTTCAGTTATATAACGTTTAAAACGAGTTTAAACGAAATCGCAGCGCGAAACAAATTAAATAAAAAAAAATTCGCCAGCATTACACATCGTCGCATCGCGCGACGGCTCTCAGCCTTTGCCGTCGCGTGGCGCGACCACCCTTTTTGTTCAGAATTGTTGCAGCAAGTTGCTGCATTTGCCCAGCTCCGTTTTCGATTGAAATCCTAACTTCAAGGCTTCATAACTTTTGATCTAGACCTCCGTTTTACGCGATTCTTTTTCCTAGGCGTTCGTAATTTAATTCTCCATCTTATGGAGTTAAAATCCGACGTCCGAATTCATAAAAATTTAGATTTCAAGCTCTCGGCTAGAAATTCAACCATGACACTTTTTGACCCTTTCGTGTAATTATCAAACGAACAAGTTTGTTTGATCCATCCTTTCTCATGAACCTTTTAATTTCAATATTTTCTATCATGTTAGGTTCCAGTCACGGGTTTCTACGTATTATTAACCCGTTTTTGCTTATAATCTTATTTTGACCTATTAAGGGTATTTATGTCCTTTTTAAGCATAGATCACACCCATTTCTCGTATGTCTCATAATTTTACCCGTTCATATTGATTGGTCTTCCACCACAACTAAGAGTGTGGTGGATTTAATGTGATAGACTATTTATTTCCAGTTTTTACCTCTCGGATGTGTCGTTTTACGGCGAGACACATTTATGGCATTCAACCATTGAAGTTTATGCCTTCAAATTTTATACGCATCTAAGGGTTGTGAAATCAGAATAATAGTTCCTAAACAACCTCTAAGGGTTGTTTTACCCGGTTTACCCATCAACGGCTTTATGGGCATTCTTAATCCTTCATTAAACATTCGACCTTACTTACACTTTAACTATAAAACCATATAAGCGTACCTGGCCCGGGTTAACGAATAGACCCGATTTATACCTCGCTTTAATTATCACACAATCTATGGCGACGCAATTATTCGATTTGCTAATCGATCCTGTTAACATAAGACTTGACAACCGTATTAGTCGATATTGTCAAATGGTGTTGTCACCACCATTCGACCCGTTTGGCCTATATGCCAAACGTTATCTATTTAATCAAAAACATGGTTTTTTTGATTTCCAATTCCTACGTCCATCTCATCCTGGATTTTATTACCAAACCCTTTTTCTCTTAAATTCTTTTCTTACAAATTCAACCCATTTTGGCTTACACCATGGGTATCCCTTTTTACTTCGATTTACATTAGTCAACATTTGACCAAATTCCCATTTTTACCCTTTTTCCTCATTATTAGATTACACTACAAGGTAATCTTAACGGAAATTCATATTTTCCATAATATCGTTATCGCATATATATAATGTATAGAATAAACAAGTATTCTACATAAGCGTGTAAATTTCACTTACCTCGCATCCATGCCACGCTTTTCTTTCCGTACTTGCTCCGTTTGACCCGCTCCCTCCTCCAAGCTTTCACCTAGCTTGTTACGCGTCAAACTATCATCATTGTTTTCATGGTGGTTAGTTTAATCATAATTTAATACGATTATTCCACCTCACGCATTTTATATCAAAAATTACTATTTATCGTATTATAGGTCAGTTTGACTTTTTAAAAGTCAAGCGTTAGTTAATATATAAAATGCACATTCATGTTCATTAGCTAGTTTAGGCATTTTCAATTTACCCGATAGGCGTTCTTTTAAGCCACCGTTCTAACTAGTATTTTAACTAGAGTTCATGCTATTATTAACACTAAGTTAGCCTAGCTCTCGATTATCAAAGACACTATATTTCTTCATTTCACAAAATCTACGGGTTTTCCCTTTATAAGTGAAACCCGTTTTGTCATGTTATTTGGCATTTATCCAAATACTTATCCAATTCAAGTTCTACCTACGAACTAGTAGGCACCCGATTTCACTTAGGGATTTTAACAAGCATCTTGTGGGCAAGATTCGTATACTTCTTTTGTCAAGTTCTTGATTAACTTCTAACCAAGTTTCAAACATCAATTTCAAGCCCTTATGTCTAGTGTTTATAAGTTACAACTAGAACTTGCATTTCTTACCTAATGTTCATCCATTTTAACACTAAAATTCTAGTGTTCATCACATAGTCATAAAACCAACTTAGCACCTACATAACTAGTTAACCGAAACACTAATTTATGGTGCTAAATTAACGAGTTTACATCTAGGGCTTGTTCCTAGACTTGTGCTCATATCAATTGTACTACAACACTCATTATTCATGCCAAAATTTCATTTTTGAATGTTAATCAAAATTTTGAAGTATCATCAAATAGCAAAATTCAACATACCTTTCGATCCCCACACTTAGGTGATCACGAATTTGTGTTCATGCATTGATTTAAGACTGAAATCGACCTTCAATTTGATGATTCTTGGCACTTTAGGGTTTGAGCTCCTTAGAGCATTCCCCTGGTCATTCTCACGCACGCACACACACTCTTGTGTGTGTGTTGTGTCAAGTTTTTAAGTTTTTAAGTTTATAATTTCTATTTTCAAGTTATCTAACTTTGGTCCCTCGTGTTTGGTTGGTTATTAAGTAGGCCACAACCTTATTATTTCTAACAACATTCCCACTTATTAACTAGGTTAAATATTCCTAGTTATCTTAGTGGGTTCAGGGAATTTATGACTCGGTTTATTTTAAGTCCCGTTCACTCGGGCCTTTTTCTCCACTTTAATTTCCTCAAAAGGATTTGTTCACTTTTTATTTAATATTAGGTTTATTTAATTAAATCCTAATATTTACCGGTTTACTTTTACCACTAACGGTACTTTACCCGTCTTTTAGTATTAACGTGGTTTGATTACCAAACACGTTTTCGGTGTGTTACAAGTCTACCCCCCTTAAAGAGGTTTCGTCCTCGAAACCTTTCTTACATAGTTCCTAAGCTTAACTCCATGGATTTAGTTCGGTAATTACTCGAGCATTGTTCGCATTTAATAATCTTACCAGGATAGTAGGGTAATATCTTTTTGGCTTCCAACCATATGCGCCCTTTACATGTAAGGCCTCGTAGGCTGTTACCTTCGGCTTGTATGCTTTATCCTTATTGGCTACTTATTTTGACGGTTAGACTTAGTAGTCACCGATTACCTTATACCCCTTCGCTCGGGTATATTTACCTCGCCTTCCTAAGGCTTTTATGAGTTTATGATCCTTTATCCCGTAACCCCTGTTACAACATGACCATTTTCTATATTACTTTTTCTTGATCGTGAACGTGTCACGTCACGTTTAAGTTTACTTCAACTTTCTTTATCATAATTCTTCCTTTCGAATGTATCGTCTTGCACCTATCGGTGTTAAGACCTATATCTTTTAATATTAACCACTTTCTAACTTCTCTCTTAATATCCACATTTGTTAAAACGTTATTTCTCACTAAAAACTGCATTTTAGTTTTTCCTCTTTTATTTATGTTGATTATTCATGTCAAAGATTTGACGACAAAGTTTATTCTTCTCGTTATTATTTTACGCGGGGAATCATAACTATTCCCCTTGCTTTATACTATTTACCCGTAGGTTCCTTGACTTAGCCCCGTAGGTTATTTTATTAGATCTTCACCTTTTTAAGGTGAGACCCTATAGTTTATTTCTTTGTATTTGTGACCCGAGGGTCATTCTGGTCCCGTAGACCTTAACAATTCTTATAGTCTCAAAGTCGTGACGGCCCTGTAGCTTTGTCTTTTATTCATGTCATTCTAAAAGGATACCTTCGGTGTCGACGTAGCCTTTTTAAGTTTAGACTCATTCATTTTCCTTTTGGAATTCTATGTCCCATTACCGGGCTCATTATTCTCACCATTCTCCAGTTTACATATATTCGTATTCGATTATGTCCCATTACCGGGCTCATTATTCTTTTGCTTTTAACACTACCGTTATACCACTTGTGTTTACTCATGCCATCCGGCATTATATTATATTCGACCCGTTTGACTTATTCATGTGAAATTTTATCATTTATGGATGTCAACTTCATTATTTGTTTTGACCCGTTCAACTTTAAAATAGTTGAACATAATTTATCTAAATTTCTATTTACATCATCTTGTCGTCTTTTAGTCATGACTCAAAACCCTAGTCTTTTAACTTTTCATCCGAGTTCCCGTTTCTCAGTCTACGCATGTGTTTAATCCTTACCCATCAACCAGGTGTTTTACCGAAGTCTTTATTATTGCAACCCTTCCGGTATGCATTAAGACTTCGCTTCACATTTATATTCCGACTTTGTCCTCAAGTTTGATGTTTTTACAAAAACGGCCCGTTAAGAGACATATTTGCATTCTCCGGGCTCGGGTGTAAGTACACCCCCTTCCAATGCATATCTTAATCATTTTAAATTAATCTTTGTCCCTTCACTCGGGCTCATTATCCTAATGTGTAGGTCCACCCGGAGGATCGAGTAACCTCTATTCCCTGTTTTTCGACAAACCCGAAAGTGCGGAATCCAAACGGGTAAGTTAAACCAAGTTACGAACACGTAAGGCACAATATTCAACGATTAACACTCAATGTATTAATGCTAGAAAACGGTTACAATGCGGTGTTTACAAATGGTCTCTGTAAACTCTTAGTGTGTGTGTTACAATGTGTTCTCTCGCAAATCTATTCAGACTTGTCTAAATGTTTCTGTTATATGTCTGGGTATTTATACTATCAGATTGACGACGAAAACTAGTTCTGGACGAAATCGGATTGACGAAATCCAATATCTCGACGAAATCACATGATTTCGTCACCTTTGTGTTTGCGTCATATAGTGTTTTCGTCCATTGCAGTCTTCGTTGGAAGCCCAAACAAAAGCAAGCCCACATGGAACTGATTGGCCCAAAGACAAGTCAAAGCCCAAAACACTAAACGATTTACGGCCCAGATGTTGGTAACGTTGTCATCTTTCCATAATTTCAACCACGTGACATCATCATGACATCACAATGATGATGTCATGGTGATGTGTCATCGGGACTTAGTTTGCGGCGCTCCGTGCTTCGCGTGTCGAACTCTGGGGCGCACGACTGAGGAATGTCGTGACGTCGGGCTTGAGCCGGACCTAACCGAGTCGAACCGAGTCGAGTCGCGTCCACATAAAGTGTACCAACAAACTCCCCCTTGGACGCTACTCATGATGGTTCGTCTTCCATGTCTTTTGTGTCGGAGGATCTTCAAAGTCTTCACGTGTCACAGTCAGGGAGTGTATCAACAAACTCCCCCTTGAATGATGCTCGTGAATCTTTTGAACTTCAAAACTTTAGATCCTTGTGGTGTTGATGAGTGATCAACTGCAACCCGATCATCTTGATCTTCTGATTGCATCAACGTCGTGTCTTCACTTTACGGCTTGTCATCTGACACGTTCTCTTCGCCTTTAGCTGATTCTGATGTCGCATCTGCACATACAAGAAAGCTAAACACGCAATGAGAACAACCGCTTGGAATTTAGTCAAATTAATCAAATGACACATATGAGATCAAAACTCATTCAAACACCGACTGACAACAGTTTGAAAGTTTAGAAAATGATCAATTTTAATCCCTTACTTTCAAAAACTTGTTAACTTCGACTGTTTATGAAGATGCAATTGTTTTTCAGCTTACAATCAGGATTTTGGGTAGGATAGACTCGAGTTCCAACATCGGTCAATCAAAAAAAAAAACTAGAAGCAAAATCTTTTTGGCTTTTATAAAGTTTATATTAAAACACACCTAAAATCTTTTTGAAATTTTTCATTTTTCAAATTTAAAGACGGAAAACAATAAATAAATATATACAAAGATGCAGAAACTGAAAACAGTAAGCAAATATTTACAGACATTCTTTTTGCGAGTTTCGAGGGTAAGAGAATCATATCAGTGTACGGTCATGTCAAAACGCTCTTTTTGTTCTTATAGATAACAATTAGATAAGCATCCTATAACAATTATCGGTATTGTTGTCCACTTAAGCTCAACTTATCAGATGTAATCATGGCGAGGGGATACGTTAAGGTATGATTTATACTTACCGACCAGTGTTCATCCACACACGACACATTCCCGTATCAAGGTATGCACGAGAGTTCATCTTACCGGTGAGTATACTGTTTATCATCTGTTTGACCGTATAAAAGATGTGAGAAACTCACTTATTTTGGTTGAAAACAAGCCCTATGTGATAGAATCACTTATTGATGAGGAACTTGATTTTCAGATGCATGAGGGCATAAGAGCAAGTCCGTGAACAGGTCAGTACTTTCGTACAGCAGAGAGACGAACTTGACTCCCGGATAAATGTGATATATTATTACTTGTTTGTTTGGACATGTGATTGTTGATCACTTATTGAGGTCGAATGCAATATGTACACGTATGTATAGTATCATGGAAGATCTAGACTTCGTCTCCGTTTTGTTTCGGTAAAAGAAACAACCATGATACCCAGATGATAAACAGCATAAAGACCGAATATCTCAGAACCTCGGCAATCTCTCAAACGAAATTTCGGTACTAAGACCATATGCCAATGTGCGGTTCCCACCTGGTCTTCAGTCGATTTAAGATTTATATCACCCTGCACACTTTAAAATGATTGTGAGCCTACCGATACATCTTATATAGAGTTGCTTAACATTTTTCATTTTGCATTTCAGTTTGAAGAGGTTTCAACAGACCACTGATTTACTATCATTTTCTCTTTTGCTCGCCAGGAAACTCATTTTTGTTTTTCCAATGTTTTTGCGATTTTGAAATTTTTTTGATGTTTTTGAATTTTCAAATTTGGAATTACTCCCCCTAAAATCAACAAACTAATATAAATTTAAAAGACACAAAGGTATTTACAAAAATAATTTTCCGATGTCGGTTAACTCATGTTTTACCTCAATGCCGTTTACCAAAATTAATTTTTTTTTATCAGAAATGATTTATCGAATTTTGGAAAAATGAGTTGGCACATCGGTAAGCAGTGCGGACCATGACAACATTTATGAGTTTCATATTGAAACGATCACGTGTGAGGTGATATTCGTGTTCAACGTGTCTGGCCAAAGAGTGCTGTACGTGATGATAATAATTCATAAAGCAGCTTAAATATCGACAAGGATAGGAGAGATTAGAAATTTAAAACCGTATCCTGCAACTGCTTCGTGCATTGCAAGGAATCTGAGCGCTCTCCCAAACTGGACATCCACCCGGTGTGGATTTCAAATTCGATTTTGTAGCTACTGAGAAATCTCTTGACAGCAAAAAGATCATAAACCTCTGGGTCCGGCTGGTCTTCCACATTGCACCAGCGAAGGTCTTTGTCTTTCTCTTTGAGAAGTAGTGTGCGGTTGAGCAATCCACGCCAGGGAATCCGCACACCCGGTTGGTTTGTTCAACAAACACATTTTCTTCAATCACACCACGAAGAAATGTACACTGCACGTTCATCTTGTTGATTTTGAACTTCAGACGTGCTGCAGATGCGTACATTTTGATTGAATCTATCCCGGGGACCCGATTAAAGCCTTTAACAATCAAACTTTTGAAATGATTTTCAATTTGTCGAAGCTTTCAATTTCTTTTCGACAGACAATTCTGTCCTCTTTTCTTTTTCTCTCCATCAAAGGCAACAACTTCTTTGTCGCCGATCTTGTGCATGGACACTCCACTATCAACAATCCAATGACTATCGATAGTTCCTCCTGGAACATCCTGCACACTCACTCAGAGATTAGTTGGAGAGGGGGACCCAAGCCTTAACAGACTTGGGTCGTCCTTCATCATCGAGGATTGTGACTTCGATTTCCCGATGATTCGGAATGGATTGAGCTTCCCCTGAAACAGTTACCGATTTTGGTTTCCAAATCTGTTTTTGTTTTTCATTTTTAATCTCTAACTTAACAGACTTTGTTTGGACAACCTCCGGTTTTAACGCCTTTTCAACTTCTTTGACGTTTTGACGTCGTTGTTTTGTTTCTTGCTCTTTAACAGTTCTTTTATCATGTTTTGGTGAAACATGACGACGTTGTGAGTGACCTTGTTCAGAGGGGGCTCTTTCAACAAAATTTGGTTTAGGCGAGTTTTTGCAGTCTTTAATGATGTGCCCAACCTTCCCACATTTGAAACAAGTTCTCCTTTCAACAAACTTAAGAGAACCGGTTCGACTTTCACGTGTTGAACCTGTAGACCCATAGGTACTTGTTCCTTTATCACACCCGTTTGTGTGTTGAGTGTAATTGTTTTGAGCATTACGTTTTAAAATCTTGACTTGTTGGACAAAATCGGTGTTTGATTTGTTTTCAAAAGTCTCAATTTTATCAGTACCCTTGGATGCTATAAATTTAACATCATTGTTTTTCTTCTTGAAACGAGCTCCTTTGGTCTCAACCTTCGGTGGTGAACCTTTAGAATTTTGAGCTCGCTGCTGTTGCTGTTTACCCTTAAAAGCGACAGGTTGTTGTTTAGTCGGTAATTTTTGGTTTCCAAATTGTTTCCTCACTTCAGCTTTTGGAATAGGATCACACTGAGTTACTGAAACTCTCGAGATCGCTTTTCCCAAAAACTTAGTTGTATTATCTTCAAACACTTTATCAATCAAGGATTGATTGACGTTTTTGATTGGAAAATCTTTGTTTGAATAAATTTTGTCATTACCGACTAAAGTATACAACACGTTATCACTTTTAATGGTAGACACTGTCTCAGTGATAGGATCTATCTCTTGTTTAGCACCAGTTGATTGCACAACAGGAGTAGGAGGATCACACAGAATGTGATTCTCAAAAGGAACTTCAACTCCTTTGTTCTTCTCGAGAGAGTTATCCTCATCACTTACATCTGGTTCATCATCTGACGAATCATAGTCCTCAATGGTTGGAGGACTTTGATTTGAAGCACATGATGAGTTTTCCTTGCTATCAGATGAGCCCTCCGATGAACTGTCCGATTTGAACCCTAGACCAGTTGTAAACTCCTCATAATTAAGAGGTACAGTTGGTTCAAACCGCGACATTTCTTCCTCATCGGGCATTCTGGTATAGTTGTGTCTCAAAGGAGGCGGACACGACTTATACCCAACGCCTTTCACGTTCCCTTTCAGCTTTTGAACATCTATGATGTGATCGAGCACATATCGGGAGTTAGAATAACTATCCAATTTGAGCTTGATCGCATCATGCTCGCATTTGGCAACGGCTAGCTCTTTCTTTGTTTCCTCGATGATATTAATGTAATTGTTAATACCAATTTGCTTATTGAAAACAGTTTTTGTTAGCTCGGAAACACTTTTCTTTAAGGTTTCAATTACAGATTTAAAATCCTTTTCGTTTCTAGCTAAAGCCATATTTGCCTCTTTGCACTTTGACAGTTCAATAACCAGACTTTGATTGTGACTATGAACCGTTTCAGATTCACATTTCAATTCAGCACATTCATGTTTCACATCAGCACAATCACTACATATGCTAGGAGTTTCAGATTTTACCTGACTTGTAGAAGCTGTGACATTAGCCATAAAGGCAGTCTGAGAAGAGAAAGATACATCTTCAGTGAGAATCTTCTCCATTTCTTCTGATGTAGCATCAGCTTTCTTGATCAAGTCAGATTTCTCGTTAGCATCATTCGACAAATTATGAGCTTCAGAATCCACTCCCTCCTTTACGTCCGATTCTGAACTGTAATCACTCACACCTGAGCCATCTTCATCAGTGCCATTATATCCTGAACTGTCATCTTTTCCTGAAGATTCACCATCATTGACATTCTTGACAATTTCAGCATAAAACGCAGTTCTTATTTGATCACCGAAAGGATTTTGGTTGCCTTTTTGAGGTTGGGCTTGAGGTGGTTTAGAAAAATAGGCAGTTGGATCAAATTGGGGTTGAGGTGTGGCAATTTGAGGTTTCGGAAGATAGGCATTTATATCAAATTGGCGTTGAGGTGTGGCAACTTGAGGTTTAGAAAAATAGGCAGTTGGATCAAATTGGGGTTGGGGTGGTGCAACTTGAGGTTTCGGAAGATAGGCATTTATGTCAAATTGGGGTTGTGCAACTACTCCTCCAAAATAGGAATTTGGGTCGAAAGCATTTGACACATAAGCTGTTTGTATCTTTGGTTGCTGGCTTGTACAACTCATGATTGATGTTAGAACAATTGTACCTGCTTAAAAACTTGAAAACACAAAGTTAGATACCTTTTGCAAGTCCTCTGTTTAAAATCACAGGTATAAGAATGTTTGATGAAATCCAAAAGTGATTGGTTTGACGAAATCAGAATGTGAACAAGTTTGACGAAATCAGAATGTGTTTTCGAAAACAAATAAGGGTGATTTCGGCCAAGATAAGGACAAGCACACAAGTGATTTCGTTGTGTGGATGAAAGGGATTTCGTTGAGTGTGATGAAAGGGATTTCGGCTGGAGTGAGTGAAAGGGATTTCGGCTGGGTGTGATGAAAACAAGATGTGATTTCGTGGAGAGTGACTTGAAGTGATTTCGTGGCAGGATTCAATAGGTGATTTCGGCTGGATAAGTTATAATGAAGATAAGTGATTTCGGCCAACAACTTGTAGTGATTTCGTGGAGAGTGATGAGCTGATTTCGTCCAGAATGATGTGCTGAAAGGAATTTCGTCCAGCAATTGATTTATAAACAAGTGTGATTTCGTCCCTGTGGTGATTTCGGCTGGAATGAGTGAAAGGGATTTTGGTTGGAGTGAGTGAAAGGGATTTCGGCCAGGATGATATTTTTGACCAAGTGATTTCGTTGACTAGAGTGTTTTCATCCAACAACAAGTTGGTTTCACCTGAACATAAGTGATTTCGTGGATGGATGTAACAAGACAAATTAGATATTTTCTCAAAACCTTATCTCTTATCTTCTTCTTCTGACAACAAGACTTTGTTTTCAAAGTTCACCTTACCTTTCTGATTTCGAAGGTCCCTTATTTCAACCTTTCATCATTGCACTTGTATGCATAATGTCAAACAATGATATAATATTCATATCAATAATTCATAACATAAATAATTTCAGAATTTTAAGATCAAACTCAGATATATAATAAGAACAACTCAAGAACACTTTGAATGTCTGATGAACTTCGATGAATATATGAGTTTTTCGGCAACCTGAAAACTTTCCGAACACAAGTTTTTGCACAAAAGTTTAGTAAAAACCAAATCTCAACATGTGTACATGCATTTTAACAATGGTTTTATAAAAAACTAATAGGAAAATACAAAGATTTTCAAGGTTTTGATGAAAAGCTTTTCCAGAAATATGATTTTTTAAACAAGAATGCAAACTGAAAGACCCTTTTAAAATCTATCAAAACACAAGAAAAATCGACTTGGTTTAAACAAGGAATCGAGCCAATGCTCTGATACCAATTGTAGGTCCACCCGGAGGATCGAGTAACCTCTATTCCTTATTTTCCGACAAACCCGAAAGTGCGGAATCCAAACGGGTAAGTTAAACCAAGTTACGAACACGTAAGACACAATATTCAACGATTAACACTCAATGTATTAATGCTAGAAAACGGTTACAATGCGGTGTTTACAAATGGTCTCTGTAAACTCTCAGTGTGTGTGTTACAATGTGTTCTCTCGCAAATCTATTCAGACTTGTCTAAATGTTTCTATTATGTGTCTGGGTATTTACACTATCAGATTGACGACGAAAACTAGTTCTGGACGAAATCGGATTGACGAAATCCAATATCTTGACAAAATCACATGATTTCGTCACCTTTGTGTTTTTGTCATATAGTGTTTTCGTCCATTGCAGTCTTCGTTGGAAGCCCAAACAAAAGCAAGCCCACATGGAACTGATTGGCCCAAAGACAAGTCAAAGCCCAAAACACTAAACGATTTACGGCCCAGATGTTGGTAACGTTGTCATCTTTCCGTAATTTCAACCATGTGACATCATCATGACATCACAATGATGATGTCATGGTGATGTGTCATCGGGACTTAGTTTGCGGCGCTCTGGGCTTCGCGTGTCGAACTCTGGGGCGCACGACTGAGGAATGTCGTGACGTCGGACTTGAGCCGAACCTAACCGGGTTGAACCGAACCGAATCGAACCGAGTCGAGTCGCGTCCACATAAAGTGTACCAACATAATGTAATATGCTTCCATCACCCGGCTGTGCGTTTACATTATTATCAATTATTTCGCTCATTTGATTCATTTGGGTACTTTTTAATTTGTCCCACTCACCCCGTCCTAACTACATCGAATGTAAGCATGTCCATCATAAAAAGTTCATGGTACCACGTGCTCATGGTACCACATGCTCATCTCATAGTGTCACACCCCGATATTTCCACGTATTACCGGTGGGCGCGGTGGGGAGTATCGTGACGTAGTTGATATCATCATAGTCAAACAACACAATTTTAAATGCACAGCGGAAGCAAAAGATGAATCACATTACAAACTGAATATAAAGTAATATCAAAGTATTACAAACGGACTGTAAGGATCCACAGGAGGATCAAATAAAAAGGAAACATAGTTCATCAGACTTAAAATGCATCCAAGCTTGCGAGACTCTTATTGATGCTAAGGAGAGGCCAGCCTATTTCGAGTAGTACCTGCACTTAGCCTTTTTTTTTGGGAAAATACGTCAGTTTACACTGGTAAATACAATTAACTGACTCATTTTGAAAAGGTTTAAGAAAATTGATTTAAATGCACAAGGCACAAGACATTTTATAACTTGGGATAATTATTTATATATAAACTTGTAAAAGAATTACATGTTCATTATACGTTCAGTAGCCCGGATTGACACCGGGTTAAAGATTAATAGACACACCACTTGATATAGTCCCGCGGCGGGTTATTCCCGAAACCGGCGGTTATACCTTATTATTTATATATGCACTGTCAGGTGTACGCCTACACCCCGTGCTTAGGTCGTGGCCATTTCGTAAAATGATGCCAAGGATATCCGGGACATGGTCATTAACCCCCCAAAGGCTTTAAGCAAACAAAACAATTTAAACGGGACATTTCAATAAATTAATCTTCATACAATTAAAAATTCAATGCCCGACCAAGCGGTATTTTATATACCGTACCCCAAGCCCGTATAGGGAAAATAAGTTAAAAGTATTTACCTTTGCAAGTAATAATCCTAAATAGCAAGTGCACGTAGCTTTTACCAGGTCTCCTAGTCTGGAACAAAGGTTTTTAATAACCTATTAGATTCCTAACGGGTCTTTAATTAAGCCTAAACTTAGACTGGTTAGTTTTAAAAGAAGATACGGTTCAAACGCACGATTAAGTGAAGACCGGAATAGAATGTGATTTAAACCCGACAAGTTTGGAGACTTGTGTAATATGGGTAAACTAAACACATTCTGGATTTTGAGATAAAATGATAAGGTTTGACCCGTTTCGGTTAATTTATGCAAACTAGTTACATAAACTGCACCGAACGCGAATAACGCGTAACGGGAAACCAAATGATTCATGAACAGGTTTCCTAAGTTAATATGCCTTAAATATATCGTGACATCAGTAAGATATCTACTATTATGCCCAAAACGAATTTAAACTCAAACTAGGCCCCGTAGGGGCATTTTGGTCATTTAAAAGGTTATAAAAGAGTTTGAATATTAATCTGAGTTACAGGTCTGATATAATTAGTAAAAATACTTAATTTAATAAGTTATAACAGTAGGATATTACCTATATGTGAAATTTATCTTTTATGACTAAACTATTCACCGTAGGGGCATTTTGGTAATTTCACTTAAGCCTAAAAGGTCAAAACTGGAAACTTGAGTTTAAAACTTTTGCTTACTGTTAGAATATAAAAATTTACTAAAAATATCAGTAGGTATCAAGTCTTATATATTTAAAATGGTTTTAATACATACTATGCGTTTAAAATGCGTAAAAAGGCGGTTTTAAGCGATTTTCGGCTTTTATAAGAAAAACTGATATTTTTATTATTCCAGAAGGCTCAAAATATTTTATTTATCATATTAGATCAGTAGAAAAAGGTTTGGTATCAAAATAATTTGTAAAACTCATTTTATAAGCTAAAAGGGCAAAACCGGCAATTACCGAATCAAGCTTAGAACTCTATGTTATGCTCAGCGTAAAATTAAATAAAAATCTTCAAAAATCCCAAAATATTATTTTATATCAGTAGGTAAAAAGTTTGGTATTAAAAACTGGGTTTAGATATGCTATATGCTAATTATGCCGTTTAATTAATAAAAAGCTTTCTAATTACGCTAATGAGCATAACTCCTAATCTAGACCTCAAACTGATGTCAAATTTTAGGGACAAGTCTATAAATCAGTAATGAACATTTCTACTCTTTTACATTTTCAAAAGTCACATTTTAAGGTCATATGGGCATAATAGTCAACATTTAAACACTTAACGGAAACATGCATATGAATCGGATAACTAATGAACCAAGTTGTATAATCACAGAGGGTTATACTAACATGAAACCTAGTCCTAATAAAGCTCTAAGGCATTTCTAAAACATGCTACATTGGGTCAGATCTGAAAGTCAAAGCAAAAGTCAAATTATGCGACTTTCGGTTCCGAACCGAGCCTAAACTGAAAATTGTCGGGTTGAACATGTTTAGACATGTTCTTACATTAATTACCATGTTATATTAGTGATAAAACAGGTTGCATGGGTTCTACATTGTTAATTATGCATTAATTTGAAAATAAGCTTTCTGTTGACTTTTTTTTAAGATTAACTTTGACCCGACAATTGACCTAGTTAGAGTGGTAATCAGAGGGTACCCTTTTAAGGGTTTATAACCCACATAATTACCAACTCATAGGTACTTTCAATTTGAAATTTAACTGGACAAATTATGATTAATTACGAAGTCAAACTCTAATTACGATGGTTTGACTTTAAGCTAATTAACTAAGCTAAACTGAATTAAAGAAAGTTAAGGACACTTACAAAGGTCCTAAGTATGACTAGTGACTCCTAGGAAGGGTGCTTGAGCTCCAAAATTCTCCAGAAGTGAAATTGTGAGAGTTTCAAGTGAGTGTGCACAAGAGTTGCAACTTGGGTGTCCTTATATATGCATTTTGATCACTTAGGATCATGCCAAGGAAGTCTACAAGAGTTATGAGATCAGTACAAGTGCCCCTACTGCATGTAATACCATTGGAGGAGTCCTTGGTATACAAAACAAGCTTCCAAAGTCGGTTAACAGACCTGAACAGGCAGCTGTGCAATTTTTCTGATGCTGGCAGGCTCAGGCGGCCCGCGTAAGACCTCAGCCTAGTCTTACGCGCCCCGTGTTAAGGCTGGCTCCGGTCAACAAGTTTCCCAGAATTGCATTTTAGGTCCCTGGTCCTTCCAAACGTGGTTTTAACTTTGTTTCTTGCAATTTCAACCCTCTAACTTGACTTTTAAGGGCTCCAAGGCATAACTAAACACCGTTAAGTCCTCGGTTAACTTTGTGATCACCCGGAAAGCCTTAGATTTCAACGTTGAAGCTTTTAACCCCTCGTATACGAATATTATCATAACTTTCTCATACTTTATCTAAATCTTGTGAAATTTTTATCACTTATTCTAGTGCGCATATTTAATCGTTACAAAACTTCGGGTTTTCTAAATGTTCACTCAGTGATATACTTTAAACATGTTGACACATTTAACCCCTGTAGTTCGTAATCTCTCACTTCCACAATTAGCTTCGTATGATCCATGAATCATTTGTTTAAGGGTATAAACATCATGTAGGGTTATTTAAAGGTACATTTATCCATTGTTGACATTTTGAACCCTCTTATTCACATACTTTCTTTGTTTGTCAACTTTAGTCCTTCATAAGTAATCTTTTACACGTTTAAAGCTCATGACATGTGTCGATACATTATTGGACATAAATTTTTGAGGTGTTACATCCCCACCCCCTTAAAAGAAATCTCGACCTCGAGATTTGCTAAAATGCTGGAAGTACTTTTTGTCGCATAATGGACTTAACTTCTATAGCATATCTGGAGCCTCTCCAAGCTCCCAAGTTGACCTCTATAATAGGTACATGTATCTTTTGGAGCTTTTTAACCTGTCGATCCTTAATCGATATAGGTTTCTCATCATATCATAAATCTGCATATCATTATTTGATAATGCTTCTCGACTTATTGGTGAAACATGTCCTTAAATCATTAGTGTGTAATGCAACGCGAGCTCCGCCAAGCTCCTTAAATAGGTTTTAGCTTATAAACTCTTTGATCTTGATACATTCGATTCCTTCGAATGATTCCATATATTCAGAGCTTAACTAGCCTGATAATTAACAAATTGGCGCACCCTTCCTGGGTGATATCTTTTGTTGAACCTTATTCCTTAACAAGAACTTAGGAGGGTTGCTACTTTCATTAATCCTTGATTCTCTGCCGAATACTGGCAACTTAGAGATGATTATGGATTTGTATGATCTTATTCGTTGTTTCCAAGGCAACTTTCAGACCTGATAATTGGACTTACCAATCTTTTGTCCAACAATAAATGTTTAACATTCTATCTATACAAGGTCTCCAAAGGAGCAGCCTTGATACTTTTATGACAACTAGAAAAGCTTAGTTTAAGGTGAGATGGTTATTCCAACCATTTCTTAAAACTAATCTTAACGAATAGCTAATCCTTGCCGTTATTCGAACAAATCGATGATCCTGGGTAGCTGATGACAATTCTTAATTGTTGCTTAATTAGGGTTGAGGTAATCAATGCATAAGCAAGATAAACCGTCTTTCTTAATTGACCATACCGAATTCTCAGAATATTGAGTTAGGCTATATGAACCTCTATTTTAAAACTCACTTAACCAGGGTTTCGATTATTCCATAATCAACATGGAGTTTTTACAATACTCCAGTCCAAAGCAGGATGTTAATCTTAACTCTACTTGCCTCTCAGAAGGTAAACAGGGCAATCTTAGGAGAATATGATCAAAACACAAGGAGGTTACAGAGATTTTCCAAATCTCAGGCTTCAGTTCATCTATCATATTCTGTGTCAGATAAGTGACACATTTATGTTACGAGTCCACGAATTCCTTAATCGGAGACATTTACTTGGAAACTTCCATTCTAGATATCTTCTTTGAATACCATTAGCTGACTTTAGTACCATATGACCATCGGAATATCTTTGTGGTCCCATGCATTAAACCTCCATATTGATCAGGCATGGAAGCAATCTATGGAACATATTAAGATACTCTGATCCTCATATGGTGCTTTTTATCATACTGTCTGGTATTCGCAATCGATAGAGATTAAAGAGATATCAACTATATATGCTGACGCACTTCCTCTAGAGAGAGGATACTTTTAAAATTCTACGACTGAAGGTTTCTGACAGAAACAGAAGAAATGGTTCTTATGATTTCGCCTGCAAGTTTTATCTTACTTAATATCTGGGGTTCTTACGAGAAAATTTCTAAAAGTTTGCTAAGCTTATGATCTTATGAGAGACTTAGCAGCACCTGAATCCAAACGTAACTCTTAGCAATAAAATCACAATAAGGGGTTTATCTGGTGTTATTATTAACGTGAACTGCCACTAATCATTCATCAGGAGGGTTAAACGTCTCCATTCTTAATCTTTTTAAACTTAGCTGCAAGATCTTTGACAAATTTTTGGGGGCAGTCTTAGCTTTGACTAGTTATTTCTTAATCTATATAACGTGAGTAGATGAGGTAGATCCATAATGGATTTATAATAAGCATGCTTTGAAATCTTAATGTGCCCTCTTATTACCGATGCTAACCACCAATAATTATTTGCATTAAGCTTAGATTTTGGGTAAATGGAATAGGGTACAATTTCAGCCAATGAATTAGAATTTGTAACATATTGTCGACAGTCTAGAACTTTTATGGTGAGAATTAGAAAATTCTTATTCCATCTTTTTCCATTTCGTGAAGCGGGTAATAGGTTTTTCTAATAAGGTCCTTAAAACTTGGACCATCCCATCTTGTATAAGAGGATCTTTCTTGTGGACTTCATTAATGTCCTCACTAATTAAGGATATTGCCATCGAATGATTGTGATGCATACCTCACCGTGTCCTTTCCAGCACAACCGCTGATATACTTAATGGTTTCTACTTCATCCAACAATTTCCTGCAATCGATGGCCCCTTTTTACCATTGAAGTCTCTTGACTTCCAATAGACCAAGTACTTTTAAGTACATCCTAAAAAGGAATGGGGCTCCTTGCCATATATGATTTTGTTTAGTTTATTCTTCGCGTATGAAGTATGAATAAAGCTCTTCTTATGAGCAGCGACATGAGTTTTAGAGCAAGCAGCATTCGACTTCTTGAACCTTTTCATGACTTTTCTCATAGCCTTTCTAACAGTTGCGTTAATTATAGTTTTGGAGATTAATTCCATTAACATTGAGGTTCACATTTGATGCACCATTAACATATGTCGCATCTCTAGCATCGCGACTGTTGTTTGTCTCTTCTGAGTTTTCCATACTCAAAGCTTTGGTATTAAATACCAAGTTCAACAAGTGCTTAGGTAATCCGTACCATGTGTCTCCTTGGATTGTCAAGGGCTCACCATAAGGAGTCTTGATAACTACTTGCTTCTTATCACACACAATATGGGCTTGGTTTCAAGACGACCAATCCATTCCTATCACTATATCGAGTCCTTATGGATTTTAACGGAAACAAGGACAGCGAAAAAGAATGATTCCTAATGGATATAAAACATCCATCTAATATTGCTGAAGCAGTCTCTGAGGTACCATCGGCTAATTCTACTTCATACTTAACGCTTAGAGTTTTAACAGGAAGATTTAATAATTTACAAAATATATTGTCTACGAAAGACTTATCTGCACCCGAATCAAATAATACTCTAGCATAAACGTCATTGATAAGGAAAGTACCTGTTGTGACATTGTCATTTTGAACGGCCTTTTTGAGCATTCATTTGAAAGATTCCAGCTTCGGTCTTCTTAGCCTTTCCAGGCTTCTTGGTTTTATTTGGGCAATTAGTTTTGATGTGCCCTATTTCATTACAACCATAGCAGGTTGCGTCCTTTATGTTTTGGCACTCCAAATTTTTGTGCCCTTCTTTATTACAGATTCCACAAGGCTTAGCTTGTGACTCTAAAGTGCATTTCCCTTTAGTCACCTTCTTTGGGCAGCGGGTCTTTATGTGCCCCTTCTCGCCACAACCATAGCATGTGGCGTCCTTCAAGTCCTTGCAATCAAGAGTATTGTGATCCATCTCCTTACAGATGCCACATCCCCTGGTCTGTTCACGGAAACATTTTCCGAAGTGCTGCTTCCCGCAGGTTTTACATTCGGGTTTTGCCTCATTTGGCTTGGACTGGTTTGAACCGGCCCTTCCCTTTTTAACCCTTATTTGGGGTATTATCGCACTTTCGCTTATGATTCTTTAATACTCGGTCCACGGCTTTGTTCACGGCTGTATCCAACATAGCCTGTAACTCGGTGCCCGTTAAGTTCAGTCTTGCATTATTATTCTGATCAACTGGATGATTGTGAGATTTAGATGAGTCAGCCATGGTGAAGCTTTGAAGGCTACAGACCAGGTAGTAATAATTTGTTTAATTATATAGAGAATTGTCGAATTTGATGATTAAATAGCCATGGTGTAAACAAACCATATAGGCCAATAGATAGTATTAAATTTATTTGATTATGTTTTGCCTAGGTTTTTAAATAAACCATCTTTGGCGTTTAAATGGAATATAATCCTTCATATTTATTAGACAGGGGACATAAGTCACGACTGTCAATGTCGTACTGACATTTTATATATAGCACAAGGGCTTGTTCCAAAGGACCTTTGATGGCATAGATGCCTTGTCACTAGGGAAATTTTAAAACATATTCGATGATTCCTTTGGATCGGAAAATTTCATAGTTCATTGTCTTGACAAGAAGTTATGAAATAAAACTATCTTTTTCATGTATACATCTTTGCCCGAAGGTATTCATCCCAATGGATGTTTTGATGTGTTCATCATGTTCAACGTTTATTAGCCATGATTCCTCTTGATCATTTACGCTAAATAAGGGGTTTGGAAAATTCCTAATATAAGGATGACAAGTGTGATTTTATCGCATCACAGTTGTCGGGAGTGTTAACACATTTTCAGATGTTAACAAGGATCTGAATCTCTTTTTAAACAGGTTTTATCATCATAGCTAGGTCTTTAACGACATTCGAGCTAGGTTATGCCCTTTAAGATTCTTTAATATATATACTGGTAGAAAAGGAATGATATTTATTTTATTCAGGATTTTCATTATAATTATCCTAAATTTAATTAAAATATAACTTTGGCACAAAAGGCCAAGTCACAAGGGCAATTTTAAATTATAAACCATGATTTTGTAGAATCAAGGTATTTAGGCTTGAATGTTGTTCATTGCCTTTTCTTGACAGGGAGTTGTAGGCTACGACTGTCTTTTGTCTTATATGACAATGAATATGGCCCGTAAGCATTACATCCCTAATGGATGCTTAATTATCAAAATAAGAAAGGATTTCGGGAGAATCCAGTATAAGGATGATTTATGCGATTTTATCGAATCACATTTGCCAAGAATGTTAACATGTTTACAGATGTTAACAAGGATTTGAATCTTTTGAATAGGTTCTACCATCTTGGCCTTGTCTGAAATGACATATAGGCTAGGTTATGCCTTTAAGATTCTTTTTAATAATTAACGCAGAGCAGTCCTAAATTGAGAAGTTAACAAGGATCTGAACCTAATTGAGGAACTACCATCTTGGCCCTGTCTTAAAATGACACATGGGCTAGGTCTTGTCCTTTTTAGATTTTGCCATTTTATTATAATGGTAGATCTTATAAAAGGAATGTTATTATTATCTTCATATATAATGATATAAATAAAATCTAGATTAAAACATTCCAATGATTCCAAAGGAGGTACAAAATTGCCCTAAACTGGCTTGAAGGAAATAATGTTGTCCACGAAGGGACTGAAAGATAAGTATGCCCTTATAAGGACTTACTAAGGAAACGAACTTTAGCAAAAGGAGTTTCTTCTTCATATTATTTCTGAATGTTTTCTCCTTGGTTGCACGTTTATCCTAGGCGCAGTACAAAGCTCCGCATTCCTAAGCTTCGGATGGAGAAAATTCCATTACAGCTCCTTTGCTTAGTGACAAATAAAAAAAATATATAGAATTGAAAGCAATAATTCTCCGAATAGAGATGAGAGTATTCCTATGTTAAGTCTAGACTCAGAAGGTCAAGGAATGTGCTACGGTGTCATTGAGATTAAACACAAAAGGCTAGTGTTTAATTCACTCAATGTTGGCTCTGATACCAACCTGTCACACCCCGATATTTCCATGTATTACTGGTGGGCCCGGTGGGGAGTATCGTGACGTAGTTGATATCATCATAGTCAAACAACACAATTTTAAATGCACAGCGGAAGCAAAAGATGAATCACATTACAAACCGAATATAAAGTAATATCAAATTATTTTAGACGGACTGTAAGGATCCACAGGCGGATCAAATAAAAAGGAAACATAGTTCATCAGACTTAAAAAGCATCCAAGCTTGCGAGACTCTTATTGATGCTAAGGAGAGGCCAGCCTATTTCGAGTAGTACCTGCACTTAGCCTTTTTTTTTGGGAAAATATGTCAGTTTACACTGGTAAATACAATTAACTGACTCATTTTGAAAAGGTTTAAGAAAATTGATTTAAATGCACAAGGCACAAGACATTTTATAACTTGGGATAATTATTTATATATAAACTTTTAAAAGAATTACATGTTCGTTATACGTTCAGTAGCCCGGATTGACACCGGGTTAAAGATTAATAGACACACCACATGATATAGTCCAGCGGCGGGTTATTGCCGAAACCGGCGGTTATACCTTATTATTTATATATGCACTGTCAGGTGTACGCCTACACCCCGTGCTTAGGTAGTGGCAATTTCGTAAAATGATGCCAAGGATATCCGGGACATGGTCATTAACCCCCCAAAGGCTTTAAGCAAACAAAACGATTTAAACGGGACATTTCAATAAATTAATCTTCATACAATTAAAAATTCAATGCCCGACAAAGCGGTATTTTATATATCGTACCCCAAGCCCGTATAGGCAAAATAAGTTAAAAGTATTTACCTTTGCAAGTAATAATCACAAATAGCAAGTGCACATAGCTTTTACCAGGTCTCCTAGTCTGGAACAAAGGTTTTTAATAACCTATTAGATTCCTAACGGGTCTTTAATTAAGCCTAAACTTAGACCGGTTATTTTTAAAAGAAGATACAGTTCAAACGCATGATTAAGCGAAGACCGGAATAAAATGTGATTTAGACCCGACAAGTTTGGAGACTTGTGTAATATGGGTAAACTAAACACATTCTGGATTTTGAGATAAAATGATAAGGTTTGACCCGTTTCGGTTAATTTATGCAAACTAGTTACATAAACCGCACCGAACGCGAATAACGCGTAATGGGCAACCAAATGATTCATGAACAGGTTTCCTAAGTTAATATGCCTTAAATATGTTGTGACATCAGTAAGATATCTTCTATTATGCCCAAAACGAATTTAAACTCAAACTATGCCCCGTATGGGCATTTTGATCATTTAAAAGGTTATAATAGAGTTTGAATATTAATCTGAGTTACAGGTTTGATATAATTAGTAAAAATACTTAATTTAATAAGTTATAACAGTAGGATATTACCTATATGTGAAATTTATCTTTTATGACTAAACTATGCATCGTAGGGGCATTTTGTTAATTTCACTTAAGCCTAAAAGGTCAAAACTGGAAACTTGAGTTTAAAACTTTTGCTTACTGTTAGAATATAAAAATTTACTAAAAATATCAGTAGGTATCAAGTCTTATATATTTAAAATGGTTTTAATACATACTATGCGTTTAAAATGCGTAAAAAGGCGGTTTTAAGCGATTTCCGGGTTTTATAAAAAAAACTGATATTTTTATTATTCCAAAAGGCTCAAAATATTTTATTTATCATATTAGATCAGTAGAAAAAGGTTTGGTATCAAAATAATTTGTAAAACTCATTTTATAAGCCAAAAGGGCAAAACCGGCAATTCCCAATTCAAGCTTAGAACTCTATGTTATGCTCAGCCTAAAATTAAATAAAAATCTTTAAAAATCCTAAAATATTATTTTTTATCAGTAGGTAAAAATTTTGGTATTAAAAATTGGGTTTAGATAGGCTATATGCTAATTATGCCGTTTAATTAATAAAAAGCTTTCTAATTACGCTAATGAGCATAACTCCTAATCTAGACCTCAATCTGATGTCAAATTTTAGGGACAAGTCTATAAATCAGTAATGAAGGTTTCTACTCTTTTACCTTTTCAAAAGTCACATTTTAAGGTCATATGGGCATAATAGTCAACATTTAAGCACTTAACGGAAACATGCATATGAATCAGATAACTAATGAACCAATTTGTATAATCACAGAGGGTTATACTAACATGAAACCTGGTCCTAATAAGGCTCTAAGGCATTTCTAAAACATGCTACATTGGGTCAGATCTGAAACTCAAAGCAAAAGTCAAATTATGCGACTTTCGGTTCCGAACCGAGCCTAAACTGAAAATTGTCGGGTTGAACATGTTTAGACATGTTCTTACATTAATTACCAAGTTATATTAGTGATAAAACAGGTTGCATGGGTTCTACATTGTTAATTATGCATTAATTTGAAAATAAGCTTTCTGTTGACTTTTTTTTAAGATTAACTTTGACCCGACAATTGACCTAGTTAGAGTGGTAATCAGAGGGTGCCCTTTTAAGGGTTTATTACCCACATAATTACCAACTCATAGGTACTTTCAATTTGAAATTTGACTGGACAAATTATGATTAATTACGAAGTCAAACTCTAATTATGACGGTTTGACTTTAAGCTAATTAACTAAGCTAAATTGAATTAAAGAAAGTTAAGGACACTTACAAAGGTCCTAAGTACGACTAGTGACTCCTAGGAAGGGTGCTTGAGCTCCAAAATTCTCCAGAAGTGAAGTTATGAGAGTTTCAAGTGAGTGTGCACAAGAGTTGCAACTTGGGTGTCCTTATATATGCATTTTGATCACTTAGGATCATGCCAAGGAAGTCTACAAGAGTTATGAGATCAGTACAAGTGCCCCTACTGCATGTAATACCATTGGAGGAGTCCCTGGTATGCAAAACAAGCTTCCAAAGTCGGTTAACAGACCTGAACAGGCAACTGTGCTATTTTTCTGATGCTGGCAGGCTCAGGCGGCCCACGTAAGAGCTCAGCCTAGTCTTACGCGCCCCGTGTCAAGGCTGGCTCCGGTCAACAAGTTTCCCAGAATTGCATTTTAGGTCCCTGGTCCTTCCAAACGTGGTTTTAACTTTGTTTCTTGCAATTTCAACCCTCTAACTTGACTTTTAAGGGCTCCAAGGCATAACTATACATCGTTAAGTCCTCGGTTAACTTTGTGATCACCCGTAAAGCCTTAGATTTCAACGTTGACGCTTTTAACCCCTCGTATACGAATATTATCATAACTTTCTCATACTTTATCTAAACCTTGTGAAATTTTTATCACTTATTCTAGTGAGCATATTTAATCGTTAAAAAGCTTCGGGTTTGCTAAATGGTCACTCAGTGGTATACTTTAAACATGTTGACACATTTAACCCCTGTAGTTCGTAATCTCCCACTTTCTTCCACAATTAGCTTTGTATGATCCATGAATCATTCGTTTAAGGGTATAAACATCATGTAGGGTTATTTAAAGGTACATTTATCCATTGTTGACATTTTGAACCCTCTTATTCACATACTTTCTTTGTTTGTCAACTTTAGTCCTTCATAAGTAATCTTTTACACGTTTAAAGGTCATGACACGTGTCGATACATTATTGGACTACCGTTATACCGCTTGTGTTTACTCTTGCCATCCGGCATTATATTATATTCAACCCGTTTGACGTATTCATGTGAAATTTTATCATTTATGGATGTCAACTTCATTATTTGTTTTGACCCGTTCAACTTTAAAATAGTTGAACATAATTTATCTAAATTTCTATTTACATCATCTTGTCGTCTTTTAGTCATGACTCAAAACCCGAGTCTTTTAACTTTTCATCCGAGTTCTCGTTTCTCGGTCTACGCATGTGTTTAATCCTTACCCATCAACCAGGTGTTTTACCGAAGTCTTTATTATTGCAACCCTTCCGGTATGCATTAAGGCTTCGCTTCACATTTATATTCCGACTTTGTCCTCAAGTTTGACGTTTTTACAAAAACGGCCCGTTAAGAGACATATTTGCATTCTCCGGGCTCGAGTGTAAGTACACCCCCTCCCAATGCATATCTTAATCATTTTAAATTAATCTTTGTCCCTTCACTCGGGCTCATTATCCTAATGTAATAGGCTTCCATCACCCGGCTGTGCGTTTACATTATTATCAATTATTTCGCTCATTTGGCTACTTTTTAATTTGTCCCACTCACCCCGTCCTTACTACATCGGATGTAAGCTTGTCCATCATAAAAAGTTCATGGTACCACGTGCTCATGGTACCACGTGCTCATCACATAGTATCGAGCCAGCTCCTCCCACCCTCCCTTCCCTTCATCGGCTCTTCCAAATTCGCGAGTTTCTTTACTTCAAATCTTCATCTATTGCAATGATTTTTACATCAGCTATGGCATCATTTTCGATCACCTCATCTGATGGTATCTTTCTAATGTCCCCCATTCATGAAATGCTCACTATTAAGCTTTCTTCCAACAATTACTTGTTTTGGTAAGATTAGATAGTCCCTATCATCCTTTCTTATCAAAAGCTACTGGGTCATGTTGATGGCTCTTGTTTTGCTCCACCTATTACCATCATTGTTGATTCCAAACAAGCCTCTAATCTAGCTTATGCAACATGTTTGATTATGATCAACGGTCAGTAATTTTGCTACATTTATCTCACCCAGAAGCGGTTTCTGAGGGTCTTGGTTTGTCTTCTGCCTGAGACTTTTAGATGGCCTTATAGTCCACCTATAGTAATTTTTTGGATGAACGCGTTCACACGCTAATTGATCAACTTTACCAAACCTCCAACGATATTCTTTCTGTCTTACAATTTGGTAGAAAACTCAAAGGGTTTTCTGATCAACTATCAGCTATTGGTCTATGGATTAGGTTAATTGGTTCTTATGTTGCCTTGGACCCTCTTTTTACATGTTTAGGCGCTAGCATACATGTGTTCACATGTGTTTACCTGTTTTTACTAAATGACAAGTTTTATAGACGTTTGTTTATTAAACATTTTCCAGTGGGTCTACTCTTTTCTAAAGGGTTATGTGAAATTGTAGAGATGTGAGATTGGTCTTGACGTATATGGTGTTGATCGTAGGGTAAAATCTTGTACACAAGGAATGACCAGATTTGCGAATGGTGAGGACTACCTCTAAGGGGCAATGTTTTGTCGTAGTTTTGTCAGTTCAATAGAGCTTTAGTTATTGAAATTCTCGATGATGTTTTTATGCCCTGGGTGGGGAAAGGTTAGAAATGTAGATATGTCGAGTCATTACCTTAGGATAACCAAATGCAGGATGGTTATTGGGTGCACTGCGTTAGTAGTGATGCAAGTACAAACAAATAGTTGTGTCCTTGGTGATAAAGGGGTAGGTTGTAGAAATTGGTAAGATGTGCATGGTTAATCCATGATATAGTATGATGATGAGGCCTTAAACATTGTGTGTGTGAGTGTGTCTGTGTTTTTGTGTGATGTAGCATCCTCGAGGTGGTTAATGTGGGCGAATGTTGGGTTAATGTGACATGAGCTTGAGCAATATATGCAATAGTCACGTCAAGCTGATGATGTGCCTAGGGTGGTCGAGCACCCAGTATGAGTAGTCGAGCACTCAGTTTTGTGAATAGTCGTTACGTCAAGGTGGCCATATGTACAGATAGAAAATTGTTGCGTTGAGGTGACAACGTGTTTACATATGTGGTTGATGTCTTTTGATGGTGAAGGCGTTGATAATGTTCTTGTGATGTGGTCGTATTATGAGCTAGGTTCCCACCTTATGTGACTTATTTGCAATCATTTTGACAAACTGGTGGAATTACGTGTAACCTTTGATGTCATTGATCTTGTGTTCTAATCAATGCGATGTATTAGAATACTTAAGAGTTGTAGAGTGTCGATCTTAGCCACATAGGGTTCTACATTGGTTTAGGGGTTGTTATAGGGTTCTAGAAGTGAGTCGTGATCAAGACGTCTGGGATGTTGATAACGGGTCAATCTAGGAGGACTAGTATTTTGCGGGCAGTCGCTGGGTAGGTAGTGTTGGGTTAAAGTGATTACGAGTTTTACTTAAACTGAGTTCTTGGGTTTGTGATGAAAGTGATTTAATATGGGTTTAATCATGTTAAACTTAATTGCTAGAACTCATTCAGCTTAACTAGCATGTATGTTAGATTGCTTGCAGGTTAGTGATTGCGGTGGCTTGGAGATCTTGGCTTGTGCGTAAAAGTTTCTCATGGGTGTGGTGTGACATTCATATACCTTTTATGTGTTTTACTCGATATTGGATGTTTGAATTGTTTTGTTTTAATTCCATACGGTTTTAGTAAGTTTTTCGTTGCATATTTTGAATTCATGAACAAACTTTTGAAATATTCGCATGATGATGCCCAACTGTAAGGTACCGGGTTTGGGGCCTTACATTAACCCATCTAAAGCACCAAATGAAAGAATTGATTTTCCAACTGCGAGACCTCATGGATAAAAAAATAATACGATTGAGTGTCTCATATTGGGGCGCACCAGGCCACCGGTGTTGTTTGTGAAGACAAAGAGGTGGAAGTATGCGCATATGCATTGATTACTGAGAGTTCAACTCTCAGTGAAGAACAAGTACCAGTTACCTAGGATTAACGATATGTCCAACCAATTGCAAGGACCAAGTTGGTTATTGATACTTGGTTTAAAGCCATTAGTTTCTCCTTTGTTATTTTGTGTTTTTATGTGAATTTAAGTTTCTTAGTGCTCTACTTAGATATGGTTTGTGTCTTGTAGGTCTATATGAATTTAGGGTACATTTCGGGAGCTAAACGAGGTTTTGGATTAGAGCTAGGAGGAACCATGTGGAAGAAACGAAGAAAACAACATATTTTGGTCATACCCGCGTCGCCGGTGATGATGGAGCACGTCGGGTGGGTGTTGACAGCCAACCTGGCCGTCAAATAGCATACCGGCGTCGCCGATACAATGACATGGCGTCGTCGATGCCCTTATTTGGTCAATGACGTGCACATTGGTCAAACCTTGTTTTATTTCTGGACTTTTTGTATTGAATGCCTAGTTCCAAACAAAAGAGAGTTATAAATCATCATTCTTCATTCCCCAGTCATTATTCAAGTTTGAAACTCTACCTAATCACCAAGAAAAACTGAAAGAACAAGATTACATGTTGTTTTCTATTCGATTATCATTTAGATCCCTAATCATCGGTGTAGATTTTATAAGATTTTAGGGTTCTTTAAAAATCTCTTTTGTTGTTAATCATTGTGTATTGCATGTGTATGTTTGAGTATTTGTGTTAAATGTATTGATCTTGTTTTGAATTCACAAATTGTGCTTTGACATGAGATTAGGGTTTACATGTTCTTGAGTAACGAAGCGCATTCTTGTCCGTCTTTTGACGTTGATAGTTATTGGCACCTTAGCCTTGAAACACTAAACCCGTTAAAACCAAGTTGCTTTTTTTTATTACAATCTAATTATGTAGAGAACCATAGGTCTTATGATTTCGAACCGGGTATGAACTTTGTTACAAATCATTGTTTTCAATCTAAATTTTAAGTATTTGCAGTCGTTAGTTAAAACCATTTCCGTAATTAATTACAAATTGTTGGATACATTCCGACACTTCTTTCACTCAAACAAACAAAAGAACCATATTAGCAAGCTTCATAAAAGTAATCTTATAATCAACTAAGTTTTAACACGTACCACAGACTCTTCGTGGATTGGACACCCTTATTGCCACTTGCTACATAGTTTGAGGTAATTACGACTCTTTACCTTTATCTTTGTCCAGACCGCGACACTTCAATCAGTTAACTAGAATTGTCCTCAGGTCGGGTTACCATTGGTTGAAGGTTAATAAACAAGACATTCTGAAAAATTCTTTTTGACACATTACGGACGTTACAAATTTTTAGTGATGTTGTTTATTTTGACTAATTCCTATACAACATTCATGAATTTGATGAACCGAGTACGTCGACCGATCAATAATTGTGTTTACTGACAATATTCCAATTTATTCAAAGAACAAGGATGATCATGCTTGTCACATATATGAAATATTGGAAACTTTAGGAAAGGAAAAACAATTATGCACCAAGTTCTCTAAATGAGCCTTCTAGTTATGAGAAGTGCAAATTATGGGTTATGTAATTAACCTATAATGTAATATGGAAAATCCTGCTAAGGTTGAAGCAGTCTTGAATTGGAATCCTCGTAAGACACCGTCGGAATTTGGTTGTCATATTCTCGCATTTGGTAACGATTGAACGAACCTGGAAAGCCAAGACCGATCCTAACGAGTTCACAAGGTCGACGAGCTATGCCTATGATGGAAGTAGTCGGATTAGGTGTTAGCAGATATACGGGGGGATACAAGTCGGATCCTATGAGGCCAGGGGACTTTCTTTATCAACTTGAATATGCAAAGAAGAAAGCAGCTTTCGTACTTTTTTAAAAACCCAAGAAAATTTGAAAAATTCTGCTTTCTAGAGAAAATTTGTTTAGTGAAGTAAACGACAGTTCCACTTCCGAGGAGAGAATTTGTTAAGGTTTAGAGAATTCACCAAAGAAATGGAGGGATAAATATTTTCATATTCTTGGATTTCTTCGGTAAATTTATAAATGCAATCATATGTGATAAAGTTCGTAATTTTCTGGTGATACCTAAGGGTCTGTGTGGAATGTTTTGTACAGACATATATTTGAGAATTTTTAATTAATTCTTCAGCCAACATGAAGAGTTTTGCACGTAAACATACATGTATTTAAAGTCGACAGTAGTTCCAAAACGCTGTTCACTAAAGACCTGGGGAATCTTTATGAGAGCTGATAGTTTGAGGCTGGCGAGTGTGGATTCCGACTCTATCATATGCCGATTAGGTTTTTGGATTGAGAGGATCAAAGTAATGCCATGTTGCGGAGGGAGATTGCTGAAACTTAACGCGGATGAAGTTACAATCGAGGGGGAATTTGTAGGATGCAGTTTTGTGTTTGATATTCTCATTGGGATTTTACAGGGAACTGGCTGTAATTCAACTCGTTGAATTTGCAGATGATGTACTTGGTCAAGATGACATCCTGAGTACTGATGCTGAAGATCTGTAGTGCATTACGTGGTCGACTTTACAAAGGCGTGACAATGAGATCTGGATCTAGTTCAGCTAAGCATGCTGGTTGAGCTTGCAAATGATATACTTGGTCTAACTGTCTTCCTAAGTATTGATGCTGATGATTAAAGTGCATTACTTGGTCGATATTATAAAGATGGTTTACAGAAGATAGTTCACCTGAAAACTTTACCAATGCAGTATGCTTTGAAATGGAACAAAGTTTTTTATGACAAGATCAAGACATGATGCAGAATGTTGAAGATGGAACTTTCATCAAATGCCGGTTAGAGTTTTGGAAGATCAGCGGAAGATCGGTCAGTGACGGTTTGCATGGACATTGATATGCGTATTCTGAAGGGGAAATCTGATATGAGAAGCTTCAGGGATTTGGTTTTGTTGTGAAGACTCAAGTCAAGATTCTGCGTACCTAGATCATCGGACAAGGGGGAATCTGTTTAACACAGAGAAGTTGACATCAACAGATATTTGACGGAAGATCGATTGCAGTTGCATGTTCAACATTCGACAAAACAACGGGCAAGGGGAATTTGTTAGTGCATTTTTGTGTCCACTGCTGTGCGAATATATTAGATTACATTTTAAGCTTTATGTAATAGTTAGTAAACGGTGTTTGAAGTGGTCAAACGGAATGATTTTTTCATTTGATTTTGTGCGTTTGCAAATGAGACAGGTATGGTCAAACAACAAGGGGTGTTGTTTGACTATTGGGGTGTTGTTTGGAATTTCCATCTCCTATATATACTTGTTTTGGTGTCACTTGCAAACTAAGGTTTTAGATTTGGGGGAGAGCCCACCACTTGGTCTCTCCCGGTTTGCATGATGTATCCTCTTTCGGTATTGTTAGGATGACTTATTATGTGTCAGTTTGTAAAGTTAAAGTTATGTTGTCCGAATCAATACAAGAAAATTGTTTATTAATCTATAATCTTCCATGTATGAGCAAATCTCACGGGGTTTCAATCCGATATATGAACTTTTACATGAAAATGAGATGTGTAAATTTCTGATATTTTTCTCATGCACCAATTAACGGAGTGAACGTTTTGGATGATGTTTGAAAAAACTAATATGTATTATTTTATATAAACCTTTAGTTTCTACAAAACAAGTGGAATCAAACTACATTTTATATTAATTCTTACATCATTAGTTATGTTTGCTTTTTTAGTGTGAAAATATTAGAACTTCCTATAGCTAATTGATGATATCGTTTACACCTCGTACCGTGGCATGCGACACCTCCTATGACATAGACATGCATGATTTCAATGTCATCACTTTAAAAACAACAAATATTTTTGTTATATAAAATACTAACTCTTAAATCTATTCTATATATAAAACATACTTTTAACATTAATTAAGAAAGCTTATAATATTCATGAAAAAATAGCTTTTTAAAATATGATTTCATAGTAAGTTTGCGCGTTGCAAACCGATCTTGATCTTTACCTTTTTATGCATCGTTGGAACTGATGCATCATTGTATTCAGAGTATAAAGTCCTAATTAAACATCATTAGTAAAAATAATGTATCAAAACATATATGAAGCGAAAGAAAATAAACATGAAAAGTTAATTTGGCATTCGTTGTATAGTCGGACAAGATGTGAACCGGTGTTTGAAATTTTTGGCCAAGTCATATGTAAACTCATGCTAACGGTGTACAAAACAAAAAGCGAGCATCTCTTTTGTGAAACTTTGTTGTTTAATTGTTTGCGGAAAATTCGTAGATGTTGCAAAAGTTGTTTTTTTTGGACATGGCATTATCGGACGGAGACTTACTATTTTGAAACCAAGTAGAATTCACCGACTTATGCTTTAACATCTAAATTTAATATAGAAAATTATTTTTTGAGTACCTGTTTTCAGACTTGAGTCCAAAATCAAAATGTTTAACGTTCTGAGTCCCTATAACCATTTTTCTTAACCCTTTGTGTCTAATTTTTTAACTCCGTTAGAAATATTCTGTTAACTATTGTCAAATAACCAAATTACCCCTATTATTTTATCAATATTATTATTATAAATATATATTATGTCTCACACACTCATAACACTAATTACTCTCTCTTTCTCTTCCTCATCTCTCTCTCTCTCTTCTCTTATCACTCTCAACCACACTACCACCATCATCGCCGCATCATCACCATCACCACTGCAGGTCCACTACCACACCACAACCATCACCACAACAGGTCCACCACCATCATCACCACTGCAGGTCCATCGCCATCACCACTACAGGTCCACCACCATCACCACATACATCACAACTTCTTTTCAGATTTGTCACATTTGATTCAAACATCGATCAGTTTCGTAATGTCTTTTCAGATCTCGTTCTCACAGCTCCCGGAACAGAAATCATCTGCAGTAGTAAGGCGGCAGGGGTGTGGGCTTAAGCTTCAAATCTTCACGGTGGAGTGGCTGTTGAAGGTGGCGGCGAGGGATGGTGGTGTTGGTGGGTGTTCGGAGGTGGCGACAGTGGGATGGTGGCGGCAGCTCTAATGATGACGACGGTTGGGCCGGAGGTGGTGTGTGGTGGTGGATTATTGTGGTGATGGTGGTGGATTATTGTGGTGATGGTGGTGTATGGTTCTTGGTTGTGTTTATAGAGAGATAATAGTGTATAAAGATAAGAGACAAAGTGTGTGTAGGTGTGTGTTTATATTATATATATGTAATATATATATATATATATATACATATATAGACTAGGAGTTGGCTAGAAAGTCCAAATTTCCTAAAAAGTGTAAAAAGTTATAAAACACTATAATGTCAACCATAAAACACACCAAAAACTCACAAATAACATGATAAAGATTACTAAAACATCATGTATGTGGGTTTTTGTTGGACCGTTGTACGACCTTAAACCGTCAGTAAAAGTAGTTCATCTTTGTGTACGAAGGCGGAATCAACGTAAACAAAGTCATAACAGCTTAAATCCTTTTAATTTTTCTATTATGATTGATTTGAGTGCTTGTACAAGGTTTTCTGATACAAATCCGTCAGCACTTCGTCTTACATACAATGACCACTTCTTATATTCGACACATGAACTACACACCTATATATAAGGAGGATGATTTCGCTTGAAACAGTCTGAAGCGAAATCATGTATTGTTGATTTCGCTTGAACTGATTTCAAGCGAAATCTTCAATCTTAAACCATACAAACCCTAATGTGTGTTCATTCAATCCTATCTAGACACAAGACTTAATGCAGACGAAGTCAACAGACATTCCATGCACTAACAGACTCCCCCTTGGATGTTGACGAAGTCTTCAGCTCCTGAGTCTTCAGTCTTAGTCTTTTCTCCAACTCTCTATCTTCACATTATAAGCATTCTTCACAGGTTTAGAATCACATCCTGACTCCATTCTTCAATCTTCCCTTTGACTGTTGATCCAGACTCCCCCTTTCATTGACTCCCCCTTTCAATATGCTAGAATCTGAGATGTCTAGTTCAAACTTTATCATTTAGCTGCCGTTGGGAATAATGAAGCCCAAACCTGTTTAACCTGCACATCCTCTACCACAATATAAGTTTCACAAATTTATAACCATTAAATTTTAAAAACTTACTGGTAGACAAGATTCATTCATCAAACATACTAGTTACATCAAGTTCAAATAAATGACCTTGATTAACTAACTCCTCAAACTTTCAAAAATATTTGTATATGACATTCAAAGTTTTCAACAAACTCTCCCAACCCTGTTCATCAAGTTTAGCACTTGGAATTTTGAAAATCAGCTCTTCAACATCAGTTGTCGAAAATCTTTTTGAATTTTGATTTTAAAGAAATACAGTAAACAAATATATACAAACAATATTTTTGTTAGTTCGTGTAAGAGGATCATATCAGTTTATGAAACAAATCACTAGCACCATTAAGCTTTAATCATTTTAAGTTCTAAACGATTCACATAGATTGACGATATTGTTGTCCACATAAACTCAAACTAAAAACTTTCAATCTGCTTACCGATACTTTAAGGTATATTAAGATAGCACTAAAATTCTTATGGACCCCACGATCTTAGCATATCCCCTCATCATGTAATACACTGACTCAAGTAATGCTTTTAAACTTTTATCAACTGTGATTTGTGCGAAAACAAAGCAGAATGTTTAAACATTAACAATCAGGTCGATACTTCCGTATACGCAGAGAAAGTCCAATGTTTAAACAAAATAAGAAAATAAAAATAAGTTGAAGTTGTTTAGGCTTTAACCACCAGGTCGATACTCCCGTATACGCAGAGGTGATCCAAAGCTTAAACAAAACACCAAAGAAAATAAAGCAGAACGTTTAGGCAACAACATCCAGGTCGATACTCACGTATACGCAGAGGATGTCCGATGCTTAAACAAAATAAAGAAATAAAACAAGTTTAAATCTTTGCAAAATAAAATGCACAATCACAGTGACTTTTCAGCAAAGTTGTGAAAGTTCACAAACTTAACCAGTTTTATGTCTTTCGACAATCAGCGATTACTGAGTAGGCACACAGTCAAGAAGGACAAAACTAAGTACTATGCTTTCAACCATGTTTCCCACTAGAACTAGGCTTTTTCATTTAAGTTTGTATCGGTATTGCAAATCTACTAGTCTAGCTGAGCCTATCGTCACATCTTTAGTGAGACCGCTTATCACATTTTACACTTCATATCCTTAGCATGCTGTGATAGTTCACTGATTTACTATCATTTCCTCTTTTCTCAACAAAACTCATTTTTGCTTTTTCAATGTTTTTGAAATTTTCAAATTTTCTAATTTTTTTTGAAATTTTTCTCCCCCTAAAATCAAAATATGTTTCAATTTTGATTTTCTGAGAAAATTTGAAAACAAACTATACAAGAAACGTGACAAACTGATATCAAATCGCTTCAATTCGCCATTCACTCAGCATAAACAATCAGAACTCCCCCTGACAACAAACTATTTTCCCATTTAGATTTCAAAACACTTAAGTTTGTTTTAATCAAATGGTTTTTCCGGAAAATTAGTTTTGTTTGTCTTATTACAAACTCGGGGTTTCATCACATTGTTCTTCTTTAACCATTTTGAAAGATTTAACAATTAAGACCCTTTTCAACAACAAACACTAGTAGAAAATCAAGTACAACTTAATGTCCCTGATTTACCACTTGTAAATCGAAATATCACAGTTACCATCCTGTGAATTTCTCAAGAATGATGCCGATACCTGCTTCACACTTACCAACCTGGAAGCTCCGGCAAGTCAGGTTTTTCATTTGAAAAGATCTACCCAAGCCTGACCAGCCTTGGGTTTTACAACTTTTACCTCAACAGATGGCTCTTCTGGTTTTGACGAACCAGAATCATTGCCTGATTGTGGCTTGTCTGACTTTGAGACGTCAGATTCATCGCCTGATGTTGGCTCCTTTGGTTTTGAAGAAACAAATTCATCGCCAATCTTCATTGGTACCCAATGCTTACTAGATCTAGGTTTTCCTTTTTTATTAGGCTGTGAAATGAATAAACTTTCACAGTCTCTTTTATATTCAAAAACCTTGATCAATATTTTGTCAGAAAAATTAACTTTCTTTGATTGGTTATCATTTTGATTAGTTAATTTTTCTTTCTTTAACTTCCTTTTCTCTTTCCTGTTCGTCCTCAGATGTGTATCTGATGAATTTGTTTTGCTTGCCTTTGCAGTTGGGAAAAGCAATTCATCAGAACTTTTTCTCGGATTACCAGTTTTATCCGAGGACAAAATTTTCTCGAGATATTCTCTAGCCTTCTTCCTTTTCTTTCGCAGTCTGTCTTTCTGCCCCTGAGAAAGTTTTACTTTTGCTTCCTGAACTTTAGGTTCTTGAACCTTCTGTTCTTTGGGCTTGACGTTGACTGTCTTCTTTGTCATTCTTTGAGAATCAACCCTCGATCGTGCCTTTGATCTCATTGGGCAGTCTCTAGCAATGTGCCCTATGATGTGGCATTCATAGCATCTTCTTGTTTCGATTTTCTGTCTTTGGCAGTTAACAGCAATGTGTCCTTGATAGCCACAAGTGTAACACACTCTGTTATCATATCTCTCACTATTTTCATACCACACATCGTCTTCATACCACACACTTAGATCAAAGCATTGATTTGCCTTGTGGTAGTCATTTCTCCTCTTGTATCCTTGATTTGGCATTTTAGCACTGTGGTCAAACCTGCACCACGAATTACCAACTATTTTTGAGTTTTCATTTTTAGATTTTTGTAATTTTTCAAAACGATTGGATGACTTATCTGATTGTTTCTGTTCTGCATTCTTCTTTACAGGTTTTTGCGTTGAGCATTCACCTTTCTCAGTAGAATGTAAAACAGTATTTTTAAACATTTCATTTAATTTCAAAGATGTTTTTCTTTTCTCTTCTTTTTCATCATCAGATATTTCATCACAATCTTCAATTTTGACTTTGACTTTGTCAAAATTTGTGACATTTTTACTTATAGAAACAGAATTGATCGGTTTTGGACACTCATATGGTGCCGAAGTCACAAAACCTTTCAATTTCACTTCAAGCTCTTTGATTTTCATCTGAGCTTTTTCAGCTTCTTTTTCAAGCTGAATGATTTTAGCAAGATGAGAATTGATTTCAATTTGTTTTTGAAGATTATCTTTACCAAAAATATCTCTCTCATCTTCTAAAATCTTGATTTGATTTTGAAAATCTTTTTCTTTTTCTTTTAAATCATTAATTTCCAATGTCAAACTGTCCAAATTACTCAACAGTTTGTCATTTTCTGACGTCAATTTCTCACACTTTTCTCTCATTTCAAGAATCTGTTTATTATCAGATTCTTTCTCATCCTTCAAGCTTTTGATTTCCACTGTCAACTTCTCCACATCTTTCAAGAGATTGAAATTTTCTGCTTCGGATTTTTCGCATTTTGAGCAAACAACTTCACTTTTCGAAGTTTCATCCATCTTTGATTCTTCATTCTTCGTCATTCCTTCTTTAATCTTATTGATTAATTCACTAAACTCATCCAAACTCATATTTTCTGAGTTTCTTTCAACTTCATCTAGTAACTCTTTCTTTTTCTTTTTCTCTTCTTCATCTCCCCACCATTTCTTCTGCCAATACTCATCCTCTTCTTTGTACTGCTGAATTATGGCTTCGATATCAAGCGTTTTGTCATCGATTACAACATTTCCATATGGATCAAGATAACACTCTCTTTTTGGATCCCATCTATTTGCTCTCCTTGCTTCCAGAAAGACACGAGAAAGTCTGATAATCTTGTTTTCAGCAATCATCTTCCGATATTGATACTTCTGTTCCTCAGTACGATCATCTTTCCAAGGTTTAGGTTCAGAATTTGCCATCACGTATGTTCCTGAAACAAAAATAATCAGCAAAACACTTAGAAATTTTCAAAATGTTAGAAAACAGCAATTCAAGCGAAATCCTTGAAATATAATCAGCTTCAAGCGAAATCAGCTTGATAAAACTGTTCAAGCGAAATCTGATAATAAGTGTTTTCAAGCGAAAACAACTATTTCGCTTCAACTTCAAGCGAAACTCAACAACAGTTCTGATTCAAGCGAAATTTACTATTTCGCTTCAGGAAGTCTCAAGCGAAATCCAACAGAAACAAGTTCGCTTCAGGAATTATCTGTTTCGCTTCAGGAGTTTCAAGCGAAATCGTCCAAACAGTCTTATTTGAAGCGAAATCAACCTGTAACCTTCGAATTACTTTCAAGCGAAATCTTGTTTTAGGTCAATTTTAACATGTTTTAGTCTGAATTTTAATCTGAATCTTTGTAGGCTTTGTTAAAACTCAGTTTTACACATTATATTCTGAAATCAGACCATTTCGACCATTAGAACTTGTTCAAATCAGAAAAGTAAGAGAAGAAGTGAGTAGAAATAAGAAAATCCGGTAGAATCAAGCTGCTATGGTATGAACTCCTCGTCCTGTGCTCTGATACCACTTGTTGGACCGTTGTACGACCTTAAACCGTCAGTAAAAGTAGTTCATCTTTGTGTACGAAGGCGGAATCAACGTAAACAAAGTCATAACAGCTTAAATCCTTTTAATTTTTCTATTCTGATTGATTTGAGTGCTTGTACAAGGTTTTCTGATACAAATCCGTCAGCACTTCGTCTTACATACAATGACCACTTCTTATATTCGACACATGAACTACACACCTATATATAAGGAGGATGATTTCGCTTGAAACAGTCTGAAGCGAAATCATGTATTGTTGATTTCGCTTGAACTGATTTCAAGCGAAATCTTCAATCTTAAACCATACAAACCCTAATGTGTGTTCATTCAATCCTATCTAGACACAAGACTTAATGCAGACGAAGTCAACAGACATTCCATGCACTAACAGTTTTGTGTTGTGTTTTAGATGTTAAGACTCTGATTATGGAATGAAAAATATTATTGTGTTTTATGTTGTTTAGCATTTTGTGTTTTATATTTATAGTTCTACGAGGGTGTGTTTGAAGTTTTTATGGATTATTAGAGTTTGAATATGGTGTTTTAGTAATATTCATTCTATTATTTGTGAATTTTAGGTGTGTTTTATGCCTGAAATTATTATGTTTTATTACTTTTTACACTTTTTTGGAAACTTGGACTTTCTAGCCGAACCTCACTCTATATATATATATTATGAGTGGGAGTTGGCTAGAAAGCCTAAATTTCCTAGAAAGTCTAGGAAGCAATAGAGAGGTGACATGTGGCTTTTAGTTTTTTTATTCAAAGGGGTATGATAGTAATTTGATTATTAATTTAATTTTGGAATATTATATATCCTAAACTAACTATCCAGATATAGATATTTATGGAAACGTATATGTCTTTGACAATTTCAAATCATTACGATTTCAAAAAGGCAGTTACTTTAAATTACGAAGTTCAAATCATTAACAATTTTTTCACGTTGTGTTTTATCAGTTACTAGGTTCATCACAATGTGTTTTAGCAGTTACTGTTTCATCACAATATGTTTTATCAGTTACTGGTTAATATGATTTTTGGCATTCTTGATGTTGTGTTTTATCACTTACCGGTTTCATCACAATGTGTTATACCAATGATTCATGAATGGCATGTTCTTTTGTATTTTATCTATTGTTTCATTACAATGTGTTTTATCAGTTACAGTTACTGGTTGATGTGATTTTGGCATTCTTGATGTTGTGTTTTATCAGTTACTGGTTTTATCACAATGTGTTTTATCAGTTACTGGTTCCGGTTACTGTTTCATCACAATGTGTTTTATCAATTACTAGTTGATATGATTTTGGCATTTTTGATGTTGTGTTTTATCAGTTACCGGTTCACGTTGTGTTTTATCAGTTGGCATTCTTGATGTTGTTTTTATCAGTCAGTCACTAGTTCGTCGCATTGTGTTTTATCACTAAAATACACTACTATGAACACATCTAGATCTGATTTATCGTTATTTTTTGTATGATTTGGTGTTTTCAAATGTGAGGGAATAGAGAGAGAGAAAAAAATTGCGATATTTTTGGAGGTGATTTTATGATTGATAGTTATTTCCTTATTTAAAACAACTTAAATAACACATTTAGCCTCAATTAATTAAATTAGTCTATTTTAAAGACACGTATATTACCAAAATGCCACCAAAATGATCTCATCCATTAAACACACTCATCTGATGGCCCATATCGCTTCCTACACTTTCTAGGAAAAACACACTTTCCGCAGGATCCTCACTCTATATATTATAAATTAAAACTTTATGAATTAAAGACTTGTTCCTTATACTCATGTGCATATATGACTTGTACTTTGTGTGTAAATGATTAAATTACCCTTGTAGTTAATAGATTTTGTGGATGGTGTTAAAAAATTGGACTCAAATAATTAAAAAAAAAGTGGCTGTAGGGACGTAGGGTGTTAAACATTTTGATTTTGTACTCAAGTGGTTAATACTCCTAAAACACAGGGACTCAAAAAGTAATTTTCTCTTTATTATATATTTGATTAGTTGAAATTAAATTACAAGATAAATTAACCATTTTAGGTTAAAAAATTCTATAACATCTATTATTTATCATAGACTAAACATGTTACTAGAGTAAATTAAGATGGTAATCGGTGTTGCCTTCTACCAAATTGGAATGTCTTAAGCTAGCAAACGAACTGAGCAACCATGTTATCTTGTAGTTTATGTTTGTTCGTTAAAAATGTTTGTGTTTGTGTCTGTCCGTTAAGAGAAAGAATATATTCGTGTTTGTTCGTTAAAAGAAATGAATGTATTTTTGTCCGTTCGTTAATATTATAAAAACACAAAGAAAGAAAAATGAAATACAAATTAAAAGTCAACAATAATAACTAAAATGAAAGGCTAAAACACAAATTAACTACAAATTAAAAGTTAACAATAACTAGTTGATTTTTCGCCCGCGCGTTGCGGCGGGGACCCAATGAATGCAAAACGCATGTTAGTGACGGTAAGCAGATACCGAATATCAAAACACAGATAAAAATGTCGTTAAAAGGATAGTCACTCCGTACTTAAAAAAGCGATTTTAGATAACCTAATATATAATAATAGGACCCACATATCCTACACGTTGGAAATTCGGTTGTTTTCAGTTCAGTTATTACGGTGCTAACACATTAAAATATGGATGAGCTCGATACCGGTAACGGTACCGAAATTACCGATCCGGAAAATCATCAAAATTAGGTACCGGCACCGAAAATGTTCGGTACAATACAGTATGGTATTTGAAGGTAAAAATCAATAAATACAGGCATGGTGCTAAACCGGTGTCGAAGCGAAATTAACGATTCTGAAAACCCCAAAAGGTGGGTACCAAATTGGTACCGAAAATGATTTGGTATAGTAAATTTGGTACCGATACGATACCGGTTTGTTTACAGGATTTGATACGATTTGCTCATCAATAATCTATATATCCAAGTTAATTTTACAAGCTACAATTCATTCATTACAGAAAAAACAAAAAATAAAGCAAAATAAGTTGTTGTGTATATAAAACATCATTCAAACGAAATACAATTTACTTAGTGTGTGTTTGAAAAGTAATATAAACGGTGCAATTACTTGCATTGCTACGTTGCTACGGGATTTGATGAGCTCGGTACGAACCGGTACAGAAAATACCGTTACCGAAATCCCCAAAAGTGGGTACCGGTACCGAATATACCTGGTACGGTACGGATCGGTACCGGTACTGGTACGGACACCGGCATTTAAGGGTAAAAACAAATGAATACCGGTGTCGAGCCGGTATAAAAAATACACCCGGTTTGGTTAATTCGATACCGATACAGATACCCGATACAGATACCCGATACCAGCTCATTCCTTAGTGATGTTAGTATCCATTAAATTTAATTTTGATTACTATATTAATAATTCAATTTACTGTTCATTCAGGACAATTTTTAATATATAGGAAAATATCTAAAATTAAAGGGGAAATATGTTATTTAACAAAATATCTTCAAGATACGATAAATCTTGAATTGAAATATATGCCACAAGATCATGAGAAGTCGGAAATGCGTATGTGGATCCATAATCTCATCAAGGGCATCATTGTCCAAAACGAGTTGAACTAAAGGATCCTTTATGTGGACTGGTGAGAATGTATGTCCGTCGTCCTTAAGAATCATGTTGTGCAATATCATGCACGTATACGTCATGCTCCTAATCTTCTCTACATTCATGGCCCGTATGGGTCGACTAAGTATGCCTCATTTTCCCTTTAGAACACAAAAAGCACGCTCCTCATCTTTTCTTGCCCCTTCTTGCAATTTCTTGAACTTCTTTTCAACCGGATCGGTTGGATGTGGAAACGTTTCCATAAACGTTGACCAGGTAGGGTAGATCCCCTTGGTTAGATAGTACCCACGTTTGTATAAGTTCCCATTGACATTAAATGGATATATAGACGCGGTTCTATTCCACTCATTGAGAAATATTGGAGATGTCTTGAGAACATTGATGTCGTTTAGTGAACCGGGTGGACCAAAATATGCATGCCAAAACCACAGATCCCGTGACCAGATGGTTCACGACTAAATATCATCATCATATTTTTTTAAGAACAAGTGTTTCGACATATTAAAGCGGTAACGAAAAATATTATCATTATATTTTGGTTCCTTCACAAAATAATCATTCATAAGAACTTCATTACCTTTTTCCCAATCACGGTTCACGACTCTTTTAGTAGATGATGATGATGTTGTGTCTTTCTCTTGATGTTGTGTCTTTCTCTTCAACTTGATCGATGAGATCTCTAAAAAATTAAATGCTACCGTCGTTTGAAAAAATATCTTTATCAGAATCGATGGGTGGATGAAAAATACCGAGATCATCATTTGAGAAATTAAATAAACATGGGTATTTGAGAATACGGTAGAAGGTTTGATGGTCTATGAAGGGTGTAAAGAAAGATAAAAATGGTGAGGTAGATAATTATAATGGTTTAAAATAAATAAATTAAATATTTTAATAGAAGTAACTGTCACACGACTCTTAAAAGGTCACAAACCCCCATTTCACCTTGGAAAAGAGTAGCCGAGCTTCCATAGCCGCACGCCTACCCGAGGGGGTGGCGGCAGTGTTTCGCATGCGGCTTCGAAGCCGAGCACCCATAGCCGAGGGTACCCATTCCCTTCTTATAGCCGAAAATATTCAAGTAATTTTTTTTTCTATTCCCAGTTCGATTTATATCATGGCTTATTTTTGCTCTTTGCGAATGTTTATATATGTATTGTAGATGTGCTAACTTCAACCATTTTTTATAGACATATCTATTTGAGTTATGTTTGATCTCTAGGGGTTCAAATAGTTAAAAATTCTTATTTTTTTCAACTATTTATGAATATTTCATTTATGTAATTATTATTTTTAAAATACGTTGTATATTTTTCCTACTTATCAATACCTATTTAATAATTTATTAGTGTAATACACGAGTTTTTAACTTAGTATCTAACATTTAAAAAGTAAACAATAATATTCAAATAATTTAAAAACTAAATACCTTCACATGGTTCAAAAATTAAGGTTTAAGCGAGCTGCAAATTAGGAAAAACATAAATGTAGGGTGTACAATATGGGCCATACTTGAAAAACTTGAAATTAGATTTGAGTTTGAATTCCAATCTCGAATTTGCTTTTCGAATTCAATTCAAATTTGCTAACTATTCGAATTCAGACTTGTAATTTTAGATAAATTTGAGGAATCATTATTTTTAGTTAAATCATAAGGATATAGATAGATAATGGGATTTGAATGCTCTAAGAGGGTTTGTTTTTGTTAAAACATTTGTTTGTTAATGTTTCCGCACCACTCTTAACCTCTCGCAAGTGGTTTTTTTTTTTGAAAAGTAAACTTCATTAACAACCAGCCGACCTAAACCGGGCCAACCAAGAGAACACAACAAGAAAATTACATATTTACAAAGGAAGCCCACTCTTCCCAAATAATCCCTTTGTGCTTAGATCTACTCGAAAACCATAAGAACCCTAACGCCTTTATTTCACTAATAATCCTATCAATCGTTACCGGACTATTTGAAAATAACAACTTGTTCCTGGCTCGCCATAAACTCCAACATGTAATGATAATTATACCATGCACCGCCTCCTTCTTCATATCCGAAGCCCGGAGATCCTTATGAAAGACAAGAAGATCCTTTATCGAAAACGCATATATGAAAGGATTCCTACACCACTTGCTAACCCCATTCCAAACAATCGATGAGATATAGCACGCCGTAAACAAGTGCTCGGCAGACTCGTCAGCGAAGGAACACATCGGGCAGCTCGGGTCATCGTGAAGAATATTCCTCTTCCTTAAAGCAACCTTAGTCGGGATTTTTTCCATTTCCGCTCTCCACATGTGGATGTTGCATTTGTCGGGGACCCAATCACACCTGTCCATAACAAAGCTTTGACTCGCAATCCTATCCGAATAGCACAGACTCTTAACAGATTTAACAGAGAAGATACCTTCACTATGAGGAGACCACCGCCAATTATCAGGTCTGTCGACAATCTGAACCGATTCAAGAAGGCTGCAAAGCTGCTGAAATTCCGAAATCAAAACCGAATCCAACAAGTCCGATTTCCAGTTCCAAGATAACTCCGATCCCGAGCCGATTCTTTTAACCCTGTCACAGAACATTTCTTCTCAGCCTCCAACCGGAATAATTCGGGGTGTTTCAACTTGAGCGGTTTAGGGTTTAGGGTTCAGCTGTGATCCAAGGATCGATCCAAAATAATATTTTTTCCCCATTGCCAACAACTCCCTGTATATAATTCCTGAGATGGAGGCCTCCAACTTTACTATATAACAGAACTTTAACAATGTTATTCCATACTCCTTTCAGAGTTTTTTTGAACGGAAAGCCTTCCCATTAGGTCTGTAAACGAACAGAATGTTCATGAACTGTTCGTCATGAACTTGTTCGGCGGGAAGTTCGTTTATTTAATAAACGAACGAACACGAACAAAAAATAGTGTTCATTTAATTAAATAAACGAACACGAACGCTCCTTGTGTTCGTTCATTTATGTTCGTGAACGTTCGTTTATGTTCGTTCATTTATGTTCGATAACGTTCGTTTATGTTCGTTTATTTACGTCCGTTTATGTTCCTTTAAATTTTAGTAAATACATAAATAGTTATGTTTATATAAATATTAGATTTTCTAACTACTTATATAAATATATAACTAATTAGTAATTGGGTTTTCTAGTAATAAAAAATGAAATTTTAAAATCTTTCTTAGATCGTAACTGATCACTTACTTAATATTTATATAAAAAAACTACTTAATTTTAGTATCTATGAACCTTAATTTAGATATGTTTTCGGATATAAAAAACTACTATATTAGACTTGTTGGTTTGTGTTCACTAATGTTAAATTGTGTTTGTTTATATTTGTTAAATTAAGTTCATTTGTGTTCGTTTATGTTTGTTCAATCATGTTAATTTATGTTTGTTTATGTTTATTCAAATATGTTCAGTTAATTTTTTTTGTTTATATTCATTTGTGTTCGTTTATGTTCGTGAACTGTTCGTTTAGGCTTTTTCTTAATCAAAACATTTTTCTTTTCCAATTTTATATAAACGAACACGAACATTCCCGATTTCTTAATGAACAAACACGAACAAAAAAAATGTGTTCGTTTATATGTTCGTGTTCAAGTTCTTGTTCGGTTAAAGTTAAATGAACTAACACGAACATGTCTATGTTCGTGTTCGTTCGGTTCGTTTACAGGCCTACTTCCCATCCTACCCGACTAGAGTGGAAAGCAGTAATAATTTTCCTCCAAATTTTCCTCCAAAAGCAATTAACCTCAGTTTTATAACGCCAGCCCCACTTGGTTAAAAGCGAAATATTAACTTCCGAAAGCTTGTTTAAACCCAACCCCCATCCTTTTTATGGTTCGACACCCGGTCCCAATCTACCCAATGCATCTTCCTTTCCTCAAAAGAACTGCCCCATAGGAATTTTTTGATTATTGGTTAATCAACTCTTACTAAAAATTAAGTCAACAGGTATGTTACGTTATCTAATTGCATCTCTTTACCATTCTTAAATATTTATGGAATTCTATAATTTTAAGTTGTCATGTTTAGTCTCACCCACACCAAATCTTTCTCGGAATTGGTTGATCACTACTCCCGATTTCTATTTTAAGACTGTGGAGACCGACCCAAGGTTGTCTTAGGAATTGCGTAACACCAACTTGCCTTGTAACATGTCTATCCAAGAGTTTGGTTGATGCTCTCTCCACAAGGATATCAATACAACTTGCAAGTGTTTAAAAACGATGTAACTGTTGGGGAAATTCGAAATTGCTTGGATAAATCTGAAGTCGTGTAATCACTTTCAGATCAAACAATTGGAGTGGCTACCAATCTTTGTTCGGATAAAATCAGATTGATTCTAGATTTCTGTATGAGAATTTGGTTGGGAGAATTTTCAGGGATTTTTGACGAACTGCAAATTCGTCTAGGGTTTGCCAAAACCGTTTGAGAGCGTATTTGCAGTTTCCACAACTGCTTGCAGTTTCCATTTATGAACAAAAACCACCTTTAGTCCCTCATGTTTCAAAAGTGCATATTTAGCCCGAAATTTAATTTCTGATGCATTTTCGATAAAGGCTCTGCCCCTTGGACCCCGCCAGGGGCTGCCGCCCCTTGGACCCCGCTTCTCTCGGGGGCGCTGCCCCCTTGGATCCCCCGTTAGTCCCGATGACATTCAAATAAGCGTGCACTCTTATTTGTATGTCACACGCAATCTCAAATTACACTAAAATATCCAACAGTAACCGGTCACTATCTTTATCCTTCAAATCCTCCTTACCAAAGGCGGGCGGTCATTCAAGAAAGACAAACCAATCAAGGATGTCCTAATTTTTCTTGCGCCAAGGTCCTTGGTGCGAACTGTTGAATTGCTGAGCGAACCAAAGCATCACAAAAGTAGCAAAAAAACGTGTCATTGGTGGCTAAATCACATTGTTGTGGGCTTAAAAATAATTATCTGCGCGTAAAGGAAATAATAATGGCCCACCCAAAATTGTTGTGGGCTTGAAAAATAACAATTTTCATGTCTGATAATGTTGTGGTCGGAGGCATGGGGCCATGGTCCACTAAGTTGAATAGGCAATCAGTCTAAGTCTAACGCTAAAGGTGTGGTATAAAGCCCTTAGGGGCGTTATCACGCCACATAAGCGTCACCTCAACACAATGTCACATAAGGGGCTTTAAAGCCCCTTCCTTTAACTTGCATGCAATGGTTTAAAGCCCCTTCAATGCCATAGCGCCCCCTTATCTTGACCAAATGCCTCGATCAAGCCAAAAAAAGGCCTGTTGGCACGATGGCGGAAGGGCTATAGAGCCCCCCCCCCCCTCTTAGCGGCGGTGGAATGGCGGTTGATGCCCCGGGGCACTAAAAAAGCTGAGGTGGCGGGGTGGCGCCCTGCACACCGTGTGGGCTAAGGAGCAAAAAGTAGTCAAAAGATGCGGCTAAGGGAGCACATCAAGTCAGTAGTCTGCCAAGCATGGAGAAATAGTCTAAAAACCAATTGTACCTCATGGGCCTGTCGAGTCGGAAAAACAACAAATAAAGTTCCTAATCCTTGTCATTACTCACAAGGATACTTTTTTAATTGTGGTAGACATGATAATGGGTTTCATAGTAGCCATGGTGACAAAATGTGTAATGATGAGCTATCAATTTCTACCAGGATTTTTTTTTTCAAAACAGGGAATTTGTGTAGGGTTGGTCCAACCTTTTTGAAGGCCTAAAACGAAATGGAATTTTAAAGCATTTTTTACTTCTTTGATTGTTATAAAAGATACTTGTTTATTCATGTTTGGAACCAAACAAAAGTTTAACACAATTATAATAGAGAGTGGTTTGTTTGTACAAGGAACCAAAAAATCTAAAACGATAAGTTTGCTCTAATATTAAATTATTAATAGGTAGCACATTGAATTTTTTTTAAGCGGAGGCCTTAGGCCCAAGCCTGTGCTACTTGTACTACACGTCCGGCCCTAAATATGTGGATGGTGGGAATGCTCGATTACTCAACAGGATTGAGCAAACCAGATTCTTGTTTGAGCGGAATGTGAACCGTGATTTCTATTCTTGACCTCCCGCCCAGTAGCTAGATCAGAGAAGGTATTAGGCAGACTGATGCCAGATTGGCATCATAACAATATGTACCAGGGACAATTGCTAATTCGCTTCAATAACACTTTACAAATACCTATAATGATGAAAAAAAAAACATTTTGGTTTGTAGAGGATGATCTGTTTACATGTATGATTCTAGGGTTGAATTTGTGGTCGAGTTATATGTAAACTCATGCTAACTGTTTAAAAAACAGAAAGCAAGCAACTCTTTTGTGAAACTTTGTTGTTTGTTTGCAGAAAATCAGAGGATGTTGCAAATGCTGTTTTGTGGACATGGCATTATTGGACATGGCAAATGATGTTGCAAATGCTGTTTTAGGGTGTTAGGAGTGGAGTCGGCAAAGGGTGCGGCAACCACCTTTGCCGCGCGGCAAACACCGCCGCCAACCCTTTGCCGACGCGGTGAAGGGAGGAAGGCGGGGAGGGCTCGCCGATGCGGTAAGGGAGGAAGGAGAGAGAGGGGGTGTGTGTGGTGGGGTCCATGCCATCACTCAACCAATCACAGCTTTTTTTTTTTTTTTTAAAGTTTACCACTTCACCAAATGTGTCACACCCCCAAAATCCACGAGCGGAGTATCACCGCATGGAGGCGTGACTGACCAAGATCAAGCCACCAATCATATTGAACAATGTAATTAAATAATTAAAACCAACCACAATATAATTTGTGTCCAAAAGAAATCAAACAAGTTCAAGTAACCAGCAGAAGCATAGTAAAGTTTAAATAACCAACACATCGTTTAAAGTTCGAATGTTTAACATGGGACATAACAGTCCATATCCCACAATGACCTCTCCTCCACGTGCAAGCTCCATAAGCACCTTACGACCTGCAAGGCATGTAACAACGAGTCAACAACAAAGTTGAGCGAGTTCACAGTTGGTTGTCAAGTTTTAATGTTGTTCCAAAGAAACCATAAGTTGTTTCGAAAACCAAGAGTTATCCAATTCCTTGTTTCCCAAACCATAATCAGTGGGGGCTTCCCCATGTTAACCACTAGACCGTTACCATATCGACAACTGACTGGAGTCATGTATGTGCCCTACGTCAATGTCTATCATCATTGACTAAGTGCCCAGATCCATTAGTTCACTCCCGTCCTCTGCGGCACGGTGTGAGGCTTGTCAAACCTAAATAGTGCTATCTAAGTAATGACCCGCTCGCCATTGGCCCGGCGATTAAGTCGATATAAAAATGAGAGACTTCATGATAGAGTTTTGTCTAGCATGTTAAAGGTTGTCATCCTTCCTATGGAGGATGTAGGTACGTATTCTACCCAAGGAGAATACGCAGGTTCAATGTTGTTATCCTTCCCATGGAGGATGTAGGTACATATTCTACCCAAGGAGAATATGTAGGTTCCGTTTTCACTTCTTAACCCATTCCCAAACCACTGGGAATCCCATGCCTTATAGAAAGTATGAACTCACCTCGGTTTGCTCAGTATGATTAACTATCCATTCACAATTAATTCAGTCAAAGCCTATAGTGTTCATACATACGAAATCAGTTTGCATTCACAAGGTTCACGTACATATCACAGTGGGTACTAAATCAATGTTCACCAAATAGCACATAGTACTTATTCAAGCTCATGCAAACCATGTTTCACATATATAACAACTCACAATAGCTACTCGTACCATCCCTATCAGTTAACTTAGTCTTCACTAACCTAGTTATCTATTAACAGAATTAACTTAGTTCACTGTGCTTGTTTACCCTCCTGACGAAACCCCCTGTTTCGTCATGAACCCTAAATGATGAAACTCCCCTGTTTCGTCATGATTCCCTCTGACGAAACTACTCAATTTCGTCGTGCTTCACTTTGACGAAACTCCCAAGATTCGCCAAAATTCAGGTCGACGAAACCTGAGTGTTTCGTCGACAAGCATAAGTTACGTCGCATTAACAGTTGATCACACAGAAACCCTAATTTCAATTTAGCAGTTGATCATCAATCATCATACCTAGCCACGACTGATATGTTACCAGATCATATACATAACTGTAACATCTATTCATTTAACATTCATAAACCAGTGACAACATGATATACAACATCAAACAGAACATGAGTAGTGAACATAAGCGGGTACACCCACAGGGATCAGATCTAATCCAATAGGTTATCAACAGAACATCAACCCTAACTATTAACAGGTTCATTATTTAATCATCTCACAACAGATTATCAGATTATCATCATCATGCTAAAATACATTGATAAACATATTGCAGTCAACCATCAAATAACAAATCTCGATATATATAATCATCGTGATAATCATCATTAATCAGCCAGTGAAATCAAATCATGATAACAAGCATGTACACAAACAACCTAACAATTTGATCAAGTCGGGTTATCACAAAACTAACCGGATGTGCGATGGGTTAAGCAAGAACTTCTAGAGGGAGAGAGGATGGTTGCCGTCGGTTTCAAAGAGTGGGAGGGTTAGGGTTTGTGTAATCTTCGTAACTGACAATCAAGAAGTTTTAATATAAGGAGGAGTTGGGCCGAAACCTCCCTGGGCCGAGGCCTGCTATGGCGAAACTCTTAAGTTTCGTCATAGAGCATATGGCGAAACTCCTAAGGTTTCGCCAAGTAAGGGAATGGCGAAACTCCCGAGGTTTCGCCGAGCAGGCTTGTGGCGAAACCCCCTAATTTTCGTCATATGTATAAATAAATAATAACACACCACATATATCACAAAGTCCACTGTTTAATATTTAGCCAAGTAACGCAATACAACAAATTAGAAATCAAATAACAAAGTGCACATAATACAACGCAACGAAATATGAAGACGCAGTTGTGAGAAAAGACCTTGAAAACTCAAGTTGTCACATCATCCCTAACTTGAAAAAAATTCGTCCCGAAATTTAGCACGTAGTTACTGAGGAAGCTAGTTAGGTTGCGTGGTTTTCCTGGGGTGTCACATCATCCCCCCGTCGGTTTGGAATTTCGTCCCGAAATTCCGCAGTAGCTTCAGCCTCAGTAGTGGTTGCACTTTTCTGGAACAACTGGGGATATTTGTGTTTCATTTGGTCTTCTCATTCCCAGGTAAACTCTGGGCCACGATAGGAGTTCCAACGAACTCGAACAAGAGGTATCCTGGTGCGTTTGAGAATCTTGACCTCCCGGTCCAAGATTTCCACTGGTTCTTCGACAAATCACAACTGGTCGTCGATAGTGAGCTCCTTGAAAGGAACTATGAGGGTCTCATCTGACAGGCACTTCTTCAGATTCGACACATGGAATACTTTGTGAACTCCATTGAATTCTTCAGGTAGATTTAATCTGTTGGCCACCTTGCCAATTTGCTCATTGATTTTGAAAGGTCCGACATAAAGCGGATTAAGGTTGCCCCTTTTTCCAAAACGAACCACACCCTTCCAGGGTGAGACTTTAAGTAGAACCCGGTCCCCGACCTGAAATTCTAGAGGTTTCCTACGCTTATCAGCGTAGCTTTTCTGACGGTCACGAGCTGCCGCCATTCGTTGTCGTATCTGAGCAATCTTCTCTGTTGTGTCTACTACGAGTTCTGGACCATTGATTTGACTGTCACCAATCTCTGCCCAACAAAGAGGTGATCGGCATTTATGTCCGTACATTGCCTCAAATGGAGCAGCCTGGATACTGGTGTGGTAACTGTTGTTATACGAAAACTCCACTAAAGGGAGGTGCCTTTCCCAGCCGTTGCCGAAGTCAATTACACATGCCCCAATCATGTCTTCAAGGGTTTGGATGGTGCGTGCAGAATCCCATCCTTCTGTGGATGATATGCTGTGCTCATGTCTAACCGTGAGCCAAAGGACTTGTGCATCGCTTGCCACAATTCAGAGGTAAAACGTGGGTCACGATCAGATATAATGGAGGTTGGCACCTCGTGCCTCGAGACCACTTCCTTCAAGTAGATGTCTGCTAGAGTTGAAAACTTATCCGTTTCTTTGATAGCTAGGAAGTGTGTAAACTTGGTCAGTCGATCCACGATCACCCAAATGGTATCGTTTCCTCGTTGAGATCTAGGTAAGCCAGTAACAAAATCCATGGAAATTTGCTCCCATTTCCATTTCGGGATCTCTGGTTGCTGAAGTAGGCCTGATGGTTTCTGGTATTCAATCTTGACTCTCACACAAGTCAAGCATTTACAAACGTAAGTCGAGGCCACCAGTACGTAGTCTTGAGATCGTGGTACATCTTTTCAGAACCAGGATGTACTGAGTAACGAGACTTGTGTGCTTCATCCATCACAAGTTCACGTAGATTGCCATAAAGCGGAACCCAAATGCGCCCTGTCACGTAGTAGGCGCCGTCTTCCTTTTGTTCTAACCGTTTCTTCGATCCTCGCAGGGATTTAGCCCTGATGTTTTCTGCTTTCAATGCTTCAACCTGAGCATCTCGTATCTATGTAGGAAGACTAGAGTAGATGGTAAGCTGTAACGCACGTACACGCTTAGGTTTAGTCTCCTTACGGCTGAGGGCATCGGCCACAACATTGGCTTTGCCCGGATGGTACTTGATCGTGCATTCGTAGTCATTGAGAAGTTTGACCCATCGACGCTGTCGCATATTCAACTCCTTCTGATCGAAGATATGCTGGAGACTCCTGTGATCGGTGTAAATGGTGCACTAGGTACCGTATAGGTAATGTCTCCATATCTTAAGAGCAAATACCACTGCTCCCAACTCCAAGTCGTGAGTAGTGTAGTTCCTTTCTTGAACTTTGAGTTGACGTGAAGCGTAGGCGATGACCTTCTCGCGTTGCATTAACACACAACCGAGTCCTTGTATTAACGCATCGCAATAAACCACAAAATCGTCGGTGCCTTCCGGTAACGAGAGGATAGGTGCGCTACAAAGTTTCTCCTTCAGTTGCTGAAACGCGGATTCCTGTGAATCACCCCAACGGTAGGTGACACCCTTCAGAGTTAGTGTAGTGAGAGGTTGCGCAATCTTAGAGAAATACTTGATAAACCTTCTGCAGTAGCCCGCCAAACCCAAGAATTGGCGGATTTCGGTTGGTGTACGGGGTGTAGGCCAGTTCTTGATCGAGTCAACCATGGATGGATCAACATGAATCCCATCCTCGTTTACCACGTGGCCTAGGAAATGGACTTCACGAAGACAAAAGTCGCATTTCAAAAACTTGGTGTAAAGTTGCTCTGCTCGAAGAAGTTCCAAAATGAGTCGCAGATGATGCTCGTGTTCCTCCTGACTCTTAGAATAGATCAGGATGTCTTCGATGAAAACAATAACGAACTTATCCGGGTAAGGTTTGCACACTCGGTTCATTAGATCCATGAAGACCGCAGGTGCGTTTGTCAATCCGAAAGGCATGACCAGAAACTCGTAGTGCCCGTAACAAGTTCTGAATGCTGTCTTGGAGACGTCCTCGTCTCGGACTCTCAGTTGATGATAACCTGATCTCAGATTAATCTTCGAGTAAAAGCTCGACCCTTGCAACTGGTCGAACAAGTCATCTATGCGCGGGAGAGGATAACGGTTCTTCACGGTCACCTTGTTGAGTTCACGATAGTCGATACACATTCGGAAGGTACCGTCTTTCTTCTTCACAAATAAGACTGGAGCTCCCCAGGGTGAAGAGCTAGGACGAATGAAACCCTTGTCCAAAAGCTCTTGTAGTTGTGCAGACAGCTCTTCTCGTTCTGATAGAGCTAAACGATAAGGTGCACGAGCTATTGGTGCTGCTCCAGGAGCTAGCTCGATTTGAAACTCAACTTGACGATGAAGCGGAAGACCAGGTAATTCCTCAGGAAATACCTCAGGGAAGTCACGTACACTCGGAATATCTTCTATATTCTCCTCTTTCATTGAGGTGTCAGTAACGAGGGCTAGAATAGCTGTGTGGCCCTTTCGTAAACACTTCTGGGCCTTAAGGAAAGAGATGATGCCCACGAAAGCACCACTCTTATCACCATGAATCACTAGAGGTTCTTCACCAGAATGAGGAATGCGGACGATTTTCTCCTTGCAAAGGATCTCTGCTCTATGTTGAGATAACCAATCCATCCCAATGACGATGTCGAAACTACCAAGAACGATGGGGATAAGATCGATAGAGAAAGTCTGACCAGCTAAGACGAGATTGCAACCCTTAACTATGTGTGTGGCTTCAAGACTTTTACCATTTGCTAGCTCTACAATGTGTTTGGTGTTCAAAAGTGTTGGAGTACGCTTAAGCATTTGACTAACTTTTAAGGACACGTAACTAGTATCGGCACCCGAATCAAATAAAACAGTAACAAAGAAGTCATCCAGTAGAAGCTTACCCGTCACAACATTGGGATCGTTCCTAGCATCCCCCTGACCAAGCACGAACATACGGCCCCTGACACCATTGCCATCATTGTTACCCCCGTTGTTCCCATTTCCCTGATTGTTGTTGTTGTTCTGATTCTGGTTCAGCTGTGGACAGTTCCTCTTGAAGTGACCTTCAGCACCACACTAAAAACACCCCTTATTACCTTGCTGTTGCTGCTGCTGGTTCTGTGGAGCTTGTGGCTGTTGTTGACGATTCTGATTCGCAGGATACGGGCTCCTACAATCCTTGGCTGCGTGACCAGGCTTGTAGCATCTTTGACAGCGAACCTTGCTACACGGTCCACTGTGGTGCAAATTACAACAGTTGCACTTAGGTTGATTCCCTCTGTATCCACCCTGCCCCTGACTACCCGAAGATTGTTGACTAGGGCTCTTGTAGTCATCAGTCCTTCGCTGCTGAGACTGAGCTGAAGTTGAACCCTTGCTTGAGGCTCCATCCTATTTGCGCTTGTTGTCGCTGGGGGCATTAGAAGTAGTAGCACTAATACGCTTTGGCAGCTTGTTCTGCTCAACTGCCTGATCAGTGAGACGGTGAGCCAGTCGAATGACTTGCTGGACGGTGGCGAGGTTAGCTGCAGTCACATGGCTCTGAATCTCCGGCACTAAACCTTTGAGGTACAACTCGATACGTTTAATAGGAGGATCCACCATAGTAGGACACAAGGTAGCCAATTCATTCGATCTCTTCGTATACGCCTTAATTTCAGACCCCGTCATTTTTAAGTTGTAGAACTCCACTTCCAGTTTGTGGATGTCATCACGATTACAGTACTCTTCCTTGATGAAATCTTTGAAGTCATTCCATGGGGTGGCATTAGCAGTCGCCAACCCTAGCATCTGGACCTGAGCGTTCCACCACGTGAGCGCCACACCTTCAAGAGTACCAGTAGCTTATTTCACCCTACGAGCCTCAGGGCATTCACACATCTCGAAGACAGATTCGAGCTTCTCGAACCAGTGGAGGAGGCCTACAGCTCCTTCAGTGCCGTTGAAAGTACTAGGTCGGCAATCCATGAAAGTTTTGAAAGTACACACAGGAGGCTGAGCATGTTGACCTGTCGCGCGTGAAAGAAAGACAAAGTTAAGCTCAAGAGTTGGTTCGCGAGAGTAGGATCTAAACATCCCAAGGTAGGTTGAAATGGCAGGTTATACCTCCTGCAAGGGCTGCTGCGAGTGCCTCAGCAACTCGTTCATTGATTAGAGCCGTCAGCTGGGCTTAAGTCAAGTTCAGACGTCCACTCATGATCTTCATATCAAAGGAAACATAAGTGAGAAGGGTGTCGTGAAAGTGAGATGATAGAAGAGAGTAAGCACACAGGGTTTCAAACAGTAGTCATTACGTTAACTAAGCATACCATGAACAATGCATTATGTAAACTAATAGGTAGGTAATACAAACATAAACCATATCACCTATAGTGTTGAGCCTTGCATGTGGAGCGAAGCTTCGTTGTGGATCGTTGAGCACAGTACAGGTTATAGTCTGGTTTTGTCAAAAAGCTTTCCCCTTTTTAAAACCAAGTTCACTATAACCAATGGATCTGATACCAATCTGTCACACCCCCAAAATCCACGAGCGGAGTATCACCGCATGGAGGCGTGACTGACCAGGATCAAACCACCAATCATATTGAACAATGTAATTAAATAATTAAAACCAACCACAATATAATTGGTGTCCAAAAGAAATCAAACAAGTTCAAGTAACCAGCAGAAGCATAGTAAAGTTTAAATAACCAAAACATCGTTTAAAGTTCGAATGTTTAACATGGGACATAACAGTCCATATCCCACAACGACCTTTCCTCCTCGTGCAAACTCCATAAGCACCTAACGACCTGCAAGGCATGTAACAACGAGTCAACAACAAAGTTGAGCGAGTTCACACTTGGTTGTCAAGTTTTAATGTAGTTCCAAAGAAACCATAAGTTGTTTCGAAAACCACGAGTTATCCAATTCCTTGTTTCCCAAACCATAATCATTGGGGGCTTCCCCATGTTAACCACTAGACCGTTACCATATCGACAACTGACTGGAGTCATGTATGTACCCTACGTCAATGTCTATCATCATTGACTAAGTGCCCAGATCCATTAGTTCACTCCCGTCCTCTACGGCACGGTGTGAGGCTTGTCAAACCTAAATAGCGCTATCTAACTAATGACCCGCTCGCCATTGGCCCGGCGATTAAGTCGATATAAAAATGAGGGACTTCATGATAGAGTTTTGTCTAGCATGTTAAAGGTTGTCATCCTTCCTATGGAGGATGTAGGTACGTATTCTACCCAAGGAGAATACGCAGGTTCAATGTTGTCATCCTTCCTATGGAGGATGTAGGTACATATTCTACCCAAGTAGAATATGTAGGTTCCGTTTTCACTTCTTAACCCATTCCCAAACCACCGGGAATCCCATGCCTTATAGAAAGTGTGAACTCACCTCGGTTTGCTCGGTATGATTAACTACCCATTCACAATTAATTCAGTCAAAGCCTATAGTGTTCATACATACGAAATCAGTTTGTATTCACAAGGTTCACGTACATATCACAGTGGGTACTAAATCAGTGTTCACCAAATAGCACATAATAGTTATTCAAGCTCATGCAAACCATGTTTCACATATATAACAACTCACAACAGCTACTCGTACCATACCTAAAGAGGCAATGCTAACCCTGCAAGCAACGTCAAGGAAGGATAAGCTTACCAAGATTAGAAGATACCAGCTGGCACAAGGCTCCCATAGGCAGAGCAATCTGCCTATAAAAGGATAGTCTTGTTCAGCCCAAAGTAAGTCCATCTCTCTCACTCTGACTTTAAACTCTTATCCTTTCATTTCGCTTAGACTCTTAAGATCATTCCATTGATTCTCACGTCGGAGTCCAAACGTGAGAGGCCACCTCTCGCATTAAGACTAATGATGTTCTTTGATTGCACATTCCAACCATGGAGCTACCTTTTGGAGTTGATCCTGGACCTTCCCCCTGCCATACTCTTGTTGCTTTAATAAGTGGCACCCACCGTGGGGCTGCGCTACTTAGAACAATATTTTCCAGTAGTCCAGCCCTGTTCCTAAGTTACTTTCTTTTATGGCCAGAAAGGATCATCATCCGAAGGAAGTTTCGAGCAGTTCTCTGCCTCCGTCTAGCCCTCTGGCTACTCCCGGAGTTGGCAGCTACTCCACCAACATGGATGGACTTTATGTCGTACCGGTAACACAAGATGCACAACAGTTCCAGATGCCTCCTTCTACACGGGCTCATCCATCTTCACCGAGTGAAGTACTTTTCCCGGTTGAAACCAAGGAAATAACCTCGGAAGGAGTAACTTTATACATTTGAGGGAGCTCTTGAACGGTTTTGTTCGAGAGGAACGAACCAAAGGAGTCAGGGTACGATTATCTTATGACGAGCCAGAAGTTACACTCTCCCCTATGCCTCCTTCGTTGTGCACCACCACATCTCCAAGTGTTATCCGAGCAAGACCTAGTCCTGACCCAAATCCATATCTCATGCCTGATGGATCACTCTGGACAGGGAGCTATCACACTAGTTCCCCTCTTCTCCTCTCAAGAAGCCCAAAATATACTGTCGGGTAGCTTCTCCAATAAGCTCAATTTGTTCCTCCGCATCCACAGATAACCTTTGAAGAAGCACTCAGGTCGTTACCTTTAGCCAGCAGAGCTGTTGCTGCAAGTTTGTCACCATCTTCAAGCTTTCAGCAAAGCTTCCCCATGTATGGTACCCAGTATCCCTAAGTAGTTGCCCTCCTAGCTCAGCTAAGCCAACAGCTCGCAGGAAACAAAATTTGGCAGGCCGCTCAGTTTGGACCATAAGTGTGACAACTGCCAAATTTGCATGCATCCGTACAATTAATTAATCAATAATTAATGCTTAATGACTGTGCTGATTTACAATTTATGACTTGAATTACTTTCTGATTACTACATCATACTTACATGCGTATCACATATTGCAAATGACATATCATTGACTGCATGCAAACATATTGACATAAATGATGCACAAATCACAGTCAGCACAGTTAACAGACAAACCAGGAAAATGTTGACGGAGTTCAGTACATAAATTCAAACATTGTTTAATTGCTAAAATGGGTATCTAAAGCCATGCTAGCCTGTTTCTTGAGTCTTGAACAAATCAACCTGCAATATGTATTAAAATAAAATCAACAAAGTATGTTGGCGAGTATACAAGTTTAATACATAGCATAAAATTTTTTTTGAAGTTGCTCATATCCAACATGAACAACATAATACAAGTTACTAATATGCTGAAACAGTGTCACTATATGTCAAACCCAAGTTTCCAACGCAAACGCCCCAAGATTCACTCAAGGGCGGTGCGTACTCCTATAGCATAGGAGTTTAATAAGTATAAGAAGTCTAATAAGTCTCAGAAGTCTCAGAAGTTTAATAAGTTTAACAAGGTTAATGAGCATATAGACACGAAAAGTTTACCTAGCATACGAGATTAACAAGCATCAAATTGTGTCATGTTTAAAAATGGATAGAGTGTGCATATAACAAGTTTCAAGCATTGCGTGTTTTTGTATAGAACACATGTTGCACCCAAAAGTGTTAAAATAAAAATGGGATCAAGTATACTCACACTGATTGCGTTGCGATTTCTTGTAAAAGCGCACGAGTAAAGGTGGTGAATTCCAAAAGAACGAACGAGATATGTTTATCCTAGATACCACAACGATCTCGTTAAATAAGGTTCCTAATATTTAGGGTTTACAAGTAGATTAATTATATACTATAATTTATCTTGTTAATAAATGTTATTTAAGATTAAAATAGTTTCGATAATTTAATTAATTTAAGTAATTCTAAATTATGATAACCTTGCAATATTTTAAAAGCATTCCATTGATTAAAATACAATACTAATAGTAATTAAATTAAAAAAAATCAATTTAAGGAAATGGGAATTTCATGCACGATGACACACAGTGTCATGCACATTGTCTAGATTGAATATGTGGTTGTTTGCAATATGCTTCATAACAATAAAATATATAAACTTATGTTGTTCTGTTGTATTTTAAAATCAACTATTTTCGTTACTGATCCATGATATGGTTTGGGTTTTGATTAGATTACACAGTAACTCAAAGTCATCTTCTTCTATTATAAATAAAAACGACAGAACCATATCATTCGCAGACTATTTCCAAGGACCATATTACATTTGCAATAGAATTGAATGTGGTTTCTAATGAAGAATGAAACATAACAAGGAAAAAGAGTATACCGAACGACGATGTCTGATTCTCGTCATGGCTTCGGTCGTCTCCGGTGTTGTGATCTCCGGCGAAGATCCGAGTTCGGCGACGTCTTCGTCTCCGATGTTGCAGGTTCCTCCGGTGAAGTGCAATGGTGACGAAACGTGTCGGGGAGGTGTGAGGGTGCCGAGTAGAATGGAAACAGAAGGGTATCATGGTTATGTATGCGAAAGGTGGTGTATATAGGGCTGTAAACGAACCGAACGTTCAGCGAACAGTTCGTGAACCGTTCGGCGGGAAGTTTGTTTATGTTCGTTCGTTTAATAAATGAACGAACATGAACAAGAAATTTCGTTCGATTAGTTAAATGAACGAACATGAACAGAGATCTCGTTCGTTCGATTGTGTTCGTGAACGTTCGGTAAGGTGTTCGTGAACATTCGTTGATTTGCGTTCGTTTATATCCGTATGTTTGTGTTTTAATTGAAGATCTTTGTACTTTCTTATATTTTATTTGTACTTTTTATATTATTAACTTTTATTTATTTTATTTTTCTAACAATTAAACTAGGAAACCCACTTTCACCTTGTTTATGCATCATTTCCCTTTCATTTCTCATTATTTACATCCACGAATACGATCGACATCCGTTCCACAATAAGGGATTCAAGTTCGAGTGCTACTCTCTGGGCCATCTATCTTTATCCTTCGTCGCGTTCGCCAAATTTATTTGTGTTCGTGAACCGTTCGCGAACACGCTCATTTCCTTAATGAACGAATACGAACATAAAATCTCGTTCGGTAAGTGTTCATGAACCGTTCGTGAACACATTTATTTCCTTAACGAACGAACACGAACAAGGCCTTGTTCGTGTTCGTTCGGTTCGGTTCGTTTACAGCCCTAGTGGTATATATACTAACATAGTTTGAGTCTTGATTGGAAGGTGTCAAAATTTCCGAAATTTGCCGAAAATATGGATTGGAAGGTATACGTGATCTTGGTTGAGGAAAGGGTCAAGGTTCTTCATTCGTGGAGATGGAAACTTCCATTACGTAAATCATGGCCAATCCAGTTAAAGAAGGAACACAGCTAGTTGGTCGTGATAGAGGTAAGAAGGAAATTAAAAATCATTTGGCAATCTCTCACAAAAGGGAAACACAGCCAAATCGAAGGTCATGGGTGACTATATGTTGACTTTTCTTGGGCGGCAAATGGTTTGGATGAATAATATAATATTGTGCGTACGTCCATATCTCAAAATCATTTTATTAGTGCCATGTACTACTATATTACTTTTCTTTCTTTTGTTTATATAAACAAAATTCCAAATTGATAATTGGATAACCATATTGAAGTTAATAGTTTTAATTGAAATATTAAGTAAATGGATAACCAAATTGATAAATGGAAAATAATAATAATAATAATAATAATAATAATAATAATAATAATAATAACAATAACAACAACTTCAATGGTTATTTATTTCGCGCAAAATTTTCCGAGGTCCAAATGGTTAGGATCCGGATTTCAAAACGGATCGGATTTTGGATATTCGTTTTTGACGGATGTTACACTCCTCTCGGCCGAACATAAACCACCAGACCACCACCATCATTCATTCACTTTCATACAATCTCAAGTGTACACAAGGTGTAAGAAGGTCTATAGTGAAGCCCGGTGGTCTTGGAACTTGAAGGACCTCATCCAATTGCTATTATCCTCTACATTTGTCATCTTCAACCTCTTGTGTTCTTCCCTAGCCTTGTGGTAGTAGTAAGGCTCTCATAACCCTTTGTTACTTCATATGTTGTTGGTTAAAAGATGATGTACATTGATAAACTTGATGAACACTAAAAGACATAAACATGAATCTCTAACATAAGCACATAAACATATGAATACTTGTTGATTTGTGTTTATTTGCTTCTTGTTGATTGATTATTAGTGTTAGTGATGTTAGACATCATATGGAACCTACTAGATTGTGATTAAACACATGATCTAGTAAGTTAAGGTGGTGATCTTGTGAAAAACCAAGATCTTCATGCTTTATGTTTACATGAACTTGAATAATAAAAGTTGTTTTCATGTGATAATGATTTAAACAGAATACATGTCTTGTGAGTGGATGATTTCTAAAATAGTTTTCCAAAGAAACCAAGTTAAATCACAAGATTTACATGAACATTGTTTTTAAAGAAACTAATCATGTTTCTAATGGTGAAACAAGTATAAGAACACTTTGTTTACAAGATAAATTCAAAGGAATGATTTTGGAAAAAAATCATCTAGTAAGTCGTAAACACCTAAATCCTTTAAGAAAGAGATTTTTAAAGAAATAAACACACTTTAAAGGGTAACTAAGCCTACTAAACACACTACCAAGTTACTACAAGTTTTTATGAAAGTTCAAGTTCATGGTTGCTATGTAGATAACATTGTTTTGGCACTCGTTAAGTGTAGATTGATTGTTGATTGCTTGTGATGATTTTGAAAAGAAAATGATATGCTTTGATAGCATGGACACCTCCATTTTAGGGGGAACTATGGCAAAATTTTCTAAAAATATAAACACTTAGAAAAATATTTTCTAAACAAATATTTACAAGTGGGTTTTAATTATGGTTTTCAATATAAACTTTGCCATGGATTTTGTTACAAAAAAACAAATATTAGAGGTTGGTTTTTGTAAATAAAAACAACTAAATATGTATTTGAAAGATATATATTTAGAAGACACATGTGTGATTGTTTGTATACTTTGTGAACTAGTTATATTATTTTAGAATTTAAAATAATATAACTTAACAAAATAACAAGAACTTACAATCCAAAATATTACCAAAAACCTCATGAATAAATATACAAGTTACACACACAATATTGTGAAACCGAACGAGAAATATAACTTACAAAATATTCTGGAAAATACCTTTATGAATATATTTTTGGTAAATATTATTTTGGACACAAAAGAAATGAAAATATGGTTTTTATTATTATTACAAAGTATATCATATTTTCGACAAGGAGAAAATATATTAATTTGGGAAGTAAAATATATTTTCTTGGAAATTTTTAGAAGATATATTATTTTTGGGAAATATATATATATATATATTCTTGGAATACATTGTTTTTGGATAAAAATGAGTTTATGTATATTTTTCAAGTTAGACTTGAAAATATAATATTTTTGGGACTTATGAGAAGTTACAAATATTTTTACTCAAAGAAAAATTATAAATAATTTTTCTAATTAATATTTCCTAAATATATATTTTGAAAATATATATATTGATGGACTTTTATTAAAGATAATATTCCGGAATAATCAATGTGAAATTAAATATGAGGATACTTAATAAAAATACGCATTTTCATACGTATACACCCACACCGGAATACAACACCTTTACATGACGAAAATATACAAGAATACGAATACAAATATACCCATCCTTGGGAAGGAAATATAAGTATCAATACTTGGGAAGTATTAAGTTAATGTATATTGTTTAACAATTATTCCAAAACTTAATAAATATAATTTAAGTTAAAATATTAATTATTTTGACAATAATTATATAACTTGGAATAATATCAAAGGCACTAATTAATATTAAGTCAAGGCACGACCCGCTCGTCTAACAGACCGTAGTACGCATGTAGGTAGTCGTGCGTTCTAGAGGAAGCTTTGAGTTACATCGGATACAAGGAACGCAAAACTGTGAGTTAATGTCCCATTTTCTTTAAACTGTTTTTGTTTATTAACTTCGGGGGTGAAATACATGTTACAAAAGGGTTACTTACAAATACAATTGGTATGGTTAGCCTAGGAAAGAACCATAGATCATGTGAATGGGTAGGCGCATACTTGAGACCATTAATCCTCGTTGTAGGACCGAGGGACATGAGTGATAGATCTATGCGGGTGTAGCGAGCCCCACCCATGAGCACGCCGAATGAGCCATGTGGTGACTATGTCTTACTGACGAAGTCTGCTAGGTTTGAGTCTTCCTGCACCATGTCACGTATATTAATGTATTAGCTACACATTAATTGATCTGTTTCCTTGCTGCTTTCATACCGGGATTTCAATTACATACAAACATACTTACGATGATTTCAATGGTTTACTTATACACACAAACAAACACATGAACTCGCTCAACTTTTGTTGATATTTTCAAACTACATGTATTTCAGGAAATTAGTAAGTGTATCTGGCGGGCGTTGGAAGTTTTTATGCTACGTTAGGAATAAAAATGTCATCCATGGTCTTTGGGTTTGGTCAGTGTGTCTTATTCCTGGACGAGACACGTCTCCCAAACCTTGGTGCTATTTAATATCTTTTGATGAGTCCTTAGTAATCTCGTAAACAAATTGTATGGTTTGTAAAACTTGAAATTGAAGTCTACTTTTTAAAACATTGTTGTTATGTTTTAAACTTATTTAATGGATGACAGATCTATGGTTTTATCATATAGTTGATGTTATGATTGAATGCAATGATATTAAGAAAGTCACACCATAATCACGCTTCTGCAAAAGTCAGGGTGTGACAGCTTGGTATCAGAGCTTCGATTGTAGCGAACTAGGATTCCTTCTCGAGTCTAGACTACAATCACTTGGGCTCTCACAAAAACGTTTTTACAAACATGTTTTCATTGCATACACAAAACGCCCAGATCCAGGAAACAAACATTTTTACAAACAAAAGACATGAAACACATTTCAAAAATTTATGTTTATGATTCAGTCTGAGAGACTGGGAAATTCAGTTTGGGAAACTGGGAGTTTAGTCTGAGAGACTAGGAGGTTTAGTCTGAGAGACTGGGAAATTCAGTTTGGGAAAGTGGGAAGTTTAGTCTGAGAGACTAAGGAGTTCAGTCTGAGAGACTGAGTGTTTCAGTTTGAGAGACTGGGTGTTTCAGTCTGAGAGACTGGGTGCTTCAGTCTGAGAGTCTGGGTGTTTAGTCTGGGAGGCTAGGTAGTTTAGTCTGGGAGACTGGGTGTTTAGTCTGGGAGACTGGTTGGTTTAGTCTGGGAGACTAGGTGGTTTAGTCTGGGAGACTAGGAAGGATAGAAAGTTTCATGAAAAAATAATGTGAATACATGATTACATGATGAATTTTCCTTGTTTGCAAAATACTAAGTGATTACTATGAATATACATGCTACGATTATTATGTACCAGCACACATGACACCTACCTCAGAAAGCGAGTTGTCAGACGTTGACGACCCTATGGCCACCGCCACAAATAATGAGATTGCACCTACTCCGAAGATGTTTACGTCAGACACTGAGAGTGACCCTGACATGTTGACCAAGGACACGGACGACTTCAACCGTTCGTGCTACCAGACTTTGGTGATGATTTACCCTTGCTGATGGCTTCCTTGACGAGGATCCTTCTGTCATTCTTGTTTCGGTCCATGACCACCTCATCACTGGTCATCCCGATGGTGAGGACACCATGGCTCCGATCCTCGATGATGCGCCTCCTGTGGACATTCCTTCCGAAGATTGGCTACTCGACGAGTAGTTGATGATGACGTTGATATGTTTATTGATGGTCCTCCTGATGACGCCCATGATGATGGAAAGTTAAATGAGAACGTTGTTACTAATTTTTAATTCCTGAGATCCCTGTTATCAAGCTATCCTCTGATTCTAGTATACACTCGATTTTAGACTCCTTTGAGTCTGTGACAACTGCAGCTCTACAGACGATTGGATTGCAGTTTTTTGCTACTGACTCAGACAACGACGACGCTATGGCTACCGCATTATCACCTGCTCAAGATCTCACACCTCCACATGACCCAGAGCCTGCTCCTGAGCTAGATCCTGTTCCTGTTCCTTTTGGGGCAGCCTGACGTTGCACCTATTGATCTTGAGCCGATTCCTGATTCTGACCAGGTTTCTTTTAGTGTACCAAACATTGCACCCCTTATACCCGACCCAGTACCTGCACCTGATGATCTTCTCTATTGTTGAGACATTTGTTCCTACACCCGCACTCGCTGATGTTGCTCCTCTTCCCCTTTGGAGACTGACGTCCATTGCACCGACATGCCTATCGCTTTCTTTCAGGACATACCAGCACCCCGGAAAGGTACTCCAGATCAACACCCGCATGACGATTCTTTTGCTATAGCAGCAATTTCCCCGATCCCGCAGGCCGCACCGTTTGCTCCTTTCGATACAAGACGAGCCATTCCGATGGTTCCTACCATACACTATGATGATTTCAGACTCCTGCCATCCCTCACATTATGGAGGCTACACACAGAATGAGTTGCTCCTGTCACATCAGCTACAGTTGGAGGATATGAATCGCAGAATTTTGGAGCTTGAGCTGATACCACAACCTCCACCCTGTCTATTGCTAGTATACTTTGATCCTCCACATTCAGCAAAGATTCCTCTTGCACTCTCACCTGCTACTATTACACCCTTCCCAGGTTTTGATGCTCGTTTCTTTACTGTCGAGCAACAGATCAGTTAATTACTTCGACGTATATACAAGCCCGAGGAGGAGTTCGCGCATGTTAGCAGTTTGCTTTTCTTCCCTCCTCCACCTCAGTCACCAGTATAATTGGTTTCTGGTTTTATGCGGATTGCATTACTTTGGGGAAAGACACTACTAATGAGCCGAGATTGCGGAAACTTTCGAAGACTACTTTTAACCACGTGATTTTGATACACTGATAGAATTATTGGACAAGGGTAGGGTGACCCTGTGTCCCTTTTAATGTGAAACGCTTTGTAGACAATGTAATTGTGGTCGGAGAATAATGAAAGCCCAATCGTCATGCAACAACACTATTGTGGTAAATAACTAATGAAAGCTCAGTCGCCATGCCCTCACTAAGCACGTTGTTGATCTGCATATGTGTGCTATAAATCTGAAGCTACGCGCTTGCTTGTAGTTCTCATTAAATATGTTCCCATCTGCATGATTATGCTAAAAATTGTGATGATATATGATTGCTTGCTATTGCTTGATTGGTTGATACGATAATCTATTATGTGTATGTACATATGACCTTTAAACAACTATATGCACTCCCTGAACAAATAAGACCGGGCCTAACCGATCTTCTTCTTAGAAGATGGCGATACAAGGGAACACTGATGCCAACAACCCTCTGCTGACGACAGCGTCAGAACTACAAGAGCGCATCTCACAGGCCATTGCACAGCACGAGGCCCTTCGCTCCGAACGCAGCGGAGGTACCACAGGAAATAACCCACCCAACGGTAATGTTTATTCACTTAAGAAGCATTACAAAATGTTTGTATATTTCCAAGAGTGCTCCGCTAATGCCTTATGTGAATGATGCCGCAGGCTGCACCTTTAAGCAGTTCTTGAGCTGCAAACCTCGAGACTTCGACGGCACTGGGGGTGCCATAGCTTTTGTGCGTTGGGTTGAGAAGACGGATTCTGTTTTGAGTTTGAGCAAATGTACCCCAGAGCAATAAGTCATGTACATATCTGGACTGTTTCTAGATGGGGCACTGTCATGGTGGAACCTTCAGGTTCGGACGTTGGGTATGACTGATGCGTATGCTTTGACGTGGGACGAACTGAAAGAACTATAAGAGATATTGCTCGAGGGCAGAAGTCCAGAAGTTGGAGACTGAACTGTGGAACTTGAAAATGGAAGGTTCAAAGATATCTGAGTATGTGCAACGATTTCACAATTTATCACAAGTTGCTTCGCATCTGGTGGAACCAGAGTTTAAGAGAATCGAACGCTTTATCGGGGGGTTGGCACCTCAGATTCTAAGCCTGGTGACAACATCTAAACCCCCAACGATCACCGAGGCTATCGACATAAGTGTGGCGCTCACTTAAGAAGCAGTTAGACTAGGAAAATTTTCCACTTCGGAAGAGAAAAATGAGACTCCTATAGAGTCATTTGGAGACAACAAGAGAAAGTTCGCAAACTTCAAGAAGGGTACTCGGGTGAATAGCAAGAACAGGGCCAAAAAGGGAAAGGACTACATGGGTATCCTACCTAAGTGCGACAATTGTCTACGTTATCATATCGGGCGATGCAGATATGGAAAATGCGAAAACTGTGGCAAAGTGGGGCATATCAAGGAGACTTGTAGGCAAGGTACTGAACGTGGAAATGGAAACTAGGACGGTAGTAAGAATCTCGAAGGAAACAACGAAAACAACGAATATCAAGGCAGGAAGAGTGACAAACGAAAGCGTGCTCAAGGTTGTTCAAACTGTGGGAGCAAAAAGCATTTAAGAAAATATTACCCTAAAAACAATTAGGCACAAGGATGAAAGCTCAACACCGAAGCTAGGGAGACACACCAGGAATCCAAGTGTGGATATCGGTATGTTCCATATTAGTTATGCATCTGTGCTGCTAGATACTGTTGCAAATTTTAGCTTCGCATCTCTAGAGTTTGAGAGCATACTTGGTTTAGTAGCAAGTAAGTTAGATAACCCGTACTCAATAGGACTAGCTAATGGAAAACTAGTGGAAGCCAACGAAGTAAGTGGAAACGGCAAGATAGAACCCGGAGAGCGTGAGTTTACGCTTGATCTACTGCCAGTTGAGTTGGGAAGCTTCGATGAGGTACTTAGGATGGATTGGTTGTCGAGCGATCGAGCGGAGATTGATATCCGCATCCCGATGGCGAACGATGGAACGATCGTGACTCATGAAGCAGGATACGCCTCTACAAATTACTAATTTCTTGAAGGCACAAAAGTTGTTGCGTAAAGGATGTGTTGTTTTGGCTCATGTCGTGGACAAGGGAGCCGAAGAACCAAAACTCGAAGATATCCCTGTGATAAGGGAATATCCTGAAGTCTTCCTCGAAGGTTTGCCAGAATTATCTCCCCTACGACAAGTCGAATTTCGCATCAATTTAATTTCAGGAATCGCGCCTGCAGTCTATGCACCTAAGCTACTTACACCTTTGGAGATGCAAGGATTGTCAGTGTAACCTCAGTAGTTGATAGAGAAGGAAGTTAACAGACCAAGTTTACCGTTTTGGGTAACCCCATTTCTGCTCGTCAAGAAGAAGGACGGTGATTTTCAAATAAGGATAAACTACCAGGAGCCGAACGAGCTAACCAACAAGAGTCGGTAACTCTTGCTGAGAATTAACGAATTATTTAAGTAACTGGGAGGATCCAACTACTATTTCACGACTGATCGAAGATCGAGTGTCGTTAGCTGCGAATTCAGGAAGAAAGTATACCGGGGAAATTGTGGGACAATAACTTGTTTTAAACATACACAAAAATTGTGTTTCTTACACAATGCACAAAACAGCTTTACACAGAATACGAAACTTTGAGAATCTAGAAAGCATGTACTTAGGACCTTTGGGGAACCCAGGTCAAAACTCGTAAAGGTTGCCACTTAGAAACCACACCTGTTAACTCAAGCAAACCCCATTATCCTGACATATATGCTATTTCAGATTAAACAAACAAAAAGTACTCATATTGCTTTTGTTGAAATCTCGACTTTTGCTTCTAGCGAGTAGATGTTTGCATCTCTACTCCCCTTAATGGTAGTTACATCGCGTTAATTTTCTTCGCTGAGAGCGAACACACATTTGCTTCGATACTTGGTCATTTCTCCATTTTAGCAAATACTCCTTGTTTCATTAGTTGGGAACTTATATGTTACGCATGCACCAATAGCTACGCATGTGGTTTCGTTTCGAATAAACGCTCATAAAAGTTCAAATATTATTTTAAAGCTAACTATTGATTTATGATTTGAATGACCTACATTATTGTAATCGCTGACTCCTTTGTTATCGAGTTAACACACTTTCTTGAAACTTCTTTTATTTCAAGTTACATTCATGGTTTATCTTTGTAACCATGCCGAGATTCCCTTGTTGATACATACGTTTATTGGCAGATTGCACTGAAACCAAGTTCAATTGCTTGAACTTATCCACTTCGCATATTCAATTTAAGACGCCATATGATGTATTGAGAGCATCATATTCAAATATTTCCACAAAGGTTTTGTTGTTTCAAGTCGTAGTAGACTTGATTGGTCTACGACTCCACTAAATCGTTTGTTGTTTCGACACCTTGTGGTGATACTTTCACAGAATTGAAGCTTGCGCTAATTTGGTTACGCACCTCATACATGGATTTAATTGTTCTAAATCCGTTTCGTTTATCACAATTAAAGCGATCTCAACACAGTTGTGTGTTAAGACAACGGTACCTAGATTCATTTCATATCACGGTGTACCTCCTAATGATTCTTTAGTTATAAATTGAATACCTTGCAGTGTTTATTGCTTTCCATCTTCAATCAGAAACAGTAGTTCTTTGTGGTTCCATATCCGATTGAAAACTCTATGACATTGTGAAAATAAAATCTTCAGGTTGTTTCAAGACGGTGAACTTGTTCGGTCACCGCTATTGTTGAAATATGTAAAATTACGACACCTTGTGGTGTCATTACAAAATTTGTAGCTTGTGCTCAACATGGTCATCCGTTTCACACAAAACTACACATACTTTTGTTTGGCCTGTCATTTAAACATTCCTAATGCAACTACGAATTAAGACAATAATACACCAGATTCGCTTGTGTTTCATTCGGCGTATTTTCGTGATTTAGTACTATCAACACACAAATTTTACTCATTCATTTGTTCGAAAGGTGACAAATCATTAACATGTTACTATCATATTCGAGTTGTTGATTTTGAGTTCATATAGCGGATGCTATTGTTTTTGAAAACTCACTTACATATTGTGACCAATTGTTTGGAATTCTATCGGTCAAAACTCCTCTTTTGTGGAACCCCTGTTAACTAGATTACACTAGACTATATGTCAATACGTCTTGTATCCTTTGACATCAAATGCTAGAACACATACCTTTTAACCATTGGGTTCTTATTGTTGAAATATATCCCTGGATTCACCTGATGTGAATAAGATTTGATTCGGTTTTGTGGTTATCTGCCTCTGTATTATTCATATACATACAATGTTAAGGTAGTATAAATTTCGAGGACGAAATTTTCTTAACAGGGGGAGAATGTGACAACTGCCAAATTTGCATGCATCCGTACAATTAATTAAACAATAATTAATGCTTAATGACTGTGCTGATTTACAATTTATGAGTTGAATTACTTTTTGATTACTGCATCATACTTACATGCGCATCACATATTGCAAATGACATATCATTGACTGCATGCAAACAGATTGACATAAATGATGCACAAAGCACAGTTAACAGACAAACCAGGAAAATGCTGACGGAGTTCAGTACATAGACAGACGTTGTTTTGACACAGCATGAGCCAGAAACTAAGTACTACACTAATATAGAGTGTAGGGAAGTAAGGACCGCAAAACTGCTTTTCTAGGTGATAGTTTGAGTGTCGGAAAGTGCCTAAAACTCACCCAAAGTGCTGAATTTAGCACAATTCAGCAAAAATCAGCTTTTTAACAAGCTAGTTACATGCAAAAATATGACTAAATGGTCCTGAATGCTTTCCTAAGGGTCGGGAATTAAAAGTGTCACAAAAGGGTAGATAAAGAACACTAAACGGTATTGTTGGATACTTTAACGAACCGTTATCTAACCGAACAACCGGACACTACCCGAAACACCAAAATTATACTAGAAGCAATGTTTTATTATTTCTGAGCTAGTTATGATCCCCGAACACCTTAACACATTATATAACATATCATACACTTAAACACTAATCAACACACCTTGGATTTCAACTACTAATCTAACTTACCATTGGAAACCAACTAATACCCCCCCCCCCTTATATTTACGGTCACCATGTGCCCCCCCCCCCCCCACCACCAAGATCTTACAAGATTTCCCTAATCTTCCTAAGATTTGCTAGAGATTATGTTTTGTACTATGGGAACATGTTACACAATGGATAAAAGGAAATATATGGTTATACGAATACATGAACTCTCATAACCATCCACACTTAATCAACACCATCTTTCTCCTCTCTTGCTCCCTCCTCTCGGCCGAACATAAACCACCAGACCACCACCATCATTCATTCACTTTCATACAATCTCAAGTGTACACAAGGTGTAAGAAGGTCTATAGTGAAGCCCGGTGTAGGTCCGGCTAGGGGAGGATCTAGTCGCCTAATCCTTGTGTACGAACCACTCCGGTTGTGCGGAATCCAACCGAAATAGCAAACCGAGATAGACAAAGCACAATGATAAACACACAAGACTCAACGATTAACACCACTTGTATTAAACGTATGAAAGGTCCGGTTACAAGCACAAGGTTTACAGATGTATACTATAAACTCTCTCTATCTTTCGTGTGTGTGTTCTCTGAACAGAATGCTCTCACTTTGTCTGAAATGTCTAACTCTTGAAATGAACACAACACACGGGTATTTATACCCAAAACAGCAGGTCTGGTCGAAGGATCAGATAGGATGATCGAAGGATCATCTATCGACCAGAAATAGCTCGAATGATCCACATGTACCACGAAGGATGATATCCTTCGTGGTCCATCTGTCGAATGCTGTCTTTCGAGCTCATCATCATCGAAGGATATAAGTGATCCTTCGATGACCATCCTTCGACTCAAACACATTACAACCAAAATGTTGACTGTTTGGCCAAGTCAAACCAGGAGGATGGTTGACTTGGTCAAACTTACAGGACTATAAAGACATCGTTTTACATCGTGACCGAATACAGACAAAGTACAGACATAAGTGCACCAACAAACTCCCCCTTGGCTGTAGCTTTGTCGCTGTAGCTTTGTCTCGATCTTCATTCTTGTAAGTTCTCGTGTCTTCAAGTCTTTGACTTCTTTTCAAGTCTTCAATGTCGGAGGATCTTCAAAGTCTTCACGTCTTGAAAGCAGAAAGTGTACCAACAAACTCCCCGTTTCATGTAGGAAGTGTGTTGACAAGCTCCCCCTTAACATAAGCTCCCCCTTGAGTTATGCTCGTGAAAGTCTTTATCTTTATGAAGTGAGATCCTTGTGGTGTTGATGATGGTCAGCGGCAACTCGATCATCTTCATCATTTGAGTGCCTTCACCTTGTGTCTTCATTCCTAAGCTTGTCATCGACCATGTTCTCCTTGCCTTTAGAATCTGCACATGCAAGAAATCTAAACGCGTAATGAGAACAACCGCTTGGAATATCATAAGCAAATGACACACATGTGACCATTGTTTAAACAAACACCGTCCGACAGTTTGAAAGTTTAGCAAAATTTATCAATTTTAGTCTTTAACTTTCAACACTTGCAAATTTCGACCGTTTATGAAGATTTAGTCATTTTCGGTTTTCGTTCAGATTTCAGGTAACGAAGACTTGAGCTCCAACATCGTACGATCGAAAATAAAATAGAAATAAACTCTTTTTGGCTTTTATAAAGTTTATATTAAAACAGATTTTAGGTGTGTTTTAATATTTGAAATGTAAAGACTGAAAGTAGTAAATAAATATATACAAACATGCAGAAACTGAAAGCATTAAATAAATATTTACAGACATTCTTTTTGCGAGTTTCGAGGGTAAGAGAATCATATCAGTGTACGGTCATGCCAAAACGCTCTTGTTGTTCAATTAGTTAACGTTAAGATAAGCATCCTATAACAATTATCGGTATTGTTGTCCACATAAGCTCAACTTATCAGATGTAATCCTGGCGAGGGGATACGTTAAGGTATGATTTATACTTACCGACCGGTGTTCATCCACATCACGACACATTCCCGTATCAAGGTATGCACGAGGGTTCATCTTACCGGTGAGTATACCGATTATCATCTGTTTGACCGTATATGATGTGAGATTCTCACTTATTCTGTTTTGAAAACAAGCCCTATGTGATATAATCACTTATTGATGAGGAACTTGATTTTCGATGCATGAGGGCACAGGAGCAAGTCCGTGAACAGGTCAGTACTTTCGTACAGCAGAGAGACGAACTTGACTCCCGGAAAGAATTTGTGATATATTATCACTTATTTTGTTTGGACATGTGATTGTTGATCACTTATTGAGGTCGAATGCAATATGTACACGTATGTATGGTATCATGGAAGATCTAGACTTGCGTCCCCGTTTGTTTCGGTAAAAGAAACAACCATGATACCCAGATGATAAGCAGCATAAAGACCGAATATCTCAGAACCTCGGCAATCTCTCAAACGAAATTTCGGTACCAAGACCATATGCCAATGAATGGTTCCCACCCAGTCTTCAGTCGATTTAAGTTTATATCACCCTGCACACTTTAAAATGATTGTGAGCCTACCGATACATCTTATATAGAGCTGCTTATCGTTTTTCAATTTAGGGTTTAAAGAGGTTTAGACAGACCACCGATGTACTATCATTTTCTCTTTTGCTCGCCAGGAAACTCATTTTTGCTTTTCTATTGTTTTTGTGTTTATGAAATTTTTCAATGTTTTTGGATTTTCAAATTTGGATTTAGATTTACTCCCCCTAAAATCAATAAACTAAGACAAAGGTATTTACAAAAACGATTTTCCGATGTTGGTATTACTCTTGCTTGACCTTAATGCCGTTTACCAATAATAAAAAGTCAAATCTTGATTTGTCAAATGCTTTGGTAAAAAGGTCGGCACGTTGGTCATCGGTGTGGACGTAAGCAACATCGATTAGCCTTTTCTCAAAGCAATCACGTATGAAGTGATACTTAATGTCGATGTGCTTAGTCTTTGAATGCTGCACAGGATTTTTAGTGATCTGTAATGCAGCAGAATTATCAACGTAAATAGGAGTAGTTAGGAATTCAAAACCGTAGTCACGCATTTGTTGTTGTATCCATAGGACTTGGGAGCAACAACTTGAGGCAGCAATATATTCAGCTTCGCATGTTGATGTAGCGACGCACGTCTGCTTCTTGCACTGCCAGGTGACTAGGCGATTTCCTAAAAACTGACATCCAGCCGTTGTGGATTTGCCGTCGATTTTGCATCCGCCAAAATCAGAATCACTGAATGCGATCAAGTCAAAGTTATTATCCCTAGGGTACCATAGACCGGTGTCAGGGCAACCCTTCAAATAACGAAAAATCCTTTTTACAGCTGCAAGATGTGAGGCCTTCGGGTTGACTTGATATCTGGCAAGCAGGCACGTTGGATACATTATATCTGGTCTTGATGCTGTGAGGTACATAAGAGATCCGATCATCGCGCGGTAGTGTGAGGGGCTAACATCTTGACCCTTCAAGTCTGGAGTAATTCCGTGATTTTGCGGCAATGGGGTACCGATGGGCGTTGCATCAGACATCTGGAAACGGCTCAAGATGTCACCAACATATTTAGTCTGATGGATGAATATCCCAGACTCAGTTTGTTGTACATGTAGGCCCAAAAAGAAAGTCATTTCCCCCATAGCACTCATCTCGAATTTATCCTGCATAATGCGCTCGAAATTCCTACACAAAACATCATTAGTAGAACCAAATATAATATCATCAACGTATACCTGTACCAGTAGAAGATCTCCATCTTGTTCTTTGACGAAAAGAGTACAATCGATAAGACCTCTGCGAAATCCATTCTCCAGCAAATAATTAGATAAGGTTGCGTACCAAGCTCGCGGTGCTTGATGTAGACCATAGAGAGCTTTGTTGAGCAACCAAACCCGATCGGGATGGATAGGATCTTCAAAACCTGGAGGCTGTTCGACGTACACCTCTTCTTCCACTACACCATGTAAGAATGCACTTTTCACGTCCATCTGGTATACCTTGAAACCTTTGAATGAGGCATAAGCCAGAAAGATCCGAATTGCTTCTAGACGTGCAACAGGTGCATACACTTCGTTGTAGTCGATCCCTTCAATCTGACGAAAACCTTGAACGACTAGCCTTGCTTTGTTTCGAATAACAATTCCACGGTCATCCTTTTTGCATTTAAACACCCAACGGGTACCAATCTTCTTGTAACCAGCAGGTTTCTCTACGAGTTTCCAGACACCAAGCTTCTGGAATTGCTGCAGTTCTTCCTGCATTGCTTCAACCCAAGAGCTATCTTTCAATGCTTCTTTCCAAGTTCTTGGCTCTTCCTGTGAGACATAACACGCGAAAGACCAATCGTTTTGTTGCCCAGATTCTCTGATAGCTGCATACAAGCCTGCATTGTTGTTGTTCCGCAACATGTTTCTTGTTTGAACGCCACTTTGCACATTTCCGATGATATTTTGTTGAGGATGGGTATTATGAATCCTTGTCTCTGGATTATCTTGAACTGAAATGTTTGTACCCAGATTGTTGAGATTGAGATCAACAATCAATTCAAGGCCCGGAATTGACGAAGAGGATGATGCAGTAGCTTCAGCTGTCCTAGGAACAACCACTGGAGGAGTACCCTCTGAAGTACCATGAACTGCTGTTGGAGCTTCTTGATCTGCATCTAGAAATTCATCATCCTCTGAAGATTCGTTCAATTCGGAAGCATCATGAAAATCCTCATTGTCGAGAGCATTATTGTTCACCGAAGATGGTTCTTGATTGACAATAATGGGACGAACCAACGGTGAATCTGTTGCATTGTCACTCTCGAAAAACATCCTTGCCGCAGCATTTTCTTCAACTGCTTCAACATTGATCGAATTGAAAAAGTCATCGTACTCAAACATCCAAGGCTGACCAGGATTTTTGACTGGTAAAGTGTGCCTTTGTACTCTGACTTCAGACCATTCCTCGACCCTTTTAGTCTCTAGATTCCAGACTCTTAAGTTTGGGGTGGAATACCCAAGAAAGTATCCTTCAATTGCTCTTGCCCCAAACTTTCCATTAGGATCGATTATTGTGCACGGAGCTCCAAACGGTTCAAGATAAGACAAATCTGGTTTCCGTTTGTTAATAAGCTCAAAACAGGTCTTGTTGTGTCTTTTGACTGTAAGGACTCGGTTCAGCGTATAGCATGCAGAGGACACAGCTTCAGTCCAGAATGGAATCGGCAACTGTGACTCTACCAACATAGTCCTAGCAGTCTCGATCAATGTGCGGTTCTTACGTTCAGCGACGCCATTCTGTTGAGGAGTATAAGCTGCACTAAATTCGTGAAGAATACCTTTTGAAGTGCAAAACTCCGCCATGGCATGATTTTTGAATTCAGTACCATTGTCGCTACGTATCCGCCTAACCTTCAAGTTGTAAAGATTCTCAATCTGAATGATCAAGTTTTTGATAATACCGAAGGTTTCACTCTTGTGTGCCATGAACGCCACCCAAGAAAATCTTGAATAATCATCAGTTATCACGAGGCAATATTGATGATTCCTGATGCTTTTGTGCTTGACAGGACCGAACAAATCCATGTGCAAACGTTCAAGAGGAACTGCCACCGTGTTGACTTTCTTTGTAGGGTGTCGCTTCTTCGTTTGTTTTCCTTTCTGGCACGAGACACAGACGTCTTGAAGATGAAAGTTTTTAAGAGGAACACCATTCACCAATTCATTTGACACCAAATGATTCATTTTGCGCAAGTGAATGTGACCCATTCGTCTGTGCCAAGAGATTGTGTCTTTTTCTGTGGCTTTGGAAACGAAACATGTTGCTTGTGCAGACGTTGTGATAGCTTGGCTCATATCAAGGACATACAAATCATTTATCCTTGGAGCCGACAAGAGAATCCATTCTTTTGGAATTTTGAAGCCGGGTTTCAGCACATAACATCCATTTGCATCAAAGTGTACTGAAAACTGCTTATCACAAATTTGAGAAACACTAAGAAGATTGTGATCAAGTTGTTGCACAAAGTTGATCTTATCAAAGCTAACAACCCCGTTGGAAATCATTCCTTCACCCGTGATATATCCGCCCTTATCTCCAGCAAAAGCAACATAACCTCCTCTAATAGATTTAACGTCGTAGAGAAGCTTCATGTCGCCTGTCATGTGCCTGGATGCCCCACTATCAACAATCCAATGACTACTGATAGTTCCTCCTGGAACACCCTGCACATGAACTCACATAATTAGTTGGAGATGGGGACCCAAGCCATTGTGGTCTTGGGTCTTCCATTTTCATCAATAACAATAACTTCTATTCTTTGATGATTCGAAAATTGTGATGGTCCCCCTGATTCTTTAACCGTTTTAGGTTTCCATGTCTGTTGAGTTTTACCAGTTTGTTTGTTTGAAGTTTTTGAAAAATTTGAATTTTCTGGTTTAACTGAAACAGATTGTTTGTTAACCACTTCATTCTTAAGTGCCTTTTCAACCACCTTGACTTGTTGGCGTTTCTGTTTCTTTTCCCTTTCTCTTACAAGTCGGGGATCTTGTTTTACAGAAACAGATCGCTTTTGGTGATTGTGTTCACGGGGATCATCATCAATTGCTTTCAACTTATGAAGATACGGGCAATTTCGAATGATATGCCCAATTGTACCACATTCAAAACATGATCTTCGTTCAACAAACCCCGAAGTATCATGTGATCGTCTTGCCGATGATGAACTTTGTGATCCCGAGGTACTAGGTTTTGAACTACTTGGTTCATTCCTTTTCATTACTGTTGCTTTCTTGACAAAATCTAGGTTAGATTGATTTTCAAACATAGCAATTTTGTCCGTTCCCTTGGATTTCACAAAGTTCACATTTTTTTTCTTCTTCTGATTCGGCTTCTTTTGATCTTGAGCCGGTGCCTTTCCTTTTGGCTTGGTATGATTTTGCTGTTTTTGTACTGTTGGTAATTTCTGATTTCCATATTGTTTTCTAATTTCGGCCTTTGGAATAGGAGGGCACTGTGTCACTGTAACACGTGATCCTGTCTTTCCCAAAAACTTACTTGTAGAATTTTCAAAGACTTTACTGATTAAAGATTGATTAACATTCTTAATAGGAAAATCTTTGTCTGAATAAATTTTATCATCACCAACAAGAGTGTACAGCAAATCCACACTCTCCGACTCTTTCTCAGACGAGGACTCGATTGCAATAGTCTTAGCGGGTTTTGCAGGAGGATCACACAGAATATGATTCTCAAGAGGTATGTCCTCTTCGTTTATCACCGCATCAGACTTTGCTGAATCGGTATCATCAGACTCATCATCAGAAGAATCAGTATCCTCAATCACAACTGTAGGATCCTGATTCTGTTCAGCAGAGGACACACATGTATCTGCTGACACATCTGAATCTGATGATACTTCTTTCTTGTATCCGAGACCTGTTGCACATTCTGTTGCAAATTCCTTAACATCTAGAGGAACAGATGGTTCAAAATGAGTTCTATATTCCTCATCAGGCAGTGCATCATAATTGTGTCTGACAGGTGGTGGACATTGCTTATACCCTATGCATGTGACATCCTTTTTCTCTTTTTGAACATCAATGATGTGATCCAACACATAGCTAGAACTCAAATAACTGTCTAACTTAAGTCGGATCGCCTCACTTTCAGTTTTAACACAAGCCATTTCCTTTTGCATCACCTCAAGACGAGTGATATACAAATTAATGTCAGTTTGTTTTCTGGAAACCATTTTTGTTAACTCGATTTTATCTTTCTTTAATTTTTCAATCATCGATTTAAAATCCTTTTCATGGTTTTCATAAAACATGTTGGCTTCAGTGCACTTTGAAAGATCAACTGTCAATTTCTGATTATGAATAAAAGTCACATCATATTTCTCTTGCAAAGCCTCATGTTTGCTTTGCAATTCACACCACTTATCATTCACTAGAACATGTTTGTCTTGCAAGTCAAACAAACTAGCTTGTAGAGCATCGTGTTTGCCTTGCAACTCAGACATGTTTGCTTCCAAATAAGCACATCTAACATTCAAGCTATCACAGTTATCACAGCTAACAGAAGTGGGTTCATCGACACATACCTGACTTGATGAACTGTCGACATTAGCCATAAAGGCTGAATGGAGAGAAGACGAAGAATAAGCAGCTTGATCCACCAAAATAGGTCTTCTTTGAATTCCTGCTGCAGCGTCTTCCAAAAGCTCATCAATATTTGCATCGACTGACGCACTTGATGTGTCATCTTCCTGATCATTGCCTGAAGTGGAGGATTGTTCATCTGAACTTCTACTATAACCAGAAGAGTCTTCATCCTCAGAAGAGTCACCACCATTGGCGGAAGATTCTCCACCACTGGCGTGATCTAAATCCTTCACGATTTCAGCAAAACAAGCTGTTCCATCTGGAGCATCATTTCCCAACTGGATTGACCAATCACAGCCTTCATCTACTTGAACCACAAGTGCCTGGTTGGCATTTGATGGTCCTGCTTGAGTCTGGTTGTTGACAGGCACCAACGTACGAACATTGTTTCTGTTCTGGTTCTGCTGGTTGCCTTGACCTCTAAAAGGATTCTGGTTTCCATGTTGAGATGGCCTCGTACATTCACGCTTGAAATGACCACGTTCACCACAATTGAAGCATCTAACAGCCTGCTTGTCAAACCCATACTTGGTGTCTTTCTTGCTTTCCAAGCTGGTTCTGCCAGTTCTTTCCATGAAATCCTTTGCTCGCCTAACAGCACTGGCAAAGGCCCACTTGATGTCCATCATCTCCATCTCCTCTTTATCGATCTACTGGTAGTCTTCTTGTGTCAGATTAATGTTACCAATCTGACCTTCCACCAATCCACAGTATGCGCTCACCAAAGTGTTTAGCAGCTCCATGTGTTCTTTTGCTACTTCAACACTGACTTTAGAAAAGCTTGAGGTGTCGAGCCGTACTGTATTTTGCTTTGATTGCTGACCAGCAGATGATGTGCTTCCATAACATGCTTGCTGTTGAGGAGGAGGAGGAGGAGGAGGAAGTGGATTTCCGAATATATCAGTTTCTCTGATAGGTTGTTGGCTTTGCTGTTGTGGCACTGGTTGAGGAACTGGTTGAGGAACTGGATTAAGCGGATTTCGATATATGTCTGTTGTTGGAGGAGGAATGTCATACAAGCTAGTGCTAGACACAAATGCTGTTTGAATTGGAGCGTGTGAAGAAGGTTTTGTAAAAGTGCTAGAAGCTCCATAATACATTTCGGGATTTTGTGGCACTGGAACTCTTTTAGCCTTGAGAGTTTCTTCCTGATTCTTGTTTTCCAGGAGTTGAGCAAAGTCACCGAAGTTTGTTGTATCTAAAGTGCCGTTGTACTTCAGGATTTCTAAGAAATTATTCCATTGAGGTGGCAGTGCATCTGCAAACTTTTTCACTATCTCTGCTGAAGTTGTTACAACCCCAATATTTCCCAATTCAGTCAGCAAATGAGTAAATCGACTTGTCAAATCTCCTAAAGATTCATTCTGCATACAAGTAAAACCATCAAACTCTTTCTTTAGCAGGTCTTTTCTTAATTGACGTGTCGCTTCATTTCCTATGCCCCTTGTTTTCAATGCGTCCCACAACCTCTTCGTTGTCTTGTGACTGACAAATTGATGATAAATATCCTTGCTTAACGCCTGAGTAAGAATGGCATACGCTTTCTTCTCTAAGTCATAGACCTTCTTCTGATCTTCCGTAAGATCAGCAAACGTAGCAGCAGATGAAGCGGCAACCTCTATTGTTTGATCAAAATCTGTGATGAAACGCAACCACAATTCTGTATTTTGACCAAGGACGTATGTATGAAATCTACCAAACCATCCCTGATATTCACTTAAGTGCATCAACTTTGGAGGCCTATTCAAACTTCCCGTTTCACTTTCGCTTAGCAAAATGCTTTGAACACTTGGAGCTTGATTTGATGCGAATGCCCATTGACCGGTAGATGTAGCATTAGCTTGCGAAGATGCCGGTGCGGGAGACGGAGTTCCATAGTACATTTCTCTAAATAAATCCTCACTGCTTCTATACTTGTTTTCTGTATTTGACGGAGTACCCCAGGCCGGATTCATTTTTGATCAGCCGAAGGATATCTGTTCGAAAGACTTGAAAAACACAAACTGTTAAACACAAACAGACTCTGGATCGAAAGATCAACACCTGTTCGAAGGATCAACAGGGTTCGAAAGATCTCTGTTGAATTTCGAACAATGTTTTCGAAAGATTCTCCAAACGAAGGATCCTTATCTTTCGAAAATGAATTGTAGACCGAAAGATGAACACGAAAGATGACTTCGAAAGACTCCCCAATCGAAGGATCCTAGTCTTTCAAAAATGAGCAGAAGACCGAAAGATGTATGTTTCGAAAATATTCCTTGGAACGAAAGATAAGTCTCACACTTCGAAGGATGCTCGAAGGATGACTATCTGTCGAACCTCCTTTGGTCGAAAGATGATCTTTCGACTTCGAAGGATATCTTTCGAACTTGCTCTGACACAGTTGACAAATGAGACAGGTTGGTGAAAAGTTGACGGGTTGGTGAGAACTTTCGGCAGAAAGTATGTTCAGACCATATCTTTCAGGTCTGAACATGCAGGTTTTCACCAACCGGGTAATGTCCAATATTTTAATCAAAATACAACTTCCAACACACAAACACTTTGTAATTCAAAATTTTCAAGATCAAAAGTGTAAAATTAGAAGAACAATATGATGAACACCATGAACTTCACGAAGTTTCTGGTAAACCGAAACTTTCCGAACACGAGTTTTTGCTAAAATGTTTAAGAAAAACCAACAACTAACAAGATAAACAATAAGGTTTTTAACAAAACACCAAGCAAAAACAGCAAGATTAGACCAGATTTAAAGAGTTTTTCCAGAAAATATGAACTTTTCAAAAACCCGAAAAACAGCCCGAAAACACCTCGGTTTTAACAAGGAGAAGAGCCAAGGCTCTGATACCACTTGTAGGTCCGGCTAGGGGAGGATCTAGTCGCCTAATCCTTGTGTACGAACCACTCCGGTTGTGCGGAATCCAACCGAAATAGCAAACCGAGATAGACAAAGCACAATGATAAACACACAAGACTCAACGATTAACACCACTTGTATTAAACGTATGAAAGGTCCGGTTACAAGCACAAGGTTTACAGATGTATACTATAAACTCTCTCTATCTTTCGTGTGTGTGTTCTCTGAACAGAATGCTCTCACTTTGTCTGAAATGTCTAACTCTTGAAATGAACACAACACACGGGTATTTATACCCAAAACAGCAGGTCTGGTCGAAGGATCAGATAGGATGATCGAAGGATCATCTATCGACCAGAAATAGCTCGAATGATCCACATGTACCACGAAGGATGATATCCTTCGTGGTCCATCTGTCGAATGCTGTCTTTCGAGCTCATCATCATCGAAGGATATAAGTGATCCTTCGATGACCATCCTTCGACTCAAACACATTACAACCAAAATGTTGACTGTTTGGCCAAGTCAAACCAGGAGGATGGTTGACTTGGTCAAACTTACAGGACTATAAAGACATCGTTTTACATCGTGACCGAATACAGACAAAGTACAGACATAAGTGCACCAACACCCGGTGGTCTTGGAACTTGAAGGACCTCATCCAATTTCTTTTATCCTCTACATTTGTCATCTTCAACCTCTTGTGTTCTTCCCTAGCCTTGTGGTAGTAGTAAGGCCCTCATAACCCTTTGTTACTTCATATGTTGTTGGTTAAAAGATGATGTACATTGATAAACTTGATGAACACTAAAAGACATAAACATGAATCTCTAACATAAGCACATAAACATATGAATACTTGTTGATTTGTGTTTATTTGCTTCTTGTTGATTGATTATTAGTGTTAGTGATGTTAGACATCATATGGAACCTACTAGATTGTGATTAAACACATGATCTAGTAAGTTAAGGTGGTGATTTTGTGAAAAACCAAGATCTTCATGCTTTATGTTTACATGAACTTGAATAATAAAAGTTGTTTTCATGTGATAATCATTTAAACAGAATACATGTCTTGTGAGTGGATGATTTCTAAAATAGTTTTCCAAAGAAACAAAGTTAAATCACAAGATTTACATGAACATTGTTTTTAAAGAAACTAATCATGTTTCTAGTGGTGAAACAAGTATAAGAACACTTTGTTTACAAGAAAAATTCAAAGGAATGATTTTGGAAAAAAATCATCTAGTAAGTTGTAAACACCTAAATCCTTTAAGAAAGAGATTTTTAAAGAAATAAACACACTTTAAAGGGTAACTAAGCCTACTAAACACACTATCAAGTTACTACAAGTTTTTATGAAAGTTCAAGTTCATGGTTGCTATGTAGATAGCATTGTTTTGGCACTCGGTAAGTGTAGATTGATTGTTGATTGCTTGTGATGATTTTGAAAAGAAAATGATATGCTTTGATAGCATGGACACCTCCATTTTAGGGGGAACTATGGCAAAATTTTCTAAAAATATAAACACTTAGAAAAATATTTTCTAAACAAATATTTACAAGTGTATTTTAATTATGGTTTTCAATATAAACTTTGCCATGGATTTTGTTACAAAAATACAAATATTGGAGGTTGGTTTTTGTAAATAAAAACAACTAAATATGTATTTGAAAGATATATATTTAGAAGACACATGTGTGATTGTTTGTATACTTTGTGAACTGGTTATATTATTTTAGAATTTAAAATAATATAACTTAACAAAATACCAAGAACTTACAATCCAAAATATTACCAAAAACCTCATGAATAAATATACAAGTTACATACACAATATTATGAAACCGAACGAGAAATGTAACTTACAAAATATTCCGGAAAATACCTTTATGAATATATTTTTGGTAAATATTATTTTGGACACAAAAGAAATGAAAATATGGTTTTTATTATTATTATTACAAAGTATATCATATTTTCGACAAAGAGAAAATATATTAATTTGGGAAGTAAAATATATTTTCTTGGAAATTTTTAGAAGATATATTATTTTTGGGAAAAATATATATTTTCTTGGAATACATTGTTTTTGGATAAAAATGAGTTTATGTATATTTTTCAAGTGAGACTTGAAAATATAATATTTTTGGGACTTATGAGAAGTTACAAATATTTTTACTCAAAGAAAAATTTTAAATAATTTTTCTAAGTAATATTTCCTAAATATATATTTTGGAAATATATATAAATTGGCGGACTTTTATTAAAGATAATATTCCGGAATAATCAATGTGAAATTAAGTATGAGGATACTTAATAAAAATACGCATTTTCATACGTATACACGCACACCGGAATACAACACCTTTACATGACGAAAATATACAAGAATACGAATACAAATATACCCATCATTGGGAAGGAAATATAAGTATCAATACTTGGGAAGTATTAAGTTAATGTATATTGTTTAACAATTATTCCAAAACTTAATAAATATAATTTAAGTTAAAATATTAATTATTTTGACAATAATTATATAACTTGAAATAATATCAAAGGCACTAATTAATACTAAGTCAAGGCACGACCCGCTCGTCTAACAGACCGTAGTACGCATGTAGGTAGTCGTGCGTTCTAGAGGAAGCTTTGAGTTACATCGGATACAAGGAACGCAAAACTGTGAGTTCATGTCCCCCGTTTCTTTAAACTGTTTTTGTTTATTAACTTTGGGGGTGAAATACATGTTACAAAAGGGTTACTTACAAATACAATTGGTATGGTTAGCCTAGGAAAGAACCATAGATCATGTGAATGGGTAGGCGCATACTTGAGACCATTAATCCTCGTTGTAGGACCGAGGGACATGAGTGATAGATCTATGCGGGTGTAGCGAGCCCCACCCATGAGCACGCCGAATGAGCCATGTGGTGACTATGTCTTACTGACGAAGTCTGCTAGGTTTGAGTCTTCCTGCACCATGTCACGTATATTAATGCATTAGCTATACATTAATTGATCTGTTTCCTTGCTGCTTTCATACCGGGATTTCAATTACATACAAGCATACTTATGATGATTTCAATGGTTTACTTATACAAACAAACAAACACATGAACTCACTCAACTTTTGTTGATGTTTTCAAACTACATGTATTTCAGGAAATTAGTAAGTGGATCTGGCGGGCGTTGGAAGTTTTTATGCTACGTTAGGAATAAAGATGTCATCCATGGTCTTTGGGTTTGGTTAGTGTGTCTTATTCCTGGACGAGACACGTCTCCCAAACCTTGGTGCTATTTAATATCTTTTGTTGAGTCCTTAGTAATCTCGTAAACAAATTGTATGGTTTGTAAAACTTGAAATTGAAGTCTACGTTTTAAAACAATGTTGTTATGTTTTAAACTTATTTAATGGATGACAGATCTATGGTTTTATCATATAGTTGATGTTATGATTGAATGCAATGATATTAAGAAAGTCACACCATAATCACGCTTCCGCAAAAGTCAGGGTGTGATAATAAGCTCAGGTCCATCCAAGTACCCAAGCAGGCACCAGCATGAGCGGTGTAGGGGTAAGCCCTGACATACCATCCATGCCTTACAAGCCAAGCTCATTGTCGTACTTCTCCAAAGAAATAGCTAACTATGTCTTCCAGACAAAGATAAAGATGCCATTAAACATAAAGACATATGATGGTTTGGAAGATCTTGAAGACCATCTCTAGGTCTTCACGGGGACTGCTACAGTTGAACGATGGAATAATGCGGAATGTTGTCACATGTTTATGCAAACCCTCATTGGGCTAGCCAGGTTATGGTTATGTGGGCTCCCCACCAGAAGCATAATATCTTTCAATGACCTACACAAAAGCTTCCTAGCTAACTTCACCCCTTAGAAGAGATGCACCAGGGATGCAACCGTCATGCATCAAATTCAATAAAAAGACCATAAGGACCTTCGAGCCTCCATAAAACGGTTCAAGAGGGAAAGATTGATGTACAGTGGAGCAACTAAAAAGATGAGTGTATCAGCCTTCATGAATGCCATAAAGCCCAAGAAGCTTCTAAGGAGATTCCATGAAAACAACCCCAAATGATAGAAGAAGCTTTCAAAAGGGCAGAATCCTTGTTAAAAGGTGAAGAGGGTTTGGAAAAGAAAGCTTCCAAAAAGAGAGAACAAGGAAGCTGGAGGGAGCCACCTCCCTCGTCTAAAAGGTCAAGATTCCAACTCTTCGTAGATCGACGAACACTCAGGTCCTACGAAAGAAGAAGGTTCGAGGATAGAGGAAGATCCCCCGTCCAAGCAAGAATCATGACAAAGATAAACACATCTTTACTCCCCTCACCAAAACACCCCAAGAGATCTTATCGACAGAGGAAGTCAAGTACGCCTTCCGACCTCCTAGACCCCTCTCAAAACCTTCCAGCAACACAGTAAAATTACAATACATTAACACATAGTATGAAAAAAATAAAAATTGAAGTAAAAGACACATTTTCAAACAAAAAATAAGATGGTAATTAAACACTCTGAGTAGACAAGACATCGCTCATGAAGCAGTTGATTAACTCTTGACCTTAATTACCTGCATCACCTTTCAACAAGAGACATATGGGGAATCTCTTCTTCTTTATAATATGACGAAGTTGAAGAAACCTACCTTCGTTCCTCATATATGAATTCTAAGGCTGCTTGAAATGAAGTCACCACTCGTCGATAAATCCCATCTTTTCAGGATCCATGTTCGGTAGTTCACGCATTTCAAGTCTTTTAATGATCTCAGTGCTCCATACAAAAAGGCTGATTGCATCTTCAACACTATCCTCTCGTTTTTCTATTGCACTTTTACAGCATTTCGATATTATGACTCTTGGTATGTTGGTGAGGCAAGCTGTTGATATGTCTGCAATCATGTCTGATAGTCGGGAAAACAACTCGTCTTCAATAATCTCCAAATTGTTGCTTTCATATGTATGCAGGATCGTTTTTGCAATTCGATACATTGAGTTGGCAATGATTACCTTCGTAGGAAGGTTCTCCTTAACCACCGTTTCTCCATTGGTACTTTTGTTGAATTCAGTGACTATATCTTTTGTTGTATGAGCAAACGATTTAATAATATATGTTGGTGCTTTCCCTTGGTAAGCGCTTCTTCTTAAAGTGGTATCCAGCCACTTGTGATTCTTTATGACCTCACACCACAAGTTCGTGGTCGCCCTTTGAATATTAACGTACTCAGATGCCTTATTTAGGTTTTCTTCCACTGTGCGAGTGAATCTAAGACCTTCACTAACACTTTTAAGCAGGTTATCAACTACGTCCTCATCAATATTCGGGATAACAACTGTGATGCATGTTAAGCTTATTATTGGTAAGCTCCAACTATTAACAACTTCAACCGGAAGCAGCGATTGAATTTGATCTGTGTCAAACTTCTCTACTCCCTCAAACAAAACAGATTTTTCAACAAGCTTCAGAAGATTGTTACATTGTTTCTTCTCATCCCTCTGAATACATTTATCCGTAGAATTTAAAATTCTTTTCACTGGATATTTAGTAGGCTGCACATCATCTTCGAGTAACAAGACATAATTGCTAAGGTCCTTGTCTGTATCCTCACTACTTGAGACAGCATATGGAGTAAACAACATTTCTTTTAGTGACTTGAAATAATAGGAACAATGCATGAAAAGGAGAATAATCACAATGGGAATGAGCTCGATTATTTTGCATAATACTACAATTACCCTCACAAAACCAATGCAAATGCTTAGAATGTTGTTTTTCAACCTACTATCAATTTCGACCGATGAGAAAAGAATTAGAGGTCTTTCTTTCCACTCACACAATTCTTGAGTCCAGTACTTGTCTACTTTAAACACTGAAAAATGGTTCGTATTCTGATTATAAGCAAATGATTTGAACCTCAGGACCGCAAAACATCTATATACTGAGCCAACACCCAATAAAACTCCGTTGAATTGTATGTCATAAATTAGACTAGCCGAGCCATAATACACGGTTGTGTTTCTTTCTTTAGTTAGCAACGAATGCCATGACAAAGATATGTACATGAGGATACTAATTGCACAAATTACGCTGGATGCAGAGGATAATGGAGTGGTAGCCATCACAAATTGAGGGCTACTAGTTTTTGCCATGATCCAACATCTTTTCACAAGTTGTCTTAGCTTCTCAACATTAAATATTTTGCTTTCTTGTACATTTGGATCATTCAAAGTGGCTTGATACTTGAATTCTAGAACTTTTTTTGAGGTTGGAATTGTTACAGCAGAAGATATATTAGCAAGAAAAGTAACATACCCATATAGATACATGCAGTGGCGGAGCTAGTCCATTAATTTAGGGATAGCCCGGAATTTTTTTTTTTGGATCTTGGGCTAACTTTATCAATTATATTTTGGGCTTTCTTTCAATTCTGTTATTGTTAATTTGGGCTTATTTTATCATTCGGGCTTCATTATTCTACAAATTTTTGGGTTCTAAAATGTTTGGGCTTATAGAACTATTATTGTTAATTTAGGCTTATTTTATCATTCGGGCTTAATTATTCTACAAATTTTCGGGTTGTCAAATGTTTGGGCTTATACGAAAAATTGGATTTTACTAAAATCAAGTATCATATATATTGTTTAGGGGTATCCTTGTATTTTTTAAGGGTATCATTTGTATAAAACCGGAAAAATAAAATAAAAAATAACACTACGAATATGGGGTTGAGCCGTAGACTGTACTACGGCTACTAATACTATAGTTCCGCCCATGGAGGCATGCAACCATGAATGGAGACATAATGAAAGGGTAGAAAGACTCATGTCTAATAACTTGAGTATTAATCTTAATGCCAACATCCACAACTAGCGTGATAACAAGAATGCACAAAAAAACCCAAGCCTCCGACCTTGGCAACTTGGCCAATCTCACTTGGCATTGGACTAGTCAAATCCATAGGAATTAGGAAGTTTCATAGCCACTGCAATCGGGGTGAGAGAAGCAGCATTTTTCTCCAAAGTAACGTGTAACAGCGTTTTTCAAAAGTAATGTAAACTAACTATGGTTCCAGGCTGCTGAGAGTCCCTTATATGCAAAACAAAAAACAAAAAAAAATTATTTGTCTGTTTCTTTCTTCTCGGAATTTTCATTAATTTAGATTCACTTTATTTTTTCACCATTATATAAAATTTTGATATTTTATTTGTAAGCTTTTTTACGGATTCCATATTTTTCTGACAGATTACCGACGCGTTTTTATCGAAAACTTGGGCGTTGCAAATCAGCCAGATTTCGGGGCATATCCCCTTCTGTGTAAGGGGCGTTCCCCATAACCCCTTCTTTTTTATGTGCATCGTTAGAAATAAATTCACCATTCTGTTCCTCAGGGCCGGCCCTGAGAATTCGTGTACCCTGTTCGAGCTCAAAAAAATGTATCCTTAGGCGTTAACGAAATTGAGTATTGATGTCACTAAAGGTCTAAACCTAATGCCAACGGTCTATTAACTAATATAAACCATAAAAATATTTTTGTAAGTGAGGTGTTTGTATGGGTATACCCTATTCATTTATTTTTTTTACATATACATATTGGATTTTTTTAGAATACCGTGCCTTGGCCGTTGGTCATCCCCGCTCACCCTCAAGCCCGGCCATGCTATTCCTTAACATATAAAATCCTATTAAAACATCATTTTAAAATAATATGTTAAAACTTATATAAAACTAGAAGAAGCACCCGCAGCGTTGCTGGCGGGGCTCAGTTTTACATATAGTACAACATAACTAAACAATGATATCACTTCTTCTCTATAAAAAAAAATACAAATATTTTAAACGTGACGTTAGAGCATCATTCCAACTTCCTTGAATGACCAGATCCATAGTTGAAGTCATATTCTTGATGATGGCATAGACCCTTTGTTTTACAAAGATTATCAAAACTACATTATTTATGCAAAGTATAAACAAATAATAGTAAATGGCCAAATGAAATCGACAACTTGTTACCTATAATCGTTGGTTGCCAATTAGAAAAAACTTGGCTCGTTCTCGTGCCTGAAAGCAAATCAATCATCAACATATATTGCTAGAGCCAATACTGGCTATAATGTCTGGTTCGCTGGTTTGACAGATGCTAGTTGCATTTGCACTTTCGGCTTCTTGAAGCTAAAGTGCATGTTCCATGTTCCACAATACATCTCCCATGGTCAGTCTATTGACGCCATAATCCGCTAAACATTTTTCGGCTATGTTCCCATACGTTGCCAAATACCCGGGTCTTATCTCGTCAGCAATACGGGGGTGCAGGATCCCTTTAAGCAACCCTTTCTTCTAACATCGGACCCACTCGTCTAAGTTGATCTCTCTACGACCCAGCAACGGGTCAACAACAGGTCGAGCGCAAAGCACTTCAAAAGGCACAGACCTAAAGCCGAAACCCCACCATAGGAGACACCAAAGCTTGAACATTGGAAAAAGTTAGGCCTCTATTGTTTTATAAAAGTTGCTTATAAAAAAGCTTAATTGTATAGCTGTCGACGCCGCCAGAGGCGGTCTTCGGATGAGTTATATAAGCATTGTAGGTGTACATACATTCCAGCAAGTGAATAGCCATGTGTTGCTATGCTATCATCATAAAGATCTGTATTCACCTGAAAAAGATATGTTTATTATAACAAACTCAATAATATAAGAAAGAAGCGACCTCAAACTAATAAGTGACTTAACATGATTAATTTTCTAGCCACTAACACAAAAAATTGGAACGTACAACAGTAGACATAATCTATAAAATCAATTCAAATTCATACACTATTATATATGATTAGTATCAATTTCTAACAGTAGGTATACATTATAAAACCCATTGAAGTGGGAATGGTTACCTATAAGCAAAACATATCAGGTTTAAAGGCTTGAACGATTGTCTTGGTGCTCTAGATGAAAAGTGGACGATATAGAGGCTAAAGCAACGACAAACAATGGTGTTGTCGTAGTGGTTCACCCAATCTCCCAACTAATTTTTAGAAGAACAAATAACTAATTTGTAGAAGAACAAATATTGAGTTTGAAGAGAATTAGGGTTGAAAGGTTTATAAAAGATATTGATAATCGAGATAAATGAAATACCTTCTCGTGGTTCTCGGCTGTCAGTCATCTTCATCGTCTTCGTTGTCAAAGGAAGCCACCTCGGCCGAAACCGCCGTTGTCTGAAACAGTATTCACCATCACCGCCTCCGGTTCCGCCGGTGGATCTGATCATTTTGTGTAGCCGGAGGCGGCTGCCATCACCAAACCACCACCATTTACCGCCGCTAACCGAGAAAAAACCAACTATGCGTGTAACGTAAACCATCCCACAAAATTAGGGTTTACATTCACAGGTGGCCAAAGTAGACAATTGAAAAATTATCTAATGTAGGGAGAGAAGGTGTAATGACAGGAGTATGTGCCACGGTGACGACGGTCTTTGTGGATTCCGACCACCACCATAACCACAACAACTACCATCATCACCGGTTAAAATACTCACATACATGAAAAATTGCGGCCGATAGGTTGTGCATCATTAATTATAGTCAAAACAGACATCAGTTAATTACTATAATTAAAGATATACAACAGAAGCTCACTAACCTCCATCTGCATGAGCAATTCGATCATAAGCATGACAACATACAAACATTAATCCATTAGTAACTACTTGTACAAAGAGTAATGAATTAATGATATGCTTTTTTTATTTAAAAAAGTTAATTTATTACCTCTCTGTATCTTGTCAAGTATGACTTTAAGACCATGTGTAGTGGTAAGATGTTATAATACCCCCACCATGGGGCATTGTCAGACACGTGGCATCCTAGTCACACTTGGGCATTATAGCAAAAGTGGCGTAGTGGGGCATTATGCCAATAACCCCCATTCAATCATTTCACAATTTTTTTTTAATTTAAAACATAAAAAACTTCATTAATTTAAAAAAAAATTACACTACTTGAAATTAAAAAAAAAGGAAAAATTACACTTTTCGTCCTTTATGTTTGTACCTAGTTGCAATGGATGTCCTTTACCTTTAATATTTACAGCCACAGTCCTTTTTTTTGAAAACATGTTACAGCTTTCGTCCTTTAGCACTAACTTGGTTAAAATTTTCAGTTAAATCTAATTAATTAAGGGTAGTTTTGTAATTTTATCTATTTACTTAAAAAATATATTTAAAATGAACAGAAAAAACAAAATATATATATTTCTTTATACTTATAAAGGAGTTCAAACACTCTCCCCCAAATCTGTACACCTAAACCATGATCATCTCTTTCACCACCATTACCACCACCACAACCACCGTCCCACCACCACCCTAACCCTCCGGCAACCACGAGCACCACCACCAACTTCGCAACAAACATCACCATCTTTACAACCACAACCACCACGAAACCTCCGGCAACCGCAAGCACCACCACCATCAAACCTCCGGCAACCGCAAGCACCACCACCAAACCTCCGGCAACTGCAAGCAAAACCACCATCAAACCTCCGGGAACCGCAAGCACCACCACCACCTAACTTTCGGAAGCTTGATTCCCAGTTGTGCTTTTCTCACAGTTCCCACATAGGGTCTTTGTCCTGAAGTTATAGCCACCTGTACGGCTGTACCGTCAACAACCCATGTCTCATGTTTGAGAATGAAGGTTTGATTTCTTCGATTACAGGTGATGGTTCATATATTTTTCCTTTAAATTTATTTAGATCTTGAATGGTGGTTTCAGGGTTCAGAAACAGTGAATAATTTAGAAGCAAAAGAAAAGGGGGCTTTGTTTAATTGGTTGATAACATTGATGAATGATGTAGAAGCATATTTGAAATCCACCGCCACATAATGACTCCTCTCATCCAAGCATATTTGAAATCCACTAAAACCTGCAACTCAACTCAAATTAGGTCAAAATCCCCAATTGGTATTTCTTTGGGGAAATAGACAATTGGTGGATTGAATAGGGATGAAATTAGGGTGGTTTTGTGAGATGGGTTAATGGAGAAGATGAAGAGGGTTTGTGAGAAGATGAATATGGTGGTGGTGCTGTTGCTTATTGGAGACCATCTCTTCCGTTGTTGAACTCAACACCAACCCCTCTTTTTGCTGAGAATGCAAGTGGGGTTTCTGATTTTCTGTAGCTCCGAATGCTACACAAATTTGACCCTACGATTCACCCAATGTTAACTACTCACGTTTGCCTAATTGAAACAAGAGAGAGAGAGAGAAGGATGTGACGGAACCGGTTGGGGTGGTGGTGGTGGCGGCAGCAGTTTGGCGACGCCGCATAACGGTGGTAGTGTGGTGGCAGATGGTGGTGGGTTTGGTTGGGGAAGAAAGGGTTGAGAAAGAGATCTCAGATCTGAGATGTGAGATGTGTTATATATATATTAGTTTATTGTTTTTTTATTAAACTATTTTTAATTTAATTTAATTGGTTAAAAGACTAAATTACCCTTATGTGATATAACTTAACTGAAAATTTTAACCTGGTTAGGGTCAAAGGACCTAAGGTGTAACATGTTTTGCAAATAAAGGACTGTGGCTGTAATTATTAAAGGTAAAGGACATCCATTGCAACTAGGTACAAACATAAAGGACGAAAAGTGTAATTTATCCTAAAAAAAAATAAAAAAACAGAAAAAAAACCGAAAATAAAAAAACAGAAAAAAATAAAATAAAGTTAAAAAAAGAACACGATCTAGAGTCCATATTTTTCTCTATTTTTTTGGCGACGCATTTGCGCAAGGATCAACGCATCGCCTTGTAGGTGGTCGATAGGTTTGGACAAAAACTCAATGTCCTTTCCCATTTGTCTCGCCTCTTGCATCTCGTTAAACTTTTTGGTTTCGGTGACTCGTTCTTTCATAATCTCATAACGTTGGTGGCCGAGGTCGCGAATGTCTTGGAGACGACGGTTCATCTCCTTTAAATCTTCCTTTAACTCGAGATCGGAAGACGACTCGACCGTTTTTTTCCCGGTTCCCTTTCTTCTACCGGTGGGTCGGACCAACTCTTCTTGAATTTCCTCGTCAACGTCCACCGCCTCATTTAAATCAACATTGCGGGCATCCGATGGCGGAGTTGACGGGTCAACGGAGGATGATGTTTTTGACCTTTTAGCTCGACGTCTACTACTAGACGTCATTGGATTAACTAGCGCCCACTTTGGACTTTTTCGTAGTAGCTCCCAACACTTATAGTATGTGAAAGGGCATTTCGTCCTATCGAACTCCTCCAAAGTCTTTGTTAAAACCCCGACGTCACTTTCACCGCTCGGGCGATTATCGTAGTTACATTGGTAAACTTCTTGGAACGCGTGACACTTGTTGTTGATGTCGGTCCATTTGCTAGAAATTGAATCTTTGTCCCGATGTTCGCCTTGACCCCACGTGCTAAAAAAGAGTGCACGAACCCTATCCCAAAAAACGGGGCCCGTTTGAAAGTTTGCTACAAATTAAAAAAAAATTATAAGTTGTATGTTAAAAATTAAAGTAACAAAATAAGTAAAATAATATATATATAAAATAGTTACCGGTTTCTTCGTCCTCAGAAATGTCGAGCCACGCCCGAGTCAACGTGAATTTCTCTTCCTTCGTCCATCTAATGATATTTTTTGTACGCCGAGGTTCGTCTTTTTCCTTCTTCTTATGCGACCTTCTGCCGCGTTTTGATTTATCTTGCACCGGTTCGGGTTGCGTCTCCGGCACGACATCGACATCGGGTTCGGATTCGGGTTGTGGTTGTGACGGTTGCGACCCGCCGGCTTGACCATAGCCGAAAGGGGGAGGCACAAACGGAGTGGCGCCACTCAAGTAAGCCGCGTACGTTAAAAAGCTCGGGTCCATGTCTTGAAGGTTATACGGGTTTTGCGGTTGGGTTGTGTTCGGGTTCGTGGGTCTTGCGGGGACACCAAAAGGGGGTCGGTATAGATGTATGATTGTATAAAAAATAGGAGAAAGTGGGTTTTTTTTTTTATAAAAAATAGAAGAAAGTGGGTGTTTTTGTATAAAAAAATATGATAAAGTGGGTGGATATATATAGTGGGGTAAATTTTTAAATTAAAAAAATAACAATTTTGACCGTTTGCCAACGGTCTTTTTCTCGATCCTTTCAAAGTTTCAGCGTTTTAATTATAACGCGCCACATTCGTTTTTTTGAAAAATAACGCCCGGTCACGCCCCATGTAATGGTGACCGGGGCGTTATAGAGCGTTTTTTTTGAAATTTTTTTTACAAATCACGCCCTACTACGGGCGGTCTAATGGCTCAATATAATCTTCAAACCCTAAAGTAGCCATTGCCCGAAGAAGATAATCGCTATTAACGGTTTTCCTCTTTTCCCTTTGACACTTATCACTTGCCCTATAATCAAATCCACAAACAAAACACAAATTAACGTCATAAAACCGTTTACAACAATCACAACACAGGGTTGAATTATCATACTTACTCGCTGGTGATAAAACTGATAAACTCAGAAACACACTCCTGCACAGTCTCCTTCGCGTCTTTAGTAATTTTGCCGTTAGCTTGCAATCCTTTCTTCATTATCCGACTAATATTCGCAATCGCTAAGAACCTGTCTTGCTCTCGAACATTGGACGACCTAGGGCTCAGATCGCCCCCACTCTCGTGGCTTCCACCGCCACGACTCGCTGGAGCCTCTGCCATAAACAACAACAACAATAAAAACCTAGAATGCAAAACCACAATTTCAACGTCAACAATACAATGAATCAGATCAACTAACACAACAACAATCACATCCTACAATCCTCCATTCAATTAATCAATGAAATCACCATGTGTGTGGAACATATAAGTATTTAAATAACAACTAAACCCTAAGTTTCCAAAACAGCAATTTCAACGTCAACAAAACAATCAATCAATTCATCCAACACAACAGCAATTACAACCTAGACCCCTCTGTTCGATTAATCAACAAAGGCACCATGTGTAGATTATATATATGCTGTTACAACAACTAAACCTTAGAGTTTCCAAACCGCAATTTCAACGTCAAATATATAAAATCGGAAAAAAGAAGAAAAAACCAAAACAAAGAGGCTCAGACTCAAACGTCATCATTGCCATCATCAACGCACGGCTCAGTGCCGCTACGGCTGCAACCGGAGTTACCAAGCCAAGTAGCAGGCAACCATCATCACCGGTTAAAATACTCGTATACACCAACTGTCCAAACCGGGTTCATCACCGCCTGCTGATAGGTTATCCAACCGGCTTCACCATCGGAGAAGGTATAAGTGTCACACCCCAACCGATGGCGGAATCATCGGGGCGCGGCACTAGGCGAATCAGATTGCTCAAGAGAATCCATAACAACTATATTGCGATAATATTTAATACATTCGTTATCCCATACTAACAAATAATACAATCACGTAAGTTATCACAGATTTATTGTCCTCTCGAACAATGCAAATCCGACAACCTAGATTTTAGTTGAGTTTCTAGATTTCCTAGCTTGATTTGACATAGCCTGCGATCTAACCTGCAACATATGTTAAAATAATTGTCAATACAAAAGTATTGGCGAGTATACAGGTTTGATAAGTATAGCATAGTAGATAAAAAGTGTAGCGAATTTCCATATGCATAAACGTAATACACGACATATATACTCACAAAACTGATACTACCAACTAAGTCCTCGATGCTCGAATGTACGATGGCATAACTAGACCCCGTCGGGCGCAATAGTACTATACTAGTCGTGGTGGGACGTCGCGAGTATAAGCCCTAGCACATATGCGACTAGCATCACGTATATCTATGCATAACAGTTATTCGCAAGTGATAATTCGATTGATTGAATATTTCGATTGATAAGTTCTATTTGTTAGAAACGTATGTTACACCCAAAATTCGATTAAAAAGGGTTCAAGTATACTCACAGTGCGTATTTAGCGAGATTACAACTTGATTGAGTCGGTTGCGGGTACGTCTGTAATGATCCTTGAAGAAATAGAGTAAACGATATACGGTTAAGCGAGATTGCCCTTGAAAAGTTACTCATTTGGTTGGACTGTTCTCATCCGTGCGGATGGACAGGTCATCCGTCCGGATGACAAGTCATCCGTCCGGATGGCATGTTATCCGTGCGGATAACATTGATCCGTGCGGTTGAGTGTGCGTGCGGGTGACATTGTTGTGCGTGCGGATGAGTATGCGCACGGGTGACATCTCATCCGTGCGGTTGACAGGTGCGTGCGGGTGACATCTCATCCGTGCGGGTGACTGGTGCGTGCGGGTGACATGTCATCCGTGCGGACTTGTGTCATCCGTGCGGACTGACCTGTTGTCCGTGCGGAGTGACCTGTTTTCCGAGCGGGCTGACACTTCTGTTTCGCACTGTTTTCGAGTGTTTAACGGAAGGAATACGTTCGTTTTCACTAGGGTAGTGTAATTTCGCATTAACACTTGAAGTTCCGTCAATTCCGACTCATTCTAACGGCCGGGAATCACCCCGTTCCATCAGATCTGGCCGTTCATGGTGGTTCTTCATGGTTAACTCGAAATCGCACAGATTTAGGTGAGATTTGTCATAAAAACACGTGGAAATCACCCGGATCTGAGTCGTTTATAGTGAAATGAGACCCCAACTTGAAGTTCATAAGAACTCTTGGTGACATCACTTCAAAATGCCTCAAATCCGCAGATTTCACGGTTAGAATTTGAGTTTTGAAAGATAGAATGATGTAGAATCGAGTGTAGATTGTAGAAGTACAAGTTTTAGGTTGAAATCTTACCGGAATCGCGAGGAAATCGAGAAAAAAGGGTCTTGGTGCGCGTTTGGTTGAACAGGAGCTGTCACATCACTGTTCAAATGATGTGACATGGTATTTATAGGCAACAGAGAAGAGGAAAATGGTTTTGGCCCGGATAGCCCATCCGTGCGCATGCCCATCCGTCCGGATGGTCCATCCGTCCGGATAGCTATCCTGACGCTTGGACTTCTCCGTTTTTGATCGTTTTGATAGTTTTCGAAGCGCGTACCTTTCATAATTAATTTATATTATTATTATTATATTGTTATTATTATATATATATATATATATATATATATATATATATATATCTAAGGGTCGTATTTACGTATCCATAATCCAAAGTTTCGATAATTAACAATCGGTTTTGATTCGAGTATGCGATTATTAGCGACGTTTCACGGCCATCAATGAAGGTAGTATAGGTCCTTTCTTGACGTCATCGTGAACGTTGTTTCGTGTAGTGCCACAAAGACTGACGGGGTACCGTTTACTCGTATTGTCATCATCGTCATGACGACTGGAGCTACAGCACTCACCCGAGGGTCCTTGTTAGCGTTAATTGTTTACGTTCGACACCTCACGGCCACTGAGGAGGGTAGAATAGGTCCTCACTCAATGCCTCCGTGAGTGTTAGTGTGATAATAGTGTAGTATAGCAATACTGTAGCTTGAAAATATGCGATTATCCTTCGAATGGCGATATATACGATATGGTTACATTATGATCCGAATCTCTGGTGCTAGGCGTAACGAGTATAACGAGTAGTAACAACGCACAAAAGTGCGGGTTGTTACAATAAGCTTTAAACCGAAAAGACACCCACAAAAAAGGAAGCCATGGTTCCTTACAAAACCACCTTAAAAACTCCAGAAGCAAAGAGAAGAAACAACTCCGCACCGCTTCATCATCGCCGACCGAAGGCCAACATACCGGTGAATCTAAAACCGGCAACAATGGCAGAGATTGGCGGCGCGGAAGGAGGATACACCCAAACGACCGCCACCACACTACTTTATCACCACCGGCCGAAGGCCAACACACCGGTACTTATAAAACCGGCAATAATGACGCAGCGTAGCGGAGATTTTTAGAGAGAGAATCAGATGCTCTCACACTTTTGAGAGAGAGAGAATGAGTGTCTCACTTTTTGTGAGAGAAAACCCATCTACCAACACATGGTTTCAAGAGAAACCACTATACAATAATGAAAGCCAAGAGTACAAGTATCAAGCAGCCCAATGTTACAAATTAGAGTTATATATAATATAAATATAATGAAATAGCGTGCGTAAATGTTAAAATAAAAATATGGTTTTTGTACCTTTGGTCATGTTCATCGTTCAGTTAGGGGCTGTTTGGCAACATCTGAATCAATAAGTGCTGAATGAATAAGAGGTCTGAATGGGTAAGAGGCTCTGAACCAGTAAGTGCTGAACCAGTAAAGTGCTGTTTGGTTGCACATCTGAATGACAATGTAAAATGACATTTTTACACCTTTTAATTAAAAAACCCATTTTATTATTATATATATAGACATGTTCATCATCCAGAACTTTCTCCATCGAACTCTCAGCTTCTCTCTCTCTCTCTAAAAAGCTCTACTCTCTCTCTCTCTCTCTAAAAAGCTCTACTCTCTCTCAAATTTATCATTCCTGTGTCTATAAGTATACTTCTGCTGAAATTGAAATGAGATACAAGTTGGTGATTGATTCTCAATATTGTGGCTGCTTCTTATAGGATCATGCGATTCCGGTTGTCTTGGTTGAGAACAGCAGCAGGTGTAATAAAAACGACAATGGAGCTCCGATTGAGGGGGAGGGCGGCGGCTGTGGAGGTCCGGTGTGGAGGACAGTGACGTGGAGGTGTGGAGTGGAGGTGGCCGGAGGTGTGGAGGTGTGGAGTGGAGGTGGCTTGGATGCTGTTCAGCGGTGAGGAGAGGGAGGAGGCGGCGGGAGGCGGGAGGTGGTGAGGAGAGGGAGGAGGAGGGCGGCGGGAGGCTTCGGTGGTGAGGACAGGGGTGGGGTGGAGGTCTTGGCTGATGAAGTAGGGTTTCTTGTTTATACAGAGAAGAGAAGGAGAAGATAGGGTAAAGGGTAACAATAGTCTTTTTTTTTTCATTCAGCAAGTTCTTATATCTGTATGATACAGACTGAATGATGCCATTAAGAGACTAGTATTTTGCCAACCAAACAAATGCACCTCTGTCCGAATAAGAGGGGAACCTCTTAATGATTCATTAAGAGGGTTGCCAAACAGCTCTTTAGACAAATAAAGAATATTAGTGATGATATTTAATTTTTAATCCAAGACATACTCAAGTAATATGTATGATATGAACCCATATTTGAAAATTTTAGCCGAGTTATATGTAAACTCATGCTAGCTGTTTACAAAACAGAAAAGCCTCTCTTTTGAAAAATAATGTTGTTTGCATGCACACAAATTCTAGGATGTTGCAATGCAGTTTTCTGGACATTGCATAATTGGATGGACTATGGAGACTTACTGTACAATGAAAAAAAGTAGAATTAGCCGGCATAAGTGGTCGCTCTTGTGATACAACTGTTATGAAATATAATGAAAAATGTACGGAATTAGATAATAATTATATGTAATTATAATTCATATAAATTAGTTGATTTGAGGATGAGAGCTTCGTAACAAACTAACGAGTGTTCAAAACAAAAATAAGGGTGTAAGGGGCACTCCTCTAAGTGGGGAGTGACCTCTCTTACCCACAGCCAATGAGCACGCGCCACGTTAACTCCCCCCACACCCTCAATTTGATGGCGGCACTCCTCTCTCGGGGACTTGGTTTTATTGTTTTTTATATAAATATTTTTATAAAAGTATCACAAGGAAAAAAAAAACTCAAGTTTCACACGGTGAACCCTCCCCGCTCCCCACTCCCCGATTTGGGTCACCGAGGGGTCGGCGGCAGTGTTCCCGATCGGGGAGTACACTCACCGCACCCCTCCCCGCAGGCGCCCTGGACACCCTAAGATTAATGTGATATTGATGAGGAGCGGGCCCAATGATTAGTTGATTCCTACATGGATCAGCTTGATAGGAAAAAGGGACAAAAAGGCCTAAACTTTAAACTGATGTAACTTAAGTTACAGAGCCCATGACCAGCGGACGTAAAGGTCTCGACAAGCCAGATCATGTGGCAAACCACCTTCCATGATTTAAGGCTCTGATTTCGTCAACGAAGATTTTTCACCAATTTTATCAATTTTCCGTACTATCTTTTTTTACCCAATAACGCGTAAATCTCTGATTAGCACGATTCAAGCCCATATTTATGGTGTTAATTTACAAAACCCCTATAAAAGGGAGCCTATTGTAAGTATTTCACTTATTCAGAAATATATCTATCTTTATTCAAGAATCACTCTTGTTTTATTTGCTTCCGTTCTGCGTCAGATATCCATACTTGCAAACAATGTATTTGAAAAAAAAAAGTGGCTATGTAAAATACTGAAATTGAGTAAGGATTTGTGTACGTAAGAGAAAATAAACCTTAAAATGGTTTATAAATAAGAAGTCGAACAAGTTCGACTGGTAATTCATTTACTATTACACATAATAATGAGGTGTAAATTTATGATAATGTTTAAAAAATTCCCTTGACCTGATATGTATTATTTTATACTAATGAGAATACCCTTGCGTTGTGACGGATACGTCTGTTTTCTGTAAATAAATATATATCAAACGCTACTTTACATCATTATGCTCGTTTTCCGTTGTTTTATGAATCGTTTCATTTCATGTTATGAATTAGTAATACAATAATTAATAATAATCTTGTAGAAATAAGAAAGTAAAGCGCAACATGAAATGAAAAGCATTGGTCTTGTCTTAATAGGGTGAATAGTATGGTCTGACTCATAGATATATGATTTGAAGTTTTTATACGGGAACATCACAATTATTGTAAAGCATGAGATAGTAATATAGTAAGGAGTAAACTGCCATTTTGGTCGCTGAGGGTTGGTCACTTTTGGCACTTTAATTCAAAACTCAAACTTTTTGCATCTGGATCTCTACGGTTTCAGTTTTTTTTTGCCATTTTGATCCAAAAGTGAAATCAGGTCATATTTGTCTTATAAAATCCTGCTATTTTGTCCTTTTCCACAGAGGCAAAATGGTCATTATATAGAAAATTTATATAATATATTTTTCTTTCTCTCCCATCTCAAACTCTGCACTCTCTCTCTCTAAACACCCCTCTGTTTCTCTCTCTTCTCTTTATCTCTTCTCTCTCTATCACAAACTCAATGGTGGAGACGGCGGTGGATGATAATGGTAGAGACGATGGCGGTGGTGGATGTTAATGGTGGAGACGATGGTGGTGGTAGATGATAACGGTGGAGACGATGGCAGTGGTGGATGTTAATGGTGGAGACGATGGCGGTAATGGTGGAGACGGTGGCACATGATAATGGTGGAGACGATGGCGGTGGCGGATGATAAAAGGGGCGAACTTTAATTTGAACGATTAGGCACAGTTATTATTTGTTTTGATCAACAAAATCAGAGTTCCTATGCCGGTGACGAACCCCCTTCAAACGACCATCATCACCAGGAATCCCTTTCAAAATGTGTTCTTGGTGGTGGCGGAGGTGAAATTTAGGTCAATTTTGTAGGTTTTGAAGGTACATGGATATTAATCAGTGGTATTTAGTTGAAAATGAGGATTTAGTGATTTAGTTATTTATTTGAGATGTCTTCGAGTAGCATTTAGATGAGATGAAGAACAATCAGGTTATGATATTTACATTTTTTTTAACTTTAAAAGTGTTTTTATAATGTTTAGTGTATGTTTATATGAGTGCAAGTGAAGTTAACACATGAGGTAACTAGTAAGCATGAAAACTTACTTGATGGAGGTGGAGGTGCGTGGCGGAGGTAGTAGTTGTGGGTGGTGTTTGTAAGTGGGCGTTGTAGAGAGATGAGAGATGAAGATGGAAGAAAGTTGAAGTAGGTTTTTTTTTGTGATGACCAAAATGCCCTTCACCAAACTGAGGAAAAGAACAAAACATTAGATTTTTTTTTGAGAAATCCGAGCTGACTTTGCTTTTGTACCAATATGACAACAAAATTAAAACCAAAGGGATACAGATGCAAAAAGTTTCAAATTTGGATTAAAGTGGCAAAACTGCCCAAACCTCAGGGACCAAAATGGTAGTTTGCTCTATAGTAAGAGTGAAATAAACATCCGATCAAAAGATTAGTTTTTTTGTCAAAAGTGCTTGCGATTTATGTATGGTAATTAATAATTATTTTAGATTCAAAATTGATATTCCCAAAAAAGGTACTTCTATAACATATTTGTGTCAATCCAAGGGAATTAGATCATGGCACATCGCATCATAAGTCCATAACATAGATGTGCATCATTTTAAAGGGAAGTAAAATTTCACAAGTTATGAAAAGGAAAATAAAAAATAAAACCAAATAAATGGATAATATTACGAACCTATTCGACCCATTAAAGTTGTCCAAAAAAGAATATCCCTACTTTTATCTGGGTCGTAGTCTATTTGCCACAAATTGAGTCCACAAATGTTTCTTATTTGGCTCGCCACACTCGGCTCAAATAAAAATTGAGCTGCTTAGTTTGTCTCGGTTTGGCTCGTCTTTATAACTGAAGGGATGACAGACCGAAATATTGGGAGGCATTCATTGAAGCGACTAAGATCATCGCGCAAACGGAGAAACAACTGACCGGTGACGAAAGCTGTCAGTACAATTATAATCAGCACACCAACGAGAGACGTAACAAAAAAGGGTGAAATCCTGCTTGGAAGGCGTCTGGTTATAATGAGAAGTCCCAACCTTCAGAGGTTGCGCAAGCAACCATCAATCGGGTCGGATATCGGAAGGAGATCAAGCAAGAAAACATAGAGAGGCAGTGGACACCTTTCACCAAAACTCCATCCGAAGTGCTATTCACCGAAAATCATCAGTTCAAGGCTGCACAGCAAATGCGCAAACAAGAAGGGGCAAGACCCGAATCTTTTTTGTGACTATCACAAAGATTCAGGTCATTTGACCGACGATTGCATACGCTCTAGGCAAGAGATTGAAAGAGCCATAAAAAGTGGTAGACTGACACATCTGATAAAAAATGTGAGGAAAGAGACGCGCCACATCAATAGAAGAGATGAGGGACAAGATAGCAAAAAGCTACGACGACTGGAAACGCACATGGTACAAGGTAGTCCTAGAAGATAGAAAAAGAATTACCACAAGAGGATACAAGACGACACGTGGCAAACAGCAGGTGGTCTTCCCCATCGTAAGGGGCAGACCGCGGGGGAGAAGACCTGTAGTGATCTCACGCGTATTCGGCCATTACCAAACAGATTACATCTTCATTGATCCCGGCAGCACTGCCGACATCATATATGAACAGTGCTTTAACCAGTTAGACCCAGAAGATAAGTGAAGGGGTATGGTCCCAAAAACCTTGCGCAGGCGTATAGGACCATACGATAACCTTACTCCAAGAACATCCTGAACAAGACCCTGCGCGGCCGCGCAACAGTTCTAAACAGGATTTTGGAAAAAGCAGTCTTCGATAACCTTGCGCCAAAGAAAAGGAGAAACAAACATTCATTCAACACCCTTGCGCGGGCTCGCGTAAGGAGACTTAAAGATAAAATCCTAAACATCTCTGCGCGCCTGAAATCAAGACTTGAACAAAGGAATCTTTCTGTTATAATAGAATGGACACATGGCAAAAGCATCATGGCTTACAGCTGTAGACCTTCTAGAAGGTGCTAAATGCTCATCGTGCATGGCCATTCGGTTACAACCGAAGGTGACATGGCATAATCCTAGACACTCGTCTAGATCATGATGATGGCACTAACTTGAAGAAGGGTCTACCCAAAACCACTTTCCACGTGGCAACTCCCCAACCGTTGATCAATATTTACGATCCATGTGCAAAGATTAACGGAAGGAAAAATAACTACCAACGGAAAAGTGCTTTATGTTAATCTCTCTGTTACATCATGTTCCCGCCAAAAATCCGGTTATAAATAAGACATATCAGGTATGATCTCACATCTTATCTTCCCTTACTCTCACTTTACTATATCTTCTTCATTAAGATCACTGTACGTATTCTCACGCCGGAGGGTGGTCACGGAGAGAACCCCATTTCTCCCCGTGGCAAGTATAACGGCTTTTTATTTTGCAGTGATCACCGGAGAAGTAAACTAGCCAATCCCTGAATCGACGAGAGGATTAACCCTTTTTATGCAGAGACAAAACCCCTGATCTGGTCGGCTCCGGTCAATTCCAATCTCTGTTTCTTCATTGGCGACCACCGATTCTTCTGTTTTCATCCTCATCTTCTTGTTTGATTCATTTCTTCTTTTCTGTTTTCAATGGCAGAAGCTCCGATGAATCACCCACTAGGTCCTCGACCAGAGAACAGGGGAAATTTTGTTCCTGCTTCCCGCGTCGAGGGGGTGGTGGAAGAAGCATCTGATGATAACGATGTTCAAAACAACGTTAATTATGAGAATGATCCTGTTACACCAGGAGTACAGCCTGGAATCTAGATCAGTTCCATTTTACCTCCTGGCGAGACACCAATCTCTTGGTACGTCAAGTCTCAGGGAGTGTTGAACGCCGTATATGCACAGTTTTGTGCACAAACTGCTCAACTAGCACCACAAACGCATAGATCTGCAGCTCAGGTGCGAGCTCCTTCTGCATCTCGAGTATTGCATTACGATGCACCGTCATGCATGTCAGTGGATGATACGGAAGTCTACTCCAAATCTAGCACTAGATATGAATCGACTCACTCCGAGTCCAGACGACGAAATCACCATGAGGGAGCAATATTCTCAAAAACGCCAGTCGATTCACTCACGTTTGGGCCGACGTTCCTCACAGAAGCAGGACACACAAATTGATGAATATAACAGGACATACAACGAAGACGACAACACGGGCATTTTCAATCGATTGCAGAAAGATCATGCAAGTTACAAACCAAAAATCCATGCGATTTACAACCCAGAAGCGGAATATGATTACAATCAGATTTACCGACCAACGGAAGCTGCTGAAAACTCAAAGTTTGTCAGGGAGATTGCACTAGCTCCCCTGAAGCGGGCAAAATTACCATCAGATGTCGGAAAGTTCAATGGATTGTCAGATCCTAATGATCACCTACGCATGTTCACCAGCGCGGGGCTAGTCGGCGGATGGACACTACCTATATGGTGCCATTTGTTTGTCTAAACCCTAACGCCGTCGCGCGCCTTTGGTTCTACAATCTACCAATAGGGAAGTTAACATCCTGGGTTGATCTTAAGGAAAAGTTCCTGGTCCATTTCAGTTAGCAGCGCCGATCCATTTGAGACTCTGCGGATGTCATGAATATCTGGCGCAGGGACGATGAAAGTTTGGAAGAATTCATCACGAGGTATAACAAGGAAGTGTAAGAAATCGGTGATGTGCATGAACACTTAATCCATGCACAATTCAAATATGCGGTGATATGCGATGATATGATCAAAGTGTTGTCAGGAACTGAAGGATTGCCGAAAAGCTGGGAGAAGTTGATGGCAACAGCCAAGGTCTATGCTCAAACAGAGCGCAACTTAAGCTTAAACAGACCACAAATGCCCCAAAACCGACCTCAAGACATGAGCGGAAGTAATGGTAGGAAGTTCAAGAAAAACTGGAAAGACTCAGCTTCAAGCGCATACTCTTCAGATGACGCTCGCGCAACAATCAATAAGATCACAGCACATAAGGAAGCCAAACAAGAAAATCGCGAAAGGCAGTGGACGCCTCTTATCAAGACACATCCAGAAGTGCTTAGCACCAAAGATTACCAGTTTAAGACACCACCGTCGATGAAGAATAAGAGAGGACAAGATCCGAACCTCTATTGTGAGTACCACAAGGACAATGGCCACACCACGAACAATTGCATCAACCTGCGCACAAAAATAGAGAAAGCACTCAAGAGTGGGGGAGCTTACCCATCTAGTTCAGAACGTGCGTAAGAAATCAAACAGATCAACCATGGTGACGAATGGCCAAGCAGCAAAAAAGCTAAACAAGATTAAAGATCCGGGACAGTTCAATGCGCATGTAATCATAGTTTCCTTCATATTTGGCAGGTTTTTTAACTTGTCAACTTATGGCACAAGGGCTATTTACATGCGCAGTAAATTATGTTTCTTATTTATCCAAATAGCAGCTTTGTAATACATGGCCCCTACGCCTTATCCAAATTAATTGCAAAGTCTGTTACATCACACCTTTGTGTTTTATTACAAATGCATGCAATTTCTTTTGGTAAGCACAAAAACACTATGGTAACCTAATACAAGTCTCATGAACGGTCCGTGGTCACGAGTACCGCGCAGGTCTAGCCCTACGTTCACACATGAGCTTTAGACCATCTTTATTTGTCTTACCTAAACAAAGTAATTATACCCATGCAAACATTGTAATTAACACATCGTATATTCATAAAGCACTTGCACGGCGTCGCAATTATAAAATTACAGGCGTGGCAACGCATGGACAAAGTTACTTGCGCAACAGCGCAATACCAAAGTATTACAAACATGATCTACATCCCAAACCTATCCAATAAACATGTTTAACAACCACAAAATACAACACAACCTACTCTAGGTCTTCATCATCATCCGCCTCATCTGGAATAATATCCTTTAGTTGCGCCACAAAGTCATCAGACTGGAGGGCAGCAGTTACCGGATCCATCACTGGAAGGCGTAGGTTGTTATACTCTGTCTTAGCAGTAGCATGGGCGGCCCCAGTATCAACTCCGCGCATGGCAGATCTACTGTTGTCCCAGTCAACCTTCAGTGCATCATTGACATGTTGGGTACATTCTGTGTACCCCTGAGTATATCCGTCATTACGCATAGTGACCATAGATGGGCAACAGTTTGATCCAAATCGATGGAGTTGAGGATCGAATTTGCAACCTGCACAACACAAGAAATCACAATAAGAATATGTGCAAACTTATCAGAAAAATTAAAGGGTTGGTATACTTACGTTGATAACCCCATGATGCCTCATCCATAACATATCATTTTTCAAAGGTTCCACCAGACTCTCCTCCGTCACCCGAGCAGTTTAAGAATTCTCCAGTTTCTCCTCAGTTTCAGCAAGACGGCGGGAGGTCTCAGCTTTCTAAACCCTCTCAAGCTGCAAGTCTTTTTTGGCAGAATCAAGCTCTGACTTGGTTTGTTCCTGATCAGATAATAAAGAAGTAAGTTCTTCTATCTCCTTATTTCTAAGGGCAAGGGTGGCGCAGGTTTGTACCTCTCTTTGATCGCTTCTCTCTCTGTGAGAACAAGCCTCATCACGTCCTGTTTCAGCCTTTGTCTTCTCTTTATTCAACTTTTCAATCTCCGCCTTGAGATTGTTGATATTGTTCCGAAGAACCATCTTCTTACTGTTATCTTTATCACAAATTTCTCTCCAACGCTTTCTCTCTTCTGAAAGAAGAGCAGCTTCAGATTCAGCTTTTCTTTTCCATCCCGCAGTAGACCACTCCTCAGTCTTCTGCTCGCTTTCAAACTTGGCTTGATCAACCTCCAACTTAGCTCTCCACAGGGCAACCTTTGCCTTCTCTTCAGTAACTTCCTTCTTAGACGATTCAAAAGCAGCCCACTCCTTGTGCATGTTGCGCCATTCGCGCACTATACGGTTGGTGGTGGAAGTTTGGCTAGCAGTTTCTTCAAGATAATCGTGATAAGTTTGATCCTGAGAGCGCTCCTCTTGAAATTTAACTTCAACCGGAGGAAAAACGCCTTGCAACCAGTCTCGGAAAACTTGCCAGTCAGAAAAAGTATCGCCTTGCTTGAGTTTCCACACTGGCGCATGAATTTCGGTAGCCCTCTTCTCTGAATAAGATCGATAGTAGTAATCCCCCAGAGTTTCCTCCGGGCGGATAGGAGAGTCTTCCTCATCATGGTAAATAAAGCCCTGATCAACACCAGCTGGGTTTTTCTCAACATCATCTCTGAGAGGAGCAGAAGTAGTGGCGGAAAAAGGAATGGTTATCACAGGGTCCTCCTGAATGGATTTTCCTTTCTCTGGCTCATGTGTCGCAACCTCAGGAGACCTGGGCTTGGTAACACCAACATCTGCAGTCTCCATTTCCGCAACATTCTCCATTTCCAACTCAACCTCAACAGGCTTCTCCACTTCAACAGCCTTCTCTACCTCCGCTTCTACAGCCTTGGTACCCTCCAACTGCTCTTTAATAGATGCGCGAGGTAGTGATGGCGGAAGATCATCATTAAAAATAGATGATGATTCCACGTGAACAGAAGGAATAGGATTTTCTGCAAAATAAAAGTCATGCTAACATAAAGTATAAGAAACAAAAGTTAAAAAGGCACTCACCCAGAGACAGCTTCGTAGCAAGAGCATCCAGGTTACCCTTCTTGCTGATCCTCCTCCTGATAACCTTCTTGGCAGGTTGCGCCACAACCTCGCTCTCAGGCGTCCTCTTCACCGCCTTGGTCCTCACCAGCGGCTCGGGACTCGTATCCAGATCAATGGGTTCATCTGGGTTTGAAGAAAGGATATCCGAAGTATCTTGGGGCTCTGGTTTGGGTTTTTTAACAACTACAGGCGCAAGACCCTCTAATGTGTCAGACACCGCTATGTAATCACACCGGGTTTTAGGGAAGAGGTGCGTAACTTTCTTCTCTTCCTTAACAACTTTTGCCTTTGGTGCATCAACCTTCTTAGGTGCAGCAGCAACAACAGGCACACGTTTCTTTTTCTTCTCAGGGCCTATGCCCAAATTAGTCAACTCGCCTATAAAAAAGAAATATTGCAATATTACCCAATGCGCAAAGTCTGCAAAGAGTAATATTGCAATATTGCTTAAAAATCTAAAACAAACTTACCAGCACCAGCAGAAGGTTGCGCCAATAAATCCTCATCTTTTGGAAGAGCAAAATTCTTTATTATCTGATGATACCAGAGTTCTTCAGTAGCACTCTTCGGAATGATCGTCATTCTCCCTTTCTCCCTTTTGTATGCGACAACATACAAAGAAACAACTGTAAAGGCAAAAGCAATGACAGTTACGCATTATTTAGAAAGAAAAGAAGGTAGGAAGATCTCAAGTCTTACTTAAGTCATCCTCCATATACACTAGCTTATCCTCGTGGTCCATCTTCCAGTGCAGACTCATACCTGCAGCAACTAAAGCCCTTTCCGATAGTTCAATGGAAGGAACATCCTTCATATCTTGATACCATACCTCCAACTCCGGAGTTTTAAGATTTTATTTCACTATGTCTTCTGCACCTCGGAAGAACATCCTTATCGGAATAACTCCAGCGTTGATAAAAAAGAATTTTCCCTTCCATTCATGAAAAGATTTCGGCGGTATAAGCAGAATCTTCTTGGCCGTTGGATGTTGAGCAAAAGAATAAAAACCTTGAGCACAGTGCAACTGATAAAAAACCCTAAATCGATCAACCGACGGCTCAATGTGCATCGACCGACAAAGAAACTCGAAATGCCGAAACCGCACCGTCCCCATAGGGTTCAACTGTGAAATATGAAATTTATAATAATTCAGAACGTCAAGAAAAAATTCTGTTGCCGGCAATCGGAAGTTGCCCTCAGAAAAATATTCCCAGAATAGTGTGATGTAACCGGCCGGAGCTTGTGCCACCATCTGTCGATCTTCTGGGTATATTGCACCCCAAATCTCGGGAAACTTGAAGTTCTGAACAAGCCCATCAAAGATCTCTTTTGACCACTTCAGTGGTGGCAATGAAGCATACATCTCTTTTGCATAATCGTCGGGATGTTCTCCGGTAGACATAAAGGGAATGAATACAAGTTGCAGATTCTATTTAAAAGCGTTGGAGAAGGAGAAGACGAAAGAACTCAAGAACTGATGAAAAAAGAGAAGCCACTCAAAGGTTTATATAAGGATCACCATAAATGCTCTCAAAAACCGCAGTCCCCTTTTTCAGGAAAACACGGTTACCGAAGCAACAAGGGAGAGTGGGGAACAAAAAGTAACCTCACGCGCGCGTGAAAACCATGTTTGACGACGCACATTTAATATTGGACATCTGACAAGTGACAGCCTGTCACCTAACCGTCACGTGTCACAATCATCAAAGTACCTTTTACCTGCTTCCTGCCATGAGTCAAAATTTTCAAAATTTGAAATCATGAAGACCTCAGCCTGAAGAAACAAGAAAATATCTTCTACAAGAAGATTCTTCATACTTTGCGCCGAACAACCTTGCTACTTCTCAAAAGTAAAAAGCGCACACTTCATTTATATAGTCCAGTGCTCCACCTACTTGCATAGAAGCAACACTGGACTGGGGGGACTTGAAGGGGCATGGTCCCAAAAACTTTGCGCAGGCGCACAGGACCATACCATAACCTTACTCCAAGAACATCCTAAACAAGACCCTGCACGGCCGCATAGCGGTTCTAAACAGGATTTTGGAAAAAGCAGTCTTCGATAACTCTGCGCCGGAGAAAAGGAAAAACAAACATTCATTCAACACCCTTGTGCGGGCTCGTGTAAGGAGACTTAAAGATAAAATCCTAAACATCTCTGCGCGCCTAAATCAAGACTTGAACAAAGGAATCTTTCTGTTATAACAGAATGGACATGTGGCAAAAGCATCATGGCTTACAGCTATAGACCTTCTAGAAGGTCCTAAATACTCATTGTGCATGGCCATTCGGTTACAACCGAAGGTGATGTGGCATAATCCTAGACACTCGTCTAGATCACTATGATGGCATTAACTTGAAGAAGGGTCTACCCAAAACCACTTTCCACGTGGCAAGTCCTCAACCGTTGATCAAGATTTGCGATCCGTGTGCAAAGATTAACGAAAGGAAAAATAACTACCAACGGAAAATTTCTTTCCGTTAATCTCTCCGTTACATCATTTTCCCGCCAAAAATCCGGTTATAAATAAGACATATCAGGTATGATCTCACATCTTATCTTCCCTTACTCTCACATTACTATATCTTCTTCATTGAGATCATTGTACTTATTCTCACGCCGGAGGGTGGTCACGGAGAGAACCCCATTTCTCCCTGTGGCGAGTCTAACGGCTTTCTGTTTTGCAGTGATCATCGGAGAAGTAAACTAGCCAATCCCTGAATCAACGAGAGGATTAACCCTTTTTATGCAAAGACAAAACCCCTGATTTGGTCGACTCTGGTGAATTCCGATCACTGTTTCTTCAATAAGGCACACTTAGAATCGGTTGACTACCCACGCACTAGATTCTACAATGAAGTTTTTTTCTGTTGGGCGAGATATCATTCTCGGTTCTGTTGTTCCGGATTCTGATAATGTCATTTTCATGGTATTACCTGCCAACTCTCGCCATGACATCCTCCTAGGTAGGGAATCCCAAGGAGACTTTAGCATCATTTGTTCAGGCCCTCATTCTGTGTTTGGATTCCCAACAGAGACATGCATAGCAATTATTTACGCGAGCAAAGAAGTGCTAGTAACAGATGAAGTACGGCCAACAAAAGCATGTAAACCCACTCCGCGCATCGAACTAGAGAAGTGGATCCTCAACAGGAAGTAACCAGAGCAAACAATCACGATAGGCCCAGCAATTTCAGAGAACATCTGCACGTTTCTGAAGTAGTTGTTGTTCAGAAACATGGATATTTTTGCTTGGACCCCAAAAGACATGGTGGTTGTCCCATGACACATATCGGAACATCGCTTGAACATTTCAGAGAATGTAAAACCGGTCATCCAGACAAAGCGCAATCTAGGGCCGGAAAATAACGAAGCAATGAAAGAACAAGTAACAAAATTGGTCAATGTCGGAATCCTGCGCGAAGTACGTTACCAAACATGGGTCGCAAACCCAGTGAAGGTTCCAAAAGCAAACGGAGGGTGGCGCATATGTGTTGATTATAAAGACCTGAACAAAGCGTGCCCGAGGGTAATTTACTCGCTACCAGAAATCGATGAAAAAAATCTATTCCTTGGCCGCTTTCAGATGGAAATGTTTTCTAGATTGCTATAAAGGCTACCATCAAGTTCAAATGGCCTTGGAAAATGTAGATAAAATAGCCTTCCGCATGGCAATGGGCAAGTACTGTTATACCAAGATGCCTGAACAACAAGCCACATATGAAGTTTGGCTCTTATACACTAACGACGCATCCAATGAAGATGGAGCAGGAGCAGGTTTGAGGTTGGGAATCCCAGACAAACACAACAAGGCAGAATACGAGGCATTTTTGGCAGGCTTACGCCTGGTAGTTAAAATAGGATTATAGAACCTCGAAGCAAACGTCGATTCATTGTTGGTTGCGGGTCAGATAAATGGGTTATACGACGCAAAAGGTGAGGTTATGGCACTCTACCTGGAGCAGGCCAAGTCATTGCTCCAACAATTCAACTCATTCAAAATAACTCATATCAATAGGAGCGAAAACAAGCCTGCCGATGCACTAAGCAAACTCTCTTCAACAAGTTTTCAACACTTAGCCAAGGATGTGCGCATTGAAGTGTTGAAAAACCCATATGTCCCTCTTAGGCATGTAAACGTCATACAGATGGAATCCTTGTCATGGATGTCCCCAATCATCATGTATCTGTAGTCCGGGATACTACCAGTAAACAAGGCAGAGGCCAGAAAAGTTCAACATAATGCCATACATTATCAGATGTCTGATGGTATCTTATACAGACGGTCATACTTAGGACCCCTGCTGCGATATGTAGACCAAGAGGACGCGAGCTATCTCATCAGAGAGATACACGAGGGCATTTGTGGAATTTACACAAGACCACGCATGATCGTTGTAAAGGTGATGAACGCGGGCTATTACTGGCCAGGAATGCATTTGGATGCAGTGAAAATCCTGAGAAAATGTGACGCATGCCAACTCCATGCACCTAAGACTCTACGCCTCAAGAACGCCTTAGTTCCAGTCACTATAGCATGGTCATTCCAACAGTGAGGAATAGATATGGTTGGTCCATTCCCAGACGCTTCCGGAGCAGTCAAGTTTATAATAGTCGCAGTCGCCTAATTTACTAGATGGGTTGAGGCAAAAGCTTCGGCGTCAACAACAGTAATGGTGATGCGGAAATTCATCTGGGAACATATCGTATGCCATTTTGGCTTGCCTCTATGAATAGTCACCTATAATGGCACCAACTTTGCAGCAGAAGACTTGCAAAATTGGCTCAATGAATTACACATCGAGCATGTCTTCTCATCGATAGCACACCCTAAGGAAATGGTCAAGTAGAGAGCGTAAACAAGAGTATCGTTGATGGAATCAAGGCGAGACTTAGGACGCAAAAGCGGGGTTGGGTTGACGAACTTCCTAGTATCTTGTGGGCTCACAGAACCATGCCCAAGACTAGTCATAGTGAAACCTCGTTCAACTTGGTGTATGAATCAGAGGCAGTCATACCGGCGGAGATAGGCCGCCTATCTCCAAGAATGCTTTCCATCAACACTATGATTTAGACCTCCTTGAAGAAAGAAGAGAGATGGCTGCCATCAGCGAAGCAAATATAAAACAAAGCTTGAAAAGTATTATAACAGTAGGGTGCGCATATGCACCTTTAATCCTGGAGATTATATCTTCAGGGACAATGAGTCCTCCAACACAGAGCACCCATGCAAGCTTGCTCCCAAATGGGAAGGACCCTATGTCGTCGATAAGGTCCTAGGAAAGGGGGCGTACCAGTTGCGCACCCTCAATGATAAGACGGTCCCCAGGACTTGGAATGCTCAATAGTTATGGAAGTGTTACATGTAACTTGCAATTGTCCTTGTATTAATGGCCCTGAGCCCAACACATTATATATAATTCAATAAGTGTTGTTTACATTACCTTCTACTTTACTTATTGAATTTTGTTCACAAATGCATATACCACTTTGGGTATACACGAAAACATCTTTGGCACATAACGACAATGTAAAGGTCAAAGAACTCCAAGCCTTATCATGACCAAGTACACAGTCGGGTCCACCTTGCACATACACCTGTCTTAGCCAACGTTTATTTGTAACACCTGTACAAAGTAGTTTACATATGCAAAAATTGTAAAACAAGAAAAATGCAAGCAAACGGCCCAAGGCCCAAAGGATTAACATTTATAATAAAAGCATAACCTTCACAAGGTTATGCTTCCAAAAAACAGGTCATAATCATAGATATACACAAAGAACATGTTCAAAAAACATAAAATAGAAATTGTATTGAGACTATTACATGGTCTCATACTAGTTTCGCGACACGTAAGTCAGTTTGATAAGGTCTAACCTTAACCCCCACTACTACCCACACCAGCACCTACCACCTCCCAAAATGGTGCGCAAGACATCTATAGCCACTCCCTTTCGGGACAGCTTCTTGATCGCCTTCAGCACACCAAATTCATTGCGTTTATTGTGGTAGTGACGAGCACAATTCCCCTTGAATAACTCAAAGTAACTGTGTGCCTTCCCCTCCAATGCAAACGCCCTTCCCTCCGCATAGCCATCCCTGCGACCACTATTATATGGATCCCCACCAAGCTCAAACATGTACTTGGCTAGCTATTCAGAGGCCATTATAGAGTCAACAAGCTGCGAGGGAGAAGAAAACATAAAGAATAAGAAACACACTTAAACAACATCAAGGAAGGCACACAAAAATCAACAACGTACCAACGGTATCCCTCGGTTAACCAACCACTTACAATATTCCCCTAACTCTGCACTAACCATGTTGGAGGCCTTGGCTTGATCCTTGAGCGCTTTAGTGGTTTTTTCTAACTCATCAATACGAGCCTGAGCCTCATCATTAGCTTTACAAGCCACATTAGCCTCAGCCTTTTTCTCTTTCACAATTGCAGTCAAGCGCATGGCTTCCTAATTGTGTTGATCTCTTTCTCCCTTCAATCGCACCACTTCATCACAAGCCACTTTCTAGTCACGATTGGTTCAGTTACAGGTGGTAGACCATTCTTCTTGACGTTGAGCGTTGAGTTTTTGCTCTTGGGCAAGCTTTACTTTAGCATCGCTCACATGCCAGTTCAAACCTCTTTGCTCCTTGTTAAAATTTTCCCGCTCAGCTACAAACTCTCGCTTCTCCGCCTCAAACTCCATCACTTGTTCACCCATCCACTTCCACTCCCGCATTATCTCTTGAGTAGTGGATAGAAAATTCACTCCACTACGGACGTGATCATCTAGCAATTGGAAGCGATCCCTATTCTTCTGGTATAAGCACTCGGCTGGAGGAAAGGATAGGGTATAAAATTCATGATAGTTGTCCAAACTGTCCATCCAAGACCCCTGTGTCAAGGACCAGTGAGGGACATGAGGCAGGTCATAACAGGCAGGATTATGGTCCATCCAGGATCCACTCCTTTCCACCCTTTCAGCCTCAGACCCACCCGACATTTTGGAACGCCCACGACCTTCATCACCAGCAAGCACGCGACGGGTATACTTTGTCGCATGGGGAGTGGCCTCACTAGATTCTACATCAGTTTCTATGCCTTCCACCCTTTCATGAATTACCACCACGGGAAAGGGGGACGTTTGCACCTTTTCAACACCTTCCAGACCCTTCCCCTTCACATCCTCGGGACGGACTGGGTCCCGGACAGGTGACTCACCAAACATAGCAGTAGGAGGTAACTTAGGGCCCAAGATCGAATAAATATCTACAACAATTATCTTGGAACCCTGAGAGGTAGATCGCCGAGACCTCAAGCCGGCAACCCTCGCTTACCTTGCATATATAACTTCAGGTTACACTGACACATGTATGAGGACAAAGCAAAGGAGAGAGAGGAAGGAGAAGAGCAGTGAATAATCAGCGAAGGATACATACCTTCTTTTTTAGCGGACTTCTCGAATAGATCCACGAGAATGTTATCTAACTTCTTCCTAAACACACTCAGATCCACTTCACTGTCAGATGGAGCCGCAGGCTCACCCATCAATTTCCATTTCTTTTCAGAAACATCCAAGGCAGCTTCAGTGTCCAGCTCGCGCTTGGTGTCAGCCAATAATTTCCTTTTCTTCTCCATAATCTTTGTAAGGGTAGCTTGATCCTCCTCCATCTCTGAAGCCGTGCACTGCATGCCTGTGACCAAACCAGACAAGGTGTCAAACACAACAACATAACCCAAGAAACGCATATGAGACGAAGGCTTACTAGTTTGCACTCCTGGTTATAGGTGTGCTTCAGACCCCTCCGGTGCCGACTCACGAGCGGGAGTCTTAGGTTCCATGGCCGTTGGATCAGTGGCAGCATTAGCTCTAATACTTCTGGTGGCCTGCACCTATGGACCTGCACGCGTCGTGCGAGATCGGTGAATAAGACCATTGGAAGAACCCGTAGACTCCTCACTCGAGTAGGAGATCGTACAACCCTAGATATCCCCGAATTAGAAGGACGCGCATCTGTAGGAGTGGCAACATGAGCGGCTAGGCTTTCAATAGTTGGGTGATGAAAGTAGTCTCCTATATGCTCTAACAAGGGGAGCTCACACTTGTAAGAATTCTACTAACCATCTCACCGCTTGTCTTTGGGTCTAAGGCATTTATTAAACCATACACTACAAAAAGAATTTCTGTTAAAAAACGTGTAACACAAAAAGGCATATGTAATGGGTAACAATCGACAAGGCTTACTTTTTCCCTTATACGCATACACAGGCGTGGCCCTTGGGTTTGTTGGGGAACACATCATATTCATTCCAGCTGTGACTATGGCCTTTTCATCTAACTGCAACATCTCCGTAGGGTTCCCAACAAGTTTCTTGTACCACTGTTCCTTGGCATACTGAATCAATTGTAACTTCGGATGACCCTCATCAGCAAGGCGATAATGCATCTCAATGGGTATTACCCCACGACGAATATAAAAAAAACGAATATAAAAAAATTTATTCTTCCAGTCATGAAGACTCTTTAGAAAATCCCTGCCGCAGGGTAGAACATTGGCAGTTCGGGAGTTGAACGAATAAAAACCACCAGTGCTAGAAACATAATAGAATACATTGAACATGTCCACCAGAAGATAAACTTAAATTGAGTAATACGGGGAATTCCAAGAAGGCTAATCTGCATGATATGCAACCCATAACGCTTGAGCACATCCCCAGAAACTTGGTGATGGGGAGACGGAAGTTACCTTTCTAGAAAAAGGAAGCATATAAAGTAATATAGCCAGGAGGAGCATCCAAGGTGGTGCTCCCCGTAGTTGGATATTGTGCACCCATTTCATCGGGAAGTTGAACGTCCGGCAAAGCTGCTGGAACTCATCTTCCCTCCAGTTGATTATGGCCTGGTCAGCCCTCAAAGGATCTTTAGCTCTTGATTTCTTCCCCTTCTTAGGAACTTCAGGTTTGATGGAGGTCGGCATTGTTGAACAAGATTAGAGAATAAGACAGATGAACGATTTGTAAGTGGAGAAGAAGATAAAGAAGAGAGAAATTTGCTAAGGAAGTTGGAAAGCTTGTGAATTTCCACCGGAGACTCGAAGTATTTATACCCATCGCATATAATGCGATGGGAAAATAAACCGACAAGTGGGGGAAAACCACCAATGAGGAGACGACACGCCAGGAAAGAGAAACGGAAACGACGCTCCTTTAGGGCGCGCGGCCGCCACGCATGGTAGAAGGTAAGCCAATACGATTAGTGACTAACGTCCAAAGTTCAAGTTTTGTTGCCTCGAAGGTAAGCCATGAATGTATTTCCTGATCATACGATCAGTACTGGACACCAGCTGTGGTACAATAAAGCTTAGTTGCTTGAAACGGGTGGTGTAGGCAAGATTGTCATCTCCAATTAGCTTAATAGCCCAAAACTCTTCTTCGAGTTTCTACTTGTTGGTGCATATTCTGTGACAACAACTTAATAGTTTGTTTATTTAGTCTTTGGATATTTTGTAATGGGCTTAGCTTATTGGTTAGTGAGTTTATTGTTGTAATGGGCTTGGAAAATGGTCTAGCCCAGTTCACAAACATGTGGTATATAAACATGTTTTGTCATTAGGGTTTTAGTTGTTAGAGGAGTTAGAGAGTTCTTGAAGGCTAGAGAGAGAAATCGTAGAGAGAGAAGGAATTTCGAATTAGGGTGTTGAGACAAGATCACAGAGAGAGGCTGTGAGGTTGTGAGGTCTTGAATTGATTGTAAAACTGCAAGTTTGGATAAATCAATAGAAGACCGTTTAATTATGAATTCTGTTTCTACTCGTTTCTATAACAAATTTGATCTAGAGGATTCCGCACTCTAGGTTAGATATACAATTCTGATACGATCCGTACGAACCAAGGGACCTACAATTGGTATTAGAGCTTTTGTCTCTTGAAGAAGCTCGGTTCAGAATTGGTGGCTGCAGAAACCTGAAAAATTTCAAAAATTTTGAAACTGGAAAATTAGGGTTTTCGAAATTTCTTGAGTTTTGATATATTTCTGCGAATTTGTGGCTGTTTTGATCTCACTGTGTTCTTACTTTTGCAGATTTGTAGGTTTTCGGGATAGTTTTTGCTGATTTTTGAAGAATTTTTGCAGGACAAATTTGAAGATTCGAAGATTGTTCTTCGTGTTCTTCATAATTTTTGAAAATTTGTGCTGATTAGGGTTGTTTGATTTTGCAGGAAACTGTTAGAAGGATCTGGAAAATCTTCAGAAATTTCGAACAAATTGAGCTTCTAAAATTTGTTGGCATAATTAACAAGTTCGCAGCGAATTTAATAAATACTCTGACAAACCGACGAATTTGTGACCTAGCAACTCGGTGACCGGCGAAATTAAATCCAAAGGCGACTTTGGTAACCGTGTAATTGTCCTCACCGACATTATTACAGTGATCGGCGAAGTTACTAGACGTTGTTCAGCGAAATTAACTGGCGAACTTAATAACCAGCGAAATTAACCAGCGAATTTGATCAGCTAGCATAATTAACCAGCGAATTTGATCAGCTAGCATAATTAACCAGCATAATTATAACTACTCTACCAGCATATTTATAATTACTCTATTAGCATATTTAACTTGGTTTGCCAGCATAATTAGCTTGACCCAGCATAATTAACTTGGTTTGCCAGTGAAATTATCTAGAGGAATTAAAAAGGTGGAGCATTTATTTTGTAGAGTAATTAGATACGTATAGAGGATTTAACGTTTTCGTGAATAGAATTTGATCTGTAGCTCATCTGCCGAAACCGTTTGCACCGTTGAATTCCTTGCATTTTTAGGACAAAGACACTGGAAATTCCCGAATTTGTTTTTCGACATTATATATCATTGGATTCGTTTTTTCGAGATGATTCTAACGGTATAATTTGGTAAAAACTATTTTCGGAAAAATTTTGTACGGTTTTCTCAGTACGATTACGGTAAAACGTGTTTAAAGATGGTCAAAATGGACAAGGTCGGTGGGTCTGTTAAAATTTGGCCAAAGTTGAGAAACATCAAAGAATATCCTGTTTGGAAGGAGGAGTTTGAATCGGTTGTGAAAAGTGATGATTTCAGAATGTGGTGTTGTATGATTGATGGATATGTTGCTCCTACACGTCGTGTTGAAGGAAGGGTTATAGTGATGTCTTATGACAAGATGGATGAATCTGAGAGACAGGTGGTTGATGCTGAGAAGAAAGCTTTAGCTGCAATAAAAATGTCCTTACCTGATGGCATCAAGCATACCTTTTCGAAGTACACTATTTCAAACGATATGTGGGATGCATTAGAAAAGCGATATCAGGGAAATGCAGATGTTGTGGTAGAAGAGAAGAAGAAAGCTGTTGAGAAGAAGGCTGCAGAAGTTTCAAAGTGCATGAATGGTGTGAATGAACTTACAACATAGGTGAAGGTAACATCAGAACATGTAAGTCATACGTGTCATAATTGCACTGAACTACAAGGTAAAGTTAACAGACTATCGGAGCAAAACAAAATCTTGTTAGCTGAATTGGAAAAATTGAAAGAGTCAAATGTTCTTTTGATTAAACGAGAGACAAATTGTTTAAACACACTCAAATCAAATGAACAGGAAATTAGCAGTTTAACAAGCAAAGTCAATGAACTGTTACAGGTCATTGATTTGGCTTGTGAAACTGTGAAAGATAAAACTAATGAATTTTCTGATAAGTGCAGGGAATTGGCCATTGCACAAGACCATATTGTTGAACTAAAAGGAAAGTTAGACAAATTTGGAAATTCTTCATTAGTTAGGACTCACATTCAAAAAGGGCTGAAAAGGAGTAATGATAGAACGGGAGTGGGGTTTAGTAAAGCTTCATCTTCTAAGGATCAAGATTACTCGTTTTTACCTGATGAGAATGAGCTACTTGACTTTGTGCCTACTACACCAGCTGTAGTGGATCCGATAGCTGTGGACTTGCCAAATAGTCCAGTATCTTTGAAAGAATCTGTTAAGTCTAACAGCACACCTCATAAATCGGATGAGGATACTGAAGAGGAAAAGAAGAAAACATTTAAAAAGAGATTTAACAAAATGAAAATTTATAAGACAAAATCTTGTTTTAAATGTCACACTAAAGGGCACGTGGCAAGTTGTTGTCCTTTGAAGAAAAATAAGCAAAAAGTTGATGAAGTTAAGGATGGGAATATGGTTGGTTTAAATAATAATGTGCAACCACATTGTCAATATAATCAACCAAGATTTCAATCTAAACCTTCAACATCAGGAAGATTTGATAGACCAAGAAGCAATTTTACACAATTTAGTCATTATAATGGTAAATCAAATCAGTTTCAAAGTCAAAATAAAAATTTTGGATATCAAAATCGATACCAAACCTTTGGTAATCGAAAGTTTCAAAGAAGAAACGGATATAGGGGTTTTAATAACTCAAATGTTCAACAACATCCAATGTAACTATATCACATACATCGCTATTCGAAGGATAAATCACATATTTTCGTAATACATTATCACTACATCACATCGCAAACACTAACACTCACGATGACATTGAGTGAGGACCTATTCTACCCTCCTCGGTGGCCATGATGTGTCGAAACGCAGACAATTAATGCTAACAAAGGCTCTCGGGTGAGTGCTATAGCTCCAGTCGTCGTGACGATGATGAGAATACGAGTGAGTGGTACCCCGTCAGTCTTTGTGGCACAACACACAATAACGTTCACGATGACGTCAAGAAAGGACCTATACTACCCTCCTTGATGGCCGTGAAGCGTCGCTAATAATCGCACACTCGAGTCGAAAACCGATTGTTAATTATCGAAACTTTAGAATATGGATACGTAGTTACGACCCCTAGTGATATATATATATATATGCATATATAATAATGATATAAAAAGCATGTACTTCAAAATCTATCGCAACGCTAAAAAACGGAGAAATCCATCACGCCGGAGTGGCCATCCGGATGGACAGCCTCATCCGAACGGATAGCCATCCGAACGGATGGCCATCCGACCCAAAACCCCCATCAGCCTTCTCTGTTGCCTATAAACAGCATGTCACACAACTGTTCAAGTGATGTGACAGCTCCCACTCGACCAAGCACGCTTTAGGGCCCTTTTCCCTCGATTCCTCGCGATTCCGGTAAGATTTCAACCTAAAAACTTGTACTTCTATGCTCTACACCCAATTCTACATCATTCTATCCTTCAAAACACAAATTCAAACCATGAAATCTACTGATTTGAGGTGTTTTAAGGTGATGTCACCAAGAGTTCATATGAACTTCAAGTTGTGACCTCATTCCACCATAAACGACTCAGATCTGGGTGATTTCCACATGTTTTTTATAACAAATCTCACCTAAATCTATGTATTTAACCAAGGAACTGTGCGATTTCGAGTTAACCATGAGAAACCGTCAAGAACGGCCAGATCTGAAGGAACGGGGTGATTCCCGGCCGTTAGAACGGGTCGGAACTGATGGAATTTCAAATGTTAGTACGAAATTACACTGTCCCAGTAAAACAACACGTATTTCTTCCGAAAACACTCGAAAAACAGTTGACCGGGATGCTAAAAACAGGCGTGTTATCCGACCAGACAACATGTCATCCGAGCGGACCACATGCCATCCGATCGGATAGCATGTCATCCGATCCAATAGCATGTCATCTGATCGGATAGTCACTAACAAACATCATTCAAATGAATGGCCATCCGACTGGATTACCATCCGATCGGATAGCCACTAGACCTTATCATTTCAAACGAATGGCCATCCGATCGGATTGCCATCCGACCGGATAGCCACTGACCATTGCTTCTTTCAAACGAATGGCCATCCGATCGGATTGCCATCCGACAGGATAGCCACAGACCATTGCTTCTTTCAAATGAATGGCCATCCGATCGGATTGCCATCCGACCGGATAGCCACTGACCATTGCTTCCTTCAAACGAATGACCATTCGGCCGGATTGCCATCCGACCGGATAGCCACTGGCCAATGACTTCTTCTAACAGGTGACCATCCGACCTGATTGCCATCCGACCGGACAGCCACTAGTCACCTGTTTCGCTCATCACCGTTTAACGCACTCTCAATCGATCAGGCTAACTCAGACGCGTTCTCAGTCAATCAAATCAAGTTGTATTCCCGCTAAATACGCACTGTGAGTATACTTGAACCCCTTTTAATCGTATTTTGGGTGTAACATACGTGTCTAACAAATCGAACTTATCAAACGAATTATTCAATCAATCGAATTATCACTTACGAATAACTGTTATGCATAGATATACGTGATGCTAGTTGCATATGTGCTAGGGCTTATACTCGCGACGTCCCACCACGACTAGTATAGTACTATTGCGCCGGACGGGGTCTAGTTTGCCATCGCATATTCGAGCATCGAGGACTTAGTTGGTAGTATCAGCTTTGTGAGTATATATGTCGTGTGTTACGTTTATGCATATGGAATTTCGCTACACTTTTTAATCGATTACGCTATACATATCAAACCTGTATACTCGCCAATACTTTTGTATTGACAAATATTTTAACGTATGTTGCAGGTTAGATCGCAGACTATATCAAATCAAGCTAGGAAGTCTAGAAACTCAACTAAATTCTAGGTTCTCGGATTTGTATTGTTCGAGAGGACAAGGAATCTGTGATAACTTATGTGATTGTATTATTTGTTAGTATGGGATAACGAATGTATTAAATATTATCGCAATATAGTTGTTATGGATTCTCTTGAGCAATCTGATTCGCCTAGTGCCGCGCCCCGATGATTCGCCATCGGTTGGGGTGTGACAGATTGGTATCAGAGCCATAACTATAGGGAATTAGGCCAGACTCGACCTAGTCCGGGTCGACGTCTTAGAAATTGACCTAGTCTATAGTCTAAGTACCAACAGGCCGACTCGTACAAACCAGTAGGGTTTGTATCGGGCCTACTTGATACTCTCGATCGAAATTGCTAAAAACTACAACTTTGTGTGAACACCGCGTACTACAGTTTCACACGAAGGAGCCTTTCCTAAGGCTGGAATACTACTTAGCCTTTCCTAAGGCTGACACAATACACGTGTTTTCGAAAATACTCGCATAACAAAACCGAGTGATCCAGTCGAGATCAGGTGTGAAAACCAAGAACTCTTGACGAGATCGCTCACTCAGCGCATTTTTCTAGCACGAGAACTTTTCATCGAGTTAGGAGTGACATCCACATCTCGATGAAAGTCTCCATTTCGGAATCTAGTGGAACTCACGAATTTATTCGAAGAGCATAACCACAATTAGGAACGAAGGTGTTAAGTCATTGGTGAAACCCGTACCTTAATAAGTTGTTCCACTCTCTAAATTGGTTTTCAAAAGCTCTCACCAAGGACTCGACTGTCACGATAACTCGAGCCACGTGATGACTAGGAAGACGAATGCCATGAGCTGCATCCCAATGGAAGCATGGAGTCTTCTAGGTCAATGCGCGTGCACGATCTTGTTAAATATAGTTGGGTTACCTTGGGTAGTCGACGCCTAAACACCCAAGGCACTCTATCATACGACACGCCGATCTTACAAATGGTTGGAACTTATTTACGTTTTGAAACTTTACGCTTTATCGATTTCTCTATTTAACGATTTTCACTCCCTGCTTTATAAACGCACAAATTCGCACAGCCGTCGCAATCTAAAACGAAACCCGAATGTTCGCAACAAAACTAATGCATAATCTATCGCCTTCGCTCTCGTTTTCTCGCCTCAACGTGTCCTCGCTTATTCTAAATCGACCTGTATGTGTATAATTACAAATTACAATTATATAAATACATATAAATACGTATAAACAACAAGTCATTTTGCGAGAACTTAGGAATTTCGTGTCTCCTATGTGACTCCTATGTGATTCGCATTACTACTATACTATCGCATCAAGTTTTGAACGCGCTCGATCGCACCGCAAAACTCAAAAATCATTATGATCGAATCTCATTCCAAGTCTCTTCCTGTCTAGATGCCTTCCAACGACTCTACCTCGAGACGAACAGCTAGGAGAAGAGCCAAACGAAGCACCGATAAGAGGATTGCATCACTTGTGACCAAAGAAGTGGTAAAGCTTATTCCTCGAATTACCGCTCAAGTGCACTCTCTCAGCAACTCTCGAGCCTCGGAAGACTCCAAGACGGAAGCGCCGCAATCTGCTTTTCTTTACAAACACTTCAAAGCCTGTGAACCGATGGAATTCACGGGTGAAGGTGGTGTGACTCAACTACTCCAGTGGTTCGATTCTATCGAAGTTACCCTTCGTCAAAGTGGGTGTCCCGATAGTTTCCGTACTACTTGCGCTACCGGAGTATTTCAATCACGAGCACTCGACTGGTGGACCGCCGAACGTAACAAACGTGGAATCTCTGCAGCTTACGCTCTCTCTTGGGATGAGCTGAAAGAGCTCATGAAGGAAGAGTACTGTCCTCCTCACGAAGTTCAGAAGCTGGAAGACGAATTCTGGAAAATCAAGCAATTCGAAAGTGACAACACTGGCTACACCGCAAGGTTCAAACAGCTTAGCATAATCTGCCCAAGTCAAGTCAACACTTCAGAAAGAGCCATTTCGAAGTACATTCGTAGCTTGCCTGAGCGTGTGGTTGATTTTGTCGAAGCTGCAAGACCTGCTACCATCGATGAAACCTACTGCTTAGCCGCAGAAATCAACAACAAACGACTCATGGAAGGGTTTTTCTCAAAGAATCATGTCAAGCAAGCTTATCAAGCGATCGCCACTAATTCTTCAGGCGATCCTGTCGACGATTCTCCTGACGAATCTGCTAACGATTCTTCGGACGAATCTGCCGACGATTCTTCTGACGAATCTGCTAACGATTCTTCTGATGAATCCGCTGCCGACTCTTCTGACAAATCTGCCGATGGATCTTCCGACAACTCAGCCAAAGATTCTACACGTGAGTCCTCAGACGAATCCTCCAACAACGACACCTTATCGCAAGACACCGACAAACCCAGTCGCAAACGAAAGACTTCAAGCCCGAACTCATCAACAACTGAACTGCTGCAGTCGAAGCCTATTCGAACAGTTTCGATGTTTCCAAAAAAAGCTTACACTGGAACTCATCCTCAGTGTTACTCGTGTACCTACCATCATCCAGTTGGGGCTGACAGTCGCTATTGCAATAACTGCAATCGTTACGGTCACTTCACCCGCAACTGCCGCATCGAACCGCGAACTTGAGTACAACAACAACAGCTCCCGCAAAAGTCTTCAGCATCAAGCACCTAGCAAGCGTAGGATAAAGTTGTAATGATACGATTTTCGACGTTAATTTCTAAGTTTTGAACCTACTCTATTACTCAATGTTGCCGCTATACGTAACATTAACTCTCGTTTTCGTATTCTCTTTCACACTCTAGTCGTCGCACTTAGACTAGATTCACACACATACAATCTACTATATCACGAAATAATGTGTTTTACCCTCACTACACTCTTAGAACGAGGTACGATAAACGTGCAAGGAACGACCAATCACGGGTTCACACGGGATTATTTGGGTCAGTGCACGGGGATCGTAGTGAATTCTAAGGTGCCATAAGCGTTACGACGAAGTATGACACCAAACCACGGGATCTAAGTAGTAGGGGTCAAGCAAGGTGTGCTTTATCATACTACCGAAGTTCCGTGAAGAAAGTGCCACGTGGAGTTGAACGTTATTAGACCTATAACACTATTGTGATTATTTTCAACACACTACACTCCATCGCAAGGCGTAACAACTAAATCGCATCATCGGAAGACTTGTCGTAAGTCTGCAAACGCAATGCAATCGCCTCATCGATGGACTATGGGGAGTCTACCTCGCAGGGCAATTGCACCGACGCAAGACTGGTCGTAAGTCTGTTGCAACAAATCTCATCAAGTACATAAATGCTCACGATATTGTTGAAGTGAGGACCTATTCTACACTCCTCAATAACCGTGATGCATCGCAACGTTAAGCTTATTCGGAACAAAACTCGGCTAATCGCAATCGCTTATCATGTGTATCTCGCAATATCTATCTCTTATTACGTGAATCTATGTCGTTTGCTCTGTATCAATCTATCGCTATACTGTCATCTGTGATATTTGTGTTAGGTTAGCACGCATGACCTCGCTTCACGAGATGAAGCTCATATAACTAAAGCAAGGTGTTTTAGTCATATCAGCGGGCTTTCGTGGAAAAAGGCCATGCGGGGACCGATGTTAGTTAAACTCTGTGGTGTTAATCAATCAAATCGAACCTAATAAATCGCGCATACCTCCATCGCTTGCAACGCAACAACTGCCGCTTATCGAAATTCGTTTACCATCGCCGTCGTTGTTGGTGTTGTGTTGTTCGCTTAATCACCTAATCGCTTATCGCTTATCGTGTATAGTCTACCGCTTATTCGCTCGCTGGTGTTCGTTACAGTCTGTGTCATATTAGTACGCATGACATCGCTTCACAAGGCAAGACTAACCTGGGTAAACGTGGTGTTTCACCATGTTAGCAAACTCTCGTGGAAACATGCCATGCGGGCTCAATGTGGAATCTAATAGACATCGCGCTAATCGCTTATCGTCTACCGCTCGACACATAAGCGTTTCGTGACATCAGGCAACTCGCGCACGCTGTTGTAGCTACGTTCGCAATACAACTCGTCGGTTTAACCTATTCGATTCTATCTTATGCTCGGTCTAACTTTCTATCGATTGGGCCGAGTAAGCGAAATCCTATTCGTGTCATATCGACACACCTGACACCGCCCCACGAAACAGAAGTAATATGGGCAAAGCATGGTGGATACGCCACTGGTACTTCCTGTATATAAGTGTTTTGTTGGTGCATGCATCTGTCAACTTCGTCTTGTATCGAGTCTTGTACTGTAATAGTTAGATCAGGGCACAGAAAACGAGATAGTGGTTTTTAGAGGTGATTTCACTCGAAATGACACCTTGTCATTTCAAGCTAAATCACATAAGTTTCTAATTCCGCTCGAAAGTTAAGTTCTAATTCCACTCCAAAATTAAGTTCTAATTCCGCTCCAAATGACACCATGTCATTTCGTGGGGAATCAGGACCCTATAAATAGGTCACTATGAGCGAAATCAGATAAGAGATCCTTATATTCCATACCGAAGTGCTGCCAGTGTGAAGACTGATTGTATTTGTGATATTTTCAATATAATCAGTTGTTATTGTGAAAAACTAGCTGTTTCTACCTTTGTTTCTTAGTTTCCGCCTCTGAAACGAAGTAAAACTCCTCTGAACGACTCGTTCGGGTTCATACACGATCCTACAAGTGGTATCAGAGCCAGTTAGAGGAGTTCTGCAGTTTACAGCCGAATTTCATTGAAATTTCTCGTTTCTACACCTTCTTTCTTCAATCGAACGAGATTTAACGGTTAAAATTTGTTCAATTTTTCACAGACTGTGTATTAGTGACTATTAACAAATCCGTGAAAGTTTGAGATCAAAATTCAGACGAAAAAGGGACAAAATGGACCTTCGAACTGATTTCGCTCGAGTGGATACTTTCTAATTCCGCCTGATTTGATCAGATTTCGCTCCAAAATATCTGTTGATTCCGCTCCAGGGTACAGATTCTGAGTGATTCCGCTCCAACGTTCAAACTGATTACGCTCCAAGACACAAACTTTGAGATTCCGCTCCAAAGATTGTTTGTGATTTCGCTCTAGATTAACAAACTTCTGATTTCGCTCAACTGGTTGTTGTGATTTCGCTCCAAACAGTACTTGGTGATTTCGCTTAAGAAGTTTTGTTTGCTATTTTGCTCGAACCTGATACTAGTTATTTTCGCTTGAAAGTTACTGTTTTTTGAAAAACGTAATACGTCATCATGAGTGAAGAGTTCTACAACGCGTTCGCTTCATCTCCTACTACTCCAGCTTCCATTGCTCAGAATATGAACTTGGAAAACGAGACCGGGACGTTACAAAAGCCCCCGAAACTGATGAGTATTGAAGAATACTATGGGTGGAAAGACAGATTCGAAAACTGGGTTCAGGCAAACCATCTTAGGTCATGGGAATGTATTTTGAAGAAATATGTTTTGCCACGTACTGAGTTACAAGTTGTGAAAACAATTTCTGAGTTTAGTGATCAAGAACGGGATAGTCTTTTACAGCAGACAATCAAAGAAGACATCTTCATTCTGCTTCAGCATGACAAGACTTCAAAATCAATATGGGATGCTCTTCGAATCAAGTTTGAGGGTAGTGAGAACATGATTAAGAGCAAGAAAGCATTGCTCAAGAAAGAGTTTGATATGTTCAGTAGTTTACCAGGAGAAGATACAAAGAAGCTGATTGAACGTTACTGCCACTTAGTGCGAACCATGGCGATGCTGAGTATTACAAAAGAGCCTGAAGAGTGGGTAGACAAATTAGCCGATGCTCTACCGCAAAAGGAGTGGGGTACATATTTGATGATTCTAAAAAATACGGGTGTTTATGATGGATTAACTATTTCTCAGTTCATTGAGAAAATTGAAAGTCATGATTTGGAACAGCAAAAGATCGCAAGGATGAACAGTCCGAGTGGTCAACAGGATGTAAAGATGTACTACAAAGGCAGTGTTCCAGAAGTTGAAAGAAGCCCAAAGATACAAACTGCATTTAGTGCTGGAGATTCTATTGAAAATATTGATCAAAGTCCTAAAAGCAGCAGTGGTTTCTCTACATACCCAAGTGTAAATCCAAAGAGTCCAACTTCTACTTTCAGTTCTCAAAGCACAAAGACAGGAAATGGTTATGTGATACAATGCAACATTGCCTTGAATCTTCCAGATGGTCAAAGTTTTTCTGAAGAGATTGCGAAAGATCACATGGCTTTACTTGGTTCTGTGCTTCTATCTTATGAAGGATTAGTAGCTGGGAGGATCGGGAATCCTATGCTCACAAAAGAGGATTACGATCAGATAGACGCCGAAGAGATGGAACTGATGGATATTAAATGGTGTCTAGCTAGTGTTCTGAGAAGAGCTGAAAAATTCAAGCTGATAACTGGAAGAAATGACTTTCTTGATGCACATGTTTCTACTTTAGGTTTTGATAAATCTAAAGTTACTTGTTTTCGATGCAGGGAGAAAGGCCATTTCAAACGGGAATGCAAGAACAGGGAAGCTAGTGGAGCTCAGAATCCATTCGGAAAAGACGATTACAATGCCATTTATCAGCAAGTTGGTCAGCAGCAACAGCAAGAACCGCGGGTGGCTCATGGTAGAAGAATAGAAGATTCAAAAAGAGCATGTCTTGGGAATCAAGAGAATTTTAACTGGAATTTTCAAGATGATGAAAAATTGCCTGAAGGTTTTAGCTGGGATATGTTTGTAAATGAAAAAGGAGATTTCAAAGCTTTCATTGCAAAGATTAGGAGAGAACCTGATATGTTCACTGAATGGATGAAGTCTATTGGTGAAACTGTGAAGAAGCATGAAGAAGAATCAGTTACATTTGATGAAAGTTCACAAAGTGCAGATGAAAGTTCAAAAAGTGATGCTAATTCAGAAAAGGAAGTTGTTTTTGATAAAACTCCAACTGATTCTGGTTTATCGGATGCTAGTTCTGAAAAATCTGTACATTTTGATCAGTCACCAACTGATGAAAGTAGTAGTGATGATGAAGAAGAAAGACATATTAGTATTGCAAAATTTCATCTTTCTCCTAAAAGTTTTCATTTTTATTTTGCAGATCGCCTGAAGAAATTGAAGGATAAACAAGCTGCAAAAGAACAAATGAAACAGAAATCTGAAAGTGGTGATCAAACAAAGGAAGCTGTCCAGAAGGAAGAAGTAAAAAATGTTGCTGAGGAGATTGCTGAACTAGAAAAGATACATGAAGTTGAAAGGGTGACTGAAGCTGAGAAGATAATAAAAGTTGAAAAGATTATGGAAGTCATCAAGCCTTGCACAAAGTGTTTGGAACCATGCAAGGAATGTGCAGCTAGAGATGAGAAGCTGGCAGAGTATGAGAAGATTAAGGAACAATTACTGTTCAATATTAACTACGTGAAAGAATCATATGATGTTTTGAACAGAACAGTAACTGGTCTTCAAAAGACAAACTCTGAAAGAGAAAATGCTTTGACGATGATGAATGCAACATTGATGACGAAGCAGAAAGCTATTAACTTTTACATCGAAGAATGTGCTACACTGAAACAAGAGTTGGAGAAGGAGAAAATTGAGAATGAGAGAATCAGACGCTTATTGCAAAGTTATTCTAGTTCTGATTATCTTATTGATCGAATTTATCCTACTGTTGCAGGTTTCGAAGCATTCAAGGATGAAAAGACAAAGAAGAAGGATACTGGTAAGAAACCGACGGTTAGCTATAACAAGTATCCGCCTCCGATCTAGGAAAGTTATTCTCCCAGAAAACTAAATGAGGAGCAAGTCGAAAAAGCAGTCAATATAAAGTTAAAAACCGATACAACTGATGATTTACCAGAAAACATTGACGTTACTTTCACATCGTCTGATACTGATCATGAGTCTGGGTTAATTAAAAAAGTGGTCGATCAGGTGTTGGATACAGATGAGGAGTCTGAGTCAAAGTCTGAGTCAGGAGGTTCAAGTTCATCGGTCAACAGTCCAAAGTCGTCGGTTAAACGGTCTTATAGTAAAGAAATTTTTTTTCAAAAGCAAATTTGGATGATGAAACATTTGAAGTAGCATATACTTTAAATGATTCTGACAAATTATATTCTGACAAAGAGTTTCCAATAAGAAGTGTTAGAATTGAAATGATCAAAAAGGTTTTCAAAATGACAGAAATTAAGATTTCTGAAATAAAAGATTTAAATCTTACTGGAAAACCTAAAAAATATACTTCAAGAGTTCAACAACGTTTAAACAAGAAAAAGGGTTACAATTCTGGTTCTGGTTTTCAAAAGAAACCAAACCATAATGGTAGCTACAAAAAGAAAGGATTAGGTTTTATTCCACCAGAAAATTATAAAAATGAGAAAAATTCTAAAACAAAAACAGAATTTGTTTCAGGTGGAAGTGCTGAGGAGGAACAGAATAAACCTTTCTGGAGACAATCAAACCAGGAGTTTCTTGCTGAAAAGAAAAGGAATGGAACTGGAGTGTTTCATCCAAAAGAGACTTGAACCTGTTTCAAATGCAATGAAGCTGGTCACATTGCATGGAACTGTCCGAAAAATGCTAAGACTAAATAGGAAGTTTCTGAAAAACTGAAAGGAATAGTTGTTGATGTTGAACCACCAACTGAAAATTTCAAAATGTTTGAAAACTCAACTTATGAGGTTGGTGAATGTTCTAAAAAGAATTTTTACAAAAAGAAAGCAAAAGATAACCAAATGTGGGTTGTCAAGAAGGGTGATGTAAAAGTTGGCGATGAATCTGGTTCCACAAAGCCAGAAGAGCCACAAGATGAGGTAAAAGAGGTAAATTTTGTATCTTCAGTGAATGATGATGAATTTCCATCACTGACGTTTGAAAAGATTAAGCAAAAGGTTGGTAAGGTTGAGATTTCAAATCAATTTTTTTTCTGATAAAAAGGAATTTGATGTTGAAAAAGTTTTCAAAGGAAATGTTTAGAAAATTTTTGGGAAAATGCTTGATGGGAAAGTAAAAGGGGTTAAAGATTTTTACGCAACAAAGAAAGCAACTTTTAACCCTACTGAACAAGAGCTAAAAACACCCAAGGTTGGTCAGACTTGGGTGGAAATTCTTTTCCCTTAAACATCTGACTATGCCGGAGATCCCAAGTTTGTAATCGCGGATCAGGAATCGGCATCTTTCTTAGTAATTGATTATGTGATTGAATCTTAAAAATAGTTGAATTTTTACAGGATAAGTGTGACTTGCCGGAGCTTCCAGGTTGGTAAGTGTGAAGCAGGAATCGGCATCTTTATTGGTAAAATGATTTTGTGTAGATGTGGTATTCCTACAAGTTGGTTGATGAAGGTTTATACCTACAAGTGGTAAATCAAGGACATTAAGTTGTACTTATTTTTCCTACAAGTGGTTAATCAAGGTCATTAGGTTGAACTTGATTGGACCATACTTACAAGTGATATTTGAATGACAATATGATGAACCAAACCCCTAACTTTGCAAGTGGTAAAATCAACAAAACTTATTTTCCGGAAAAATCATTTTGGTTAAAACAAACTTAAGTGTTTTGAAATCATAATGAGAAAATAGTTTGTTGAAAGGGGGAGTTCTGATTGTTTATGCCAAGTGGATGGCGAATTGAAGCGATTTGATATCGGTTGTCAAGTTTTTGTACAGTTTATTTTCAAATTTCCTGAAATGTGTTTGCATTTTAGGGGGAGTAAAAATTTCAGAAAATCCAAAAACATTAGAAAATTTGAAAAAGGCAAAAACATGATAAAAATTCAAAAATGAGTTTTAGTGTCAAAGAAGAGGAAATGATAGCACATCAGTAGACTGTCACAGTATGCTAAAGAAATGTATTGATTAAATAGCGTTAAACAGTCTCACTGATGATATGCCGATAGGTTTTTACACATTTAGTAAACTTTTTCGGGATACAAACTAAATTTCAAACTTGCTTATTTCATGGGGAACACTACTTGGATATATAGGTAACCCCTGAAATCTCGTTTGAAAGGTCCCTCTTTCTGAGATACTAGGTCTTTATGCTCAGTGATATCTGTGGTATTATTCCGGGACTTCTGCTGAATGGAAGTTCTGACCTAGTCCTCGAATAATACTTTCTGCATGCTTGAAAAATAGCGCCGCCCTCAGCAAATTGATGAAACAATAAAATTGATAGCCATTGCTGTTGTAATTCAAAAGATCCTCTAAAGGGGACACACCAAAAGTCGAGCCGTCATCTCTCTGCTGAACGGAAGTTCTGACCTGAGCTCTCATGGTGTCGTACTATAATTTATTCCCCTACAGATATCATCTGTGGTTACTCACCTGTAAGACTGAATATTGGGATCTGGATACGGGAGTATATTCAAGAGGTGGGACACATGAATGAGGTTAAGTCCTTAAAACATCTAACTCATATCCTGAATTAGTTGAAATTTGTGTGAGAATTTAAGTGGATCAGTATATCGGCAATCTAAGTGAATTGTTTAATTCTTAATGTGTAACTAAGCTCAACGGTACTTGTGACTTGTCAAAAACTGATATGATCCTCTTACACAAAACTCACAAAAATATTGTCTGTAAATATTTCTTTATTGCATATCTTTACATTCAAAAATACAAAAAGATTTTCGGTGTGTTTTAGCATAAATTTTTGAAAAATCCAAAAAGATTTTCGACAACTGATGTTGGAGAGCTGATTGTCAAAATTCCAAGTGCTAAACATGATGACATGTTTGTGAAAAGAAGTATGTGTTTGAAAAATCAAATGTGTTTTGATAAATTTTAAAATGGTTCATCAAGAATACTGAGTTATTTTTTATAGAGAGTCAGTGTTAGTGTATACATTGAATTGTTAAATTTAGAAAATTTACTTTGAGGTAGAGATTGTGCAGGATTATAAAAGAGCTGGATTTATCAATCCTGAGAATACCTGAGTTGGATAAAAGCCAGATTACGATTCGGAAGCAGATGATGCTGAAGAATTAAAGGAATGCCAGCACATTGTTAGGGAGAGTCTGTTAATGCTGAGTGAAAGAATGAAGGCCAGAGACTGATCAAGACTGAAGATGCGAAGACTCGACACGTGAGACTCGTCAACATCTGAGGGGGAGTCTGTTGGTGCATGCATCTGTCAACTTCGTCTTGTATCGAGTCTTGTACTGTAATAGTTAGATCAGGGCACGAAAAACGAGATAGTGGTTTTTAGAGGTGATTTCGCTTGAAATGACACCTTGTCATTTCAAGCTAAATCACATAAGTTTCTAATTCCGCTCGAAAGTTAAGTTCTAATTCCGCTCCAAATGACACCATGTCATTTTGTGGGGAATCAGGACCCTATAAATGGGTCACTATGAGCGAAATCAGATAAGAGATCCTTATATTCCATACCGAAGTGCTGCCGGTGTGAAGACTGATTGTATTTGTGATATTTTCAATATAATCAGTAGTTATTGTGAAAAACTAGCTGTTTCTACCTTTGTTTCTTAGTTTCCGCCTCTGAAACGAAGTAAAACTCCTCCGAACGACTCGTTCGGGTTCATACACGATCCTACATGTTTTAAGCATATTAACAAACTTTCGTGAGAAGGTGCCAAGTGGGGCTCGGTGATTAACTACCTTTTGTACTATTAAAACTTATTTTTTATAAAATTTTGATTTAAAAACCGGTGGACAAGTGAAATTTTCTCATGACGTGGAGATAACATCGAATCAGCTTAACTCCATGTCCAAGAAAAGTTTCATAAGTCCAGTTTTCCATAAAGCTTTTACAACATCAAGACGAAATCCTTCTTAAGACATTGGTTCGACATCGAGTTCAGCTTAAAAACATGCCATAGGAGAGTTTTCGTAACCTCAGTTTTCATCTTCGAATTTCTTAAAATGTTTAAAACATAAACTTCCTGACAACGTTGGTTAACATCAACTCAGTTGACCTCACGTTAAGAGGAAAATTTTTTTCAAGATTTCCATCCAAGATTCCTTTTGAATATCTAAAACGAACGCTTCTCGTAATGTTGGTTAACGATCGACTCAGTTAATTCTACGTCGTGAGAAACCTTTTCAAGTCCTTTAAAATTGCAATCGCATCGAACTAACGAATTCTTCGCGACACGAGGTACTGTGGATCGCCAACTCGTGGGATATTTCTTCTGTCGTTTACGTCTCCTTCTTGCTATCACAATCGATCTCTTATTCGAAGCACTCTCATTCGTCAACTCACTCACTGTATCGCTACTCATACCAGCGCAACTCTCAGAAGTCTACCTATTGGATTAATTTCGGGACGAAATTTCCTAAAGTAGGGGAGACTGTAACAACCCGCACTTTCGTGCGTTGTTACTACTCGATATACTCGTTATGCCTAGCACCAGAGATTCGGATCATAATGTAACTATATCGCATACATCGCTATTCGAAGGATAAATCACATATTTTCGTAATACATTATCACTACATCACATCGCAAACACTAACACTCACGATGACATTGAGTGAGGACCTATTCTACCCTCCTCGGTGGCCGTGATGTGTCGAAACGCAGACAATTAATGCTAACAAAGGCTCTCGGGTGAGTGCTATAGCTCCAGTCGTCGTGACGATGATGACAATACGAGTGAGTGGTACCCCGTCAGTCTTTGTGGCACAACACACAATAACGTTCACGATGACGTCAAGAAAGGACCTATACTACCCTCCTTGATGGCCGTGAAGCGTCGCTAATAATCGCACACTCGAATCGAAAACCGATTGTTAATTATCGAAACTTTGGAATATGGATACGTAGTTACGACCCCTAGTGATATATATATGCATATATAATAATGATATAAAAAGCACGTACTTCAAAATCTATCGCAACGCTCAAAAACGGAGAAATCCATCGCGCCGGAGTGGCCATCCGGATGGACAGCCTCATCCGAACGGATAGCCATCCGAACGGATGGCCATCCGACCCAAAACCCCCATCAGCCTTCTCTGTTGCCTATAAATAGTATGTCACACCACTGTTCCAGTGATGTGACAGCTCCCACTCGACCAAGCACGCTTTAGGACCCTTTTCCCTCGATTCCTCGCGATTCCGGTAAGATTTCAACCTAAAAACTTGTACTTCTATGATCTACACCCAATTCTACATCATTCTGTCCTTCAAAACTCAAATTCTAACCGTGAAATCTACTGATTTGAAGTGTTTTAAGGTGATGTAACCAAGAGTTCATATGAACTTCAAGTTGTGACCTCATTCCACCATAAACGACTCAGATCTGGGTGATTTCCACATGTTTTTTATAACAAATCTCACCTAAATCTATGTATTTAACCAAGGAACTGTACGATTTCGAGTTAACCATGAGAAACCGTTAAGAACGGCCAGATCTGAAAGAACAGGGTGATTCCCGGCCGTTAGAACGGGTCGGAACTGATGGAATTTCAAGCGTTAGTACGAAATTATGTCACACCCCGACCACGTTAAAACAACAAAACCGTGGCGGAAACGTCGGGGAGTGTTGTAACAAAATCATCGTTTCAACAACCATGGTAATTAGAAGTTTCGTTTTATTGAATTATCAAATATTGTACATTGTCTTAAAACCAAATAAACGAATTAAACATCGTCTACTATTGTTTTTATGTCACTAAGGCCACGTCCAGATACTAAGTGAACATGCTCCCTAGCAATCATCATGCAACATCACCTGAAACATATGTAAAAACAAAGTCAGCAAAGAAATGCTGGCGAGTACATAGGTTTTGTAAGAGTATCGGAGTCATGGCTCGTTTATATATATTGCAATACCTCGAAAACCTTGTTTTGAAAAGTATATAATATTGCAACATGATTAACCAACTCAAATCAAGATGGTTATAATTTATAAAAATCTCGTAGCCATAATTCTTAACCCCAAAACATTTGTTTTTGTAAACCAATTCGTAAAACATCTCGTTAAAACTCGTTAATAAAACTCGTATGGTTTATATCATTTCGAAAACCTCGTTGTGTGACATCGTTTCAAATCATTTTCCCAAGTGAACTAAATAATGACAAACGATGTAATATGATAGAAGCACTTATATATAAGATGTACCAGCGGCGTATCTACCATAATTCTATCATGCTACACCCGTCCCATTATCTAATCACTACCCAAAACCAATCGTTCGTTTAAATCGTTTAGTTCGTTTAGGTCGTTCCAAATCGTTTAATTCGTCCCAAAATCGCATTCGTTTTAATTGTGAAACTACTTTTGGTCGCCTTGCTAATAACATTCAAACCTTCGTGACTCGACTACCTCGATTCTCGTATTAACAAACCACCAAAGGGTAAGTTAACAATCATCAGATTCGGTCGTTACCTACCTAACCCCCACACATAACCATGGGTGTAGTCTGATAACGGGATTTGTCAGATCCTATGGTACCACAACCTAATACTGGTCAGCTTGATCAATGCTAATGAATGTCATTCGTTATGTAGTTACAACCAACAAGTTTCGTTCACATTATCGAAATCGTATTTAGTTTAATATAAACCATCTTAATCGTTTTGAAACCATCGTTAAAATATCGAAAATCGTTTTGTTACATATGAATCACCCCAAAACAATTGAAAATAGTAAAATAGGGGAACTATGTACTCACATTGAATGAAGGGTATCCTTGATCTAAAGAACTTAGCGAAGCTCAGACAAACCAAGGAAATTCAAGTAGTACCTAGTAATCGGATCATTAGTAAATAAATCGACACCTAAATCGGAAGATCGGATAGAATGAGGTCTTGTAAACCAAATGAGTGTGGAACTCATGTGATATGGTTTAACAAAGCCTACATCCTAAATCGGAACTTAGCCTAAGTGCTTTCGACCCGTTACGACCCATTAAGGTAGCTTATGCTACTTTAACGCGTCGTTCGCGTGAAATCATGTTCGGATGGTTAACTATGTGTTATGTTAAGTCTTACATGCCCAATAATACCTAAACATGTTACTAAATCAGATTATATGTCAAAAACATGTTCACATATGTAAAATATGGATTTATGCTTCAAAAGGGCGTTTTGGTCATTTTCTATGGGCATACAAGCTGCTTAACAAATAACTAACCCATCTTATGTGATCATAAGGTATAACCTCAGTGGTTATTCCCAATGCGACTATGATCACTAATCGAGCTTGATCGGATCCTAAAGATCGACCAAACGGGTCAGGTTCGAAAGTCTAAGTTGTTGTTTAGACCGCTTAACTTACGACCCTAAACAAGCACTAAACTAATAGTGATGAGTTAAACATGTCAAAACATGTTTAACTAACTTACAAAACTGATTTGGTATCAAAACAATGGGTTTTGATACCCGAAAATAGTTCCGTTGCAAAATGCGTGCTAAAACGCATTTTAACTGAAACTTTGACTCGTCACTACGCCTAGTTAACGTGGTAATCAGTAGGTATAATCGCTAAGGATTATAACCATCGTGATTACAATCACGTTACAAAGTTCAATAGAACTTTGACTTGACCAATTGCTGGTCAAAACCGAAAGTCAAACTGTTGGCCAAACTTGTTTGACTTTCTGCACTAACACAAATAAAAAGAATGAAAGAATGCTCACTAAGGGTCCTTGCTATCTTTTCTACAAGAATAATCAGATGAGAAAGCTCCAAATACTTGGGAGAGTGCTCCAAATCAGATGTAGAAGAGAAGAGAAGGAAATGAGCAAATGAAATGGAAGAGAGCTTGGCTATTTATAGTTTTTGCAAGACCATTAGGATCATTCCTTGGCAAGGAGCGAATGATCTTGGCCATACAATTGTTAGGAACTGATTAGATGCCTTGGGGAGGTGTTAACTTGGTCCCCAAAACATGAAAATTGCGTACAAGGGCCTCAAGAACGAGCTGGGAAGCTGCAGTATAGCTGCTGTGAAGTTCTTGATCTGAGACACTGACACGGGCCGCGTAAGAATAAGGCCTGGCTTACGCGGGCCGCCTGGCCATCTTTGGCAGAATGTCAGTTTTAGCCCGTGAACTTGTAAAACATGCATTTCGGCTCATTTTTTACACGGTTAAGCCCCGTTAACCTCATTTCAAGGCTCTAAAATGAAGTTAAAGTATAGGAACTCAAAACATGCTAAAAAATATCTCGGATGTCGGTTCGTTTGGTTGTACGGTCGCGTTGTTCGTTAAATTACGACGAAACTCAAACGGACGCGAAAACGAACCAAATTAAGCGACGAATGGGATTTTTGCATGCCGATCACTAAAATAAAAATATTTTAGTGTGTACAAAAATTTTGGGTGTCCAGATGTGGTCAGAACGTAAGATATACGCGAAAATGCAAACTTACGTCGTTTTTGACACTTTTAATCCCTGTAAGATCAAATAAGCATGTTTTTGCACACCGAACCACTCAAAGATTATTTCTAAGCTATGTTTAGGTTATTTATGGTATGTTTAGCTTATGATCAAGTTCCAGACTCTTCGATACCATACGAATCGGTATAGTTTCGCAGTTTGACAAAAATAGTCCATGCGATCGAATAGACTTGTTTTCAACACACCAAACCATCCAAAACTTATTTCTAAGTTATGTAAAGGTTATTTTAGGTATGTGAAGCCTATGTCACTATTCCGGAGTGTTTTTCGCATTAAACTGGTTATATTTACGCATTAGTGCGCGTATAACTTTCTAGAAAGCGATTTAGAGCTTGAAATCGGAATCGAATCGAATTGTAAAATCATCAAACACAAATACACATATAGTAACACCAAAACACATCGTTTTATTGATAAATAACATTGTTTCACATTGCTCATCGTTTACAAAGCACAGTTGTCACAGTCTCCCCTACTTTAGGAAATTTCGTCCCGAAATTTTAACTAGAGGAAACTTATGAGAACAATTGCGGATATTTCGCCTTCATTTGGTCCTCACGTTCCCAAGTAAACTCTAGGCCACGTTTGGATTCCCAGTGAACCTTGACCAAATGAATCCATTTGTTCTTCAACTGTTTGTATGTACGGTCCACTATTTCCACAGGTTTCTCGACAAAGTGCATCGTTTCATCGATTTGGATCTCGTCGAGAGGAATGTGAAGATCAGCGTCAGCCAGACACTTTCACAAATTGGACACGTGAAAAGTCGGATGGATATTTCCAAGCTCTGGAGGTAGCTCTAGTCGATAGGCAACCTTCCCAATTCTTTCCACAATCTTAATTGGTCCAACATATCGTGGTGCAAGTTATTCTTTCTTTCCAAATCTCACCACTCCCTTCCAAGGCGACACCTTGAGTAGGACATGGTCTCCGACTTGAAGTTCTAAGGGCTTGCGTCCTAAATCCGCATAACTCTTTTGAAGACATCTAGCTGTCACAAGATTATCATGAATTTTCTTGATTTTGTCTGTTGTTTCCAGAACAAGCTCCGGCCCAGTAAGCTGAGCTTCACCGGTCTCGTTCCAACAAACAGGTGAACGACATTTTTGACCGTAGAGAGCTTCGAATGGTGCCATTTTAATGCTAGCATGATAACTATTGTTGTAAGAGAACTCGATCAGTGGAAGATGAGAATCCCAATTACCACCAAAGTCTATCACGCATGCTCTAAGCATATCCTCCAAAGTTTGAATCGTTCTCTCAGATTGTCCATCTGTTTGGGGATGATAAGCAGTGCTTAGATTTAGTTGGGTTCCCATAGCAGATTGCATGGTCTTCCAAAAATGAGATGAAAATCGAGCATCATGATCAGATATGATGTCCAAAGGAACACCATGTCGAGATACAATCTCATCAACGTAAATCTTTGCAAGTTTATCAGCAGATAGATCCTCGCGAATCACAATAAAGTGAGTTGTCTTCATTAATCGATCGATGACAACCCAAATAGCATCATGGCCCTTAGATGTACGCGGTAATTTAGTGATGAGATCCATCGCAATGTTCTCCCACTTCCAAACCGGTATCTCTGGTTGTACAAGCAAACCACAGGGTCGTTGATGTTCAGCCTTGGCTTTGAGACAAGTTAGGCATTTCGACACATACAAGGCAACATCTTTCTTCATACCAGGCCACCAGAACTTAGTACGAAGATCCTTGTACATTTTATCAGCACTAGGATGGATAGAATATCGAGATTTGTGAGATTCGTCCATCACTAAAGTGCGAAGATCGTCTTGTTTCGGAATCCACAAACGATCCATGAAATAGAGTAAACCATCATCCTTTGCTTCGAGTTTAAGCTCAAGCTGATGCGGTAATTCCTTACCTATCAAATCTTGTGAAACACAAGATTGCTGAGCTTGAAGAACTCGAGTTTGGAGATCAGATAGAGTTCAAACAGATTGAAGCTTGACTCGCTCCTTTCGACTAAGTGCATCGGCTACGACATTTGCCTTACCAGGATGGTAGCGAATCTCGCAATCGTAGTCGTTTAAGAGTTCAACCCAACGTCGTTGCCTCATGTTCAGCTTCTTCTGATTAAGAATATGCTGGAGACTTTTGTGGTCTGTGAAAACCACACACTTTGTGCCATAAAGATAGTGTCTCCAGATTTTGAAAGCGAAAACCACAACTCCCAACTCAAGATCGTGAGTTGTGTAGTTCTTCTCGTGAACTTTCAATTGTCTAGACGCGTATGTTATAACTTTACCTCGTTGCATAAGAACACAACCAAGGCCTAAGTTGAACGCATCACAGTAGACAACGAAATCATCGTTTCCCTCGGGCAAAGATAAAATAGGGGCATCACAGAGCTTTCGTTTCAGCGTTTGGAACGCTTCTTCTTGCTTGGGTCCCCACTCAAAAGGCTTATTCTTTTGGGTCAAAGCAGTGAGTGGAACCGCAATCTTCGAGAAATTCGAAATGAATCGACGATAATATCCAGCGAGACCAAGAAAAGAACGGATCTCGGTAGGCGTCGTCGGTGTATTCCAATCCTTGATTGCTACAATCTTGGATGGATCCACATGAATACCCTGCTCGTTGACTATATGTCCCAAAAACTGAACTTCTTTAAGCCAAAATTCACACTTGGAGAATTTAGCAAAAAGTTGTTCCTTCTTTAGGACTTCGAGAGTCTAACGAAGGTGTTGCTCGTGATCGGCTTGAGACTTCGAATAAATCAGAATATCGTCGATGAACACAATGATGAACTTGTCTAAATAAGGTTTACAAACCCTATTCATTAAGTCCATGAAAATAGTTGGGGCATTCTTCAAACCAAAAGGCATGACAGTGAACTCGTAATGCCCATATCTAGTTCGAAAAGCAGTTTTGGGAATATCTTCTTCGAATACACGAAGCTGATGATACCCAGAACGCAGATCGATCTTGGAAAAATAGGTAGCACCTTGCAGCTGATCAAAGAGATCATCAATTCGGGGTAGGGGATATTGTTTCTTGATGGTAAGCATATTCAGCTCACGATAATCGATACACATCCTAAAAGATCCATCTTTCTTTTTCACAAAGAGGACAGGAGCGCCCCAAGGTGAATAACTCGGTCGGATGAATCCTTTATCAGATAACTCTTGAAGCTGTTTTGATAACTCTTGCATCTCAGACGGTGTAAGACGATAAGGTGCTTTCGCAATCGGGTTGGCATTGGGTACAAGATCAATGTGAAACTCGACTTGACGAACTGGAGGCAGACCAGGCAGTTCATCAGGAAACACCTCTGGATAATCCCGAACAATCGGAATATCCTGAATACTCTTGCTCTTGCCTTTCTCCTAGGTGACATGTGCTAGAAAAGCAACATATCCTTTTCGTAAATAACTCTGGGCCTTCGTACACGACATGAGTTTTAAACCACCAGATGGTTTCTCGCCACGAACCTCTAGGACATCATCAGACGAAAGAGGAATACGAATGGTATTATCAAAACAAACAACCTCAGCATGATGTTTGGTTAACCAATCCATCCCCACGATAATGTCGAAACTCCCAAGTTGCATCGGTACAAGGTCAATGGGAAAAAGATGGTTATCGAGGTTCAATTGGCAACCATGAAGAACATAATCGAGAACAAGAGGTTTACCAGTAGCAACTTTGACAGATAAGGGTTTCCTTAGTTTAGTTCTAGGTATCGCAAGTAAAGGCTCAAAGGATAACGAAACAAAACTCCTATCGGCACCAGAATCGAAAAGAACAGATGCAAGTTGATTGTTAACAAGGAACGTACCGTTAACAACTTCGTTGTGTGCCCTCGCCTCATTCGCGTTTAGATTGAATGCTCGTCCACGAGCGGGATTCACATTCGCGATCGCGTAACCATTCGAATTCGCATTCGCATTTACCAATCTTGGGCAATTGTTGCGGAAATGACCCATTTCTCCGCAATTAAAACACGAACCAGGTGGGAATCTCGCAGCATTCCCTTGAGCTTGTGCCGGAACTTGAGCAGCTTGATTTTGACCAAAACGACAAACGTTGGCCAAATGCCTAAGTCTACCACACGTAGCACACTGTTTACAGGCCTGTTGAGCAACATGGTGACCGTTACATCATGTACAGTGTGGTGCAGTACCATCATATGCTTTCTTTGCAGGAGGTTGAGTCGGTGGGTTCTGAGCAGCCTGTGCTGTAACAGCAAAGTTCTGGGAAGCCTTGCGCTTCCTTGATCTTTTAGAAGACTCACCCTGCTTCTTACCTTTACCCTTTTCCTTGTCAGAATCGGTCGACTTCTTTTTATCACCCTTGCGGGTGAGTTTACCCTTCCTGACTTGGGACTCAGTCAGGGTAGCCGACAACTCGATCGCGTGACGAACGGTAGTAGGATTAACACCGGTCACTATATCCTGAATGGAATCGGGTAAACCATCGATATACCTCTCGATTGCTTTCTCCAGTGGAGTAACCATAGTGGGACATAACAAACTGAGCTCCTCAAATCGATCCGTATAAGCACGGTGTTCTCCCCCGTCTTGTTTCAAATCGTCAAACTCTCGTTCCAAAGCTCGAATCTCATGACGGGGACAGAACTCTCTCATCATGAGAGCTCGGAGCTCTTCCCAAGTTTGTGCTAGTGCCACTTCGGCACCCCTATCACGCATCACTCCGTTCCACCATGTAAGAGCTCGCTTCTCAAATACGCTTGAAGCAAACTCAACTTTGTGCGCATTCGGACATTGCACATATCTGAATGTGCTCTCGATACTCTCAAACCACTGCAGGAGCGCAGTTGCTCCTTGCGACCCAGAAAACTTAAGCGGCTTCGCAGAATTGAAATTCTTGAAATTACATTGAGCATTATTGTTGTTATTATTGTTATTGTTGTATAGCTCATGGATTTGGGTCACAACGCCTGGAAGTACAGCAGCCATTTGCTGAGAGACAAGGGCTGCGATTTCCTCAACAGTAAAAGTTTGAGCATCACGTCGAGGAGGCATTGTCTAACAATGAAACATGAGAAACGAGTGAGGTCGATAATTGGAGAAACAAAAGAGGTATTGAAAACATCGACAAAACACAAAGAGTGCGATCATTTGTTCATTACCTCGAACAAACAAACGACACGCAGTGACTAATCAAAGTAAATAGGTCATAATAATGTATCGCTGAAGACATGCTCGCCTATAAGTGAACACTCACCCCAAGAGTTCCCAGGTAAGAGTGACTGGTCCGATACTGCGGATTTGTATGAACACTCTAGCCTTAGACAGAAAACTCAGGGTACAGGCATTCACTCTTCCAGTTTGCACGTGTTCACATTATTTAAACCCAAACTTTGACGAGATTTTTGAAAAGTCAAAAGGCACAAAGCCGAAGATGAATCAAACTGGAAGGGTTCAAAACCTTATAACAAAGGGTTCAAAACCTTATAACAAAGGGCTCAAAACCTTACAATCAATCATCCAAGGATAGATGATTAATTTTCGAAGCGGATTTGTTATTATGTTTTCGTTGTGGTTATCACCTAAGGATAGGTGACGGTATTGTTTTAAGATCTAAACGCAAGATAACTTGCGTTAGGGTCCTAGAAAGTTATAGTCTAGGTCAAAGCATTACTAATAACCTAATTCCCTATAACCATTGGCTCTGATACCAACTCTTCTGTCACACCCTGACCACGTTAAAACAACAAAACCGTGGCGGAAACGTCGGGGAGTGTTGTAACAGAATCATCGTTTCAACAACCATGGTAATTAGAAGTTTCGTTTTATTGAATTATCAAATATTGTACATTGTCTTAAAACCAAATAAAAGAATTAAAAATCGTCTACTATTGTTTTTATGTCACTAAGGCCACGTCCAGATCCTAAGTGAACATGCTCCCTAGCAATCATCACGCAACATCACCTGAAACATATGTAAAAACAAAGTCAGCAAAGAAATGCTGGAGAGTACATAGGTTTTGTAAGAGTATCGGAGTCATGGCTCGTTTATATATATTGCAATACCTCGAAAACCTTGTTTTGAAAAGTATATAATATTGCAACATGATTAACCAACTCAAATCAAGATGGTTATAATTTATAAAAATCTCGTAGCCATAATTCTTAACCCCAAAACATTTGTTTTTGTAAACCAATTCGCAAAACATCTCGTTAAAACTCGTTAATAAAAATCGTATGGTTTATATCATTTCGAAAACCTCGTTGTGTGACATCGATTCAAATCGTTTTCCCAAGTGAACTAAATAATGACACGCGATGTAATATGATAGAAGCACTTATATATAAGATGTACCAGCGGCGTATCTACCATGATTCTATCATGCTACACCCGTCCCATTATCTAATCACTACCCAAAACCAATCGTTCGTTCAAATCGTTTAGTTCGTTTAGGTCGTTCCAAATCGTTTAATTCGTCCCAAAATCGCATTCATTTTAGTTGTGAAACTACTTTTGGTCGCCTCGCTAATAACATTCAAACCTTCGTGACTCGACTACCTCGATTCTCGTATTAACAAACCACCAAAGGGTAAGTTAACAATCATCAGATTCGGTCGTTACCTACATAACCCCCACATATAACCATGGGTGTAGTCTGATAACGGGATTTGTCAGATCATATGGTACCATAACCTAATATTGGTCGGCTAGATCAATGCAAATGAATGTCATTCGTTATGTAGTTACAACCAACAAGTTTCGTTCACATTATCGAAATCGTATTTAGTTTAATATAAACCATCTTAATCGTTTTGAAACCATCGTTAAAATATTGAAAATCATTTTGTTACATATGAATCACCCCAAAACAATTGAAAATAGTAAAATAGGGGAACTATGTACTCACATTGAATGAAGGGTATCCTTGATCTAAAGAACTTAGCGAAGCTCAGACAAACCAAGGAAATTCAAGTAGTACCTAGTAATCGGATCACTAGTACATAAATCGACACCTAAATCGGAAGATCGGATAGAATGAGGTCTTGTAAACTAAATGAGTGTGGAACTTATGTGATATGGTTTAACAAAGCCTACATCCTAAATCGGAACTTAGCCTAAGTGCTTTCGACCCGTTACGACCCATTAAGGTAGCTTATGCTACTTTAACGCGTCTTTCGCGTGAAATCATGTTCGGATGGTTAACTATGTGTTATGTTAAGTCTTACATGCCCAATAATACCTAAACAAGTTACTAAATCAGATTATATGTCAAAAACATTTTCACATATGTAAAATATGGATTTATGCTTCAAAAGGGCGTTTTGGTCATTTTCTATGGGCATACAAGCTACTTAACAAATAACAACCCATCTTATGTGATCATAAGGTATAACCTTAGTGGTTATTCCCAATGCGACTATGATCACTAATCGAGCTTGATCGGATCCTAAAGATCGACCAAACGGGTCGGGTTCGAAAGTCTAAGCGGTTTTTTAGACCGCTTAACTTACGACCCTAAACAAGCACTAAACTAATAGTGACGAGTTAAACATGTCAAAACATGTTTAACAAACTTACAAAACTGATTTGGTATCAAAACAATGGGTTTTGATACCCGAAAATAGTTCCGTTGCAAAATGCGTGCTAAAACGCATTTTGACCGAAACTTTAACTCGTCACTATGCCTAGTTAACGTGGTAATCAGTAGGTATAATCGCTAAGGATTATAACCATCATGATTACAATCACGTTACAAAGTTCAATTGAACTTTGACTTGACCAATTGCTGGTCAAAACTGAAAGTCAAACTGTTGGCCAAACTTGTTTGAATTTCTGCACTAACACAAATAAAAAGAATGAAAGAATGCTCACTTAGGGTCCTTGCTATCTTTTCTACAAGAATAATCAGATGAGAAAGCTCCAAATACTTGGGAGAGAGCTCCAAATCAGATGTAGAAGAGAAGAGAAGGAAATGAGCTAATGAAATGGAAGAGAGCTTGGCTATTTATAGTTTTTGCAAGACCATTAGGATCATTCCTTGGCAAGGAGGGAATGATCTTGGCCATATAATTGTTAGGAACTGATTAGATGCCTTGGGGAGGTGTTAACTTGGTCTGCAAAACATGAAAATTGCGTACAAGGGCCTCAAGAACGAGCTGAGAAGCTGCTGTATAGCTACTGTGAAGTTTCTGATCTGAGACCCTGAGATGGGCCGCGTAAGAATAAGGCCTGGCTTACACGGGCCGCCTGGCCATCTTTGGCAGAATGTCAGTTTTAGCCCCTGAACTTATAAAACATGCATTTCGGCTCATTTTTACACGGTTAAGCCCCGTTAACCTCATTTCAAGGCTCTAAAATGAAGTTAAAGTATAGGGAACTCAAAACATGCTCAAAAATATCTCGGATGTCGGTTCGTTTGGTTGTATGGTCGCGTTGTTCGTTAAATTACGACGAAACTCAAACGGACGCGAAAACGAACCAAATTAAGCGACGAATGGGATTTTTGCATGCCGATCACTAAAATAAAAATATTTTAGTGTGTAAAAAAATTTTGGGTGTCCAGATATGGTCAGAACGTAAGATATGCGCGAAAATGCAAACTTACGTCGTTTTTGACACTTTTAGTCCCTGTAAGATCAAATAAGCATGTTTTTGCACACCGAACCACTCAAAGCTTATTTCTAAGCTATCTTTAGGTTATTTATGGTATGTTTAGCTTATGATAAAGTTCCGGACGCTTCGATACCATACGAATCGGTATAGTTTCGCAGTTTGACAAAAATAGTCCCTACGATCGAATAGACTTGTTTTCAACACACCAAACCATCCAAAACTTATTTCTAAGTTATGTAAAGGTTATTTTAGGTATGTGAAGCCTATGTCACTATTCCGGAGTGTTTGTCACATTAAACTGGTTATATTTACGCATTAGTGCGCGTATAACTTTCCAGAAAGCGATTTACAGCTTGAAATCGGAATCGAATCGAATTGTAAAATCATCAAACACAAACACAAATACACATATAGTAACACCAAAACACATAGTTTTATTGATAAATAACATTGTTTCGCATTGTTCATCGTTTACAAAGCACAGTTGTCACAAATTACACTGTCCCAGTAAAACCGCACGTATTTCTTCCGAAAACACTCGAAAAACAGTTGATCGGGACGCTAAAAACAGGCGTGTTATCCGACCAAACAACATGTCATCCGAACGGACCACATGCCATCCGATCGGATAGCATGTCATCCGATCGGATAGTCACTAACAAACATCATTCAAACGAATGGCCATCCGACCGGATTACCATCCGATCGGATAGCCACTAGACCTTATCATTTCAAACGAATGGCCATCCGATCGGATTGCCATCCGACCGGATAGCCACTGACCATTGCTTCTTTCAAACGAATGGCCATCCGATCGGATTGCCATCCGACCGGATAGCCACTGACCATTGCTTCCTTCAAACGAATGACCATCCGGCCGGATTTCCATCCGACCGGATAGCCACTGGCCAATGACTTCTTCTAACAGGTGACCATCCGACCGGATTGCCATCCGACCGGACGGCCACTAGTCACCTGTTTCACTCGTCACCATTTAACGCACTCTCAATCGATCAGGCTAACTCAGACGCGTTCTCAGTCAATAAAATCAAGTTGTATTCTCGCTAAATACGCACTGTGAGTATACTTGAACCCCTTTTAATCGCGTTTTGGGTGTAGCATACGTTTCTAACAAATCGAACTTATCAAACGAATTATTCAATCAATCGAATTATCACTTACGAATAACTGTTATGCATAGATATACGTGATGCTAGTTGCATATGTGCTAGGGCTTATACTCGCGACGTCCCACCACGACTAGTATAGTACTATTGCGCCCGACGGGGTCTAGTTTGCCATCGCATATTCGAGCATTGAGGACTTAGTTGGTAGTATCAACTTTGTGAGTATATATGTCATGTGTTACGTTTATGAATATGGAATTTCGCTACACTTTTTAATCGATTACGCTATACATATCAAACCTGTATACTCGCCAATACTTTTGTATTGACAAATATTTTAACGTATGTTGCAGGTTAGATCGCAGACTATATCAAATCAAGCTAGGAAGTCTAGAAACTCAACTAAATTCTAGGTTCTCGGATTTGTATTGTTCGAGAGGACAAGGAATCTGTGATAACTTATGTGATTGTATTATTTGTTAGTATGGGTAACGAATGCATTAAATATTATCGCAATATAGTTGTTATGGATTCTCTTGAGCAATCTGATTCGCCTAGTGCCGCGCCCCGATGATTCCGCCATCGGTTGGGGTGTGACATTATAAATCTTGTTCAACAACAGGTAATACATCCAAGACACCAGTAAGGTGTGATGGATATTGGTTGGAAGCATCTTATACTGATTTACATGGTCAACCCAAAACCGATCAGGTTTGGGTTGTTAAGTCTAACTAAGTTGTTGAGTGTGTGCAGGATGACCAAGAAGGACTGTTGATGTGTTCGACAGTGGTTGTTCCTGTAAAGTATCTGAGGTGAATAGTAAGTTAAAATTGGTAACGAACTATTTACTTTAGTGATTATTTTGCTTATTCTAAACTTTAACATTGAAAAACTTATTGTCAGGTTAAAGTGGGAGTCTGTTTGTGTTTGTAAATTTGTGTTTTCAAAACTTACTCCATAAAAACAAAAATTTAGGGGGAGAAATTTCCCTAAGCCAAAAAGAGTTTAGATAGTGCGTGTGTTTAGGGGAGTAAGTTATAAATTAAAAATTAAAAAAATACAAAACATTGAAAAATCAAAAACATAAAAAATAGAAAATCAAAAATGAGTTATCACTGTGTGAAAAAAGAAGAAATGATAGTGCATCAGCAAGTTAGACTGTCACACTGAAAATGAATTAAATTGCTTAAGTGTGATAGCAGCTTCATCATATGATCTACCAGTAGGCAAAAGCATGAAATAATCAACTTACCAATGTGATATAAACCTAAATGAACTGAATATGAGTGGGGAACATATCAGTGGTGTATGGTTTAATGACCTTAAATCTTGCGTTGATAGATTGCCAAAATCTGAGGTTTTGGGTCTTTATACTGTTATTTCATCTGGGGATATCAGGGTTATCCTTCTGCTGCATCCAGATACATGCTGACCTAGGCACAACCAGGATATCTTAAAAGTGCAAAAAATGCCAAATCCCATAAATGAAGAAGCTCTCCTAGAGAGTAATTCGAATGTGCAAAATGCATAAATCGTACCAAAAAATGGTATTTGTCTTAGCCCTCGTTAGATATTTTGGTCTCTTTGCTGTACGGAAGTACTGACTTGATCACCAATTATCTATCGTTGAAAAACAAAACGGATGAATTCAGTATATCACCTACTACGATGAATCTTTGTGCATACCTTGATCGCGGGGGTACATCCTGAAGTGGGACACACTAGTATATCAGTAATTAAAATTACCTTAATGTATCATACGGTAATGGTACTTGAAATGTTCATGCATTGTGTTTAAGTGGACAAACATACTGGTAATCGTCTTGGACTGCTTTTCACGAAAAATTAAATAAAGAATTATCTAATAGTGTGAAAACAGTTTGATTTTGTTAATATGATCAGTATTGTAAATATTTTTGAGTTTAGTTTAGTTTAGTTTGTTTAAAAAAATCAAAAATAACAAAAAGATTTTTTTAAAAGACTTCCATTTTGAACTGAAAGATTCTTGTTTTTGCATGATAAGATAAAATATTGGTTTATCTTGAAATGTGAAAAAGACTAATGGTTTTTCGAGATACTTGCTTGTGTTTCTAAACAGATTGATGGAGTTATCAAAATGAAGTGAAGAATACAAGTAAAGTGCAGATTAAGATGTGAAATGAAGATGTGTGATGATGCATGGTAGGATCCTTCTACTACATTGTAGAGAAAGAAATATGAAGAGTTTGGAGATACTTGCTTAACCAAGGATTGTTAGCTAATTGATCTACAATGGGATGAAAGTTTTGGAGATTGGAAGCATCAACTAAGGGGGAGTCTGTTGATGTCAGAAACTGTGTAGCTGACGCTATCCAAAGAACAAAAGAACACAAGATGTTTGAAGACAAAGTTACACTATGAAGCTATTGTTAAGGGGGAGTCTGTTGGTGCATATTCTGTGACAACAGCTTAATAGTTTGTTTATTTAGTCTTTGGATATTTTGTAATGGGCTTAGCTTATTGGTTAGTGAGTTTATTGTTGTAATGGGCTTGGAAAATGGCCTAGCCCAGTGGGAAGCCCAGTTGACAAACATGTGGTATATAAACATGTTTTGTGATTAGGGTTTTAGTTGTTAGAGGAGTTAGAGAGTTCTTGAAGGCTAGAGAGAGAAATCGTAGAGAGAGAAGGAATTTAGAATTAGGGTGTTGAGACAAGATAACAGAGAGAGGCTGTGAGGTTGTGAGGTCTTGAATTGATTGTAAAACTGCAAGTTTGGATAAATCAATAGAAGACCGTTTAATTGTGAATTCTATTTCTACTCGTTTCTGTAACAAATCCGATCTAGAGGATTCCGCACTCTAGGTTAGATATACAATTCTGTGACGATCTGTACGAACCAAGGGACCTACACTACTACTCATGAGCAGGACAGAACTCGTCCATCATTAATTGTTTGACTTCGGCTCAAGGTAATGCATAAGCTTCCTCGTTAGAGCGGATGCTCCTTTCGTTGGTCCACCATTCCGAGGCTCTGGTGTGGAAGACCCCAGTAGTGCTATGAGTTTTGAGATTCTCAGGACACTCGCTGTTGATGAAAGTGACCTCAATGCTATCGAACCACTCAAGCATTATTGTTACTCCATCATTGCCAGTGAAAGGCTTAGGGTTGCAAGCTGAAAAGTGCTTGAAGTTGAAAGAGACTGGTTTGGGTTGCTCAATCTTCGATTCAACGGAGGAGTTTGGTGTTGAGGCTGTGATCTTGCTGACGATTTTTGGGATCACACGTGCCATCTGGTTAGCCATGAATGCCATCATCTTCTTTTGTGAGCTAGTCTTGGACCTCTTGGTCGAGTTTGAGCGACGGCTCGAATTCATCTAAAGATTCAAAACAAGGAATGGATGAGACTTGATCATAATGTTTTGTTTAAAGAAATTTGTTTTCATCAATACATCCCATAACATATAATGTTCAAATAATTTCACATAGCATAACATGAGTTTTCACATAATGAAAGCATCGTAAATTTAATTTGTTCACGAGAGATTCTTATTGTTTTAGATTGCGAAGATAGTGTGATTTGGGTCTCCAAAGTTGAAATAATATAATGTACAAATGTAGAACACATTAAAATTTGAGGTAGCAGTAAAGAGATTTAACGTAAAAATTGGATTGTCAAGGAACGTAACTAAGACTATTCCAAAGTAAATCGAAGTCCTTTCGAGTTAGGGAAACGTGCTTTGGCCTAATGGAAAAATACTCTTGTCGAGAAGCGATTAACGGTAGTTGTCCTTCTAGTTACTACACATCCCTAGTCGATTGGGAAAATCAAAACTTTAGCGGGATTGAAAATCGAAAGTGGGACTAGTTACCAAGATGTGGGTTTCACCCCTAACTTGGTAACATCATACCCTAGTGTGGTTGGTTCTTATCAAACGATAAGGGTCCACTAGAATATGAAATGGAAATTTCCTTCAAGATATGGATTTCACTCCTAACTTGACGGTAAAATCATGCAAAATAACAAGTATAGCTGGAGGAAAGTCATCACCAAATGTGGGAATCACCCCTATTTTGGTGAGTCATTTCAATTGTGGGATACGAGTGTCTTCACCATGCCTCCAAGTGTGTATTGTGTTAGCCTTAGGAAAGGCATGTATATTTAAATACCAAAGAGAATAGATAAGAAGCAAACAAGATAAAAGGCAAGTAGTTTTAAAGAACACATAAGGATAATGTTCCTAAACTATAGACTAGGTAAAAGCATTCCCACTTTTCCTAATTCCCTATAGTTATGGCTCTAATACCATTTTGTCACACCCCAACCGATGGCGGAAACATCAGAGTGAGACGAAAACAAATCGTTTAAAGCATCATAACACTAAGGGGGTTGAACATGTTTTACTTAACAATACTCTAAGAATCGGGGCGGTGCGTTAATCCTATAGCGCTATAATTGTTAAGGTAGGCTTGCAAAGTTAATGAGCATATAGACACAATGTATACATAGCATATGAGATTAACAAGTATCACATATTTTCATGTTTAAAATGTGGATAGAGTGTGATTTTGAATAAACAAGTCTCAAGTGTTGCGCATTTTTTTATAATGTACATGTTGCACCCAAAGTGGGATTAAAACTAAAATGGGATTGAGTATACTCACATATTGCAAGTGGTTTTCACAAACGTGAGATGATCGTCTTGAAAGGTTGAAGCACCAAATTATCCTAACAAGGATGAACAAGGTGTGTAAGTACAAGGATTTAGAACTTGGAATGAAAATGGGATTTGAATAAGAATTGAATGATAATAATAATAATAATAATAATAATAATAATAATAATAATACATGAGAATGCATAAAAATATTATCTTGACTAAACACTCACTTTGGACACTATTAATTTATGTGTATGAAATAAGTAAAGAGATAATTGAAAATTAGTTTAGAGATGTAAATGAGAAATAAAGAATAACTTATCAATTAAAATGTATATGTATAGAGATATTAATAATTATATAAACTTGTTATATAACTATATATAATATCACCTATAATGCATAAGTAAGTCTAATTATAAAAAAAAAATCCATAATCTTATAATTAGGTAATTAGTAGGTTGTTTGTGGTAAATGGATGGAAAAAGGAATGATTAGACTAATTAAATTTAGAAAATTAAATTAGTAGAATTACTAACAATATATATATGTATTATTTATTTTATATCTAATTATATTTACTATAATATTTACATGTTCTAAGGTGAAAAGTGGAATTTTGGTTTGGTTTTTGAAAATTATGTAAAATAGATGCAAAATGTTCACACAAGTAGGTACATAGTTGAATTTGCATCCTAACCATTACAAGTGCCTACCTTAACACAATATCACTCAAACATTTGGTTAGTTTGGTGTCTTGGTTTGGTTTTGGCGAATTAGCCCAAACGGGTCAAACAAATGCGTGAACATGAACTAGAAGTAAAAGACATTAATGTAAAATCGTAATGTAAATGTTAGAAGTTCGGTACGACATGAATGCAAATTGTTAGAAGTTAGACAAGACATGAATGTAAAAGCATAATGTAAATGTTAGAAGTTAGGTACGACATGAATGTGAATTGTTAGTGGTTAGTGTATTAGTTTAGTCATATAATAAAGTGTTAGACGATATTAAGTTAGGAATTTTAATAATTGATCATGCTTAGTAATGTAAGATGAAAATGACACAATAAAATATAAAAAAAAACATGTAAAAGAAAAACCCAAGATTGGCCCTTATTTTGGTGATGTTGGTGATGCACCATCTTTGTTTACCATGGTAAACATTTGGTGACATTTCATAAGGATTTCTCCAATATGGGGAAGTATGAAAACATAAAAAAAACAAGAAGAAGTGAAGAAGGTGAAAGGAGATGGAACTCACTTTCAAGAGAAAGGAAAAATTCTTTGAGAAATGGCAAAGGAAAGTGGTGGAATGAGTGTGGTATTTATAAGTGAGAGATTAGGGTTTAAGGTGGTGAAAGCAATATGGAAAGTTGGAAATTGGCCCATTTGTATAATTTCTTTTTTTTTGGGCCTACTGTTATGGGTTTGTTTGTTTTATGCACTTCTTTTTAGTTTCTAACATAATTTATAGATTGATTGGGTCTCGAATATCGAATTTACGCAATATAAGTCGGTTTTCGAATGATTTAAACGTGTTTTAATCGGTTTTTCGAGTATCAAGCATCAATGTGTAACTAAGAATCGAGAATCATGCATAACATAGCGTTCAAAATGTGAATTGTGATTACAAGTTTGCACATGAATATGATTAAAATAATTGCGTTTTCATTATGATCAATCGCCTCGGTTTACAAGTTGGAATGAAAATAGAATATAACAAGAGTACAAGTGTCTTTAATGGGTACAAATAAGCGAAGCGTTACAGTTTCCCCTACTTAAGGAGATTTCGTCCTCGAAATCTATGAGAAAGGCTGAACGAAGAGTTGTGGATGCTTGGTCTTCATCTCGCTCTCGAGTTCCCAAGTGAATTCGACACCATGCTTTCCTTCCCAACAAACCTTGACTATGGGAATTCGGTTGCGCCTAAGTCGTTTGGTTCCTCGATCCATGATTTCAACCGGCTTTTCCACAAAATGAAGAGTCTCGTTGATTTGCAAGTCATCAATAGGAACTTGAAGTCCTTCTTCAGCTAAGAACTTCTCAAGGTTTGAGACATGAAACGTTGGATGAACGTTGCTAAGTTCTTGAGGTAAATCGAGTCGATATGCCACTTTACCGATCCTATCGAGTATCTTGAAAGGACCAACAAAGCGTGGAGCAAGTTTTCCCTTCTTCCCAAAACGGATTACTCCTTTCCAAGGAGATACCTTGAGTAACACGTGATCACCAACATAAAAACGGTTTGCGTCTCTTATCGGCATAGCTCTTTTGTGTGCTTCTAGCCTTGAGGAGGTTGTCGCAGATTTGAAGAATCTTATCCGTCGTTTCTTGTATGAGCTCAGGGCCAGTAAGTTGAGCATCACCAATTTCGTGCCAACAAATAGGAGATCGACACTTGCGACCGTAAAATACCTCGAAAGGAGCCATTTGAATGTTGGAGTGATAGCTGTTGTTGTACGAGAACTCGATCAAAGGTAAATGTACATCCCAATTACCACTAAATTGATAACACAAGAGCAAAGCATGTCCTCTAGGTTTTGAATAGTACACTCAGTCTGTCCATCCGTTTGAGGATGAAAAGCCATACTTAGATTCAGGTGAGTACCCATAGCAGTTTGGAATGTTTGCCAAAGACGCGAAGTGAAACGACCATCGCAATCAGAGATGATGTCAATGAGTATACCATGACGACATATGATTTCATCCGTGTACACTTGAGATAGTTTCTCGACTTTGAAATCCTCACGAATGGGGAGGAAGTGAGCGGATTTGGTCAAACGGTCAATGATTACCCAAATGCTATCGTGACCAGAAGGTGTGTGAGGAAGTTTGGTTATGAAGTCCATAGCAATGGTATCCCACTTCCAAACTGGAATTTCAGGTTGATCAATTAAACCAGAAGGACGGTGATGCTCAGCCTTGACTTTCGAGCAAGTGAGACATTTGGAAATGAAGGTGGCAACGTCTTTCTTCATACCAGGCCACCAATAGGACGTACGATGATCATGGTACATCTTATGAGCACCAGGATGAATAGAGTATCGGGACTTGTGTGCCTCCTTCATTATGAGTTCACGAAAATTGTCGCGATTTGGCACCCAAACGCGATCAAGATAGTATTGCAGTCCATTTGATTTTATCACAAGTTGATCTTCAGCAACACCTCGTATCTCTACGAACAAACTTCCCTGTAGCTTCACGAATGCAAGTATGAAGATCACTAATGTTTGAGAACAACGAATGCTATTAACATGAGTTTTGCGACTGAGCGCGTCGGCCACGACATTCGATTTGCCAGGATGGTAATAAATCTTGCAGTCGTAGTCGTTAAGCAATCGACGTTGACACATGTGTATTTTTTTTGGTTAAAGATGTGTTGTAGGCTCTTATGGTCGGTGAAAACCACACACTTTGTACCATAAAGGTAGTGTTTTGGTCAAAAATTACCTAAGAAATTAAGTGATCAAATTAGTTTTGTGAGGTAGTGTGCTAGTAATACTTTGTGAAAAATATGTTGGTTTGTTAGTTTGCGAAAACAGTTTCAGGATACGGCTCAGGATATCAAGCTGTATCTATAATCAAACAATGAGAAAAAATGTAAGGGTTGATACGTGATGTACTAGGAAAGCCCTTGATCAATCTAGATCTCCGGCATAAAACCTCGGGAGCTGACAATCGTCGGCTGCCTTGTTCTTCTTATTGCTTGAATAACAGGATACAGTACAGGATATGATACGGATCAACTAAGTGTTACAATGCGATTTGAGTACAAGTGTGAGTGTTTGAGAGTGTTTGCAGCTAGTAGAGAGCAAGAGTGTTCAAGAAATTGTGTGTGTCCTATTTGATCCGATCATTCCTTTATATAGTAAAAGAAATAAATAACTATGCTAAAAATCCGGGATATTATGCTACAAATCTGGGATACTGAGATTATTTCCTTTCTGAACGTTGCAAGGTTGTTTCAACTCGTTTTCCACACGCATACCAACTATAACTCCGGGATTTAAGCTCCTATAACCGTTACAACATTAATAGCATTGACCAATCATCCATAACTCCCATAAAATACGCCTTTCTTCAATGCTGACCGTTATAGGAGCTATTCTTCCGTCATCAACGTCCTTATCCTGACCAATTTGAGTGGGTCTTCAGGATGACTTGGTCCTCATGAATGTTAGTCCCTTGTAACCAATGTTTACAAGCAAATAGTTAGTAACAGTCAGGATACTGCCTCAGGATGTTACCAATATCCTGGTCCGGTATCCTGATCATAATCAGCTATCATAAAATCAAGATATAGTATCAGGATATGGGCTCAGAATTTCACCCATAACAATTGTCACAAAAAATATAACTGTTGGATATCCTGATTCCGACGGATATATTTTTAGTCATTCCAACATGTCTGGTAAAGATATCTGTTTCAAATATACTAAACCTGTATTCATATACTGAACCTGTATCTTGGTTAGTTCGTCTGTATTTTGTAGGGTCTAAATCATCTAGTTGTCATGCACTTAGAACAATTCTAATTTCCTGCAAGTAGAATAGTTTGACGAATGAAGGTGGAGGGATCCTGTGTTTCCAGGATGAAGCCTTCAACTGTTTATGTAAATATGCTTTAAAAACTTAATTGTGTTCTTGGTGGATGGGTCTCTTTTTGAGACGAAACCAAGAATACAATCTTTTAGACTAATAATAATAAACTGACCTTTTAGTCTTATTTATTATGTTTTTATTTTGAAAGGTATGTTTTGAATATCCTGATCAAATATCCTGGTCAGGATACTGATGAAATGTCTTCTAAATGTTAGACAAAACTTGGTTGAATATGACTTTTTAGAAAACATAGATCATTTAGATAAGGTTTTCGAGACTTGAAGAATAATAAATCATACCAGAAACACTTAGGCAATAATTTCCAACCTTAACCTTTGAATCCTTTGCAATGTCCCCGGCATGGATGTCCCCTGTCTGTGCACGATATTGCATCAGTGCATGACATACTTGAGTATTTCTTCACTTAGTGATTAAACTTCGTAGCTTCTTATCCACAAAAGAACGTGTGTAATCACAGCTTGTCATATCTTTGCAATCTTGTTAAAAACTTTAGTTTTGCTGGGGATAAAGCCTTAATGTACTGGGATAAACCCTTAGTATCCTGGGGAAAATCCCAAATTTTCGTGCGCTACAGGCGGGAGTGTATAAACTCCAAGACTTAGAAAGGTGAAAACCTTTAAACCTTAGAGAGTATGAAAATACCCTTTCGCGAGAGAGGGTGATCAATCCTCATATACCTTAAGGATCCAGGGTATAGCCAACAGTAACGAAATTGTCAGCCACTTTTACATGAACTGGTCCCGCCACCTTGAACTATCCCTGGGTAACTTGCGCTCCAGGCAGGGTGTTTAAACCCAATTCGTGAGAAAGGTGAATACCTTTAAACCTGTGAAGGGATCAGGATCCCTTAAACGTGAGAGAGGGGGCCAATCCTCTAATCTTTCGAAGTATCCTGAGTGTGTATCCTGGAGCTATATCCCGAAGCATATTCTGCAAAACAACCTTAAACTAAGGTGGGTGTTAGCTTGGCTAACACCCCTCCGATGCTTAAGTTTGTATTGGGTTCAAATAAAATAAATTATATTTAAAAGAGACATAATTCATACCATCTTGAGTTAGAAATCAAATTCTAAACTCACTTGAAATAGGCTTTGAGATGTATAGCATTCCAGGATCTTGGTAGTATATCCCCCTCCATATTCTTAAGCTGGTATGCTCCTTTTCCGGATTCCGATTCAATCTCATAGGGTCCTTCCCACTTTGGAGCCAACTTTCCATCAGCAGGATTTGTAGTATTCTGAAAAGCTTTCCTTAACACCCAATCTCCGACTTGGAACCTTCTAGTCCTTATATTCTTGTTATATGCTCTGGATATCCTCTGTTGATATGCCGCCATCCTTAGCTTTGCTGCATCTCTTGTCTCATCAATAGTATCCAGTTCTTGACATAAGATTTCAGGATTTGATTCAGGATCCCGTAGGCTTGATCTAGCTATCGGTATCACCATTTCTGTCGGGATCACTACTTCTGCCCCAAATACCAAAGAAAATGGGGTTTGCCCAGTAGCATTTTTCACAGTTGTTCTATCAGCCCATTTTCCTTTTTTGGCACCTAACCTCTTCTTCAAATTGTTGACGATTATCTTGTTCGAGGATTCTGCTTGTCCATTTGCTTGAGGATGCACTGGTGTTGACGTAATCATCTTAATTCCCCAACTCTTGTAAAAATCAGTAGTTCTTTTGCTGATGAATTGAGAGCCATTGTCACAAACTATCTCAGCTGGTACCCCAAATCTGGTCAGGATATTCCTCTTTATGAAGGATACCACTTCTTGATCCCTGACTTGAACAAAGGCCTCGGCTTCAACCCACTTGGAGAAATAATCTGTCATTGCCAGCATAAAAACCTTTCCTCTTGGAGCCTTTGGAAGTTTTCCCACTATGTCCATTCCCCATTTCATAAACAGCCAAGGGGATACGATAGGATATAATGGTTCTGCAGTCTGATGCGGGATGTTGCCGTGTCTTTGACATGCATCGCATTTCTGAGCATACTCCGCAGCATCCTTTCTCATGGTCGGCCAGTTATATCCTGTTCTCAACACCTTCGAGAACAGAGATATGCCCCCAGTATGGTTGCCACAGTCTCCTTCGTGTATATCCTGGAGTACCTCCTTGGTTTCAGGATCTTCCAAGCACCTTAGGTACGGACAAGCAAAGGATTTCTTATACAAAATATTATTTATAATAGTAAAACGAGATACCTTCATCCTAAAAGCCTTAGGATTTGCATCCTTTTGGGATATCTCCTTCTTGAAGATACTTCACAATTGGAGTCATCCAGAATTCAGGATCCTTCTCAGGATATCCATCACCAGGATCCTGGATACATGCTACTTCTTTATCCTGAGATTTGAAATGTTCCATTGCAGGATACAAGATGTGCACTATTGGTATCTGACTTCCCTCCGGTATCCTGATAGTAGATCCTAAGTTTGCTAGAGCGTCAGCTTCAGCATTCTTTTCTCTTGGTACCTGTTCAAGCATAAAAATTTCGAAATATCCTGCTAATTTTTTTAACAATTTCAAGATACTCAGCTAACTTTTCGCCTTTTACTGCATAAGATCCATTGAAATGGTTAGTAATCAACAGGGAATCAACATATACTTGTAAATATCTAATATTCATATTTTTAGCTAATACTAATCCTGCTATCAGAGCTTCATATTTTGCTTCATTATTAGTGGCAGGAAAGTCACATCTAATGGCCTGGGGTAATATGTCCCCCTGTGGCGATTTTAGTAGTATACCCAAACCTACACCTCTAACATTAGATGCACCATCAGTATATAATGTCCAGGATTCTGAGGTTTCTCCTAGTTGTTGTACTTCTAGGTCTACTTCATTTTGAATATCACTACTGAAATCAGCCACAAAGTCAGCTAAAGCCTGAGACTTTATGGCATTTCTAGGTTCATATACTAGATCATAGGCACTTAATTTTACTAACCACTTAGCCATTCTACCCGACATCTCGGGTTTCCTAAGCACATGTTTAACAGGATAATTAGTTTTAACATGAATCCTATGCGTCTCAAAATAATGTCTAAGCTTAGTTGATGCCATAACTAGGGCTAATATCATTTTTTCTAGATGAGAATATCTAGTTTCAGCATCTAATAAACTTTTACTAACGTAATAGACAGGATATTGCTGACCTTCATGATCCTTTACAAGGACAGCACTTACTGCATTCCCTGATACTGCGAGATATAGGGATAATGGTTCACCATCCTCAGGCTTCATTAATAGAAGTGCGGTTGAAATATATTGCTTTAATTCTTGTAGGGCTGCTTCATGCTTTTCTCCCCACTCGAACCTCTTATTCTTCTTCAGGATATCGTAGAATTCCTTGCATTTTTCCGAGGATCTTGATATAAATCTGTTTAATGCTGCTACTCGCCCTGTTAATCTTTGAACATCTTTCATATTTGAAGGTGACTTGATATCCAAGATAGTTTTAATCTGCTCCGGGCTTGCTTCTATCCCCCTTTTAGTCACCATGTATCCTAAAAACTTTCCTGCCCCCACTCCAAAATGACACTTGGCAGGATTTAGTTTCATATTATACTGGTCCAGGATATCAAATGCTCCTTCAATATCCTGGAGATGATCATCAGCCTTCTTGGATTTGACTACCATATCGTCAATGTACACCTCCATGGTGTCCCCCAGTTTGTCTTTAAACATCATGTTCACCAATCTCTGGTACGTTGCACCTGCATTTTTTAAACTAAAAGGCATAGCAGTATAACAATAAATACCTGTTGGTGTCATGAAAGCAGTATCCTCCTGGTCTGAAGGTTCCATTTGGATCTGCTGGAATCCTGAGATTGCATCCATGAAGGTTAACATTTCATGACCGGCAGCGGCATCCACCATCGAGTCTATATGAGGCAGAGGGAATGGGTCTTTAGGACATGCTTTGTTCAAGTCTGTGTAATCTACACAAACTCTCCATTTCCCATTCTTCTTTTGAACCACGAACACATTTGCTAGCCACTTGGGAAATTTGACTTCCTTGATCATCTTGGACTTCAATAGTCTTTCAACCTCTTCTTGAATAATTATGTTTCGTTCTGGAGCAAACTTCCTTCTCTTTTGCTGGACAGGCTTTAAAGACCTGCTAATTCCAAGCTTGTGAGTTATAATATCCTTAGAAATACCTGTCATATCCTCATGCTTCCATGCGAATGTTGACATCCTGCATTTCCAAAAGTTAGTTAACTGATTTTCAATATCCTGAGGGATATTGGCTCCTACAAGCACCGAGATATCTGGATTATTCTGGTCCAGGATAATTTTCTTAACATCCTGCTCCGAAGCCTCCATAATATCCTGGGCTTGCATCTTTAATTGCTATCCTGCTTTGGATTTTCTTGAGGCCTTCATTGAAGAGGAGTAGCACTCCTTCGCCTCTTGTTGGTCACTTTCAACTTTGACTACCCCCCAAGGAGTAGGGATCTTGACACACTGATGATAGGTGGAAGGTAGAGCTTTCATATCGTGAATCCATGGCCTGCCCAATATAATATTATAGCAGGATAATGAATCCATGACACAAAACCGTTGCATCGAGTTTACTCTTTCGACATATACGGGAGTTTTATCTCCCCAACAGTATTCTTTGCTTCTCCACTAAACCCTACAAGCACAGTGGACTTTGAGGTAATCTCTATCTCGGGGATGTTCATTCTCTTCAAGGTTTCCAATTGGATGATGTTGACAGAGCTGCCATTATCCACCAGTATCCTGCGTACAAAGTGATTAGCAACATATAAAGTTATTACCAAAGCATCATGATGAGGATCCTGGACAGTATCCCTGTCATCACTATCGAACATGATCATTTTATCAGTCGTGAGGGTCGATATCCTGGTTGGCTTATTCCCCCTTTCGGCCTTAGCCTCCTTTGCATGTCTTTTGGCTGCAGAATAAGAAGTTCCGCAGATATCGGACCCTCCTGAGATAAAGTTAATTATCTTGGCGTCGGCGGGAGGTGATGCTGCTCGTTCAGGATCCTTCTCAATATCCTGACCCTTATTCTTCTTTCTGCCCAAAAGATCCTTCAGATATCCTTTGATTAGTAGGTAGCTTATTTCTTTCCTCAGGGCAATGCAATCCTCAGTAACATGTCCGAAATCCTCATGGAAGGCACACCATTTGGACTTATCCTTCCAATCAGCTTTTTGTTGATTCTTTCGAGGCCACCTGGCTTTATCTCCCAAACCCTGCATAGCATACATTAGTTCAGGTATATTAACAGAAAAACAATATTCTGACAATTCAGGATACTCCTCAGGATCCTCATTTTCAACAGCGTTCACTTTTTTGCTATCATTTCTGTCATATGGCTTAGAACGATATGGTTTGTATGAGGATTTTGACTTCCTGTTAGTTGGTTCATATGTTGAGGATGCATTCAACCTCTCTTGCATTTTCTTATCATCTTCCAACCTGATATATCTCAAGGCCCTGTTTCGAGCTTCGTCCAAGTTCCTGCAAGGATTCATCACAAGATCTTGATAAAACTGGGAATCCTTTTGTAGTCCCATCTTGAATGCTTGGACTGCTGTAGCAACATCAAGGTGTGGGATATCCAAGGATTCCCTGCTGAATTTATTCACATAATCTCTTAGGGATTCTTGAGGCCCCTGTGTTATCCTGTAGAGGTCACTTGTTAGTTTTTCAAAGCTTCTACTACAAGAAAACTGACTATTAAACAAATTAACTAAATGAGCAAATGATGTAATTGAATAAGGTGGAACATTTAGAAGCCATTTCAAGGCTGATCCAGTTAGAGTAGAGCCGAAGCCCTTGCACAAGCATGCTTCCTTAAGTTCTGGCAGGATAGGGTTAATCTCTATCCTTTCCCTATACTGGGCAATATGCTCCTCAGGATCCATCGTCCCATCATACAGCTTCATGTTAGGAGTCAGGAATCTCTTTGGGATTTCTGCATCACAAATGGGGTGAGCAAAGCGAGATATGTTGTGACTATCCCGGGATACTTCCGGTATAGGCTGCACTATTCCAGGCACACTTGATATCATATCCTTCAACTTTTGAAGCTCTCTGGTTATCGCTGATGTCACGCCTGCATCCTGTAATTATCCAAGATTATTAGTAACAGGGATACTGGTGTTAACAGACAAGTTACCAGCTTGGTGATTCTGGCCATATCCTGGAGCACATCCTGGAGCATATCCTGGATTTCTCACAGTTGACACCCTGACCGAGGAATATGACTCTGGGAATGGCTAGGCACAATATTCCCCCTGTTATCCTCAGTATATACTGCCGCATTGTAGTTCAAAGCTCTAGGCTGCAAGGGAGTGACAGTATCCTCAGTGGGCCTGCTTGAACTAGATTTCAAGAGTTGTATCTCTCTCATCAGCATTTGGTTGGTCTCCTGCTGTTGCCTCATTTGTTCCTGTACACTACCAAACAAGGTTAGAATTTCTTCATTAGAGGCCAAAATAGGAGCAGATCCCTGAACACTCCGAGTAGGTATAATATCCCGAGGCTGTGAGGAGACTTGCGTCCTTGGAGGAGGTGGAGGAAGCACCGAACCAATTGTAGCAGACACGGTGGAAGAGCTCATGTTTGATCTCGAGGCCATTGAAAATAGTTATGTAAAAAGCTTTTGAAAACAGAAAACCAAGTAATGATTTTAGCAAGGTTTTTAGTAAAAATAGCACCACTTGCCCCACGGTGGGCGCCGAATTGTTTTGGTCAAAAATTACCTAAGCAATTAAGTGATCAAGTTAGTTTTGTGAGGTAGTGTGCTAGTAATACTTTGTGAAAAATATGTTGGTTTGTTAGTTTGCGAAAACAGTTTCAGGATACGGCTCAGGATATCGAGCTGTATCTATAATCAAACAATGAGAAAAAATGTATGGGTTGACACGTGATATACGAGGAAAGCCCTTGATTAATCTAGATCTCCGGCATAAAACCTCGGGAGCTGACAATCGTCGGCTGCCTTGTTCTTCTTATTGCTTGAATAACAGGATATAGTACATGATATGATACGGATCAACTAAGTGTTACAATGCGATTCGAGTACAAGTGTGAGTGTTTGAGAGTGTTTGCAGCTAGTAGAGAGCAAGAGTGTTCAAGAAATTGTGTGTGTCCTATTTGATCCGATCATTCCTTTATATAGTAAAAGAAATAACTAACTATGCTAAAAATCCGGGATATTATGCTATAAATCTGGGATACTGAGATTATTTCCTTTCTGAACGTTGCAAGGCTGTTTCAACTCGTTTTCCACGCGCATACCAACTATAACTTCGGGATTTAAGCTCCTATAACCGTTACAACATTAATAACATTGACCAATCATCCATAACTCCCATAAAATACGCCTTTCTTCAATGCTGACCGTTACAAGAGCTATTCTTCCGCCATCAACGTCCTTATCCTGACCAATTTGAGCGGGTCTTCAAGATGACTTGGTCCTCATGAATGTTAGTCCCTTGTAACCAATGTTTACAAGCAAATTGTTAGTAACAGTCAGGATACTGCCTCAGGATGTTACCAATATCCTGGTCCGGTATCGTGATCATAATTAGCTATCATAAAATCAAGATATAGTATCAGGATATAGGCTCAGAATTTCACCCATAACAGGTAGTATCGCCAGATCTTTAAAGCAAAAAAAAACTGTGCTAAGCTCAAGATCATGGGTAATGTAGTTCTTCTCATGTATTTTCAGCTGCCTAAAAGCATACACGATGACCTTGTCTCGTTGGATGAGGACACAGCCAAGACCACAGTTCGATGCATCACAATATACTACGAAATCATCGTTTCCATTAGGAAGGGCAAGGATAGGAGCATTGCAAAGCAAGTCCTTAAGAATTTGAAAAGATTCCTCTTGTTCAGGACCCCAAACAAAAGGTTTCTCTTTCTGAGTTAGGAAAGTGAGGGGAACGACGATTTTAAAAAAGTTCGAGATGAATCGACGGTATTAACTTGCCAATCTTAGGAAGGAACGAATTTCAGATTGTGATTTAGGCGTGATCCAATTGTTCACTGCTTCAATCTTGGAAGGGTCAACATGAATTCCCTTTTCACTCACAACGTGTCAAAGGAATTAAACTTATTTGATCCAGAATTCACACTTAGAAAATTTTGCATATAGGCGTTCACCATGTAAGAGTTCGAGTATGAGGCGTAGATGACGTTCGTGATCGGCCTGAGTTTTCGAATGGATGAGAATGTCGTCGATGAAGACGATTACAAAATGATCCAAGTAGGGTTTACAAACATGATTCATTAAATCCATAAAGACTGCTAGTGCATTGGTTAAGCCAAAGGGTATAACCACGAACTCATAATGACCCTAACGAGTGTGAAATGTGGTTTTAGAGATGTCCTCTTCGAGAACACAAAGTTGATGATAGCCAGACCGAAGATCGATATTAGAGAAGCAAGTTGCGCCTTGGAGTTGATAAAAGAGGTCGTCGCTGCGAGGGAGAGGATAACGGTTTTTGACAGTGAGTTTGTTAAGCTCACGATAATCGATGCAAATGCAGAACGAACCATCCTTCTTTTTGATGAAAAGCACAGGAGCGCCCCAAGGTGAAGTACTTGGGCGTATGAAGCCTTTATCAAGTAGCTCTTGAAGTTGACTCGACAATTCTTGCATCTCAGAGGGTGCAAGACGGTAAGGAGCTTTAGCAACAGGAGTTGAGCTAGGGATGAGATCAATGCGAAAATCAACAGATTGAGATGGAGGAGGGCCAGGTAGATCTTCGGGAAAAACCTCAGGAAAATCACGCACCACTGGAACATCACTTAGGATCTTTCCCTTGCCTTTTTCTTCCACTATATGGGCTAAAAAAGCAAAGTACTGTTTACGAAAGTACTTGTTCGCTTGTGTGCATGACATAAGCTTCAGTCCTCTTGAAGGCCTGTCTCCGTAGACGTGTAAAGTATCGCCAGAGAGAAGAGGTAAACGGACATATTTTTCATGACAGGCAGTTTCAGCATGGTTCTTTTGAAGCCAATCCATCCCTCCTATGATATCGAAGCTACCCAATTCCATGGGTATGAGTTCGATAGGGAAAACATGATCATTAAGAGTGAGAAAACAATCATGAATAACAGAATCGACTATGATAGATTTGCCATTGGTAACTTCGACTATGAATGACTTGATTAGTTTAGAACGTGTACAATTTAACATAGATGCAAATTCAACGGACACAAAGCTTTTGTCCACGCCAGTATCAAATAGTATAGAAGCATAAAGGTTGTTTTTTTGGTCAAAAATCACACAAGGATAATGCAACCAAATCTGATTTTATGAGGTATGATGCTTGGTTAATTGAATGAATGACAAGTGTATGAAATCAACGATGAACACCGAGATTTATACGAGGAAAAAGCCCTTGATCTTTAGAAGATCTCCGGCATAAAAAACCTCGGGTGATGGAAACTACCGATCACCAAATATATTGCTGAAACAACAGTGATCCTTGTACAACTTCGGAAGAAAACAAGCTCGATACAATGAATTTCTAGTGAAAGTGTGTGTTTTTTGCTAAGTGTTTGCAGAGAATTCGTGTATTGTGTGTATTTTCTGTGGTGTGCACGACTTATGCCTCTAATGAGCTTGTTTCCCCTTAAAAAGATAAGAAAAAACAACTAACTAACTTCTCGAAAAAGGTGGAAGTCACCCATGACCACCACTAACGGTTATCTCCTCAATATGCACGTGCCTAAAAGCATATTCCACGAGATTCCAGCAAAGAAGTGGTCCACTACGTCCATTACCTGCATTTACACATTAAAAACATGCAAAACATAAGTTCTGTTAAGGATCCCGATCCTCAGACTCGTGATCCTCAGACGCGTGATCCTCAGACTCGTGATCCTCAGACTCTGGATCCTCAGACTGTCTGCATCATCCATTAAGGATCCGTGATCCATGCCCAGACTCAGGATAGATGATCCTTAGCATAAAATTCATGCCCTAACAATTGCCCCCAATATGGCAGTTGTGATAAGGATTCACAGCTGTCATATTTCCGTCAGAAGCGGAGTAGCCGTTGCTGCTGGTAACTAGTTGTTACACTGCCTGTCGTCACTGATAAGACCTGCTATAATGATCATTGCAAAATATAGAGTTAGAGATAACTCCTCAAGTGCCTTTACAGATCAGAAGATCCTTCCATTCGTGGAGAATGAATCCTTCTACACAGTTTGCTATTAACCTTCCTGCACTTTAATTTCTGCATAGACACTTTAACTGTTAGATAGCCTTATCCGGTCTGGGTGGATGGTCCACGGTTTTGCTGGTGAAATCCAGGCCAGATGATTTGATACATAATGAATGGGTAATAACATTAAACTTTTTTAGCTACATCTATTGTTGTTTCTTCCCTTTTTATTTTTCATGTATGCTTTCTATTTTAAAAAATATCATCACCAAACAACTGGAAAGTTATTGAAAATCTGATGATAATGTTACACTTTTAATAGAAAACTTGAAGTGTTCATATAAATGTGGATCAATGATCCTTAACCAAAAAGGATAAGAGACAACTTACAACTTCGAAAAAGTTAGAATATGACATACCAGAGAATCCAAGTTAGGATTCTATATCCTTGTAAATTATTGCTGAATAAGCAAACTATGAAAAGTAAAGCTTCTAGGATCAAGGATCCTTATCGTCAAAACTTGTGTAACTTTAGACAGTAGTTTCTAGGGTGAAGAATCATGGATCCTTGAACAATAGGCAGGATAATGGGTGGTGGATGGATCCTCTGTTTGGGGGATGAAGCCACTCGTTATCCTTCCATCTTTTATTTTCTGCACTACAAAGACCCGTAAACAATGGACACCCTTTGCCAACCCATGTGGACGGGCCACGTTTTGCTGGTAGAAACGTGGGTTGGCAATTTTGACAACCTTAAAAGGTTTAATGTTTTGTGAATAAAATAACTTTAACTTTTTGGCTATCTCCCGTGTTACTATCCTTATGTATCCTTTAGTTTTCAATTGTTGTGATATACATTTGTTTGAATAAGAAAAGTTAAACAAATTAAGTTTAAGAATTTTAGGATATGATCCAGGATCAAATATCCTATAGTCGAAAAGTTCCGAAAAGTAGTATATTTTAAGGATCATAAGTTCAGTTGTCAAAGTATGAGGGTTATTCAAATGAATAATGAATAAAATCAAAATAGTTAAGGATCATACCTGAGAATCCAAGTTAGGATCCTAACCTTTATCATTATAAACAGGATAACCATAAGACAAACCTTAATGGAAGGTAAGGATCAAGGATCCTTGGTCGTTTGTCTCCAAAAACCTGAAATAGGATACAACTTGGGACTAAGCCAATATAAGATAAGAGTTAGTAACTGGGGACAAGCCCAACAAACTGGGGACAAGCCCAAATAAACTGGGGACAAGCCCAAATAAACGGATGTAAACTGGGGTCAAGCCCATATAAACGGATGTAAACTGGGGTCAAGCCCATATAAACGGATGTAAACTGGAGTATGGCCCTCACTGGCGACTATCCAAACTTGAGCGACATGAAAATGCCGAAACCTTAGCTAACGTGAAAACGTTAGAAACCTTAGGAACAGATGTATGGTACGTCTACCATTATACGTAGGATCCTGGGTACAGCCAGTACAATGAAATTGTCAGCCCCTAAAACGAGTACTGGTCGCACTGCCTTGAACTGCACCAGGATCATCGTGCGCTACTGGCGAAACTGGGGACAAGCCCAAAACTTTGGAGAATTGGCCAACCACTTTGATCTTCTGTAAAATGATAACAACTCTGCAAAAGCTTAAACTTTGTGAAAATAGATGTTAACTGATTAACATCTTTAACTTATGATAAGTAATAAGTATAAAATGAATGAAAATGAAAGTAATGTGTTACCAAATGTAGAATCATATATCCTTTGAGGATCCTGGATCCTTAATCAGAATACCGGTATCGCTGAGGATCCCTGATCCTTCTTACTTAAAGTATTTTTTGAGATGAACAGCATTCCAAGCTCTTAGTAGGAGATCATCATTCATTGTTAACAAGTGATATGCCCCCTTTCCTGATTCAGCTTCAATTAGATAGGGGTCTTCCCACTTTGGTGCTAGCTTGCCATCAGAAGGATTTGTAGTGTTCTGGAATGCTTTTCTTAGCACAAAATCACCAACTTGAAATCTTCTAATCCTGACATTCTTGTTGTATGCTCCAGCCATTCTTTGTTGATAACTGGCCATTTCCTTTTTTCTGACTTTGAGCAAAAGCTTCTTCTTAGGATGCAGATGTTATGTTGGTTGGTGTAGAATAGTACTGTGTCTTTGACAAGCATCACACTTCTTTGCATAATCCACAACATCCTTCTTCGTGGTAGGCCTATAGTATGTTGTTCTAAGAACCCTTGAGAATAGTGCTCTGCCCCCAGTGTGGTTTCCACAGTCTCCTTGACTTTGAAAGCTTTAGGATTTTGTCCTGTAGGGATCTCTCCATGTTGTATATATCTTAGGATTGGAAGGATCCAGGATCCTGAATTCGACTGTGCAGGATCACCAGGTATGATTGCAGAATCCTCCACTATCTCCATGGCTACGTGATCCTCAATTGCAGGAGTTAAAACATGGGTGATGAGTATTTTTCACATCTTCTTGCACCTTTAGGAATGATCCAAGGTTAGTTAAAGCGTCAGCTTCTGCATTTTCTTCCCTGGGTACCTGTGGTAGACTGAAAAAAGCAAAAGAATCTGCCAGTTTCCTGACTATTTCTAAGTACTTGATTAGCTTTTCACATTTGACAGTGTAAGAACTGTTGTAATGATTAGTAATTGATAGAGAATCTACATATACTTGAAGATACCTGATCCTCATATTATTAGCTAATTGCAAACCTGCTATCAAGGCCTCATACTCAACCTCATGATTAGTGGTTTGGAATTCACAGCAATGGATTGGGGTATAATGTCCCCCTGTGGCGATTTTAGTAGTGTGCTTTGTCTAGTTCCTTTAACATCTGAAGTTCCATCCGTGAAGAGTGTCTAAGGATCCTTGGTCTTCTCAAGTTGTTGAACTTCTAGTTCAGCTTCCCTTTGTAGATCACTACTGGAATCAGCCACAAAGTCAGCTAAAGCTTGGGACTTGATGGCAGTCCTGGGTTCATACTTAATGTCATATGCAATAAGCTTGACTATCCACTTTGCTATTCTACCTGACACTTGAAGTTTCCTGAGAACATTCTTGATAGGAATGTTAGTTCTCACAATAATGGTGTGAGTTTCGAAATAATGTCTATGTTTAGCAGAAGCCATAATTAAATCAAGAATTAATTTCTCTAAATGAGAATACCTGGCCTCAGCATCAAGTAGAATTTTACTTACATAGTATACCGGATGTTGAGAGCCTTCATGATCCTTAACTAGGATCACACTTACTGCTTTAGCTGAAATAGCTAAGTATAAGGATAACGATTCTCCATTTTCTGGTTTCATCAGGGCTGGTGCTGAGGATAGATAATCCTTAAGAACCTTAAGTGCAACTTCATGCTTATCAGTCCACTGAAACTTGCCTTGAGCAATTTGTCTACCTCTTCTTGGATAATGGCATTCCTTTCAAGTGCAAACTTTCTCCTGTCATATCTTCATGTTTCCAAGCGAAGGTAGATTTTCTTCTTTCCAAGAAGGATACTAAATCCTGCTCAATACTGTCTAGGATCCCGGATCCTATAAAAATTTTGGATTCAGGATCCTCTGGGTTCAACATAATATCCTTGACGTCTTGCTCTCTTGCCTCCATGATGTCTTGCTCCTTGGAGGCTAGCTTCATTGAAGAAGTGTAACAGTTCTTTGCCTCCTGCTGATCACTTTCTATCTTTACCATATCTCATAGAGTTGGGACCTTGACACATTGATGATATGTTGAGGGGGACTGCCTTCATATCATGTATCCATGGCACCGTCGTGATGAGGATCCTGAATGTCCGCACAGTTATCCTCATCATATGATATCACTTTCTGCTGGGTAAGGATGGAGGTCCGAACAGGTTTGCCCCCATTCTCCATCTTTGTTTCCTTTGCACGTCTCTTAGCTGCTGAGAACCTCCGGAGATGAAATGGATGATTTGAGCATCGGATGGTGGAGGAGGAGCTTTTTCAGGAACTTTCTCAGGATACTTGATCCTTGACTTTTTCCTTCCGAGCAATTCCTTCAAGTATCCTTTGCTCAAAAGATAACCTATCTCCTTCCTTAATGCTATGCACTCATCTGTGAGATGACCAGAATCCCCATGGTAAGCACACCATTTCGATTCGTCTTTGGTGGTAGGCGGTTTGTCATTCTTCCTTGGCCACCTAACCTTGTCACCTAAACTTTGTTGTTCTTGAATGAGGATCCTTGCTTCTCTTGCTTTGAGGATCCTGCTAACCTCTCCTGGATCCTTTTGTCATCCTCTAGCCGGATGAACCTAAGGGCCCGGGTTCTTACCTCATCTAGATTCCTGCATGGTGTCATAACAAGATCATCATAGAATAATGAATCCCTAAGCAGTCCCATTTTAAAGGCTTCTACAGCCGTAGCTATATCCAGGTTAGGGATATCAAAGGATTCTTTACTAAATTTAGTTATGTAATCCCTTAATGATTCATTATGACCTTGGGTGATCCTATATAAGTCACTAGTTAATCGTTCAAATCTCCTACTGCATGAGAATTGGCTATCAAACAAATTAACTAGATTAGCAAATGAAGTAATAGAGTAAGGAGGAAGACTTAGCAGCCATTTTAACGTTGATCCGGTAAGTGTGGATCCAAAGCCCTTGCACAAGCAACCAGATTTGGTGTCTGAAACCTCTTCGGTATCTTTGCATCACAAATAGGTGGTGCAAAACGAGATATCTTGTGGCTTTCATCAGGAATTTCAGGAATGGGCTTAACCACTCCTGGAATGTTGGATATTATATCCCTATGTTTCTACAATTCCTTAGCCATAGCTTGGTTGATACCTGTATCCTGCACAAAGCCATGGTTAGCATTGCAAAAATTATTCAAAGTGTTACCTCCTGAATGATTCAAATTTGGAATTCCAGATGTGAATCCATGTTGGCGGGATTCTGGCATAACCGAGGGACCAGAGGAAGCAATGGTCTGCATTGGTATGAAGTCTCCTAGATAAACATCTAAACTTCCGGGTTGCACACTCCTTAAGTATATTTGATCCTGGAAGATGTTGGATCCTTGAAGTGCTGTGAATGTAGGTCTTGGAGGATAATCCATGGATCCGGAAACCTGAGATGAAGATCCTTGAACCTGGAAGGAGGAACCTTGAACCTGAGAGGATCCTTAAACCTGAGAGGATAGAGGATCCTTGAGCCTGGGAGAAGGATCCCTGATCCTGAGAGGATCCTTGAACCTGAGAGGATCCTTGAACCTGAGAGGATCCTTGAACCTGAGAGGATCCTTGAACCTGAGAGGATCCTTGAACCTGGGAGGAGGATCCCTGAACCTGAGAGGATCCTTGAACCTGAGAGGATCCTTGAACCTGAGAGGATCCCTGAACCTGAGAGGATCCTTGAACCTGGGAGGAGGATCCCTGAACCTGGGAGGAGGATCCCTGAACCTGGGAGGATCCTTGAACCTGAGAGGATCCTTGAACCTGAGAGGATCCTTGAACCTGAGAGGATCCTTGAACCTAAGAGGAGCCTTGAACCTGAGAGGATCCTTGAACCTGCGAGGAGCCTTGAACCTGAGAGGATCCTTGAACCTGAGAGGATCCTTGAACCTGAGAGGATCCTTGAACCTGAGAGGATCCTTGAACCTGAGAGGATCCTTGAACCTGCGAGGATCCTTGAACCTGCGAGGACCCTTGATCCTGAGAGGATCCTTAAACCTGCGAGGATCCTTGAACCTGAGAGGATCCTTGAACCTGCGAGGATCCTTGAATCTGAGAGGATCCTTGAACCTGAGAGGATCCTTGAACCTGAGAGGATCCTTGAACCTGAGACATTGCCGATGATCTAGAACATATTCCTGTTGATCCACCCTGGTATTGGACATGTGGAGCTGCAAAGTGCTGGGAAGTTATGACCAGAGTTTCGAAATTCAGCGACCTCGACATCAAAGGGTTGTGATCCTCTGCTGATTTTATCAATTTCGCGAAGGATCCTGCCATTAGTTTTGACCTACTGCATGTGATCCTTCATCTGCACAATCAAAGCATAAAAATCACTGTTAGTAAGTGTAGAGGAAGAAACAACAGTTGGTTTTGTGAAAACGGGGGTTGTCTTCTTCGGAGAATTCTCAGCATTCTTCTGGAATGTAAGGGGGAGATGATGCAAAGGCAGAATGCCCTGTGAAAAAGTGACCGCCGGCATAGAACTTGGAGTAGTTTTCCCTGAGAAGCCATGTGGTTGAAGACAATGAACCGAAATGAATGAAATGAACATAATTTCTCAGAATTGAAGCACCAATTGCCCCACGGTGGGTTCCAAACTGTTTTGGTCAAAAATCACACAAGGATAATGCAACCAAATCTGATTTTATGAGGTATGATGCTTGGTTAATTGAATGAACGACAAGTGTATGAAATCAATGATGAACACCGAGATTTATACGAGGAAAAAGCCCTTGATCTTTAGAAGATCTCCGGCATAAAAAACCTCGGGTGATGGAAACTACCGATCACCAAATATATTGCTAAAACAACAGTGATCCTTGTACAACTTCGGAAGAAAACAAGCTCGATACAATGAATTTCTAGTGAAAGTGTGTGTTTTTTGGTAAGTGTTTGCAGAGAATTCGTGTATTGTGTGTATTTTCTGTGGTGAGCACGACTTATGCCTCTAATGAGCTTGTTTCCTCTTAAAATGATAAGAAAAAACAACTAACTAACTTCTCGAAAAAGGTGGAAGTCACCCATGACCACCACTAACGGTTATCTCCTCAATATGCACGTGCCTAAAAGCATATTCCATGAGATTCCAGCAAAGAAGTGGTCCACTACGTCCATTACCTGCATTTACACATTAAAAACGTGCAAAACATAAGTTCTGTTAAGGATCCTGATCCTCAGACTCGTGATCCTCAGACGCGTGATCCTCAGACTCGTGATCCTCAGACTTTGGATCCTCAGACTCTGGATCCTCAAACTCTGGATCCTCAGACTGTCTGCATCATCCATTAAGGATCCGTGATCCATGCCCAGACTCAGGATAGATGATCCTTAGCATAAAATTCATGCCCTAACAGTTGTTAATAAGGAACGTACCATTAACGACTTCATTGTCATTTTGTGTTTGATTAACATCGATATTGAAGGCTCGTGTTCGTGGAGCTTGTTGCTGCTATTGCTCTTGATTCAGCGGAGGACATTGTGGACGAAGATGTGTTGTGTCACCACACTTATAACATGCTCAAGCTTTGTTTGCTGGTTTGGGGTTTTGGGGTGCTTGCTAAACGTGGTTGTTGTGGAAGCAATAAGGGGTTGTGTGACCAAACCGATTGCACATAGTGCAATGGCGACAAGCTGAGTTGGCTGGGTGAAGATAACGGTATGTATTACACTTGGGATGAGCCCCAGTGTATGGCTTCTTGGTGTTTTCTGGTGTAACAGGGTTTAGGGTTGCAGCAGGAACAATCGCGTTGCAGCTTGGGTTTTGAAACGTTCGTTTCTTACCCTTGCTATCACTTGACTGTGTGGTGATTTGGTTGGCTGGTTTGTTTTAGACGGTTGTTGCGGTTTGCTTGTCCCTAATACGATTGTTGTTCAGGCTGGCTGCGAGGCGATAGACTGCCTGATGTTGTCAAGTTTTGTTGTCTCGATGGTGTCACGCATGGCAGAAGGTAAGCCATGAATGTATTTCCTGATCATGCGATCAGTAGTGGAGACCAGGAGTGGTACGATAAAGCTTAGTTGCATGAAAATGGTGGTGTAGGCAAGATTGTCATCTACAATTTGCTTAAGAGCCCAAAACTCTTTTTCGAGCTTCTGTTGCTCATGAGCAGGACAGAAATCGTCAATCATTAGTTGTTTAACTCTGGCCCAAGGTAATGCATAAGCTTCCTCGTTAGAGCGGATGTTCCTTTCGTTGGTCCACTATTCCAAGGCTCAGGCATGGAAGACCCCAGTAGCGCTACGAGTTTTGAGATTCCCAAGACACTCGCTGTTGATGAAAATGACCTCAATGCTATCGAACCACTCAAGCATTGCTGTCACTCCATCATTGATAGTGAAAAGCTTAGGGTTGCAAGCTGAAAAGTGCTTGAAGTTGAAAGAGACTGGTTTGGGTTGCTCAATCTTCGAGTCAACGGAGGAGTTCGGTGTAGAGGCTGTGATCTTGCTGACGATTTCTGGGATCACATTACCATCTGGTTAGCCATGAATGCCATCATTTTCTTTTGTGAGCTAGTCTTGGACCTCTTAGTTGAGTTTGAGTGACGGCTCGAAGACATCTAAAGACCTCTCCGGCTCTAAGTTTAATTAGTAGCTTAAGACTGGAGGGATGAACACTCGATTTCCCGAAGAAAGACACGAAGAACACTCGATTTTGGACACGGAAACAAACAACTTGTGCGAAGTACCCCTTCGTACGAAGGAACCGGCTTCGTACGAGGAACCTGTTTTCCACTCGACACTCAACTTGACCATTTCAGTACTTTGGAAGACTTATGCACTTTTGTTCCCATACGCAGGCTGATCCGTCGCTCCGTCCACTCCTTTCCAGATCGTGTTTAACTGTTAAGCACGCACTGTGAGTATACTCGACCCTTTTTCACTTAACACACTTTTGGGTGTTACATATGTTCTCTATCAAAACATGACACACAACACTAAAACCCTTTTAAAACGCTAACCGCTCTCGCATAACCGCTCTCGCATGTTATACATGAATTGCTGAATGTTGTTTGCTATGTTTACACAGTGATTACTTGCCCTACCACCCTTAGCAACGATAGTACTACACTTTGGACAACACCTGTTTACTCAGGGGTTGTTAAGGATTTTCGTACTAACCTTACGTGCGTGCTCACTACAGTGAACACATATCACGCATACCCTACCACACAGTCATGTTGGTTAGCTTGTATCATTGTCGATATCTTACTTGATTCGCCCCTTTACGTGGTACATGCTGGTTATGTGTAAACACTTTATTACTATACTTATGCTAAACGTGTGTACTCACCTTTACATTATTGTATTGAACTTTTCTTTACGTATGTGACAGGTTGATGGATTACTGCTAGAAATGGTTTAGGATTCTAGAAACCCGCCTAAATTTAATTGCACATATTGGTATGTCTTGTTTTGTTGCTTGAGAAACTACTGAAGTTCATTTCGGTTTTGTGAGAATATTTGTTTGATTGTATGGGAAATTGAACCTTATTAAATATTGTCACAAATAGTCGTTATGCATTCTCTCGAGCAACCTATTCGCATCATGCCACATCCCGATGATTCCGCCATCGGTTGGGGTGTGACAGGTCGGTATCAGAGCCATAACTATAGGGAATTAGGTAGAATTGCATGCTTCGACCTAGTCTATAGTCTAAGTACCAAAATAGACTTCCCAGTATGAACCTGCTCGGTTCGTATGAACCCACATGTTGTACCTCTGTACGAACCCCCATGCTTCGTACGAAGGGGCTGTTTTGTGAATCTTGAAATGTTTAAATACGTACATGCCTTTCCTAAAGACAATATACATGTTTGAGGACTTGAAGACACTCGTATAACACGAACGAGCGATTATGCCGAGATTAGGTGTGAAAACCAAGAACTCTCAAAGCAATCACTCACTCTGCGCTTTACTCTTAGCAAGAGAAACATTCGTTGAGTTAGGAGTGATATCCATATCTCGACGAAAATCTCCATCTCTATCTGGTGGAACTCCCGAATTTATTCGGTGAGAACAACCAAAGTTAGGAGCGAAGTTGTTAAGTTAGGGGTGAAACCCGCACCTTAATAGCCCATTCCACTCCGTGAACTGATTTTTAAATATCTTACCAAAGTCTCGACTGTTCCAATGACTCAGGGCACGTAGTAACTGGAAGAATAAATGCCGCTAGCCGTATTACGGTGAGAGCATAAGTATATTAGGCCAAAGCATGTGCTCAAACTTGTTGGGAATAGTTGAATCACTTTGGGTAGTCGGTGTCTCAACACCCAGGAAACTCTATTTATTTTAAGCATGCAATCGTCGTTTTTATGCATCATCGAATTTATTTGAGTCCATGTGTTTTAAATTTGTAAATTTTGATCTTTACACTTTTATGGTTTTGTTTTATCGCTCCCCGCTTTGCAACAATACGCACAACTCGCACAGCTCCCGCAATCTAAAATGCTAACTAATCGCGAACAAACTAAGAAGTCTCATTTACCTTACGCTCATGAGGTCATGCGAACCCCATACGCGGTATTAATCGCATACTCTCATACACTATACTCCTTGCATATGCTACGCTATATCACACATATCTCACACGCGCTACATGCAATTTAAAGAAGGTGAATACGTGCAAAATATGTGTTTAAGTGAATTATGTGCTAATACGTGCTTATGTGTATACGTGCAAATACGTGATTATGTGGTTACGTGATTATGTGATTTTGTGGCTTATGTGAATAATAATAATAAAATATACCGTATGGAACGCAAAACTTTTAACCAAAACCCAATATTATTGAATCTCATCCAATCCCTCTACAGATGTCATCATTGGGATCTCACGCTCGCCGAACTGTTCAGCGAAACAATGCTGACAAATGCATCGCCTCTCTCATGGACAAGGTGATCCCTTAAATCGTTAGTGAGATTCACGATGTCAGCAGCAACTCTTCAGTTGATTCCAAGAATGACGCACCGAGAACTCCGTTCATCTTCAAGCAGTTCAAAGCCTGTGGTCCTATGACGTTCCCTTGTGAAGATGGACCCAGTAAGATGTTTCAATGGTTTGACTCGATCGAAGTTACTTTCCGAAAAAGTGTATGTCCCGAGAATCTCCGCACTGTCAATGCCACTGGTGTATTTCAGTCAAGGGCACTTGACTGGTGGCCCACCAAGCGCAACAGGCGCGGAAATGATGCAGCCTCTGGTCTCGCATGGGAGGAGCTAAAAGAACTCATGATGAAGGAATTATGTCCCCCCCACGAAGTTCAGAAGCTAGAAAATGAGTTCTGGAACATCAAGCAAATTGGTGGTGATAACACTGATCTCACAGCCCAATTCAAGCAATTGAGCATCATCTGTCTGAGACAAGTGGACACTACTGAGAAGGCCATTAAGAAAATACATTCGTGCTCTCCCCGACTGTGTCGCTGACTTTGTTTAAGCAGCAAAACCAGCAACAATTGAGGAAACTTATGAGCTCGCCGTAGAAATCAACGACAAGTGAGTCTTGGCTGGAACTTTCAAGGTCTCGACCAAGAGTCTCAACCAAGCTACTACAACGCCAAGCACCAACATCGCCAAGCACCAACATCACACCATCTCAAACCCCTAACTCAAATCGTCAAAGTCGCAAGCGAAGGAACTCCAACAAGAACTGTACGGTAGTCGCACCACCCAACACCCAGTCTCGCTAGGTTGCTACTCCCAACGCATGGCCCGATAAGCGTGCGTATACTGGGAATCACCCACTGTGCCCTACCTGCACCTATCATCATACAATGGAGAAAAACTGTCGTTTCTGTGTCAACTGCAACATCTATGGGCTCTACACAGCCAACTGCTGCTCAGGCCCTCGTCAGCAAGCTCCTCAGGCTCTTGCAGCACCGCTAGCTCAACCTCTCACTCACCAGGTCAACCCAGCACTTCCAGCACCAGTTTCTCATGCACGTGCTTGCTACACTTGTGGCGATCCTAGCCACTTTAGCAATTTCTGCCTGCAGCTTGTTGTAAAACAAGAGCCACAACAGCGACAACAACAACCGCAAGCTGCACGCAGGAGAACTTTCAACATCAACCTCCGCCAGGTCCAGCATGGTAACAATGTTGTCAATGGTACGTTCCTTGTTAATGGTATTTATGCATCATGCTTATTTGATACTAGAGCCGATAACTCCTTTGTATCGTTTGAATTGGAAAAGCTTTTAAAATGTAAACGTGCTAAACTCCTAAAGATATTCGACGTAGAAGTCGCCACCGAAAGAACCGTTACCGTTAGTTCCATTCTACGTGATTGTACTCTTGAACTCAACAATCATGCTTTCCCGATTAATCTCATACCTATGCAACTAGGTAGTTTTGACATCATAGTAGGCATGGCTTTTCTTCATGAGAATCGTGCTGAAGTTGTTTGTTTCGATAAGATGATTCGTTTTTCTCTTCCAAATGGTGACCAATTACGTGTTTACGGTGAGGTACTCTCGAAAGAATTGAAGCTTATGTCGTGTATCCAAGCGAGTAAGTACTTACACAAGGAGTACATCGCTTTCCTAGCCCATATGTGGAAACAAAGAACGAGAAGAAAACCGTGAAAGACATTCCAGTTGTTTGTGATTTTCCTAAAGTTTTTCCCGACGATTTACCTGGTTTACCCTCTACCCGCGATATTGATTTTCATATTGATCTTATTCCTGGTGCTACACCTGTTGTAAAAGCTCCCTATGTCCTTGTACCATCCAAAATGCACGAGCTATCTAGCCAACTTCAAGAATTTCTTGATAAAGGCTTTATACGTCCGAGCACATCACCATGGGGCGCACCTGTTCCGAATGTGCATCAATTATAGGGAACTTAACAAGCTTACTATCAAGAACCGCTACCCGCTACCCCGAATCAACGATTTATTTGATCAACTTCAAGGTGCTACGTGTTTTTCAGAGATTGATTTACTTTCCGGCTATCACCAGTTGCGTGTACAAGAGCAAGACATCTTGAAAACCGCTTTTCGTACTCGCTATGGCCATTATGAATTTGTGGTCATGCCTTTTGGTCTCACGAATGCATCAACGGTCTTCATGGATTTGAAGAACAGTGTGTGCAATGCCTTTTTGGATCATTTCGTCATTGTGTTTATCGATGATATTCTTATCTACTGGAAGTCAAGAGCCGAACACGCGCAACATCTTCGTTTAGTTCTTGAAGTTCTTCATGGAAATTGCCTCTATGCCAATTTTCTAAGTGTGAATTTTGGCTCGAGGAAGTTCAATTCCTCGGTCACATCGTTAACAGTCAAGGAATTCACATCGATCCCGCGAAGATTGAAGCGGTTAAGAGTTGGATTACGCCGAAGACTCCATTTGAAATCAGTTCATTTCTCGGATTCACGGGTTATTACCGCTCTAAGTCATAAGGACAAACCTTTTGTTTGGGGTTCAGAACAAGAGGACGCCTTTCAAACTCTCAAGCGTATGCTTTGCAATGCTCCTTTCCTCACACTTCTCGACGGAAACGACGATTTCGTTGTTTATTGCGAAGCCTCTAACCTTGGTCTCGGTTGTGTTCTTATGCAACGAGACAAGGTTATCGCGTATGTGTAACGCCCTGCTTTTCCATACTTTCCATAATTAGAAAGCTCGCCTTATAACTCTTGGAAATCTTGTATTCCTTGTAATCGTTCTTTCGTTGTATCATCATAAAATCCGAAACTTGGATCAAAAATAAAATTCGTATTTCTTTAAATTCATGTTCTACATACTTCATACATGTTCATACGTTTGGATTAATTATACATACGATACCTTATTCGTAATTCTTACAAAATACGTTAAACTTACAAATACTTATCTTTCACGCTCGATTCATGCGTATTCGATAATAATTCCCTGACCAAAATACTTATTCATACTTATTTTATACTCACTTTATGCTTTAATTACATAATATGCCCTTACACTTTGCCTTTTGTCCATAAAACGCCTTAAACCATAACTATATGTAAGTATAGGGGCTAAAATTGACAAAACAACAAACAAATGCACCAGCCTACTGGTTCACGACCCGCGACCCGGGCTCCCTACTGGCTCGCGCCCCGCGAGGACATCAGATCCGCAGAAACACTAAACAGCCTCAACCATTAGTCCATTTTATGACTAGTTACGTGAGTTTCTTGCATTTAAGACCCCAAACCCTAAACTCAACTATAAAACCAAGCCTCCCAACACTCATTTTCATTTTTCCAACTCATTTACACTATCAAAACACTCAAATTTCAGCTGGAAATGCAAGTTCTTGGCAGATTATTTTAAGTGCTAAATGAGCACTTTTCTTCACTTTCTTTCATCCTTTTTCACTTCTTCTTCCTCTACAAAGTGTGGAACACCTCTAGGATTGTTCTCACAAGGTTTTGCATGGAAATCTAAAGTGAAACATCCCATATTTGAGGTCCAACTTTCTGTTTTGGAAGAAAACTTTGTTAAACATCCTTTAAACCTATGTTTCCTCATACATTCCTATGTCCTTGTGCCACTAATCAAGAGATTATGTATGCTTAAAAAAAAGGTTGTAACATACAAATTCAGAGGTGTTAATCCTATACACTTTCTGTTTTAAAAAGGGTTTTAACCGACAAGTGATGAACAAGTCTCGAACTTGAATATGTGTGATTATTTGAACAGCTTGGGCTATCCTACTTACAAATCTACACATCGCTTGATGTTTTCTTCTTAGATAATTAGTTAGATTGTTTCATTCCTTATTGTACATTCATGACCATCCTTGTTGTCTTATGACAACTTGTGCATTGGTGAATACAAAAAGGGTCTTAAAATGGAATATTTATCTTCCTACCTCTATGTATGACTTCAATGATGATCTTGTTATACTTGACGGACTAAAACTTATAATATATACTGTATAGAATATATAATATCTATAGTAACCGAACCTTTGATGATAATCGAATGGTTATTTGTCAAAATACTAAGTTACACCATCTAAGAACTTAGTTCTCGTTACGATTCTAATGGGCACTTTAACCCATGAAAACATACAAACCCTATAGGTTTTATAGTGTCAAAAACGAGTATTATGTGCTAGATGGTTATTTTATCATATATTTACTTTCCATATACTTTTAAATTCCATACATAATAACTCCTTGAACTCTAATCCAAATAAATTCAACCTCCTAATCTCATACACTCGCCAACATTTGGATAATCGGAAGACTTGGCAATTTTGTGAGTATACTTGAACCCCCTTTTCGTTTACCACCTTTTTGGGGTTGTTAACTATTAAAACATACACTTATTCTTATTTCCAAAATGCACAAACATTCCTTATACATGCATGCATACTTGATTACTTGATACTTTAAATCTGTGGTTATACGTTTTGTGTTAGACTTATCATTAACTTCGTATGAGCATATCCTTAACATATATAGCGCTATAGGATTAATGCACCGCCTGTGAACGTTGGGTTATGTTAAGAGCTTATTGCATTTCATCTTGGTTTGATTAGTTAAACACATGCCGATTTTATTGTTTATCTCGTATGATTAGCTTGCCATGTGGAATTGTTTAAAACTTATCTTTTTATGCTATGTATGAAAACATGTATACTCGCCAATACATATTTGTATTGAACTATACTTTTTAACATGTTACATGTTGATGATGGTGATGCTATGAAACTGAAGTAGTGATGATGCCTAGATACACATATAGACGTTTTAGGTTTTAATATGTTGTATCAGTTTTGTATTTATTTGTTGTATTGTTTTTTATTGTATTGAACATGTTGTATTTCAAGTTCCATGTATTGTACCATTTTGTTATGAATGAAATAAATTCATTTTTAATTCTATTATCACAATTAGCGTTATGTGTGATGAGCAATCTTTCTTCATCCCACTCCGATGATTCCGCCATTGGTTGGGGTGTGATAGTATGCGTCTCGACAACTCAAGATCCACGAGAAGAACTACACTACCCATGATCTCGATCTCGAGCTCGGTGCAGTTGTTTTTGCGTTAAAGATATGGTGACACTACCTTTATGGTACAAAGTGTACGGTCTTCACCGACCATAAGAGCTTACAACATATCTTGAACCAGAAAGAACCGAACATGCGCCAACGCATATGGGTTAAACTTCTCAACGACTATGATTGCGAGATACGCTACCATCCCGGCAAGGCAAACGTCGTAGCCAATGCTTCTCAGTCGACGAAGCTTGTGCATAGTATTCGTAATGTTCAAGCCCAGAATGATCTCGAAGCTCTAATCCGTGACGCGCAACACACATGCTTCCTTGAGAATACCTTGAAAGAGGAAATGAATTATGGTGCCGAAACTCAGTTAGTGAATAAATCGAACAGTATCTTTCACTATCTCGACCGTATTTGGATTCCTAGTCACAATAACCTCCGGGAGATATTGATGGCTGAAGCTCACAAATCTCGATACTCCATTAACTCTGGTGCCGACAAGATGTACCAGGACCTCCGTTCTAGGTATTGGTGGCCGGGCATGAAAAGGGATATCGCTCTGTATGTTTCAAAATGCCTAACTTGCTCGAAAGTTAAGGCCGAACATCAACGACCCTCTGGTTTACTCGAACAACCCGAAATCCTGATATGGAAATGGGAAAGTATAGCCATGGATTTTATTACAAAACTCCCCCACACGCCTTCTGGTCACGATAGAATTTGGGTTATCGTTGATCGTCTTACGAAATCTGCTCATTTCATTCTGATATGAGAAAAATTTAAGGTTGAATGATTAGCACGAATCTATACTGACAAAGTCATTTGTCGACACGAGATGCCTCGTGACATCATCTCTGACCGCAATGGTCATTTTACCTCAAGTCTTTGGGACACATTCTGTCACACCCCGAAATTATCAGAGCTGGCGTGACTGGACTGGTATCTTCGTTGCACAGCGGAAGCAAATAAGCAAAGACTTCTAGGAACTGAACGCCTGCTAAGTACTCGAATTCTCGATGGTTCTCCTATTCCAACCGTGCCTTGTCTTAGATGTGCAACCTGAGAAAGAACATGCGAGAAAAATCAACATAATGTTGAGCGAGTTCATAGTTTGTTTGTAAAATATTTGAAATAAATCTTTTAAGTTATGAAAGGTTTGAAATAAATCTTTGGTATTGTGAAAGATTTGAAATAAATCTTTGGAATAACCGGTTGTTGAAATAGTATTGAGAAAATGAGTTTAAAAATCATTTTCAACGTTGTGTTTGTAGCACGTTATGTTCATAAAACCATGTATTTGTAAAGCCTTGTATTTGTAATGTTTATATAACCGTCAATGCCCACCCTGACTTTGACTCCTTACCCGCATAATCATGTGCTTTGAATTTTGTATAAAACATGGTATTTTAATTTGTATGAACAAGTAGTTTCGTAAATATATATGTCCCTAGTATGTAGCAAATAAGGGAATTGAGATCCCCAATGGTTTGCAAGGCCACTGATATATGTGAAGTGCAAGTAGGGAGACTCAAACCTAGCAGATTTTTGCCACGGCATTAGTATGTGGACAAAGTCACCCCGAGGTCCGTTTCTAGTTTGGCCTGGGGCTGGGCTCGCTACACCCAGATAGATCTACCGCTCCTGTCCCTCGGTCCTACCATGAGGACTAATGGCCTCATGTTGCTCCTACCCACTCACATGATCTAAGTAGTAAACCTCCTTACGCTAACCATACCATGTATAAAATAAATCCCTGGTCACCCTGACCAGATTCCTGGTCACCCTGACCAGATTTCCTGGCTACCCTAACCAAATCCCCGGTCACCCTAGCCGAATATCATTCACATTTCGAAAATAAGCATTTGTTTTTGTAAAAAAACCGGTATGTTTAGTATAAACCTTTCATAAATCATTTGTGTTCCTCGAATCCCTTCGTAATATGGTTTAGAAATACGAGTTTTGCGTTAGTTCAAAACTTTGTATGTTTTTGCAAAATGTGCATGACTTTCCACCCCGAAAACATTTATAAAAATGTAAAATAGTAAAAAGTGGGGGTTATGAACTCACCTGAATATTCCTGTGCAAGCTAGCTAATTACGACTCCTTGATGTCGTTTCCAAAGACTTGACTCGCTAGTGTGCATTCTACAATATTCCTAACACGGAATATCTAATAAGTTTCTAATAAACGCGGTAACTAACTACGTGTCATCGAGCTCTACCGAATCGTTGACCGAATGATTTGACGGTAAATTGTCAACTTAAAAGAAGCGAAGAAGTTATACTTGTTAGCTCGTTTTAAGAAGTCGTATGTTGATATAAAGGAATATTCGTATGAAAGTAATATATAATAAATTTGTATTATATATTACGTCTTGTATATATACTTGCCATAATATACGTATACGCCGTTTCGGCGTTTGTAATATAAAAAGTTATATTTATTTGGCGAAAGTATTATCGAGTTCGTTTGAAGTTTGAAATAAATAGATAAACTATATCTATTTTATAAAAGAATTCGTGTCGTTTATTACTTCAAATAAATATATAACTATATTTATTTTAGCAAAATAATCGTCATGCCATTAATATTTAAAATAAATATAAACTATATTTATTTTGATGAAACGAATTTTTGTTACGCGATGCTTGAAATAAATATATATACTATATTTATTTATTAAAAAGATTCGAGTTCGTTTGAAATAAATATAATAATAACTATATTTATTTTGTTGTCGAAATATTTTTCGTATCGTTGTTCTCGTAAGTTGTAAGTTGTGGTCGAAAGAACTTTATATTCGTATTTTGTTTTTCAAAGGTCGCTTTATATCAAAAGCACGTTTTGTTTCATAATAAAACTCGCTTTATTTTACGGATTTCTCGAAAAACGGGCAGAGTTTCCTCTGTTTTTGGACGCCCCGACAACACAAGTTGTCATTATTTTTCAAAACCAATCAATATTCAACAACGTAATCATTATTTATGTAAATCTTGTCGAATATTTTGAGATGTGAACTATATATAATCGATTCGAGCTCGTTTTTCACGTAATGTCAATATTATGAAAAAAAAATAACAAAATAAATGTGCCGCTAATATCATTTACCAAATCCTCCGCGTCGAGAAGCTGAGCTGACCGAGTTGACCGAGTCAACTGAGTTGACTCGGGTTGACTGAGTTTGACCGAGTCAACCGGGTTTGACCCGAGTTGACCGAGCCGAAACTGAAGCTGACCGTCTGCCCGAACCGCGAGACCTGAATCGACCCGTTTAACCTGTTGACTGAGCCGGACCATGACCCGATCACTGAGTCGAACTGAGTCGCGCTAAAACACACCGAGTCGAACCGTATAGAACTGAGTCGAGCCGAGTTGGACTGAGTCGAGCCTGAACCTGTTGGATTTGACCGCGATGAACCCGTCGGACCGAACCCGGAACCCGAAATCAGAAGATATAACCCGAACCCAAGCTGAACCATCCTCTAATCTGAACCGAACATGACCAATCCACTGTTCATCATCATCTTCGTCTAAAACCCACCGGACAAATCTGCTGACCATCGGATAAACGAACCGACCGGCGGTCCGAACCGCCGACCGCCGGTTCTTTCTCCCTCTCTCCTCGTCCCGGGTCTCTCTCTCTCTCTCTCTCTCTCCTGTTTCTGTCTCCGCCGTCGCACCACCACCGAACAGTGGTGGTGGTGACTCGTTTTGTTGTTCGAAAAAAGGGGGGTCGCCTGCTGTTGTGTGCGATCGGAGAAGAAAGGAGAGGGGGTACCTGAGTTGTCGGGGGTTTGTGGGTGACCGGAGATGGAGTTCCGGTGGTTGGGTTTTAGCGAGAGGGAGAGACAAGGAGGTGATGTCTCTGAGTTTTGGGGTAGAACTTCATATTTTCATTTGTGTGTGTATGTTGTTATTGTCTGTTGTTTGTGTAGAGAGAAGAAAGGGATGGGTTTGGTTTTATACTAATTCATTTGTGTATTGACCAATGTAAATTCCTTTTGTTATATGTGCAAAGATCTATTAGAGATTTCATGAGGATTTTGGCAGATCTTGTGTTACAATTTTTTGAGACATAAATCTATTAGAAAGATTTATAGAGATATTGTAGAGATTTTGCCCATTATGTGTAGGTTTAGGCTTGTGGGTTTTGGCTTGGGCCCAGGGCCCACAAGCTCAATCCCCGTGTGTAAGTGGCCCGTAAATCCTACGAGACTCGTTGACAAAAACCGAACCCCGTTTAACGTCGAAAATTAAAATATATGAAATACGGCCGGTAGTCGTCGTAGTCGCGTTCGTGCGTCGTTGCCGTTTGTAACCCGTTTTTCGATCCGGTTCCGACTGTAGTCACTAAAATTAATTACGGAGCTCAAACATATCGTAAAAATTTATTATTTGACGGCGTCGTCGGTATCTTGTACGGTTTCAATCCGCTGTCGTTTGACGTTTCACAGGCATCTCTGTAAACCACCGTTAGCGCAGTGTAAAGTCGGATAAACGTTCCTGGGCTCTCCAAGGGCCTAATTAAGTTAATTTGCGTTGTAAGCACTATTTATTATCGCGTTAATCACCTGCTAATCACGTAATTAGGTGCCGTAAATCACGGGTTGTCACATTCTCCCCCTGTTACAGAAATTTCGTCCTCGAAATTTAGACTATGTTATCTCCTCGGAATTGTGTTATTCGCAGGTAAGTCCGAATAATAACAAAGTGAATGAACGCGTAATCGAAACAAGACTTATTCAAGTCATGTGAATTCAAGGACATTCCTTCACAATAGGAATCCCAACGGTTTAAAAGAAATGTGTCTCAGTAACTGATATCATAGGAAACGAGACGTATAGGTACAGTCACTAATGTGACTAAGTTAACAGGGATTCAACAATGAACAGGAACTTCGACCAATCGAATTCTATATGAACGTTTACAACGTGTAAATGAGTTCTAGAAGCAATAACATCCACTGGATGAACTTAGAATCAACAATCTCAAATGTAATAGTTTGCATGAAACGTTCGATCGTGATCAGCGCAAGCTGCAAGTTATACCGACGCCACAAGGTGTCGCAATGAATGAAGCAATTCAATAATGGGGTGATCGAACAAGTATCACCTGTGTTTTGCATCAAACGCTCAATCATAATTAGCCCAAGCTACAAGTTTGTACTGACACCACAAAGTGTCGTAGTGATTGAAATAATTTAATAATAGCGGTGATCGAACAAATTCACCGTGTTTGAAGTCAATTGAAAGCGCAATGAAGTAAATATGAATGTTTGTTCCAACAAACATCAAAGAATTTTCAATTGAAGATGGAACACTAAAGAATTTCTGTTTCGATCGAAGAGGAAGGAGCAATGAATATCGCAAGACTTTCGATCGATAATGAAAGAAACGTTAGTAGGTACACTGGAATATAAAATGAATTTGTGTACCATCGTCTTAACACACTATTGTATTAAGACTGTTGTAATGTGATAAACCAAAGCGGATTTAAAGCAATTCAATAATTAAATCCGTGTATAAGATGTGTAAACGAGTTTAGCACAAGCTTCAAGTTAATGAATACACCACCACAAGGTGTCGAAATCAGCAAATGACTTATTGGAGTCGTAGACCAAACAAGTCTACTACGACTCGGAACAAATGAAACTCTTGTTAAAATTGATTTGAATATGATACTCCCAATACATCATATGGTGTCTTGAATCGAATATGTGTAATGAACAAGTTCAAACAATTGAACTTGGTTTTAGCGTAATCCGACAATAAGTATACGTATCGACAAGAAAACTTTAGGCATGGTTACAACGAAAAACCATGTATGTAACTTGTAAAGAAATGGTCGTGATACAATGACCCTTAAGAGGAGTAGAGATACGAAAATCTACTCAGTAAGTGTGAAATTCGAAATTTCAATAAAAGAAATTTGAGGACTTTACCTGGGGTTTCGTGTGACGACCAATTGTTAGGTGACATTACCATGGAATGTCGAACATAGTGCATTCGTCATTAGTTAGGTAGGGGGGGGGGGGGGGGGAATGCGGAGACAATCGTCTTTTCTCTGGCGTGATTCGTGTCGTTGCAGGATTGCGTGACAAGTTGTCGTTTCCTGATCGTTAGTTCTCCTGCTGACAGGGATCTAGTGTCGTCGTTAAATTTGCGTCATCGTTCCTTCTCAAAGGCCTCGCCTCGATAATCGTATGTGTCGTACTTCAACCTCCGTTGACGTACATATTGAGTTTCGCGTATACCTGTGCACTAGCGTTGTGTGCCGCGTAGAAGGTGATGTACCCCGACATTCGTTGGCGTAAAATTTGAGTTCTATGTATTCTCATGCGCTAGCGTTTTGTTATGCGTAGGATGCCTGCTCGGGAAGTTAAAATATCATAGACAATATGGATAATAGTGTGTGCCCGAGTTAATATTCGCGGTTCCTACGTGATGACCTTTAATAAACATACACATGCACAAATAACCAATAAGCAATCAAATAGTCCTCCTAGTCCCACTAGCCTCCCAGCCTCCCAGACTGACTCCCTAGTCCCACTAGACAATTTTTCCCAGCCTCCCAGACTGAATCTCCTAGTCCCACTAGACTATCCTCCCAGCCTGTCAGACTGAATCTCCTAGTCCCACTAGTCTATCCTCCCAGCCTCTCAGACTGAATCTCCTAGTCCCACTAGACTATCCTCCCAGCCTCTCAGACTGAATCTCCTAGTCCCACTAGACTATCCTCCCAGCCTCCCAGACTGACTCCCTAGTCCCACTAGACAATTTTTCCCAGCCTCTCAGACTGAATCTCCTAGTCCCACTAGACTATCCTCCCAGCCTCTCAGACTGAATCTCCTAGTCCCACTAGACTATCCTCCCAGCCTCTCAGACTGAATCTCCTAGTCCCACTAGTCTATCCTCCCAGCCTCTCAGACTGAATCTCCTAGTCCCACTAGACTATCCTCCCAGCCTCTCAGACTGAATCTCCTAGTCCCACTAGACTATCCTCCCAGCCTCTCAGACTGAATCTCCTAGTCCCACTAGTCTATCCTCCCAGCCTCTCAGACTGAATCTCCTAGTCCCACTAGACTATCCTCCCAGCCTCTCAGACTGAATCTCCTAGTCTCTCAGACCAGATCCAGCCACCCGACTGAATTCCCTTTTCCGAAGGTCTTAAATGCATGTTTCCTAAACTCTCAGAGTGTTGTGTACTGTATGTAATCGTTTCATGTACCGTGTGTAAAACACCACAATAGCGTATGTTTGAAAACAAAATTTTGACTGTTTGCTTTTCGGCAACGGTTGGAGACCATATTCGAGTACTAGGCGTTCTGTATGTATTCAACGTCTTAATAGTCTAAGTCCCAGAAAAAGTGAGGTTAGAGCCTAGGTATCACAACAGAAACCTAATTCGCTGTAACCTATAGCTCTGATACCAATCTGTCACACCCCGAAATTATCAGAGCTGGCGTGACTGGACTGGTATCTTCATTGCACAGCGGAAGCAAAAAAGCAAAGACTTCTAGGAACTGAACGCCTGCTTGTAGGATCGTTGTTGGACCCGAACGAGTCAATCAGAAGAGTCTTTTCTCTGTATCAAAGGAGGAATCAAAGATACAGATGCTCAAACTAATTATAATGCTTCTTTGATTGATTTAACAACGTTTACAACCTGAAAGCAATCTGGCAGCACTTCGTTACAAGTTTCAGAACCGTTACCAAATGAATCACCAAGTGCACTATTTATAGTGGTGTTGATTCCACTCCTAATGACCTGGACACTTTCGGGTGGAATCAGATTCCACTCCTAATGACATAGAGTCATTTCGGGTGGAATCAGATTTTCTGATTTCCCACGAAATGGCACCTTGCACTTAAGAGCGGAATCAGCACTTAAGATCTGAAAAACTATTTCTCGAACCTCGTGCACTGGTTATTCTAATCTAACTTATTACGTTACATGATACAAGACGAAGTCAATAGACGTAATGCACTAACAGACTCCCCCTCGGATATTGACGAAGTCTTCAGTGACTATTCTCTGTTATGACACCTTCTTCAGTCTTGATCATTCTGCATCCTCACTCAGATTGTAACATTGTAAGCATCCATCACTCTCTTGATCAGCTTCACACTTTCACTCTTACACTAGGATTTCATCACTGGTTCTATCATCAACAGCTTTATCATCAGCAGGCTCCCCCTTTCGTCAAGCTTCCGTGCTTTTAGGGATCGACACCTAGCTTTCCAGCTACAAGCTCCTCCTAACTTTTAACTTGTCTTCAGACTCCCCCTTAGACTCTGCTCTCGGGATCGTAGTCTGGACTTTTCCTGCAATCACTCATACAACTATAAGTAACAACATTTTAAACTTCCAGATATTGTAATCTAACAATTCAATTTCCTTAAAATCACTTCTCATAAATTTGGCAGTTTCATCGAATCGTATCGGAAACTAGCTCTATAACAATATAAGCATCCAAATCCCCCACACTTAATCATCCAAGTCCAACTTAATGACCTTGGAGATATCACAAACTGTTTTTGAATTTTGCTTTTTAATTCAAGTTTCAAATTAATGAACTTGTTTTATTTTCAGAAACACGATCAGCTTACTTAGATTTTGAAACTCAGCACTCAGACATCGGTTGTCGAAAATAGAACAGAAATCAAAATCTTTTTGTATTTTCTGAAAACATAAAGCAGTAAAGAAATATGTACAAACATATTTACAGACAGTATTTTTTTTTGTTTGAGTATGCATCAGAGGATCATATCAGCTTTTGACAAGTTACAAGTACCGTTGAGCTTAAAATCACATTATGCATTAAACAATTCACTTAGATTGTCGATATACTGATCCACTTAAATTTTCATACAAACTTCAACTGATTCAGGATACAAATTAGGTGTATTAAGAACTTAAACCTATTCATGTGTCCCACCTCTTGAATATACTCCCGTATCCAGAATCTCAATAATCAGTCTTACAGGTGAGTATACTACAATGATATCTGTATATAAATTAGGTATGCGAGGGCTGAGGGATCTCAGGTCGATACTTCCGTATACGCAGAGAGATATCAGCTTCGACTTTTCGGTGTGTCCCCTTTAGAGGATCTTTTTGCTTACAACAGCAGCATTTAACAATTTTATTGTTTCAGCATGCTGAGGGTTTAATGCTGTGTTTCAAACATTGCAGCAAGTATTAGCCAAGGACTAGGTCAGAACCACCGTTCAGCAGAAGTTCCGGAATAATACCCCAGACATCATTGAGTATAAAGACCTAGTATATCAGATTAAGAGACCTTTCAAACGAGATTTCAGGGGTTACCTATATATCCAAGTAGTGTTCCCCACGAAATAAGCAAGTTTGAATTTAGGTTTATATCCCGAAAAAATTTACTAAATGTATAAAAACCTATCGACACATCCACAGTGAGATCGTTTAACACATTTAAACTTTCCATTTCTTTAGCATACTGTAACTGTCTACTGATGTACTATCATTTCCTCTTTTTACGCAAAACTCAAATTTTTAAATTTTATCATGTTTTTGACTTTTTCAAATTTTTCAAATGTTTTTGTATTTTCTAATGACAATTTTTCTCCCCCTAAAATGCAAAACCATTTAAAGAAAATTTGACAACCAACACTGATAGCTTTGTCTCGCCATCCATTTTCTGCTTCTCATGCACTGATTTGCAGAAAATATAACATACCCCCATGATTTACAACCCATTGATCTTAACAGTTTGAAAACCGTTTTTCAATCTGATGAAAGTAATCATGTTCGTTAAGCCGTGAGGGTTTCGGCGTATTCAATCAACATACAATCAAAACAAAATTAAAAACAAACATATTTTTGGTTTTTCAAATTTTAACAAACTAAAAACATATTTTTGGTTTTTAATTTTTCAATTTTTAGGATTTTGAAAATATTGTTTATTTATGTACAGAAAATACTCAAACTAAAATCCCTGTTCAACCAAACCAGGGTTCTGCAACCTCTTCCTGTGCCAGGTTGCTCCAACTTCCATTCTCACAATCTTCACCTTCGTTGAGCACCTGCACATTCAAACTTTATCAATCATTTGAACAATTTAGCCCAGGTCTGTTGGACCTTAGGCATTTCAACACAATAATTTTCATTCAATTTTGGAAACTCTTTGTCACTTAAAACTTGTTCAACTTTGACTTCAACTTTCTCATCTTTTTCCAAAATCACTTGTTTCTTAACACTCCACATTTGACCTTCCGGAGTACCTCTTTTGTAAAAATTTGTCTCTTTTTGAACCTTTTGATTTTGAACAACATTTTTAGGTTTCCAAAACTCTTGAAGTTTTGTCATATCAACAGATGTTCTCCAGCTCTGTGTTGTTCTTAATCTGGGTGTGTGAGAATTCCAGGTCTGTCTTGAATCAAACCTGTTCGGGTTTGATTTCCAATTTTGATTTGAAGCAAACTTGTTTGTATTGTACCTCCAAGTTTGTTTCGAATCAAATCTGGTTGACCTCGATTTCACATCCTCAGATTTCTGTTTTTCAACATCAACAGGCTTTGGATTTGGACACTTTCGTGCAACATGTCCAATTTGATCACATTTAAAACACACTTTCTTTGAAACATCCTTGGCCTGTTGTTGTTTCTTTTTCATAGCATCAAACTCCTCATTAGACTGTTGTCCAAATTTAAGTTTTTCCTCTTCTTTCAAGCTTTTCCCTTGAACAAAATTCATCTTTTGTTGCAAATTTGATTTTTTACTTTGATTCCAATTCCGTTTCTTTTTATAACCCAAACCAGCCTTCATGTTTTTCTTCTTAAAACCAGGTTTGTTATAAAAAGATTTATGACCTTTACCAGCAAACTTTGGAATCTCAGACTTCTCAATCTCAACCATTTTGAAAACTTTATCGACCTTTTCTGAAATCACATTCTGAATCGGGAATACAACATCTAAGAATAATTTGTCCGATCCAATCATGGTATAAACCAATCCTTTTGAATCATCATTCAAATTTTTCTCGGATTTTGTGTTTTTCAGATAACCATCATAAAGATTTCCTTCATCTTCATCCTGTGATTCAGACTTACCTTTTGTAGACTCATCTTTCAAAACGCTTTCAACAACCTTACTTACCACCTCTGAATCATTAGCATCATCAGATTTGGAGTAAGTCACATCGATACTTTCAGGTAACTGGTCAGCTATATTCAAACCCTTTGCCACCTTTTCCTCATCATAAAAAGTATAATTGTTTCTCAATGGTGGTGGTACCTGATGAAATTCTGAACCAATACCCTTTTTGCAATTTTCAGTATCTTTGTTATCGGGTGTGATGTTGAAAATGCGTTCGAGAATGTACGAAGAGTTATGATAACTTTGAAGTTTTGTAACAACCTTTTCTTTTTTAGCCAAGACTTGTTTAAGATTTGCAATTTCATCAACACATTTGTTTAATTCAATTTGCTTTTCTTTAAACTGTCTCTCATACATTTCTTTGGTTGTTAAAGTTTCAGACAATCTTTGATCAAAACTTTTGACTTGGCTCTTCAAAGTATCATAAGCTTCTTGTACCCTCTGACTAGACCACTTTAAAGAATCATACTGTTTTTGTAAATCTTGAAATTTAGATTCTTGTTCAACACAATCGACACATTTTTCTGAACACAGTTGTCTATAAGCATCATTATCCTTTTCAAGACCTTGACACTTCTGTGTTAGCTTTTCGACTTTTAATTTCAACATTTATTCTTTTTCAATCATTTCTTTACATTTTATTGTGAAAACATTTTCAAGTTTAACTATATCATTTTATTTTGTTTTTATGATGTCATCTTTTTCAGTACAGGCTTTGCACATTTCTATGCAATTCCTGCACTTGTTTTCTTTTTCATCAACCAATTCAACATTCGATAGATCAGAAGATTTTCTAACCTCAGTTTCTTTTAGCACCGGTTCTTCTGTCTCAACTTTCTGATCTTGCTCTTTGTTCTCCACTTTTTCTTCTTTCTGAGCTTCTTCATTCTTCTGTTCTTCTTCATTATTCTGCGTTTCTTCAGCTCTCTGTTCCTCTCCAGCAAGCTTTGCAACAGTCTTCACTTCTTCAATCATCTTCTTCAATTCTTCTTCTTTTCTTTTCTTCAGTTCTACCACCTTCGGTAAACTTGCTTCAAAAACTTCTTTTAACTTGATCATCAAATTTGGCAAATAGCTTTTATCAGAAAGCCTTCTTGTGTTGAAAGTGCCCTCACTTGGAAACACATTGGTTACAGCATCAAAATCCACTTTTGATGGATCAACTACTGGATTACCCTGTGGATCCATGTAACACTCTAGTTCTTCATTCCATCTCTTGGCTCTTTGTGCTTCCTTAAATGGTTCATACAATTTGCCAATCTCCCATCTCGCACTGTCTCTTCTCCACCATCTATCATGATCATCATTTGCAACAAATGCATATCCGACTGCATCTTCTTCAGGTAGAACCTCTTGACTCCAGTCATACCCTTCATCGTCATATATAACTGCAAGAGCCCTTGATCTTTCTTCTGGTTGCTTTAATCTTGGTGGCTCAGACTTGTTCTGATGGTAAATCGCCTTCCTGTAGTAATCTTCATTGAATGGATTTTCAGAATCATCAGCAGCATACGCATTTCTGCACTCGCGCTTAAAGTGACCTTTTTGTTTACATTTGAAACATGTCACCTTGGATTTATCAAATCCCAATTTGGTAGATGATCCACCAATTGACTTTCTCCCCGTGATCTCCATGAACCGCTGTGCCCGACGAACCGCACTGGCCATGCACCATCTGATATCCATTAGTTCCATCTCCTCGGGGTCTAATTGATCATAATCTTCTTTCGTCAAGTTGGTATTGCCAATCTTCCCTGCAACGAGGCTTTCATACGATTCAAGTACAGATGCCAAGAAAACCATCTGTTGTTTTGCCGATTCTTCGCTGAAATTCTGCCCATTCTTCAAATCCACTGCGATATTACACTGAAACAAATTCTTTGAAGCAGATTGACTTGAAGTGTTTGAAGAAGATCCACTGTGAAAACCACTGTGAAGACTTTCATTGTTCACTGAACTTGAACTTTCTGCAGAAAATGTTGTTCTTGGAGACCCAGCCTGTGGTGAATTTCCTCTGTAGTAAAGCTCCACATTCTGCTGATAAGCTGGATTGTTGACTTTAGATCTCTTTATCTCCAACTCATGGCTTTCAAGTCTTTCAATCAGCAAATCCACTTTCAAATCTTCAGACTTGATAGTGTTCTTCAACATTAAAGCGAAGTATTGCCACTCTTGATCATTTGGCAATGAATCAAACAATTTATCCACCAGCTCCTCTTCAGAAGGTAAGATTTGGTGTCTAATCAGCTCCATTTTCAGATGTCCGAATCTCTCAATCATTTTACAAACAGACTCATTTTTCATACAACTGAAAAGATCAAACTCTTTACGCAACAGTTTCTTTTTGTTTTTAATAATTTCATTACTTCCTACACACTTTTTCTCTAATGCTTCCCACAAACTCTTTGAAGTCTTTTCTTGTTCGAGTAATGAAATAATATCTTCTCTTACTGACTGTTTGATCAATGTTATCATTCTATGTTCAGCCACAACATTTTTTATATCTTTTTCTGTAAAATCTTTTGGATCTATTAACTCTCCTCCCTCTTTTACTGGTGCAACATATTCATGTGTCAGTTTTAACCAGCTTTCAGTAGCGAAAGCTTTTACCCAACCCTCAAATCTGTTTTTCCACCAGTGATAATCTTCCACTTTCATTAGCTTTGGTGGCTTCTGTTGGCTTCCGTACATGTTCTCAAACTTCAAATTCTCCGAAATTTCCTTCGAATATTCTCTCATCTCGGATCTTCTATCTGACGATTCGGAAGTGAATGCGTTATAGAATGTGTTGTAGAACTCTTCACTGTTGCTTGACATCTTCAATCACCTGAAAACAAACAAACACAATCAGTTCTAATAATATCAAATATCTTGAAATACACTGACACTCGGTTGTCGTGAAATAATCTTGACACGAAAAAGTTCACTTTTGGAGTGGAATCACAAATTTGCACTTTGGGGTGGAATCACAAATTTGCACTTTGGGATGGAATCACAAATTTGCACTTTGGGGTGGAATCACAAATTTGCACTTTGGGGTGGAATCACAAATTTGCATCTAGGAGTGGAATCAGAAGTTTGCATCTAGGAGCGGAATCAGAAGTTTGCATCTAGGAGCGGAATCAGAAATTTGCATCTAGGAGCGGAATTAAACTTTAGGAACTGATCAGAAGCGGAATCAGCACATCTTTTGGAGCGGAATCAGACTTTTGAAGCTGAATCAGACACTTAGGAGCGGAATCACAAATTTGTAATTTGGAGTGGAATCACAAATTTGTAATTAGGAGTGGAATCAGAAAAATGTCTTTAGGAGCGGAATCACTTCGGAGGTCAATTTTGTCCATTTTTAGTCCGAATTTAGATGTGAAACTTTCAAGGGTTTATCTATGTCCAATTTTAAACAATCTGTGAAATTTTGATCTGGTTTTAACCGGTAAATCTTGTCCAGATTGAAAAAGAAGGTGTAGAAGACAGAAAACTGATATAATTGAGCTAAACTCTTACTCCTGTGCTCTGATACCACTTGTAGGATCGTTGTTGGACCCGAACGAGTCAATCAGAAGAGTCTTTTCTCTGTATCAAAGGCGGAATCAAAGATACAGACGCTCAAACTAATTATAATGCTTCTTTGATTGATTTAACAACGTTTACAACCTGAAAGCAATCTGGCAGCACTTCGTTACAAGTTTCAGAACCGTTACCAAATGAATCACCAAGTGCACTATTTATAGTGGTGTTGATTCCACTCCTAATGACCTGGACACTTTCGGGTGGAATCAGATTCCACTCCTAATGACATAGAGTCATTTCGGGTGGAATCAGATTTTCTGATTTCCCACGAAATGGCACCTTGCACTTAAGAGCGGAATCAGCACTTAAGATCTGAAAAACTATTTCTCGAACCTCGTGCACTGGTTATTCTAATCTAACTTATTACGTTACATGATACAAGACGAAGTCAATAGACGTAATGCACTAACACTGCTAAGTACTCGAATTCTCGATGGTTCTCCTATTCCAACCGTGCCTTGTCTTAGATGTGCAACCTGAGAAAGAACATGCGAGAAAAATCAACATAATGTTGAGCGACTTCATAGTTTGTTTGTAAAAGATTTGAAATAAATCTTTTAAGTTATGAAAGGTTTGAAATACATCTTTGGTATTGTGAAAGATTTGAAATAAATCTTTGGAATAACCGGTTGTTGAAATAGTATTGAGAAAATGAGTTTAAAAATCATTTTCAACGTTGTGTTTGTAGCACGTTATGTTCATAAAACCATGTATTTGTAAAGCCTTGTATTTGTAATGTTTATATAACCGTCAATGCCCACCCTGACTTTGACTCCTTACCCGCATAATCATGTGCTTTGAATTTTGTATAAAACATGGTATTTTAATTTGTATGAACAAGTAGTTTCGTAAATATATATGTCCCTGGTATGTAGCAAATAAGGGAATTGAGATCACCAATGGTTTGCAAGGCCACTGATATATGTGAAGTGCAAGTAGGGAGACTCAAACCTAGCAGATTTTTGCCACGGCATTAGTTTGTGGACAAAGTCACCCCGAGGTCCGTTTCTAGTTTGGCCTGGGGCTGGGCTCGCTACACCCAGATAGATCTACCGCTCCTGTCCCTCGGTCCTACCATGAGGACTAATGGCCTCATGTTGCTCCTACCCACTCACATGATCTAAGTAGTAAACCTCCTTACGCTAACCATACCATGTATAAAATAAATCCCTGGTCACCCTGACCAGATTCCTTGTCACCCTGACCAGATTTCCTGGCTACCCTAACCAAATCCCCGGTCACCCTGGCCGAATATCATTCACATTTCGAAAATAAGCATTTGTTTTTGTAAAAAAACCGGTATGTTTAGTATAAACCTTTCGTAAATCATTTGTGTTCCTCGAATCCCTTCGTAATATGGTTTAGAAATACGAGTTTTGCGTTAGTTCAAAACTTTGTATGGTTTTGCAAAATGTGCATGACTTTCCACCCCGAAAACATTTATAAAAATGTAAAATAGTAAAAAGTGGGGGTTATGAACTCACCTGAATATTCCTGTGCAAGCTAGCTAATTACGACTCCTTGATGTCGTTTCCAAAGACTTGACTCGCTAGTGTGCATTCTACAATATTCCTAACACGGAATATCTAATAAGTTTCTAATAAACGCAGTAACTAACTACGTGTCATCGAGCTCTACCGAATCGTTGACCGAATGATTTGACGGTAAATTGTCAACTTAAAAGAAGCGAAGAAGTTATACTTGTTAGCTCGTTTTAAGAAGTCGTATGTTGATATAAAGGAATATTCGTATGAAAGTAATATATAATAAATTTGTATTATATATTACGTCTTGTATATATACTTGTCATAATATACGTATACGCCGTTTCGGCGTTTGTAATATAAAAAGTTATATTTATTTGGCGAAAGTATTATCGAGTTCGTTTGAAGTTTGAAATAAATAGATAAACTATATCTATTTTATAAAAGAATTCGTGTCGTTTATTACTTCAAATAAATATATAACTATATTTATTTTAGCAAAATAATCGTCATGCATTAATATTTGAAATAAATATAAACTATATTTATTTTGATGAAACGAATTTTTGTTACGCGATGCTTGAAATAAATATATATACTATATTTATTTATTAAAAAGATTCGAGTTCGTTTGAAATAAATATAATAATAACTATATTTATTTTGTTGTCGAAATATTTTTCGTATCGTTGTTCTCGTAAGTTGTAAGTTGTGGTCGAAAGAACTTTATATTCGTATTTTGTTTTTCAAAGGTCGCTTTATATCAAAAGCATGTTTTGTTTCATAATAAAACTCGCTTTATTTTACGGATTTCTCGAAAAACGGGTAGAGTTTCCTCTGTTTTTGGACGCCCCGACAACACAAGTTGTCATTATTTTTCAAAACCAATCAATATTCAACAACGTAATCATTATTTATGTAAATCTTGTCGAATATTTTGAGATGTGAACTATATATAATCGATTCGAGCTCGTTTTTCACGTAATGTCAATATTATGAAAAAAAAAATAACAAAATAAATGTGCCGCTAATATCATTTACCAAATCCTCCGCGTCGAGAAGCTGAGCTGACCGAGTTGACCGAGTCAACTGAGTTGACTCGGGTTGACTGAGTTTGACCGAGTCAACCGGGTTTGACACGAGTTGACCGAGCTGAAACTGAAGCTGACCGTCTGCCCGAACCGCGAGACCTGAATCGACCCGTTTAACCTGTTGACTGAGCCGGACCATGACCCGATCACTGAGTCGAACTGAGTCGCGCTAAAACACACCGAGTCGAACCGTATAGAACTGAGTCGAGCCGAGTTGGACTGAGTCGAGCCTGAACCTGTTGGATTTGACCGCGATGAACCCGTCGGACCGAACCCGGAACCCGGAACCCGAAATCAGAAGATATAACCCGAACCCAAGCTGAACCATCCTCTAATCTGAACCGAACATGACCAATCCACTGCTCATCATCATTTTCGTCTGAAACCCACCGGACAAATCTGCTGACCATCGGATAAACGAACCGACCGGCGGTCCGAACCGCCGACCGCCGGTTCTTTCTCCCTCTCTCGGTCTCTCTCTCCTCGTCCCGGGTCTCTCTCTCTCTCTCCCGTTTCTGTCTCCGCCGTCGCACCACCACCGAACAGTGGTGGTGGTGACTCGTTTTGTTGTTCGAAAAAAGGGGGGTCGCCTGCTGTTGTGTGCGATCGGAGAAGAAAGGAGAGGGGGTACCTGAGTTGTCGGGGGTTTTTGGGTGACCGGAGATGGAGTTCCGGTGGTTGGGTTTTAGCGAGAGGGAGAGACAAGGAGGTGATGTCTCTGAGTTTTGGAGTAGAACTTCATATTTTCATTTGTGTGTGTATGTTGTTATTGTCTGTTGTTTGTGTAGAGAGAAGAAAGGGATGGGTTTGGTTTTATACTAATTCATTTGTGTATTGACCAATGTAAATTCCTTTTGTTATATGTGCAAAGATCTATTAGAGATTTCATGAGGATTTTGGCAGATCTTGTGTTACAATTTTTTGAGACATAAATCTATTAGAAAGATTTATAGAGATTTTGCCCATTAAGTGTAGGTTTAGGCTTGTGGGTTTTGGCTTGGGCCCAGGGCCCACAAGCTCAATCCCCGTGTGTAAGTGGCCCGTAAATCCTACGAGACTCGTTGACAAAAACCGAACCCCGTTTAACGTCGAAAATTAAAATATATAAAATACGGTCGGTAGTCGTCGTAGTCGCGTTCGTGCGTCGTTGCCGTTTGTAACCCGTTTTTCGATCCGGTTCCGACTGTAGTCACTAAAATTAATTACGGAGCTCAAACATATCGTAAAAATTTATTATTTGACGGCGTCGTCGGTATCTTGTACGGTTTCAATCCGTTGTCGTTTGACGTTTCACAGGCATCTCTGTAAACCACCGTTAGCGCAGTGTAAAGTCGGATAAACGTTCCTGGGCTCTCCAAGGTCCTAATTAAGTTAATTTGCGCTGTAAACACTATTTATTATCGCGTTAATCACCTGCTAATCACGTAATTAGGTTCCGTAAATCACGGGTTGTCACACATTCCAATCCGCTCTTGGTACGACTCTCAACCTTAGTACCAAATTCCATCCCCAGACCGACGATCAGATTGAGCGCACGATCTGCTCCCTCGAAGACATGCTTCATTCATGTGTTATAGATTTTGGTGGTAATTGGGATTCCCATTTACCCTTAATAGAATTTTTGTACAATAACAGTTATCACGCTAGTATACAAATGGCACCCTTTGAGGTACTATACAGTAGAAAATGTAGATCGCCTATTGTTTGGCACGAGATCGGAGACGCACAGATCACCGGTCCCGAGTTAATACCAGAAACGATAGAGAAAATTCTCCAAATAAGAGACAATCTCCTAAAGGCTCGGAGTCGTCAAAAAGATACGCCGATAAACGCCGCAAGTCCTTCGAGTTCGAAGATGGAGATCACGTCCTCCTAAAGGTTTCACCTTGGAAAGGGGTGATCCGATTCGGCAAGAAAGGGAAACTAGCGCCACGTTACGTGGGCCCCTTTAAGATTCTATAAAGAATTGGTAAAGTGGTCTACCGACTCGAATTACCGGTTGAACTCAGCAACGTACACCCGACTTTCCGCGTCTCAAACCTCAACAAGTGTCTAGCTGAAGAAAACCTTCATGTACCTCTTGAAGACTTGCAAATAAACGAGACACTGCACTTCATGTAAAAGCCAGTAGAAATCAAAGATCGAGAAACCAAGAGACTTCGACATAGTCGCATTCCCATAGTGAATGTCAGATGGGAAGGAAAACGCGGCGCCGATTTCACCCTAGAACTCAAAAGTGATATGAAAGCTAAATATCCGCAGCCCTTTGTTACGTCTACTACTTAATTTCACGACGAAATTCCCTAAAGTAGGGGAGACTGTAACAACCCGACATTCGGTCATTCCTATTTTATCATTGATTTCATTAGTAAACGCTTATACTCAAGGATTTGATGATTACCAAGGGTTAACTACACTTTTAAACGCATTTTATATCGCTTATTTATCGCATTTAAACGCTTATTACCTAAACGCTCATGGAAACGCAAACTTAACGAGAATTCAAAACGCGGATTTATTTATATTATTTGTGTGTTTAAATGTTAAATATGTTATATGTGTTGATACTCTCTTAAAACGCTCAAACACTCACTCACACGACTCAATTTATCACGCTAAAACGCAATGCAACACAACACATAATACCTGGCTAAAACACTTAAAGTGCCCGAACTAACTAACGCAAGAAAACACACCAAACGAACATCCAACACGCGGAATTTGAGGCACTCGCATGAAACAGGCACCTTTGTACGAAGGCACTAGCTTCGTACGATTGCACCCTTCGCACAGAACCCAACATCTTCTCTCTATAAATACCCAGCTCACTCTCTCATTCACAACATGCTACCATTTGCACAAGAACACTCCCTACCTGCCTTCTCTTCGCATCCCAAGTAAGAATCATTATTTTTACAAGTATCACAACGATTTCCAAAATGATTTTTCACGAGTTATCTCTGATTTCATCTAAAAACCTCTATATTTTATGAAAACCTTCATCTTTTTTCATCAAAACTTCTGATTTTGCTATTGATCTACACTTAAACGAGTGTATTGGGCTTAGCTTTGGCTTCCCAAGATAGAGATCTGAATATCTCGTACTCACCAAGTGTTTAATCCAAGGAAAAACTATTTTGAACATGATTTTTACACTAAAATGGACCAAAACCAACATATGTTTCGTTCACTGGATAGTGGGACGAAGCGGTGTCAAAACCGTCATGAAAAGGTGTCACACCCCGATATTTCCACGTATTACCGGTGGGCCTGGTGGGGAGTATCTTGACGTAGTTGATATCATCATAGTCAAATAATCACAGTTCAATGCAAAGCGGAAGTCTAAAGTAGAAATATTGCAAAACCGATTGAAAGTAACATAAAGTATTACACAACGGTTGTAAAAAGATCCACAGGCGGATCAAAGATAAAAAAGGATATTGTTCAACAGATTTAAGCATCAAAAGCTTGCAAGACTCTTTATTTGATACTAGGAGTGGCCAGCCCATTTCGCTTAGTACCTGCACTTAACCTTATTGGAAAATACGTCAGTTTACACTGGTAAATACAATTAACCGACTCTTTTTGAAAAGTGTTTAAGAAAATTGATTTAAATGCACAAGGCAAAAATATTCTTTTATAACTTGAGATAATTATTTAAAAATAATCTTGTAAATGAATTATATGTTTGTCATAAGTTCAGTAGCCCGGGTTAAAATACCGGGTTAAAGATTAATAGACACACCACATAATATAACCCATGGCGAGTTATTCTCGAACATGTCACACCCGCTCGTAACGGAAGCGCGAGGTGTGATCTGATCGGTTCTCATTGCATAACAATATAAGTGAACATACTAAATGAATAAAACATGCTCCAATGCCATTACCATAATTGTTCGAAATAACGCAACATAAGTTTAGTGTATTGTTTACAAACCATCAACTGAAAAGAAACTGTCATTGTTTCGTACATCAAAATGTAAGTCTTAAAATGTCAAGGCTTCGACCACTATATTACCGCAAAGAGGCGGTATATAACAGGAAAACCCTTCAATAGTTGGCATGGAGTCTGGATACTTGTTTTTCTTGACTGAAATATCTGCATGGTCCACTAATTCCCTGAAATACATGTAAGTTTGAAAACATCAACAAAAGTTGAGCGAGTTCATGCAGTTTAGTTGTATAAGATGTATCTGTCAATTATGAAATGTATTTGTATAAAAACTATGCGCTTTATCTGTATGAAATGTATTTGTATAAAACCCGCATGTAAGATGTATTTGTATCAAATGTAATATGAAAAGCGTCAATGAAATCATTGATCATTAATGTTTCGCGAGGACATCAATATGTGTGACGAAATAGGAGGCAATCCAACCCTAGACGATTTTAATTGTATCGACACCATGTCGTAGGGCAACAAAAGCACTCCTAAGCAAACGAATGGCCATGAGTGGGGCTCGCCAAAACCCATTAGATCTAACCCTTTTGTTCCTTGGTCCAAACTTGGATTAATGGAGCTTTAGTTATGGCCCTAATTTCTCACATGATCTAAGGTGTTTCATTCCTTGACTTATCATACTATTGTACATGTGTTTTCCCCGATAGTTGTAAAGCTTGAAAAGCATTTAAGATAAAAAGGGGACATGAACTCACAGAATTGCATTCCGTAAACTGTATGTAACTGTAACCTTACTTGCATTGTCCTTGAATTGTATCACAACCTATAAAGGTCCTAGAATTGTTAGACACTACGGTCTTTGTATTGACTCATGTACAAGTCTTCTATCTTTAATATGTATTAAGACTTGTATGTCTTTGTTATTCGTTGAACTGTGTATTAGATGTATGAATTGTTAAGCTGTTATATATATATATTTCACCAAATATATATATATATATATATATATGTAATCTTGTATCTTGTGAATTGTATCATCGGGTCTTGTCTTCTTGATTTCGTGTCTTTGTATAAGTAAATTGTATAATTGTAATTTTTTACCAATTAAATGTCATTGGGCTTAGCCCAAGAATTCATGTTATTGGGCTCAAATAGTGTTGGGCCTCAATAGTGTTGGGCCTAAATAGTGTTGGGCCTTAATAGTGTTGGGCTTAAATAGTGTTGGGCCCAAATGTCATTGGGCTTAATGTTATTGGGCCTTGGCCCATATGTTTTGTTTTGGGCTTAGCCCATGAGTCTTGATATTGGGCTTAGCCCATGTATTTATGTTAAGCCCATTTATGAAGATAAGCCCATTAAGAAGTGTAAGCCCATTTGTATAAAATAGCCCATTAAGAAGTGTAAGTCTTTCATTTTATAAAAAACATTTTTATAAAAATCACTAACTATACTTTTTAGTAAATAAAAACATAATAGTTTTTATAAGTTTCAAAATGTCCGAATTTTGTTAATGGTAACGTAATTTTTGTGTCCGCGTCGAAAGATCACCTAAACGTCGTAGTAACTCCTCGGAATGGCGATACGTTCACAGATTTGCCCGTCGTCCGAATTGTCCATAAGTTGTATCCGATGTCCAAATGATCCGCAAATTGTATTCAAGTGCGTATATATGTATTCTTGTAAGTCTTTACTTGTAAATGTGTCTTGTATTTATTTGTATCATTGTTATCAAATCCCTAACTTTTGTACATAACTAATACAAATAATAAACACATAGTACATAACTTGTTAAGATCACTAATATATATTTTCCCAAAAATATATATTTATATCTATTTTTGTTTCTAGAAAGACCACTTTCTAATCTTGTAAAGACTTTGTTAAAAATGATAATTTTTCTAGCATATGATTTCAAAGAAAAATTTGACCATAGTTCCTTTGATATATGAACTTTGCCATGTTTATTAACATATCATTTTCTAAACAAAAACACATGAGATTCATAACAACTTTTTATCAAGATGAACTCATAAACATGTAGGGTTTTAGTATGATCTTTACATATGTTTACTAGTTTAAAAATCATACTTTACTTCTAGTTTTGCCAAACTTTTATAGAAAACCCATCTTGTATGTTTCTTTTATAAATCTTTCAAAAAGCATGATTCTTAGTAAAATACTTTACACTCTTTTATAACAACAAAAATATATGTTCATTCATTAAACATTAAGTTTCATATAACCCTTTAACATATTCATGTATAATTCTTAGATCATATTTTTAAAACATCATCTAACAAATTATTCATATCATAATCATCATAACAAGATCAAATATGTGAATAACAAGTCTTAGATCACAACATAAACAAACATAAATATATCATGATTATTTATTTTTTTTCTTTGTATTTTCATGTTTATTATGTATGATTATTTTGTTATCTCTAATTATATTAACAATCATAACATAATAAGTATGAAAAAAATAGATTTAGAAGCTCACTTCTAGCACTAGGCTAGGGATGATCTTGATGAATATGATGAACAAAGATGATGAAAATTATGATGGTTGAAAGCTCTAGAATGGATGAAAACGGATGCTTCAACTTGGAGATGTCTTAGATCTTCATAACTTGCATAAATGTACACTTTGATCATCATGAAAATGGCTTAAAATGAAGATTATTTGGAGTGTTCATGGCTAAATTTTATGAAGGAAAAATGGGTTGTTAAGTGATTGTTTTTGATGGTGTAAGAATTATGAGAAAGTGATTTGTTAGGATAAGGTTTCAAGACTTTTGATCATCCACTAACTCACCATGTGCACATAGGAAATATGTAAGATATTTTTGCAACTTGTTAAGTGTGTGGGACCCACTAAAAAAACGTGAACATGGGGGGTGGTAAAGTGTAACATTTTTATAAAAGTTACCAAAATATCTAGATATTTTGGTAATTAGGCTAAGTATGGTGATTAGGGTAATCTTTCACAATTAGGGGATAATTAGGGATTCGGAACATAAATTAACATTAACTAGTTAACTAAACTAGTAGAAATCATGTTTTGATACTTTGAATGCTTTTCGTTTCGTCGTTGGCTAGTTTACGGCACTTTTGTGGCGTACCGACGGACGTTTGCCGTAATTTGTCATTCCGCATTTAAAAGATGTATAAACTTTTTTTGAATCCCAAAATAAGCTTAACTAGTTTACCAAAGCTTTCATTTGGTTGTTTTCGGCGTCGGAAATGTCGTTTATTAGCTTGTCGGTTCAGAAACGGACAAGTTGTGGGGGTTGCAACTCAGCATCGAAAGCTTATGTTTCGGATACCCCATTAATATCCTCATATTGTTTCCATATGCTTGTCATCATTTGTCATATTTCCGGAGTCCCGGAAATGCTAAATTATTATTTTGGACGTTTTAAAATTGTCTTATTTTTAATGAAACGGACGATTTAGTGATTAGGGCGTTGTACCGGAAAGTCTTGTATCTTTGTAAGATATGTTTTCGTATTAGTGTTTTCTTATATAAACGGACTCAGTTATTTTAGCCGTGTGTCATTTTTCCTTGTTTCGTTCTGTTTTCACGGTTTTGCTGGCATGTATAGTGTGACCGTTGTAGGATCGAATTTTGGCCCGAATGAGTCGTTCGGAAGAGCTCAAATCCGTTTCAGAGGCGGAAACAAAGGAACGGATGTGAAAACAGCTTATGTCACACTTTAAACCTCTTGTATATTGATTTTACAGCTATTACATTCAAGAGAAATACCGGCAGCACTTCGGTATCAAATCTGGAAAATCTTACAAATGAATAGACATGACACCTATTTATAGTGTTCCTGGTTTCTCTTGAAAACACACATGTCAGCTTCAAGAGAAACCTACTTGGTTGCTTTCTCTTGAAACTAACCTACTCTCTTTCAAGAAAAACCTATTCATTCAAGCTAAACCACTATATCTCGAACTAAGTACACTGATCTAACATTCTATGCACAAGACTCAATACAAGACGAAGTCGACAGATGAATGCACTAACAGACTCCCCCTCAGATGTTGACGAGTCTTAAGTGTCAAGTCTTTGCATCTTCAGTCTTTATCAGTCTTTGAGTTCTTTCCAGAAACTCTAACTCTTGCTCTCCTTCTCTCTAGCAGACTCCCCACAAACAATCTCTACTCAGATGTCTTCAGACTCCCCCTTTCGATATGCTGGGATCGCAGTCTGGCATGTTGAAATCACAGATTCTTCAGGTATCGGAACCTGTATCTCTATCATCAGGTTCAAGATTGAAACTTGGCTACGCCTGCACATTCTTAACCCAGAAGTAAATTTCACAAATTTACCAATTTGACAGATTTAAATATACATACTCCCTCTCGAATTAAACCAGAATGATTTATCAATGATAAATTCTGATGAACCATTTGAAAAAAATAATCATTTTTCTTTTCAAAACACATTCTCCCAAACCATTTGTTCATCATGTTTAGCACTCGGAATTTTGAAAATTAGCTCTTCAACACCAGTTGTCGAAAATCTTTTTGGATTTTTCAAAAAAATTATGCTAAAACACACTAAAAATCTTTTTGGATTTTTGAAAGAAATGAAATGCAGTAAAGAAATATTTACAGACAATATTTTTGTGAGTTTGTGTAAGAGGATCATATCAGTTTTTGACAAGTCACAAGTACCGTTGAGCTTAGTTACACATTAAGAATTAAACAATTCACTTAGATTGCCGATATACTGATCCACTTAAATTCTCACACAAATTTCAACTGATTCAGGATATGAGTTAGATGTTTTAAAGACTTAAACTCATTCATGTGTCCCACTTCTTGAATATACTCCCGTATCCAGATCCCAATATTCAGTCTTACAGGTGAGTATACCACAGATGATATCTGTAAGGGAATAAATTATAGTACAAAACCGTGAGAGCTCAGGTCAGAACTTCCGTTCAGCAGAGAGATGACGGCTCGACTTTTGGTGTGTCCCCTTTAAAGGATCTTTTGTTTACAACAGCAATGACTATCAATTTTATTGTTTCATCAATTTGCTGAGGGCGGCGCTATTTTTCAAGCAAGCAGAAAGTATTCTCCAGGGACTAGGTCAGAATTTCTATTCAGCAGAAGTCCCGGGATAATACCCCAGATATCACTGAGCATAAAGACCTAGTATCTCAGAAAGAGGGACCTTTCAAACAAGATTTCAGGGGTTACCTATATATCCAAGTAGTGTTCCCCCAAAATAAGCAAGTTTGAATTTATGTTTATATCCCGAAAAACTTTACTAAATGTGTAAAAACCTATCGGCATATCATCAGTGAGACTGTTTAACTCTATTTAAACATTACTTTTCTTTAGCATACTGTAACTGTCTACTGATGTACTATCATTTCCTCTTATTTGACACCAAAACTCATTTTTGATTTTATCATGTTTTTGTCTTTTTCAAATTTTCTAATGTTTTTGGATTTTCAAAATTTTTTACTCCCCCTAAAATGAAAACACATTTTAGGAAATTTGAAAATAAACTATACAATAAAGTGACAACCGATATCGAATTGCTTCAATTCGCCATCCACTAGGCATAAACAATCAGAACTCCCCCTTTCACAAAACTATTTTCTCATTATGATTTCAAAACACTCAAGTTTGTTTTAACCAAAATGATTTTTCCGGAAAATAAGTTTTGTTAATTTTACCACTTGTAGGTTAGGGGTTTGGTTCATCATATTGTCCATTCAATCACTTGTAGCAGATCAAGTACAACTTAATGTCCTTGATTTACCACTTGCATGTATGCAACCTCTGTACCTCTTGTAAAAATATTCACAACATTCAAGCCTATGTAGGAATAAACCTCTACACAAACCATTTTACCAATCAAAATGCCGATTCCTGCTTCGCACTTACCTACCTGGAAGCTCCGGCACATGCTGCAGTATGAATTGCCAAAATTTATCAATTATAAAATTCAATCACACAATCAATTACTAAGAAAGATGCCGATTCCTGATCCACGATTACTAACTTGGGATCTCCGGCAAGTCAGATGTTCAAGGGAAAAGAATTTCCACCCAAGTCTTTTCAGACTTGAGGGTTTTCAATTCTTGCTCAGTAGGGTTATATGTTGCCTTTTTAGTTGCATAGAAATCTTTAACCCCCTTTGCTTTCCCATTAAGCATTTTTCCAAAAAATTTCTTAACATTCCCATTGAATGTTTTCTCGACATCAAATTCATTTTTCCCGGAGTAAAACTGATCCGAGATCTCAACTTTACCAATTTTCTTTTTAATTTCTTCAAATTTCAGTGATGGAAATTCATCATCATTCACTGAATCTTTTGTCTCAACCTGTGGCTCATCTGGCTTTGTGGAACCAGATTCATCGCCGACTTTTACAACACCCTTCTTGACAACCCACATTTGGTTATCTTTTGCTCTCTTTTTATAAAAATTCTTTGTAGAACATTCACCAACCTCATAAGTTGAATTTTCAAATATTTTGAATTTTTCGATTGGTGGTTCAACATCAACAACTATTTCTTTCAGTTTTTCAGAAACTCCTTGTTTTGTTTTTGCATTTTTAGGACAGTTCCATGCAATGTGACCAGCTTCATTGCATTTGAAACAGGTTCGAGTCTCTCTTGGATGAAACACTCCAGTTCCATTCCTTTTCTTCTCAGCAAGAAACTCCTGGTTTGATTGTCTCCAGAAAGGTTTCTTCTGTTCCTCCTCAGCACTTCCACCTGAAACAAATTCTGTTTTTGTTTTAGAATTTTTCTCATTTTTATAATTTCTTGGTGGAATAAAACCTAATCCTTTCTTTTTGTAGCTACCATTATGGTTTGGTTTCTTTTGAAAACCAGAACCAGAATTGTAACCCTTTTTCTTGTTTAATCGTTGTTGAACTCTTGAAGTGTATTTTTTAGGTTTTCCAGTAAGATTTAAATCTTTTATTTCAGAAATCTTAATTTCTGTCATTTTGAAAACCTTTTTGATCATTTCAAATCTAACACTTTTTATTGGAAACTCTTGGTCAGAATATAATTTGTCAGAATCATTTAAAGTCTATGCTACTTCAAATGTTTCATCATCCAAATTAGATTTTGATAACAAAAATTCTTTACTGTAAGCCCGTTTACCAATGATTTTGAACTGTTGACCGACGAACTCGAACTTGAACACCCAAACTCGGACTTTGACTCAGACTTTAACTCAGACTCCTCATCTGCATCCAACACCTGATCGGCCACCTTTTTTATTAACTCAGACTCATGATCCGTGTCAGACGATGTAAAAACGACATCAATGTTTTCTGGTAATTCATCGGTTATATCGGTTTTTAGCTTTATATTGACTGCTTTTTCGACTTGCTCCTCATTTGGTTTTCTGGGAGAATAACCTTCCCAGATTGGAGGCGGACACTTGTTATAGCTAGCAGTCGGTTTCTTACCAGTATCCTTCTTCTTTGGCTTCTCATCTTGAAAAGCTTCCATACCTGCAACAGTCGGATAAATTCTATCAATAAGATAATCAGAACTAGAATAACACTGGAATAATCATCTGATTCTCTCATTTTCAATCTTTTCAGTTTCCAACTCTTGCTTCCACTTAGCACTCTCTTCGATGTAGAAGTTTATAGCTTTCTGTTTTGTCATCATCACAGCATTCATCATTGTTAGTGCTTGTTCTCTTTCAGAATTTGTCTTTTGAAGACCAGTTACTGCTTTGTTCAAAACATCATAAGATTCTTTCACATAGTTGAGATTGAACAACAACTGTTCCTTCATCTTCTCAAACTCTGCTAGCTTCTCTTCCTTTGCTGCACATTCCTTGCATGGTTCCAAACACTTTAAGCAAGGTTTGACGACTTCCACAATCTTTTCAACTTCAATGAGCTTTTCAACTTCAATGATCTTTTCAACTTCAACAACTTTCTCAGCTTCAGTCATCTTTTCTGCTTCATCTACTTGCTCAGTCTCAACATTCTTTACTTCTTCATTCTGAACAGCTTCAATAGTTTGATCACCACTTTCAGACTTCTGTTTCATTTGTTCTTTTGCAGCTTGTTTCTCTTTTAGCTTCTCCAAGCGATCTACAAAATAAAAATGAAAACTTTCAGGGGAAAGATGAGATTTTGCAACATTAATATGTCTTTCTTCCTCATCATCACTACTGTCATCTGTTGGCGACTGATCAAACTCTACAGATTTTTCAAAATTATCATCCGAAGAACTAGAATCAACTGGTGTTTGATCAAAAACAATTTCCTTTTCTGAACTTTCATTACTTTGTGAACTTTCATCTGAGCTCTGTGAGCTTTCTTCAGATGCAACCGACTCTTTCTCCACATTCTTCACAATTGCACAAATAGACTTCATCCATGTGGTAAACATATCTGGTTCCTTCACAATCTTAGCAATGAATGCTTTAAATTCTCCTTTTTCATCCACAAACATATCCCAGCTAAAACCTTCAGGTAGCTTTTCATCATCTTGATTGACTAAACAAACTTTGCTTTCAGGTGGTATGTAATCATTCCAGTTAAAATTCACCAAACAAGCTCTCTTTGAATCTTCGATTCTTCTACCATGAGCCACCTGTGGTTCTTGCTGTTGTTGCTGACCAACTTGCTGATAAATGGCTTTCTGGTAGTAGTCATCTTTTCCGAAAGGATTCTGAGCTCCACTAGCTTCCCTGTTCTTGCATTCTCTCTTGAAATGACCTTTCTCCCTGCATCGAAAACAAGTAACTTTAGATTTATCAAAACCTAAAGTAGATACATGTGCATCAAGAAAGTCATTTCTCCCAGTAATCAGCTTGAATTTTTCAGCTCGTCTAAGAACGCTAGCTAGACACCATTTAATGTCCATTAACTCCATCTCTTCAGCGTCTATCTGATCGTAATCCTCCTTTGTGAGCATAGGATTCCCGATTCGCCCTGCGACCAAACCTTCATAAGAAAGAAGCACAGAACCAAGTAAAGCCATATGATCTTTCGAAATCTCTTCAGAAAAACTTTGACCATCTGGAAGATTCAAGGCAATATTGCATTGTATCACATAACCACTTCCACTTTTCGTACTTTGAGAACTAAAGCTTGAAGTTGGACTCTTTGGATTGACACTTGGGTATGAAGAGAAACCACTACTGCTTTTAGGACTTTGATCAACATTTTCAGTAGAATCTCCAGCACTAAACGTAGTTTGTATCTTTGGGCTTCTTTCAACTTCTGGAACACTTCCTTTGTAATTCATTTTTACATCATGTTGACCACTTGGACTGTTCATCCTCGCGATCTTTTGCTGTTCCAAATCTTAACCCTCAATCTTCTCAATAAATTGAGAAATTGTTAACCCATCATAAACCCCAGTGTTCTTTAAGATCATCAAGTAAGTTCCCCATTCTTTTTGAGGTAATGCATCAACTAATTTATCTACCCACTCTTCACGATCTTTTGTTATACTAAGCATTGACATGGATCGCACCAAGTGGCAGTATCTTTCAATCAGCTTCTTGGTATCTTCCCCGGGCAAACTCGTAAACAAATCAAATTCTTTCTTGAGCAATGCCTTCTTGCTCTTGATCATATTCTCACTACCCTCAAACTTGACTTTTAGAGCCTCGCAGATTGACTTTGAGGTTTTGTCATGTTGTAGCAACACAAAGATGTCTTCTTTGATAGCCTGATGAAGTAAACTGATCATCATCTTTTCAGCTTGGTACATGTCACGTTCTTTGTCACTAAATTCTGAGAGTTCTTTGATAACTTGTAAATCTGTCCGTGGTAGAACATACTTCTTCATAATACACTCCCATGACCTAAGATGGTTTGCCTGAACCCAGTTTTCGAATCTGTCTTTCCACCCATAGTATTCTTCGATACTCATCAGTTTCGGGGGCTTTTGTAACATTCCAGTTTCATTTTCCAGATTCATGTTTTGAGCAATAACAGCCGGACTAGTCAGGGATGTTGCAAATGCGTTGTAGAATTCAGAATCCATGTTTTGGCAACACGTTTTTCAAACACAACACTTTCAAGCGAAAACTTATGGAATCTTCAAGAGAAACCTGATGTTCAAGAGAAACCTGATGGAATTTTCAAGAGAAACCTGATGTTCAAGAGAAACCTGATGGAGTGTTCAAGAGAAACCCGATGGAATTTTCAAGAGAAAGCCAGATTCAAGAGGAAGCCGACGTATTTTCAAGAGAAAGCCGGATGATGTCAGCAAATGTCGAACGAATTTCAAGAGAAACCACCGAAAAAATCAAGTTTTAGATCGATTTTAATGATGAAACTTTCCAGAATTCGTTAAAACATGATTGCGTATAATATGTGTGAATTTGAGCAAATTTTAACCGTGAAAATTTTTAATTTTTGAAAAAAATGGTGTAGAAACAGAATTTGTGATGGAAACAGGCTGTTTTGGCAAGATCTCTTCGTCCTGAGCTTTGATACCACTTGTAGGATCGAATTTTGACCCGAATGAGTCGTTCGGAAGAGCTTAAATCCGTTTCAGAGGAGGAAACAAAGAAACAGACGTGAAAACAGCTTGTGTCACACTTTAAACCTCTTGTATATTGATTTTACAGCTATTACATTCAAGAGAAATACCGGCAGCACTTCGGTATCAAATCTGGAAAATCTTACAAATGAATAGACATGACACCTATTTATAGTGTTCCTGGTTTCTCTTGAAAACACACCTGTCAGCTTCAAGAGAAACCTACTTGGTTGCTTTCTCTTGAAACTGACCTACTCTCTTTCAAGAGAAACCTATTCATTCAAGCTAAACCACTATATCTCGAACTAAGTACACTGATCTAACATTCTATGCACAAGACTCAATACAAGACGAAGTCGACAGATTAATGCACTAACAACCGTGAATAGTGCACGCAGCACTTTTTACCAACACTTTTAGGACATTGTTTAATTGATTTCGCAATACGACGAAAACCAACGTATATTATATCATTATTTTCTTATCCTAACACTGTCGTCTAATGTACGACACAGTTACGTAATTAAATTATGCTAATTGCATGAGATTATATACTAAGAATAGTGATTAGACTGTACGGGATTTCCGGTTATTTGCCATTTGTCACATTCCCCCCTGTTATTGAGAATTTCATCCCAAAATTCAAACTAAGTCATCCTTTTACAGGAGACTACTCAAACAGGTGAGGGTATTTTGGTTTTAATTTGATCTGCACGTTCCCAAGTATATTCGGGTCCGTGTCGAGAGTTCCAACGAATTTTTACTAATATGTTACGACTCCTTTGTATTTTCTGGACCTTCCGGTCCATGATCTTAACAGGTGCTTTATGAATTGGAGTTTGTCATCAATGTGAACTTCATCCACTGGGATGATAACCGTTTCTTGTGTTGGATTCTTCTTAAGATTCGAAACATGAAATGTGTCGTGTACACTACTTAGTTCGTCTGGTAACTTCAAATTGTAGGCAACAGTGCCAATCTTTTCTAAGATTTCAAATTGTCCTACATAACGAGGGTTAAGCTTCCCACGCTTACCGAACCTCGCTACGCCTTTCCAAGGCGAGACTTTCAATAAGACTTTGTCTCCGATCTCGAAAGATAATGGCTTCTGTCTCTTGTCCGCGTAGCTCTTTTGTCGATCGCGAGCCGCCTTGATACGGTCTCTGATCTGAAAGATTTTATCCGTAGTCTCTTGGAAAAATTCTTGACCGATTAGTTGTTTATCGCTCTCTTCCGCCCAACATAGCGGTGAGCGACACTTTTGACCATAAGAGCTTCGAACAGTGCAGCTTGTATGCTTGTATGGTAGTTGTTGTTGCAGGAAAACTCAACCAAAAGTAAATGAGTATCCCAGTTGCCTCCCAAATCCATAACACATGCACGAAGCATATCTTCGAGTGTTTGGATTGTCCGTTCGCTCTGGCCGTCAGTTTGTGGATGAAAGATCGTGCTTAGATTTAAATGAAATCAAAAGGCCTCTTGAAATGACTTCTAAATTCGTGAAATGAAGCGACCGTCTTGGTCTGAGATGATTGAAATAGGCACTCCATGATGAGCCACTATTTCCTTGAGATAGGGTTCTGCTAGTTTCTCTATACTATCCTCCTCTCGAATCGGTAAGAAGTGTGCGGACTTTGTTAGTCTATCGATGATTACCCAATCATGTCATGACCGCATGAGGTCTTGGGTAACTTCGTAATGAAGTACATCGATATTTGTTCCCATTTCCAAACGGGAATCTCGGTTTGTTGTAACAAGTCCGAGGGTTTCTGATATTCAGCTTTGACATTTGCGTAAGTCAAGCATTCTCCTACATAAGTAGCGATATCACTTTTGAGATTAGGCCACCAATAGTATTCTTTTAATACTTAGGCCTATGTGCTCCCTCAAAATATCATCTCGAAGGCCACCAAAGAATGGAACCCAATTTCGACCCATAAGGTATAAAGTTCCATCTTCTTTCGGCACTAATTGTTCCTTCATGCCTCAAAGTGTTTCTGCTTGAATATGCTCTTCCTTGAGCGCTTGTGAATCATCTTCTTTAGTGCTTGAACTCTCAGTGTTCTAACTCGCTCCTTGCGGCTCAAGGCGTCAGATACAACGTTCGCCTTGCCCGGATGGTACTTTATTTCACCATCATAGTCGTTCAACAATTCAACCCAACATCGTTGATGCATATTTATTTCTTTTTGGTTGAATATGTGTTGAAGACTTTTATGATCCGTGAAAATAATACATTGAGTACCATATAAATAATGTCGCCATAATTTTTAAAGCGAATACCATCGCGCCTAACTCAAGGGTGAGAGTGGTATAGTTCTTCTCGTGAACTTTTTTTTTATTTGGCGCGACGTGTACACGATAACTTTTCATGTTGCAAGAGTACGCAACCCAGTCCTTGATGCGAAGCATCATAGTTTACAACAAAGTCATCGGTATCGTCGGATAATGATAAGATTGTAAAATGCTATGCACCAATCTTAAGAATAAGTTGTAATGCTATTTCTTGTTTTTCGATTGGGGCGAATTTATTGTCTTCATGGGTGAGGGAGGTTAGTAATTGAGTAATTTAAAAAAAAATCTCAATAGATCTCCGAGGATATCCCGCTAATCCCAAAAAAAAAAATTTGTCGGACTCCAGTTGGAGTCTTGGGCACTTCCCAATTCTCATTTGCTTCAATCTTAGCCGGGTCTACTTGAATGCCTTTCTCGTTCACTAAATGCCTGAGAAATTGTATCTCGCTAATCCAAAATTCGCACTTGAAAAATTTCGCGTATAGTTTCCCCTTCTTTAGTAGCTCCAAAATGGTTCTCAAATGTTGTTCGTGTTCATTAGTCAATCGTGAGTATATTAATATGTCGTCAATAAATACTACGACGAATTTGTCGAGATACGGCTTGCACACGTGATTCATTAATTCCATGAAGACCGCTAGTGCGTTCGTTAAACCAAAAGCATAACGAGAAACTCGTAATAACCATAACGAGTTTTAAAAGTCGTTTTCGGTGTGCTTTCCTCTTGAATTCGTAACTGATGATACTCCGATCGTAAGTCTATCTTAGAGTAGAGGCTAAAACCTTTCATAAACCATTTGAGTTAGTTAGAAATTCATTTGTAACATGGTTTAGAAATATGAATTTTCATTCATCGAAATGTTGTGCACTTTTGCAAAACTTGCATGTCTTTCCACCCCCAAAACCTTTATAAAGATGTATAATGGTAAAGAGTGGGGGTTATGAACTCACAACATCCTTATTCGGTCAACTACAAGGTTCAGAAGGTGCTAATCAACATGGAGATTTGGCTACGGGTGCGGCTCCCGGTACCAAGTCGATGTGAAACTCGACTTGTCGATATGGTGGTAGTCCTGGCAAGTCTTCAGGAAAGACTTCAGGAAATTCTTTTACCACTGGAATATCTGCGAGCTTCGGCCCAACGGCCTTCTTGTCGACAAAATGTGCCAGAAAGGCAACACAACCTTTCCGTAAGCACTTCTGTGCCTTCATGCAATTGATGATCCACAATGGTGTATCGTGCTTCTCTCCATGAATAACAAGTGTCTCTTTGTTCAATAGTGGTAGGAGAATGACCTTTTCATGACAAAAGACTTTGGCTTGGTTATCGGATAACCAATCCATGCCAACCACTACATCGAAACTACCCAACTCAACGGGTAAGAGATCAATACTGAATCTTCGCTCGCCAAGTTCCAAGGAACATCCTCTAACAACTTTCCCTGACTTGACTAGTTTACCCTATGTTGATTCTATAGAATGAGGGGACGTCTAGTTTACTTGGCTCTATGCCAAGTACATTTGGAATTCTGTGTGGCGAGTACTTCACTGTATAGTTTTAGGAACCGTATGTTTAAATGTAGGATAACCCAATCCATATGTTTAGATGTAGGATAACCTAATCCATATGTTTAGATGTAGGATAGCCCAATCCCTATGTTTTAGATGTAGGATAGTCCAGTCCCTAATTGTAGCTTGGACAATCCCGTCACTAGCCATGAAACTCATGTATGTGAAATGTTGAGATGAAGCTAAAATTGGTACCAGTATCAAATAACATGGATGTGAAATGTTGGTTGATTGGAAATGTGTCGAGTAACTACTGTTTGAGTGATTTAGGTCGGGTGGGATGATACGGTCATGCTTCGGATCTCCAAGGCTAAACCCAAAATGTAACACTCAGGGTGTTTGAATTCGGGTGTTACCCAGTATGGAACAACCCTTGAGAGACCGTGAAAGCATCAAGTGTAACCAACAATATTGACTCCAATTATGATCGAGTTCTTTTATAAAATCATATGAAAATAGATATGAAAATCAGATGATATAAAAGAATGATGTATGGTTAAATAAATAACCAATAGAAATGTAGTGTATAAATATATCATGTCTTGAAATAGAATATTATGGCTTGTGTAGAGGATGTCGTGTCTTGTGCAAAAATGTCATGTCTTGTCTTTGTCGAAGATATTTGAATAACACCACGATATGCAATATAATATAAGCACTTATATATAGGAAGTACCAGCGGCGTATCCACCATGCTTTTATCATATTACACACGTCTCATCACTTACAAATAACCACCAAAAATGTCTTGTGTATACCAACGTCAAATGCCATGTATAACAATGTCTTGCGTAACAATGTCATGTATAAACCATGTCTTGGGTAAAAGCAATGATTTTCAACACATAACTTTTGACTTAAACATTTGATTCTTTTGGCGCCATGATCCTTTTAATACACACTACTAAAAGTATCTAGACATGTATTTGGATAAATAAAGTCTATCATGTGCCCAAGAATGAAGAATGCAATCAATCGGTCATGGAAACCTTAGGACCGCATTGTTCATACATGTTTGAATAAATGATAATGTGGATAACCAAAACCAAAATGTGTAATGGCTCTTGCGTGTATTGGTCATATATCTAAATGGAAAAAGAAAAATAATTCGTTGAGGAGGGGAAACCAACCAGTAGTCTTCGTCCATATAATATGTATTCCCTACTCTATGGACCTCGATCGTCCTAAGTAGAGAAAATCCTTTGTCTTACTTATTCATGTGACAATTATGGTAATAGTGCTTGAGTTTCACGAGCTCTAGCAAGATTATTGGAATCTCCAAAAATGTCGAATAGAATGCAATGAGGGAGTTGCAGCATGGCTCATGCCATACCATTCCTTGGGTAAAGACAAATGTCAAGCGACGAAATTTATTGTATCATTTCCAATAAATATGATAAGGTGGAATATGATAAGGTAGGTAAGGTAAAGTAGGATAAAGTGTCATAGACACCCTGGAACCAACCCATGTTCAAGAATTTCGAGAATGTTGAGGAAAATCCTCCATGAGTAGCTAACAAGTTTTGTTTGTTTAAATGACTAGTCTCAAATGAATCATGATATAGATCGAATGTTAGGTGTGAACAAATACGTGTCGTCTTCCTGTATTGTATTTTATTGTATGGTATTGTAGGGTATTATACTAACCACCACAGTTCGTGTTCTAATAGATAAGAAAAATTGAATCTCAAGTAATAACTTAAGAATTTTGAACGAATAGTGATCATTAGCTTGGCCCGCAGAGTCCACCAGAATTTCCATGCACTACAAGTTGTTATTACGTTGGCCACCGTAATAATAAATTGCCTTGCATGGTCACCCTAGCGTTCTCTCGTACGAAGCAGCCGATCAATAAGAGAGGAAACACTATTGTCAATATATCTTCAACATAGGAGGGACCTTCGTGATAGCTCACGTGTTAACGTTCGTTGTCATTACTCACAGAACGGCACGACGTTAGATGAAATAGAAATGGAAAGAATCTGTAACAATAACAACTGAAGGGGCACCTTCAAGATGAGTACTTCATCTTCCTTGTAAGGACAAGAGTATATATACCTTGATTAGTATGAGTCACAGGGATCTCGTCCCACTAATGGAGTTGTTGTCCAAGGTTACCACCTCCGCCTCGTCGTCATTATCATGGTCAGGCATCTCAGCATTCGCAAGAAAGCAACCATATTTTTATGGAATTAAGTTTAAGATTTCACTTAGGAATCATGTTCGCCATAAGCTCCGCAGTAGACGTGAGGTCGATATTTTCATCGTGCGAGTAAAGAATAATAATAGAGTTTGAAGTCGAAGGTATTTTGTTCTTGTCAAAATATTTTGTACAACACATATATAAATAAATCATATATATAATCACATGAAATCCTATTTAACAAGGATTTCTATCTTGTATAAGTTGAACTTGTAAACTGTTTATAATGCGTAAACTGATAATGTAATGTATTGTAAGCACATAGTCTATTAATGTATTGTGTCTATTTCTCATAGACTTCACCCATGGAAATGTCCTCGCTTAATTTAAGTGAAGTGAATTTTTGTTGTAGTGGACCTTGAAAAATGTTTATGCAATGAAAACCTTTTGACCTGTCCAGTTTTATTTATAACCTGTTCAACATGAACAAGAGGTTTTCGTGAGAGGTCCCTAGTGATTGTAGACTTAGACTCGAGAAAGAATCCTGGTTCACTACAATCGATGCTCTGATACCAATCTGTCACACCCGCTCGTAGCGGAAGCGCGAGGTGTGATCTGATCGGTTCTCATTGCATAACAATATAAGTGAACATACTAAATGAATAAAACATGCTCCAATGCCATTACCATAATTGTTCGAAATAACGCAACATAAGTTTAGTGTATTGTTTACAAACCATCAACTGATAAGAAACTGTCATTGTTTCATACATCAAAATGTAAGTCTTAAAATGTCAAGGCTTCGACCACTATATTACCGCAAAGAGGCGGTATATAACAGGCAAACCCTTCAATAGTTGGCATGGAGTCTGGATACTTGTTTTTCTTGACTGAAATATCTGCATGGTCCACTAATTCCCTGAAATACATGTAAGTTTGAAAACATCAACAAAAGTTGAGCGAGTTCATGCAGTTTAGTTGTATAAGATGTATCTGTCAATTATGAAATGTATTTGTATAAAAACTATGCGCTTTATCTGTATGAAATGTATTTGTATAAAACCTGCATGTAAGATGTATTTGTATCAAATGTAATATGAAAAGCGTCAATGAAATCGTTGATCATTAATGTTTCGCGAGGACATCAATATGTGTGACGAAATAGGAAGCAATCCAACCCTAGACGATTTTAATTGTATCGACACCATGTCGTAGGGCAACAAAAGCACTCCTAAGCAAACGAATGGCCATGAGTGGGGCTCGCCAAAACCCATTAGATCTAACCCTTTTGTTCCTTGGTCCAAACTTGGATTAATGGAGCTTTAGTTATGGCCTAATTTCTCACATGATCTAAGGTGTTTCATTCCTTGACTTATCATACTATTGTACATGTATTTTCCCCGATAGTTGTAAAGCTTGAAAAGCATTTAAGATAAAAAGGGGACATGAACTCACAGAATTGCATTCCGTAAACTGTATGTAACTGTAACCTCACTTGCATTGTCCTTGAATTGTATCACAACCTACAAAGGTCCTAGAATTGTTAGACACTACGGTCTTTGTATTGACTCATGTACAAGTCTTCTATCTTGAATATGTATTAAGACTTGTATGTCTTTGTTATTCGTTGAACTGTGTATTAGATGTATGAATTGTTAAGCTGTTATATATATATATATATATATATATTTCACCAAATATATATATATGTGTAATCTTGTATCTTGTGAGTTGTATCATCGGGTCTTGTCTTCTTGATTTCGTGTCTTTGTATAAGTAAATTGTATAATTGTAATTTTTTTACCAATTAAATGTCATTGGGCTTAGCCCAAGAATTCATGTTATTGGGCTCAAATAGTGTTGGGCCTCAATAGTGTTGGGCCTAATTAGTGTTAGGCTTAAATAGTGTTGGGCTTAAATAGTGTTGGGCCCAAATGTTATTGGGCTTAATGTTATTGGGCTTAATGTTATTGAGTTTAATGTTATTGGGCCTTGGCCCATATGTTTTGTTTTGGGCTTAGCCCATGAGTCTTGATATTGAGCTTAGCCCATGTATTTATGTTAAGCCCATTTATGAAGATAAGCCCATTAAGAAGTGTAAGCCCATTTGTATAAAATAGCCCATTAAGAAGTGTAAGCCCATTTGTATAAAATAGCCCATTAAGAAGTGTAAGTCTTTCATTTTTATAAAAAAACATTTTTATAAAAATCACTAAGTATACTTTTTAGTAAATAAAAACATAATAGTTTTTATAAGTTTCAAAATGTCCGAATTTTGTTAATGGTAACGTAATTTTTGTGTCCGCGTCGAAAGATCACCTAAACATCGTAGTAACTCCTCGGAATGGCGATATGTTCACAGATTCGCCCGTCGTCCGAATTGTCCATAAGTTGTATCCGATGTCCGAATGATCCGCAAATTGTATTCAAGTGCGTATATATGTATTCTTGTAAGTCTTTACTTGTAAGTGTGTCTTGTATTTATTTGTATCATTGTTATCAAATCCCTAACTTTTGTACATAACTAATACAAATAATAAACACATAGTACATAACTTGTTAAGATCACTAATATATATTTTCCCAAAAATATATATTTATATCTATTTTTGTTTCTAGAAAGACCACTTTCTAATCTTGTAAAGACTTTGTTAAAAATGATAATTTTTCTAGCATATGATTTCAAAGAAAAATTTGACCATAGTTCCTTTGATATATAAACTTTGCCATGTTTATCAACATATCATTTTCTAAACAAAAACACATGAGATTCATAACAACTTTTTATCAAGATGAACTCATAAACATGTAGGGTTTTAGTATGATCTTTACATATGTTTACTAGTTTAAAAATCATACTTTACTTCTAGTTTTGCCAAACTTTTATAGAAAACCCATCTTGTATGTTTCTTTTATAAATCTTTCAAAAAGCATGATTCTTAGTAAAATACTTTACACACTTTTATAACATTAAAAATATATGTTCATTCATTAAACATTAAGTTTCATATAACCCTTTAACATATTCATGTATAATTGTTAGATCATATTTTTAAAACATCATCTAACAAATTATTCATATCATAATCATCATAACAAGATCAAATATGTAAATAACAAGTCTTAGATCACAACATAAACAAACATAAATATATCCTGATTATTTATTTTTTTTCTTTGTATTTTCATGTTTATTATGTATGATTATTTTGTTATCTCTAATTATGTTAACAATCATAACATAATAAGTATGGAAAAAATAGATTTAGAAGCTCACTTCTAGCACTAGGCTAGGGATGATCTTGATGAATATGATGAACAAAGATGATGAAAATTATGATGGTTGAAAGCTCTAGAATGGATGAAAACAGATGCTTCAACTTGGAGATGTCTTAGATCTTCATAACTTGCATAAACGTACACTTTGATCATCATGAAAATGGCTTAAAATGAAGATTATTTGGAGTGTTCATGGCTGAATTTTATGAAGGAAAAATGGGTTCTTAAGTGATTGTTTTTGATGGTGTAAGAATTATGAGAAAGTGATTTGTTAGGATAAGGTTTCAAGACTTTTGATCATCCACTAACTCACCATGTGCACATAGGAAATATCTAAGATATTTTTGCACCTTGTTAAGTGTGTGGGACCCACTAAAAAATGTGAACATGGGGGGTGGTAAAGTGTAACATTTTTATAAAAGTTACCAAAATATCTAGATATTTTGGTAATTAGGCTAAGTATGGTGATGAGGGTAATCTTTCACAATTAGGGGGTAATTAGGGATTCGGAATATAAATTAACATTAACTAGTTCACTAAACTAGTAGAAATAATGTTTTGATACTTTGAATGCTTTTCGTTTCGTCGTTGGCTAGTTTACGGCACTTTTGTGGCGTACCGACGGACGTTTGCCGTAATTTGTCATTCCGCATTTAAAAGATGTATAAACTTATTTTGAATCCCAAAATAAGCTTAACTAGTTTACCAAAGCTTTCATTTGGTTGTTTTCGGCGTCGGAAATGTCGTTTATTAGCTTGTCGGTTCAGAAACGGACAAGTTGTGGGGGTTGCAACTCAGCATCGAAAGCTTATGTTTCGGACACCCCATTAATATCCTCATATTGTTTCCATATGTTTGTCATCATTTGTCATATTTCCGGAGTCCCGGAAATGCTAAATTATTATTTTGGACGTTTTAAAATTGTCTTATTTTTAATGAAACAGACGATTTAGTGATTAGGGCGTTGTACCGGAAAGTCTTGTATCTTTGTAAGATATGTTTTCGTATTAGTGTTTTCTTATATAAACGGACTCAGTTATTTTAGCCGTGTGTCGTTTTTCCTTGTTTCGTTTTGTTTTCACGGTTTTGCTGGCATGAATAGTGTGACCGTGAATAGTGCACGCAGCACTTTTTACCAACACTTTTAGGACATTGTTTAATTGATTTCGCAATACGACGAAAACCAACATATATTATATCATTGTTTTCTTGTCCTAACACTGTCGTCTAATGTACGACACAGTTATGTAATTAAATTATGCTAATTGCATGAGATTATATACTAAGAATAGTGATTAGATTGTACGGAATTTCCGGTTATTTGCCATTTGTCATAGAACAAGCGGGTATATCATTTTACATACGCACCGGCAGGTGTATGCCTACATCCCGTGCTTAAGTCGTGGCCATTTCAATGAATGAGCCGAGGATATCCAGGACATGGTCATTAACCCCCGAAAGGCTTAAAACAAACAAAACAGTTTAAACGGGTTATCTCAATGATTTAACCTTCATACGATTAAAGATTCGATACCCAACCAAGCGGTATTTTATATACCGTACCCCAAGCCCGTATAAGGGAAAATATGTTAAAAGTATTTACCTGAGCAAAACACAAATTTATGTCAGCCGTATAACAATCAGCAAGTGCAAATATCTTTTACTGGGCTCCTAAATCTGGAACGAAGGTTTTAATAACCTATTAGATTCCTAACGGGTCTTACTTAAGTTTAAACTTAGACCGGTTAGTTTTAAAGAAAGGTATACGGTTCAAAACGCAAGATTAAGCGAAGACCGGATTAGAATGTGATTTAGACCCAACAAGTATGAAGACTTGTATAATATGGGTAACTAAACACATTCTGGATGTTGAAGTGAAAAAGATAAGGATTGACCCGTTTCGGTCAATTTATGCAAACTAGTCACATAAACCGTACCGAACGCGAAAACGCATAACGGGTAACCAAATGAGTCATGTATAGGTTTCACAAGTTAATATGCCTTAAATATGTTGTGATATCAGTAGGATACCTTCCATTATGCCCAAAACGGATTTTAAAATGAATTTAAGCCTCGTAGGGGTATTTTGGTCATTTTTAAGATTATAAAAAAGGTTAAATAATAATTTGAGGTTCTGGTCTAAACTGATCGGTAAAAATATTTATTTTAGTAGGTTATATCAGTAAGATATCATATATGTGTGAAATTTATCATTTATGGCCAAACTATGCACCGTAGGGGCATTTTGGTCATTTCACATAAGCTTTAAGGGTCAAATTTGGAAATATGAGTTCAAAACTGTTACTTACTGTTAAAATATAAAAATTTATTCATAACATCTGTAGGTAACAAGCTTTAGGTGCCAAATATGGTTTTAAACCATACTATGCGCCTAAATCGCATAAAAGTCGGTATTTGACGATATTCGGGTTGAATAGGGAAATCTGAGATTTTGAACAACCTTTACTGCTTAAAATAACTAATTTAATATATAAAATCAGAAGAAAAAGGTTTGATACGTAAAGGATGTGTAAAAACTCATTTTATTAGTAAAAAGGGTATAACCGTCAATTACCGAGTAAATGCAAGAACCCTATGTTATGATCAGTTTAAAATTTAACAAAAATATTTAAAAATCCCTAAATATTGTATTACATCAGTGGGTAGAAAGTTTGGTGTCAAAATTTGGGTTTAAATAAGTTTTATGCCTAAAATGTCGTTTAATTAATAAAAAGACTTCAATTTAGGATATTGAGCATAACTCCCAATTTAGACCACAAACTGATGTCAAATTTTTTAGGACATGTTTATAAATCAGTAACAAAGGTTTTTGTCCTCTCACATTTTCAAAAATCTCCTTTTTATATATCAAAAGGGCATAATGGTCAACAATTAAGCATTTTACGAAAACATGCAAATGATTCGGATAAAATAGGAACCATATAGTATAATCTCAGAGGGTTATACTAACATGTAACATGGTCCTAAAGGAACCCTAAGGCATATCTAAACTAAAATAAATCGGGTTAGAACTGAAAGTAAAAGCAAAAGTCTACCCTTGCGACTTTCGGTTCCGAACCGATCCTAAACTCAGAATTGTCAGGTTGAACATGCTTAGACATGTTCTTACATTATTTACCAAGTTATTTTAGTGTTAAAGCATGTTCCATAACTTCTACATTATCAGTTATGAATTTATTTGCAAAAATAGCTTCTGTTGACTTTTTAATATTAAGTTTAACCCGACAATTGACCAAGTTAGAGTGATAATCAGTGGGTGCCCTTTTAAGGATTTATTACCCATATAATTACCAACTCATAGCCACTTTCAATTCAAATAATGGATGGACCATTAGTGATTAATCACTAAGTCAAAGCTTAATTATGATGGCTTTGACTTTTGGTCATTAGACTAATAAAACTTGAAATTAAGGAGCTAAGAACATTTACAATGGTCCTTAGCACGAATTTGGAACTTAAGAAAACTTGCTTGAACTCCAGGAAGCTCCAGAGAAAGCAATATGAAGAAATTTGAATTGTGCATTTTTGGTCAAAAATTACCTAAGCAATTTAGTGATCAAATTAGTTAAGTGAGGTAGTGTGCTAAGAATGTGTGTTGTAAATATGCTGAATTGGTTGTTTGCTAAAACAGTTTCAGGATATAGCTCAGGATATCGAGCTATATCTATAATCAAACAATGAGCAGAAAGTAAAGGGGTGACACGATATATACGAGGAAAGCCCTTGATCAATCTAGATCGTCGGCACAAAACCTCGGGAGCTGACAATCACAGCTGCCTTGTTCTTCTTAATACTTCAAACGTCAGGATACAGTGCAGGATATTGATCAGATCGCTAAGTGTTACAATGCTTTTTCAGAAAATGAGAGTTGCGAGAGAGTAGAAGTGTTCGAGAGCAGTGAGTGTTGTGTCCTATTCGATCTGATATATCCGTCTATTTATAGCTAAGAAATGAAAACAAAATCTCCTATAAATGGGCGATGCCTTTGAGTATTATTTAGTTAACGTTGGAGACCAAGTAAAGCGGCTTCAATGTCTTTCTTCGAACAACTTGGACCGAGTCTTCAGGGGAAAAGGTCTTCGTGAACGTTGCAAGCTTGGACTTGTACTCCTGCACATAATCCATTAGTGATCCTCAGGATACCATATCAGGATGTTACCAATATCCTGAGTCAGCATCCCAGGCATGAACATATATCATATAATCAAGATATAACTTAAGATATTATCTAGGATATGGGCTCAGAATTTCACCCATAACAATTGCCCCCAAAAATGTTACCGTTAAGGATCCTGAGCCCTAACGGTTACATTTTTTCACGGTAAACGAGGCAATTAAGAGATAAGACCTTGATGTGACCACTTGTAACCGTGCAGCCTATAATTACACATTACTTCCCTATAACTTCTCATTCTCATCCTCATTTAACTCTCACCAAAGAGAAAAGGATAAAATCTTCTCTCTCATTTCCTTCTTCTTTCTCCTTATTCTGCTCAATATTCCGGCAACCATATGGCGAGGCAAACCAGATCCAGCTCCGGTGACTCCGCTCCTTCATTTATCCACCAGAATATTCTCCAAGATCCGGAGAAAGAAATATGCTCCTTTGATAGCGCTTACTTTTCGGCTCTCAAAACCTCCGGCATCTTTCCTAAAGGGATGGTGTTCCGGCCGTTTGATTAGGAAATCCGATCGGACATGGTTTCCGACGAGTGGTTGTGTTTTAATGCTTTTCCCTTTACCTTGGGTTTCAATTTTCGTTTGCATATTTCATCACCGAGTTCTTTAACACCACAAAAATCTGTTTCAGTCAAACAATGCCGATGCTTTGACGAGTCCTGCTTGTTCTTGATCAAATCAAGAACAACCATATCCCTGGTCTTTCTATTCATGACCTTCCCTTAGCATATCGGCTTAGATGCCATGGTTCTTGCCGATTCTTGTTTTATTCTACCTCCGGCGATCCACTGATACTTCGTGCCACCAGGAATGAGGAGGAATGGAAATCCAAATTTTTCTTCGTAAAAAGAGACTCAATCCCTGGTGGAATGGAATATCAGGTGCAGTGGTTGAGAAAGGGTAGGATTTAGGGTTTTAGGATGATCCTGTCTTATATCCTGTTTCATATCCTGCACTCACTTTTTATTTTCTTGTACACAACCGACTTCAGAAAGCTTGCACCTCCCTTAGCCGACTCACAGAAGAGAATCGACGCCATCAGACTCCTCCCAGAGGCTGAAAGAAGTTTCAATCCGTTCCCATCATCTCCAAGTCCTCTCTCCAGTTTAAACATGTCTGGTAAGGATCCTACACAATATCCTGCATACATGTGTTTTATTTGATATGTTTAGGAAAGAGTTTTACTCCCTGTATGCAAACTCCAGCAAAGTTCCAATTCTCTTAGACCTTGAAGAGCTTGATAGTTACCCCACTCCAGTCAACGTCAAGAAGGAAACTCCTGCTACTACCAGCTCAAAACCGCTCCCGGCTCCTAAGCCCAACCCGAGAACTCGTGCTTCCACCGCCAAGATGAGGAAAGGCTCCGAGGTCAGCACCCCAGGCTCTGAAGGGTTCTCTTACGAAGAACTCAGCTTCACTGATTCCTTAGAGCCAATGACGTCCTTTCTTAACAAGGTAATATCCTGGTACCACATCCTACATATATATCCTGACAGAATATCCTTGTTAGCCAGTTTTTAACTTATACCCGAATTTCGACTTGCAGGGTCTCCAGCATTTGCTCCATCTCTACACTGATGCCTCCAGCACAGCCAAATTTCAAGAAGCCAAGATTAAGCAGCTCGAGACCACTATTGTTGATCAAGGCACCATTGCTGAAGCCAAGACCCGGCACTATGAGGATAAGTTGAAGAAGGTCACTCAGGATGCTGAGATAAAGCTGGCAGCCGTCCAAGTGGAGCACGAACAGGCCATGGTCTCCTTCTGGGAAGGGATCAAAAACTCAGTTGTTGTCTCTCTGCTACAAGCTAGCATCAAGATGGCTTATGAGGCCAAGGAGACAGGTCTGGAGTGCCCGTCCTGGCCGGTTGATTCCTGGGTGGCAAAGCTGAAGGAGCTTGGAGGCAAAGCTGTGCCGTATCCTGCTGAGGCTGTTGAATCCTCTATGTCAGCAGAGGTGGTGGACAAGGCTGGAGAAAAGAAGGATGCTGGGACGGATGCTGGTGAGGATGCTGGAGAGGATGCTGCTCAGGATGCTGAGGCTGATGTAACACCCTTATAATTTCTACTTCTATTTAGTAATAAATCATACAATTTTAAGTAAAATATGTCCAAACTATATCATAAGTTTCATAGATAAAGTTCATAGGTAGCAAAGCATTAATCAACTAACGACTAATTCAAACATTCATAGTTAATTAGCAAAAAGATTACATATCCAAAAACATTGTCTATTTAGATAACGCGGAAGCTTCAAAAGTTGTGTTCGGTTCTTTAACATGCTTGATTGTCGTCCACATCCTTGCTAAACCTGAAAACTAAAGATTTTTAACAAATTTTAGTGTTAAAGTTCTTAGAAATATTACATAATTGAAATTATGCTCAACAACGAATTCAATTAACGAGAATGTACCAATTTCAACAAATGATACAGGACTCTACCGTAACTTACGGTAGATACCGTAAGTTATGGTAGATCCTGGAAATAATGGTCTACCGTAAATCAGTAGGATCCTGCCGTAACCTTTTGGCCTCTACCGTAATTTACGGTAGTCCCTGAAAGGTTATGTTTTGTCTTCTTTATTTATTTCAGCCAAATCCAACTTCTTGGATCTTTCGTTTTTACTAAACTACACACTAAATTCTTGTATTTTGATATATCAATTATTAAACGATAATAAAAGACCAATCAATCGTATCATGAAGCAATATCTATGCTTTATTTGATTATTTGACCCGTTTGGCTCATCTACAGAATCTTCCAATACGATGACTACCAACGAGATCTTATCCATCCTTGACCCATTATTCAATTTAGCGAACACCACCGCTTTTAAAATTTACACAACTTCTATTCTACAATACGACTATTCGTAATTTAACAAAAATTCATTTAAGTAACGGTCAAGTTACATACCTTCAAAGTAAGCCCTTCAAACGTGATTCGCCACCCGCTTGTCCACTTGACGCTCCTGCGTCCTTTCCTATAGAGTTCATTTATGACATATTTAGAACTCTCTTTAAATCATAATTCGCATAATACACTGAAACATCATAATTATGTGTTTAAACTTTGAATTTTCAGTTTTAAGCCTTCTTTGAGGCATTTTCACTAACACTTTAAGGGGTGATTTTTACATGACTAAATATCAAGTCTCTAGCTTATCACTTAGCCCTAATTTCACATCAATCAACCATTTTAAAGAATTATTAGCTTCTATAATTCTGAAGTCACTTCACCATTGTCAAATTACACTAGAACAACACCCAATTTCCTAGTGTTTATCAAGTTCTACATAACCCACTAATCACCTATAATGGTGTTCATGGATTTTACTAAAAATTCACATGATTTCAACTTGTATTTGTCTAGGGTTTATCCCTAGACATTATATTGCTCCTAATCCATCATAAAACAAACACGCAACCATAAATCTCAGAATTCCCCATTTCATGAGAAATTCAAACAGAGAATTAACACCAAATTTTACATACCTTGTAACCCCCTTGTGATGAGGATAACGAATCTATGTTCGGACTTTGATTTGGACTGAGTTTGATCCTTCAATTTATAGATTTTATGCTGAACTAGGGTTTTGATGGAGCTTGGGGTCGCCCCTGCTCTGGTCGATCTCCACCAAACACAGACAAATGTGTTTGTGTTTTATTTATTTAGATTTTATTAATATTAGTTTCATTTTGAACACATTTGGTCCCTAAACTTTCCTTTGGTTCCAATTTTAGCGTTTTAACCCATTTGTAGGTTACTACAAGGCTTTCACCTAACTAGGTTATTTAAAATCCTAGTTAGTTAACTAGTTTATTTATCAACTTTATATTTAAAATAAATAATTTGAAATTTTTCGGGGTGTTACAAGTCCACCCCCCTTAAGAGGGTTTCGTCCCCGAAACCAAAGTACGTACCAAATAACGTAGGGTAGAGACGTCGCATCTCCTCTTCGGACTCCCACGTAGTGTCCGAGCCCTTTCTATGCTTCCACTTGATCTTGACTTGATAGATTTGTTTATTTTGCAAGTGCTTAATCTTCCGATCTAAAATTTCTATGGGACTTACAATATAATTCAAGCGATCATCCACTTCGATATCATCATAATGAATATAAGTTGTCTCATCCGCTAGACATTTCCGAAGATGTGACACATGAAATGTGCTATGGATCCCGCTTAGTTCCTCCGGTAGTTCAAGGTGGAAAGCTACCCTTCCTACCCGTTCTACAATCGCAAACGGCCCGATAAACCTCGGACTTAACTTTCCTCTTTTTCTAAACCTGATAACCCCCTTCCATGGGGATACTTTGAGCATGACCTTGTCGCCAACCTGGAATTCGATTGGCCTATTCCTTTTGTCAGCATACGCCTTTTGTCTATCTTGAGCCGCTTTCAAGTGTGCCCGAACCACATCAATCTTTTCATTAGTGGCTCGTACTATATCTTGATGGGCGAGTTCACGTGGACCCACTTCACCCCAACATACCGGGGTTCGGCATTTCCTACCATAGAGCATTTCGTACGGTGCCATCTTAATACTAGCATGATAGCTGTTGTTATACGAAAACTCGACCAATGGTAGGTAAACATCCCAACTTCCTCCAAAGTCGATTATACACGCCCGTAGCATGTCTTCCAATGTTTGTATTGTTCTTTCACTCTGTCTATCTGTTTGAGGATGGTACGCAGTGCTAATGAACAATTTGGTTCCCATTTGCTCTTGGAAATCTCGCCAGAAATTTGAAGTGAACCGGGTATCCCTATCAGACGCGATGGATACCAGTACTCCATGACGTGCTATTATCTCATTAGTGTAAACTTCTGACATCTTTTCTGACGTATAAGTCTCACGAATCGGAATGAAGTGAGCACTTTTCGTCAATCTATCCACCACTACCCATATGGCATCGAAACCGCGGTTTGTCTTTGGTAGTTTGGTTAATAGGTCCATCGTAATATGTTCCCATTTCCAAACCGGAATTTCCAACGGTTGAAGTTTACCGTATGGTTTTTGGTGCTCCGCCTTGACTTGTAAACATGTCAAGCATTTTTCCACGTACTTCACCACATCTCTTTTCATTCCGGGCCACCAATAGTTTTGCTTTAAATCGTTATACATTTTGGTCGCTCCCGGATGAATGGAATAACGGGACTTATGAGCTTCATCGAGTAGAAGCTCTTTAACCCCACATGTATTAGGAACCCAAATTCTGTTGAAACGTGTTTTCAAACCATGGTTTCCCACTTCGAGATCTTTAACTTGGCCAACAATCCTTTCCTTTCTCCAGTTTTCCGTCTTTACTGCTTCATCTTGTGCCTCTCGGATTCGTTCAAGTAAGCCTGAGGTCACAATGAGTTGCAATGATCGTACTCGTATCGGGACATAATCTGTCTTTCTGCTTAGGGCATCCGCCACCACGTTTGCCCTTCCGGGGTGATAATGTATTTCACAGTCAAAATCTTTCACTGTTTCTAACCATCGCTTTGTCGCATATTTAACTCCTTCTGATCGAAGAAGTATTTCAAGCTCTTGTGATCAGTGAATATGGTGCACTTTACCCCATATAAGTAGTGCCTCCATATTTTTAATGCAAATACCACCGCAGCTAACTCGAGATCGTGCGTGGGCTATTTCTTCTCGTGTATCTTCAATTGCCTCGAGGCATAAGCTATTACTTTGCCCCGTTGCATCAAAACACATCCGAGCCCCAATAGTGAAGCATCCGAATAAACCACCAAGTCTTCGACCCCGTCCGACAAGGTTAGTACCAGAGCTTGAGTTAATTTCTCTTTTAGCGTTTGAAACGCTCTTTCTTGATCGACACCCCAAATGAACTTTTCTTCCTTCCGGGTCAGCTTTGTTAGCGGCGACGCAATCTTGGAGAAATCTTGGATGAATCTCCTATAGTATCCCGCAAGCCCCAAAAAGCTTCTAATTTCCGAAGGGTTCCTCAGGGGATTCCATTTCGACACAGCCTCGATCTTTGACGGATCTACCAATACTCCATCGGCACTTATGATGTGGCCAAGAAATTGCACTTCTAGTAGCCAAAAGACACACTTAGAGAATTTCGCATACAACCTCTCTCGTCTAAGTGTCTCTAACACCTCTCGTAAGTGGTGTGCATGTTCAGCTTCGCTTTTTGAGTACACCAAAATATCATCGATAAACACGATGACTGATTTATCCAACATCGGTTTGCAAACCCGGTTCATGAGGTCCATGAAAGCCGCGGGTGCATTTGTCAGCCCAAATGACATCACGAGGAATTCGTAATGTCCATATCGCGTGCGGAAAGCCGTCTTCGGCACATCTTCTTCCTTGACCTTTAATTGCTGATACCCCGATCTAAGGTCAATTTTCGAAAAGCAGTTCGCACCTTGTAATTGGTCGAATAAATCATCTATCCTCGGAAGCGGGTATCGGTTCTTTACCGTGAGTTTGTTTAACTCCCGGTAATCGATACACATACGCATGCTTCCGTCTTTCTTTTTCACGAACAGTACCGGTGCGCCCCAAGGAGCCACACTCGGCCTTATGAATCCTTTGTCAAGCAGGTCTTGAATTTGGGACATCAACTCTTGTAATTCCGACGGTGCGAGCCGGTATGGTGCTTTTGCTACTGGTTTTGAGCCCGGAATCAATTCAATCCCGAACTCTACTTCCCGTTCAGGCGGTATCCCCGGTAAATCCTCTGGAAACACATCTTCATACTCTCGTACTACCGGTACATCTTCAAACTTCAGTGATTCTTTTTCGGGCTCATTTGCATATATCATGAATGCCTTGCATCCTCGCTTCATAAGCTTGTGAGCTTTCAACATTGAGCATATTATGGGGTTGCCTCTTTTTTCGCCATAGATAGTGACGTGTGTCCCGCTCGGAGATATTAGCTTTATCTCCTTACGAAAACACACGACCTTCGCGTGGTGCTGAGATAGCCAATCCATTCCAACGACTACTTGAAATTCCCCCATTGACATCGGGATTAGATCTATCAAGTATTCCTCATCGTCTATGCTTAATTTGCAGCTTCGACAAACATCACAAACTATAAAACTTTTGTTGTCCCCTATTTCTACTTCTAAGGGCACAGATAACTTCGTCAATACAAATGAAGGATGTCGAATAAATCCATGCGAAATGAAGGATTTATTCGCACCCGTATCAAACAATACACGTGCAGGAATTGAGTTAATCGTAAATATACCTGAGACCACATCGGGTTCTATCTTTGCTTCAGCCGCGGTAAGTTGGAAGGACCTAGCCTTCGCCTTTGGAGCTTCCGTTGGAGACTCTGTTGTGTTTCTCTTTCCAACCAACTCGGGGCATTCAGACTTTTTGTGGCCGGGTTGATAACATTTGTAACAAACGGAAACTTTTCCGGGACATAGCGATGCAGTGTGCCCCGTCTTCCCACATACCGGACACGGCTTGTCTTTGAAGCGGCACTCACCTTTGTGCCCCTTTCCACATGCTTTGCAACTTGGCGACCCGCCTTTAGTCTCCACTTTCTTCCCTAATTCAGCAGTTCTAGCTTTCTTTGTAGGGCTTGGATTCACATCCTGTGCCCTTCGCTCACCCCTTTCAACTTGTTTCTTTAACTCGATTTCCTGCTCCCGGGCGGTGTTGATGATTTCTGTGAGAGTTTCATATTTTGAGGGAGTCATAAACTCCCGGTATTCAGCACTCAGCATGTTGTAATAGTAGTATATCTTCTGCTCTTCCGTGGTGACCAACTCATCACAGAATCTTAGCTTATCCATGAAGATACCCGTGATTTTATCAATTGATTCTTCCTTCTGTCTTAACTGGATAAATTCCTCTTTGATCCTATTGATAACCGCTTTGGGACTATGGTGTTTAAGGAACGGCACCTTAAACTCTTCCCAAGTCATGACCCTTGCCGCTTCAGCTCCTATTTCTTTCTTTTTATTGTCCCACCAATCTTTGGCTTGACCCCTCAATTGACCCGTTCCGTAAGCAACAAAGTCACCTACGTCACAATGGGTCCGTTCAAACACTCCTTCGACGTCACTTATCCATCTTTGGTAGATTATCGGGTCAACTTCCCCATTATAGATTGGCGGTATGCACGCCATAAATTCCTTATATGAGCACCCTTTACGATCTCCCGTTTTCTCCTTCATAAGGTTGACACTATCCTCCAACCTTTTAACTCGCTCTTCAACAAGCGACAACACCGTGTTTTGAATTTTGTCTACAAACCCGGATAGACTACCTTCAATTGCCTTCCCTACTTCTTCGGCAATTATTTCTTTCATTTGTTCGGTGCTTGTTTGCACCGGATTATCATCGTTTCCATCAGACATCTTGAAACTGAAATGTTTACATTTAAACGTTAAACATTTCATTTATAACATTACTTCATTTGTTTCGGTTTATCCAAGTTCCCAACTTGCTTTAACCGTGCACATTCGGTGCACTTTCCGGGTTTGAGTGTGTTAACACATTCTTCCCATGCACATCAATTCATTTCTTATTTCTTACATAAATATAATCTGTTAAAATAATAAGTTAATTCTTACTGGACGATCGATCAAGCTTGAACCGAACACTTGTTGACAACCTTAAGCTCTGATTACCAACTTGTAACACCCTTATAATTTCTACTTCTATTTAGTAATAAATCATACAATTTTAAGTAAAATATGTCCAAACTATATCATAAGTTTCATAGATAAAGTTCATAGGTAGCAAAGCATTAGTCAACTAACGACTAATTCAAACATTCATAGTTAATTAGCAAAAAGATTACATATCCAAAAACATTGTCTATTTAGATAACGAGGAAGCTTCAAAAGTTGTGTTCGGTTCTTTAACATGCTTGATTGTCATCCACATCCTTGCTAAACCTGAAAACTAAAGATTTTTAACAAATCTTAGTGTTAAAGTTCTTAGAAATATTACATAATCGAAATTATGCTCAAAAACGAATTCAATTAACGAGAATGTACCAATTTCAACAAATGATACAGGACTCTACCGTAACTTACGGTAGATTACGGTAGATCCTGGAAATAATGGTCTACCGTAAATTAGTAGGATCCTGCCGTAACCTTTTGGCCTCTACCGTAAATTACGGTACCACCGTAATTTACGGTAGTCCCTGAAAGGTTATGTTTTGTCTCCTTTATTTATTTCAGCCAAATCCAACTTCTTGGATCTTTCGTTTTAACTAAACTACAAACTAAATTCTTGTATTTTGATATATCAATTATTAAACGATAATAAAAGACCAATCAATCGTATCATGAAGCAATATCTATGCTTTATTTGATTATTTGACCCATTTGGCTCATCTACGGAATCTTCCAATACGATGACTACCAACGAGATCTTATCCATCCTTGACCCATTATTCAATTTAGCGAACACCATCGCTTTTAAAATTTACACAACTACTATTCTACAATACGACTATTCGTAATTTAACAAAAATTCACTTAAGTAACGGTCAAGTTACATACCTTCAAAGTAGGCCCTTCAAACGTGATTCGCCACCCGCTTGTCCACTTGACGCTCCTGCGTCCTTTCCTATAGAGTTCATTTATGACATATTTAGAATTCTCTTTAAATCATAATTCGCATAATACACTGAAACATCATAATTATGCGTTTAAACTTTGAATTTTCAGTTTTAAGCCTTCTTTGAGGCATTTTCACAAACACTTTAAGGGCAGATTTTTACATGACTAAATATCAAGTCTCTAGCTTATCACTTAGCCCTAATTTCACATCAATCAACCATTTTAAAGAATTATTAGCTTCTATAATTCTGAAGTCACTTCACCATTGTCAAATTACACTAGAACAACACCCAATTTCCTAGTGTTTATCAAGTTCTACATAACCCACTAATCACCTACAATGGTGTTCATGGATTTTACTAAAAATTCACATGATTTCAACTTGTATTTGTCTAGGGTTTGTCCCTAGACACTATATTGCTCCTAATCCATCATAAAACAAACATGCAACCATAAATCTCAGATTTCCCCATTTCATGAGAAATTCAAACAGAGAATTAACACCAAATTTTACATACCTTGTAACCCCCTTGTGATGAGGATCACTAATCTATGTTCGGACTTTGATTTGGACTGAGTTTGATCCTTCAATTTAGAGATTTTATGCTGAACTAGGGTTTTGATGGAGCTTGGGGTCGCCCCTGCTCTGGTCGATCTCCACCAAACACAGACAAATGTGTTTGTGTTTTATTTATTTAGATTTTATTAATATTAGTTTCATTTTGAACACATTTGGTCCCTAAACTTTCCTTTGGTTCTAATTTTAGCGTTTTAACCCATTTGTAGGTTAATACAAGGCTTTCACCTAACTAGGTTATTTAAAATCCTAGTTAGTTAACTAGTTTATTTATCAACTTTATATTTAAAATAAATAATTTGAAATTTTTCGGGGTGTTACAAGTCCACCCCCCTTAAGAGGGTTTCGTCCCCGAAACCAAAGTACGTACCAAATAACGTAGGGTAGAGACGTCGCATCTCCTCTTCGGACTCCCACGTAGTGTCCGAGCCCTTTCTATGCTTCCACTTGATCTTGACTTGATAGATTTGTTTATTTCGCAAGTGCTTAATCTTCCGATCTAAAATTTCTATGGGCCTTACAATATAATTCAAGCGACCATCCACTTCGATATCATCATAATGAATATAAGTTGTCTCATCCGCTAGACATTTCCGAAGATGTGACACATGAAATGTGCTATGGATCCCGCTTAGTTCCTCCGGTAGTTCAAGGCGGTAAGCTACCCTTCCTACCCGTTCTACAATCGCAAACGGCCCGATAAACGTCGGACTTAACTTTCCTCTTTTTCTAAACCTGATAACCCCCTTCCATGGGGATACTTTGAGCATGACCTTGTCGCCAACCTGGAATTCGATTGGCCTATTCCTTTTGTCAGCATACACCTTTTGTCTATCTTGAGCCGCTTTCAAGTGTGCCCGAACCACATCAATCTTTTCATTAGTGGCTCATACTATATCTTGATGGGCGAGTTCATGTGGACCCACTTCACCCCAACATACCGGGGTTCAGCATTTCCTACCATAGAGCATTTCGTACGGTGCCATCTTAATACTAGCATGATAGCTGTTGTTATACGAAAACTCGACCAATTGTAGGTAAACATCCCAACTTCCTCCAAAGTCGATTATACACGCCCGTAGCATGTCTTCCAATGTTTGTATTGTTCTTTCACTCTGTCCATCTGTTTGAGGATGGTACGCAGTGCTAATGAACAATTTGGTTCCCATTTGCTCTTGGAAATCTCGCCAGAAATTTGAAGTGAACCGGGTATCCCTATCAGACACGATGGATAGCGGTACTCCATGACGTGCTATTATCTCATTAGTGTAAACTTCTGACATCTTTTCTGACGCATAAGTCTCACGAATCGGAATGAAGTGAGCACTTTTCGTCAATCTATCCACCACTACCCATATGGCATCGAGCTGACATCCGAGAGTTTTTCGAGCATATTTTGAGTCCTCTAAACCTTAATGACCTTGTAGAGCTTTGAAAATGGCTTAACGGGTGTTAAAAGTGCAAAAACAGAGCTCAAACAAGTGCAGGGACTAAAGCTGTTAATATGGAAACTGTTGCTGATATGTGAGGGCCAGGCGGGCCGCGTAAGGTCTCCCCCTACCTTTACGCAGGCCGTGTGAACATGCCAGCGACCAGAAAGTCAGTTTTTGCAATCTGTTTGCATATTCAGGGGCTGATATGGTAATATCTTGGTGAGTTAACCAAGTTAACACCTCCCCAAGGCTTCTAACCTGCTTCAAACACTTGTATGGCTATGATTTTTGCTTGGAGGCCACGCAAACAAGTGTCATGATCTTGTGAGTTTGCTACATGTATAAATAGCATGGCCATTTCACTTGTTTCTTCACCCTTGATCTGATAATTGCTCTAAGTTGGAGTCTAAGGACTTCATACCTGAGTAATTTGATCAAGTTCTCCATAGCAAGGACCCTTTGTAAGCTTCCTTCATTCTTTTATCGCTTTCCTAGCGAGAAAGTCAAACAGTGTTTGACTTTCAGCTTTGACCAGTCAATGGTCAACACGAAGTTCGTTTGAACTTCGCAACGTGAGCGTAATCACGATGGTTATAGTCCCTAGTGACTATAGCTACTGATTACCACGTTGACTAGGCGTAGTGACGAGTCGTAGTTTCGGTCAAAATGCGCATTTATTCGTATTTTGCAACCAAACTACTTTAAGGTATCAAAACACTTTGTTTTGATATCAAAACCTGTTTTTCTAACTTAGTTAAGCATGTTTTAACATGCTTAGCTCGTCACTTTTAGTTTAGTGTTTGTTTAGAGTCGTAAATCAAGCGGTCTAAACCACCGCTTAGACTTTCGAACTCGACCCGTTTGGTCGATCATTATGATCCGACCAAGCATGTTTAGTGACCATGGTTGCATAAGGAATAACCTTCCTAGGTTATACCTTATGGTCACCTAGTTTAAGTAGTTGTATGATAAGTAGTTTATATGCCTTAGGTAAATGACCAAAATTCCCTTTTAATGCATAACGGGATTTTAAGCATATGTAACCCAAACTTTTGTCACCTAACTGATTATACAACATAATTAAACATGTTTAGGCATATAATACTTGTCATAGAATTAGTTAGACGTCTCGAACGCGCGTTTGCGCGAACGACGCTTTAAAGTAGCGCAAGCTACCTAAACGGGTCGTAATGGGTCGTAAGCACTTAGGTTAGGTTTCATTTTAGAATGTAGGGTTTGTTAAACCATATTACATGAGTTCCCTTACTCGTTTGGTTTACGAAACCTCATTCTATCCGATCTTCCGACTTAGGTCCGGTTTATTTACATAGTAACCTATATTAGGTACCGTTTGATTCCGTGCTCTCTCTAGCTTTGCTTGGTTGTTGTTCAAGACTTCTAAGCATTCTCAAGTGTGTACATAGTCCCCTCTTTTACTGTTTTCAATGTTTTGGGGTGAAGCATGTGTACCTATTTGTTATGTGCATGATTTCAAAATATAATTGATTATACATATTAGTACTTATCTTTTGACAAACTGAATGATTATTATGGTTTAAACACCAATTTTTCAAAGATTATAAAATTAATTGTTGAATTGTACTTATTTTATGTTCACCGGATCGATTGGTAGTATGATATAGCGCTATAGGATTTGACACCCCATTCCTGTTGTTTATGGAATGTCAGAAACCGATATTTTATCCAAATAGGAATTGCCTTCGTGGTATTTCTATAGTCTCAAATGTGTATTTTGATACACTAGGTCTGATTGAATTCTTAAATCATATTTTTATTGTATATTTTATTACACTCCCAAAAGTATAGTTTGATATACTCTCATGTGTGATATAGTACAAAACAACATATATTTTGTTAAAACCAAAACATAGTTTAATTTGTTATTCATAAAGCCAAAGCATATTTTGATATGTTAGTTATAAAACCAAAACTTAGTTTAATATGTTATTAATAAAACCAAAGCATACTTTTGATATACTACCGAAAATTATTATTTTGACGACTAAAGTATATTTAATATACTATCTGTTCAATTTTGGAACTGAAATATATTTTAATATATTACTTATTCGACTTTCTTAAAACCTAAGTATATTTTATATATATATACTATAAACCCTTTTATCGAAATATTGTTTTAAAAACAATATACTTTATTTAAACTCATTTTACTTAATTATTTATTATGCATTATTCTGTTATATTATCTGATTTCTTATAAATTTTAAAACGATTTATAAAAGAAAATATTTTTAAGATTCATGACTATTTTTGATTAAACATATTTTCCATAAACTTACAAGTCATGAATCCTATTAAAATAAAACCTATGTAACTCACAGACATTTTTATGCTTACGTACCTATTTTTACACATGTTTCAGGTACTGCTATGTGATGATTGTTGATACATGCTATACATAGGGTGGACTCGTGCCTTAGCAACTTTAAAAATTTGAAAGACAATAATTGTATTCATTTAATTTGTAATAAAATAATGAGTTCAAATATTCAATAAAACAAAGTTATTTAATCCATGGTTGTGAAACAATGATTCTGTTACAACACTCCCCGATGTTTCCGCCACTTTTTGTTGTTTTACGTGGTCGGGGTGTGACAGAGAAGGCTGGTGAAGATGCCGTTGTGTGAGGGCATTCAAGTGGGCGATGATGGATGTTGATGCCTAGGCCGGAGCCCACTTTTTTAAATTTGAATGTTGGTCTGTAACCCTAAAACAATTTACTTTTCCTGCATTTTACTTTTCCTGTGCTTGAACAATTTATATTTCCTGCATGCTTTTTGAACAATATAACAATTGGAGGTGGATGGGTCTCGGTTTGGGATGAAACCTTCAACTGTTATGTAAATATATCTATGAACTTATTGTGCTTTTGGTGGATGTATCTCAGTTTGAGATGAAACAAAAAGCACAAACTTTTGCCACGTTAATAATATAACTCTCTTTTGACCTTATCTTTGTTGCTATACTTTTAGTGCACAAATTTTATTCTGAAAATAGTTTTCTTTGAACATTCTTGGGAATATATGCTGAAAATATCCTGAGAGATATCCTGGTCAGGATACTGTCACATAACTTAGAAAACATAAAATAAAATAAATAAGGAGAGATCATACCAAAGACTCTTAGAGGGTCGATTCCAATCTTCCATCTTATGAATGTCCCCAGTTCACATTTTGAAACTTGAACCCATCCTTTGAATTCTATGGTGTATGTCCCCTGTGTTCAACATTTTTATAGACTTAGGAGTGCAAACATAGTCATATTTTAGTTTCTCTGTGGATAAAGCCTGAATATCCTGGGGATAAACGCTTAATATCCTGGGGATAAACCCTTATTTTCCAAAGGTACTACCTTAAATCCTTAATGGACTTCTACGTTATAGTTATGTCCCTTGGATTATAAAGTACTATCCTATAATTGGACCCCTTGGGTGGTCTTTAAACAGATTGATTTAAAAATCTGGTTAGGAATATCGTGTGATGATATAACTGAAAAGATCCCTTAAGTGGTCTATTTAAGGAGATCGTACGACGGTCTAGTTAAGGAGATCATGTGTTGACCTAGTTAAAAAGATCGTTCATAGATCTAGTTAAAAAGATCCTTTGGTGGTCTAATCCAGTCACTTCATGATTGTTCAATTGATTTTTCCCCTACGCATTATGAAATGAACTATGCGGACTGTGCAAAGAATTGCATAATTATGGATGCATACATAATTATGGAATTCAGTGCACAGAAACCACATCAAGTTTTGTCATGTGTTAAGACCTATAGTGATAAGAATAACGAAACGGGAACAATGTAAAAAGGGGCATTGGTGGATACGCCGCTGGTACTTCCTATATATAATGTTCCTTATTACATTGCAAACGTAGCATTATTTAAGTTACTAGAAGTCCTGGACCTTGACTGATGTCATTTTATCTTACACTCTCCCATTCTGATTTCAAGCACACACAAGTTTCCTATGATAAGTCTTTATAAGAAACGTTCTTCTGTCCGTAGTTCGAAACTCCATGTTTTGTTACTACAAGTACTTCACTTTGATAGTTGACAATTTTTCTAAGAATCCAAACATGGCCCAGAGTTTTACTTAGGGTTTGAGGGATTCATTCGAAAGCGAAACAATCACAGTTGTCTTCACAAGTTTCCTCTAAATTTAAATTTTGGTACGAAATTTCCTAAAGTAGGGGAGACTGTGACACCTGTGTCACTTCAACCATCATACAAATACCAAACTAATGAAATATTTTATTTCATACTTGGGATTTGTATAAATATGTGTATCGTTTGCACATATCAATTCTTGTTGGATTTCGAACTTTAAATCGCTTTCTGGAAGGTTATATGATAACTGATGCGTAAATATAACCAGTTTAACGCAACAAACTCTCCGGAATAGTGAAATAGGCTTAACATACCTTAAATAACCTTTACACAACTTAGAAATAATTTTTGGAAGGTTAAGTGTGGCGAAATCAAGTTTATTCGTTCATAGGGACTAATTGCGTCAACTTGCAAAAGTCTGCCGTTTCGTAAGGCAACGTACAATCCGGAACTTGATCATAAGCTAAACATACCATATATAACCTAAACATAGCTTAGAAATAAGCTTTGAGTGGTTTGGTGTGCGAAAATATGCTTATTTGATCTTATAGGGACTAAAAGTGTCAAAAACGACGTAAGTTCGCATTTTCGCGCATATCTTATGTTCTGACCACATCTGGACATCCAAAATTTTTGTACACACTAAAATATTTTTATTTTAGTGATCAGCATGCAAAAATACCATTCGTCGCTTAATTTGGATCGTTTTCACGCCCGTTTGAGTTTCGTCGTAATTTGACGAATAATGTGACCGTACGACCAAACGAGCCGACATACGAGAGTTTTCCGAGCACATTTTGAGTCCTCTAAACTTTAATGACCTTGTAGACCCTTGAAAATGGCTTAACGGGTGTTAAAAGTGTAAAAACAGAGCTCAAACAAGTGCAGGGACTAAAGCTGTTAATTTGGAAACTGTTGCTGATCTGTGAGGGCTAGGCGGGTCGCGTAAGGTCTCCCCCTACCTTTACGCGGGCCGTGTGAACATGCCACTGACCAGAAAGTCAGTTTTTGCAATCTGTTTGCAAATTCAGGGGCTGATATGGTAATTTCTTGGTGAGTTAACCAAGTTAACACCTCCCCAAGGCTTCTAACATGCTTCAAACACTTGTATGGCTATGATTTTTGCTTGGAGGCTACACAAACAAGTGTCATGATCTTGTGAGTTTGCTACAAGTATAAATAGCATGGCCATTTCACTTGTTTCTTCACCCTTGATCTGATAATTGCTCTAAGTTGGAGTCTAAGGACTTCATACCAGAGTAATTTGATCAAGTTCTCCCTAGCAAGGACCCTTTGTAAGCTTCCTTCGTTCTTTTATCGCTTTCCTAGCGAGAAAGTCAAACAGTATTTGACTTTCATCTTTGCCCAGTCAATGGTCAACACGAAGTTCGTTTGAACTTTGCAACGTGAGCATAATCACGATGGATATAGTCCCTAGTGACTATACCTACTGATTACCACATTGACTAGGCGTAGTGACGAGTCGTAGTTTCGGTCAAAATGCGCATTTATGTGTATTTTACAACCAAACTACTTTAAGGTATCAAAACACTTTGTTTTGATATCAAAACCTGTTTTTCTAACTTAGTTAAGCATTTTTAACATGCTTAGCTCGTCACTTTTAGTTTAGTGATTGTTTAGAGTCGTAAGTCAAGCAGTCTAAACAACCGCTTAGACTTTCGAACTAGACCCGTTTGGTCGATCATTAGGATCCGACCAAGCATGTTTAGTCACCATGGTTGCATAGGGAATAACCTTCCGAGGTTATACCTTATGGTCACCTAGTTTAAGTAGTTGTATAATAGGTAGTTTATATGCCTTAGGTAAATGACCAAAATTCCCTTTTCATGCATAATGGAATTTTAAGCATATGTAACCCAAACTTTTGTCACCTAACTGATTATGCAACATAATTAAACATGTTTAGGCATATAATACTTGTCATAGGACTAGTTAGACGTCTCGAACACGCGTTTGAGTGAACGACGCGTTAAAGTAGCGCAAGCTACCTAAACGGGTCGTAAGCACTTAGGTTAGGTTTCATTTTAGAATGTAGGGTTTGTTAAACCATATTACATGAGTTCCCTTACTCGTTTGGTTTACGAAACCTTATTCTATCCGATCTTCCGACTTAGGTCCGGTTTATTTACATAGTTACCTATATTAGGTGACGTTTGATTCTGTGCTCTCTAGCTTTGCTTGGTTGTTGTTCAAGACTTCTAAGCATTCTCAAGTGAGTACATAGTCCCCTCTTTTACTGTTTTCAATGTTTTGGGGTGAAGCATGTGTACCTATTTGTTATGTTCATGATTTCAAAGTATAATTGATTATACATATTAGTACTTATCTTTTGATAAACTGAATGATTATTATGGTTTAAACACCGATTTTTCAAAGATTATAAAATTAATTGTTGAATTGTACTTATTTTATGTTCACCAGACCGATTGGTAGTATGATATAGCGCTATAGGATTTGACACCCCATTCCTGTTGTTTATGGAATGTCAGAAACCGATATTTTATCCAAATAGGAATTGCCTTCGTGGTATTTCCATAGTCTCAAAGGTGTATTTTGATACACTAGGTCTGATTGAATTCTTAAATCATACTTTTATTGTATATTTTATTACACTCCCAAAAGTATAGTTTGATATACTCTCCTGTGTGATATAGTACAAAACAACATATATTTTGTTAAAACCAAAACATAGTTTAATATGTTATTCATAAAACCAAAGCATATTTTGATATGTTAGTTATAAAACCAAAACTTAGTTTAATATGTTATTAATAAAACCAAAGCATACTTTTGATATACTACCGAAAATTATTATTTTGACGACTAAAGTGTATTTAATATACTATCTGTTCAATTTTGGAACTGAAATATATTTTAATATATTACTTATTCGACTTTCTTAAAACCAAAGTATATTTTATATATATACTATAAACCCTTTTATCAAAATATTGTTTTACAAACAATATACTTTATTTAAACTCATTTTACTTAATTATTTATTGTTATGGGCGAAATTCTGAGCCCATATCCTGGGAAATATCTTGAGTTATATGTTGGTTACATAATATCTGTTCATATCCGGGATGTTGATTCAGGATATTGGTAACATCCTGAATGGTATCCTCAAGATAACTAACGGATTATGTGCAGGTACGTGGGTTGGAAGCTAGCAACGTTCACAAGGAATTATTTCGCGGAAGACTCGGTCCAAGCCGTTCGAATAAAGACGTTGGTCTCGTATTACTCGGTCTACAACGTTTACAATGGAATATTCGGAGTATCCCATATTTATAGGAATTATTGTTTGTAATTTGTTACTATAAATAGTTGGGTATACCAGATCGAATAGGACATCACGTTTACAGTCACTACACTCTTACACTCGCTCTCTAGCAATTTTCTCTTTCATTCAAAAGCTTTGTAACACTTAGCGATCTGGTCTATATCCTGCACTGTATCCTGAAGTTTAAAGTAATAAGAAGAACAAGGCAGCTGCGATTGTCAGCTCCCGAGGTTTTATGCCGGCGATCTAGATTGATCAAGGGCTTTCCTCGTATATCTCGTGTCACTTTCTTTACTTTTTGCTCATTGTTTGATCATAGATACAGCTCAATATCCTGAGCCGTATCCTGAATACTGTTTTTCCAAATAACTCAACCAACATATTTTCAACACATTTTTTAGCACACTACCTCACTTAACTAATTTGATCACTAAATTGCTTCGGTAATTTTTTACAAAAACAATTTGGCGCCCACCGTGGGGCAAGTGGTGCTCTCTTTACTAAATTTTTTTGTGAAATCGCTAATCGGTTTTCTATTTTCAAAACTTTTTGCCACATTGTCTACAATGGCCTCAAGATCAAACATGAGCTCCTCTACTGTGCCTGCTATGACTTCTGCTACTACCGGTTCGGTGCTTCCACCACCTCCTCCAAGAATGCCAACCTCTTCAAAACCTTAGGATATTATTCCTACTCGGAGTGTTTAGGGATCTGCTCCCATTTTAGCTTCTAATGATGAAATTTTAACCTTATTTGGAAGTGTGCAGGAACAAATGAGGCAGCAACAGGAAACAAACCAAATGTTGTTGAGGGAAATACAACTCTTGAAGTCTGGTTCGAGCAGATCTGCTGAGGATATCGTCACTCCACTACAACCCAGAACTCTAAACTTTAGCTCAGCCGTGTACACTGAGGATAATAGGGGGAATGTTGTGCCCAGCCTTCCTCAGAATCATACTCCTGAAATACCCTCCTCTATCAGGATGTCAACCATCAGGAGTTCAGGATATGCTTCAGGATATGTGCAAAATCCTCCGACGGGTAACGTGTCGAATAATAATAATATTCATGCTACTAACAATAGTGGATCTTTGCAGGATACAGTTGTAACATCAGCATTTACTAGGGAGCTTCAGAAGTTGAAGGACATGATATCTAGTGTACCTGGAGTGGTCCAGCCGATCCCGGAGGTGTCCCAAGACAGCCACAGGATATCCCGCTTCGCATATCCTATCTGTGATGTTGAGATTCCAAAGAGATTTCAAACCCCCAACATGAAGCTTTATGACAGAACTACGGATCCTGAGGAGCATATTGCCCAGTATAGGGAAAGGATGGAGATTAACCCTATCCCTCCGGAGCTCAAGGAAGCATGCTTGTGCAAGGGTTTTGGCTCTACCTTAACAGGATCAGCCTTGAAATGGCTCTTAAACGTTCCTCCTCATTCGATTACATCATTTGCTCACTTAGTGAATTTGTTTAATAGTCAGTTTTCTTGTAGTAGAAGCTTTGAAAAACTAACAAGTGACCTCTACATGATAACACAGGGGCCTCAAGAATCCCTAAGGGATTATGTGAACAAGTTCAGCCGGGAATCCTTAGACATTCCGCATCTTGATGTTGCAACAGCTGTGCAAGCTTTCAAGATGGGGCTACAAAAAGATTCGCAATTCTACCAAGACCTTGTAATGAACCCATGCAGGAACTTGGATGAAGCTCGAAACAGGGCCCTAAGATATATTCGGTTGGAGGATGACAGAAAGATGCAAGAGAGGATGAACTCATCCAACACCTATGAGACAACTAACAGGAAGTCAGAATCCTCGTTTAAGCCATATCGCCCTAAGCCATATGGTAGAAATGAAAATAAGAAAGTGAATGTTGTCGAAGACGAGGATCCTGAAGAATATCCTGAATTATCTGAATATTGCTTTTCTGTTAACATTCCTGAATTGATGTATGCCATGCAGGGTTTAGGAGACAAGGCTAGGTGGCCTCGAAAGAATCAACAAAAAGCTGATTGGAAAGATAAGTCAAAATGGTGTGCCTTCCACGAAGATTTCGGACATGTGACCGAGGACTGCATTGCCCTAAGGAAAGAAATAAGCTATCTTCTGAGCAAGGGGTATCTGAAAGATCTCTTAGGAAGAAAAGAAGAATAAGGGTCAGGATACTGAGAAGGATCCTAAACGAGCAGCCTCACCTCCCGCGGATGCTAAAATAATCAACTTCATTTCGGGAGGATCCGATATTTGTGGGACTTCGTATTCAGCAGCAAAGAGACATGCAAAGGAAGCTAAAGCTGAAAGAGGAGACAAACCTGTCAGGATGACCACCCTTACAACTTACAAAGTGATCATATTTGATGCTGATGACAGGGATACTGTTCAGGATCCTCATCATGATGCTCTGGTAATAACGTTATATGTCGCTAATCATTTTGTACGCAGGATATTGGTTGATAATGGCAGCTCCATCAATATAATCCAACTAGAGACTCTGAAGAGAATGAATGTATCTCCAATGGATATCACTTCAAAGTCCATCGTGCTTGTTGGGTTCAGTGGAGAGGCTAGGAACACAGTGGGAGAGATAAAATTACCAGTATATGTTGAGGGAGTCAACTCGATACAACGTTTCTGTGTGATGGATTCTCTATCCTGCTATAACATCATACTGGGAAGACCATGGATTCACGATATGAAGGATGTGCCATCAACATATCACCAATGCATCAAGATCCCTACCCCTTGGGGAGTCGTCAAGGTTGAAAGTGATCAACAGGAGGCGAAAGAATGTTACTCATCCTCGATGAAATCCTCAACCAAGCCTAGTGCAGCATAGCAATTAAAGATGCGGGCCCAGGATATCATGGAGGATCCGGAGCAGGATGTGAAGAAAATTATCCTGGATCAGGATAATCCTGATATCTCGGTGCTCGTAGGAACCAATATCCCTCAGGATATTGAAGAACAATTAACTAACTTTTTGAAATGCAGGATGTCAACGTTTGCATGGAAACATGAGGATATGGCAGGCATATCCAAAGACATTATCACTCACAATCTTGGGATTGATAAATCATTCAAGCCTGTTCAACAAAAAAGAAGGAAATTTGCCCCTGAGAGGAACACGATTATCCAAGAGGAAGTTGAAAGATTATTGAAATCGAAGATGATCAGAGAAGTTAAATTTCCAAGATGGCTAGCAAACGTAGTTGTGGTATAGAAGAAAAATGGGAAATGGAGAGTCTGTGTAGACTACACAGATTTGAACAAGGCTTGTCCTAAAGACCCATTTCCTCTTCCTCACATTGATGCAATGGTGGATGCTACTGCCGGGAACGAAATGTTAACCTTCATGGATGCATCCTCAGGATTTCAACAGATTCAAATGGAACCCTCTGACCAGGAGGATACTGCCTTCATGACACCAACATGTATTTATTGTTATACGGCTATGCCTTTTGGTTTGAAAAATGCAGGTGCAACATATCAGAGATTGGTAAATATGATGTTCAAAGACAAGCTGGGGGACACCATGGAGGTATACATTGACGATATGGTGGTAAAATCAAAGAAAGCCCAGGATCACCTCCAGGATATTAAAGGAGCATTTGATATCCTGGACCAATATAACATGAAGCTAAATCCTGCTAAGTGTCACTTCGGAGTGGGGGCAGGAAAATTTCTAGGATATATGGTGACCAAAAGAGGAATAGAGGCGAGCCCGGAACAGATTAAAGCCATCTTGGATATTAAGTCACCCTTAAATATGAAAGATGTTCAACGATTGACAGGGAGAGTGGCAGCATTAAATAGATTTATTTCAAGATCTTCAGAGAAATGCAAAGAGTTTTATGATATCCTGAAGAAGAATAAGAAATTTGAATGGGGTGAAAAGCACGAAGCAGCCCTGCAGGATTTGAAGCAATATCTTACCACTGCACCTTTGCTGATGAAGCCTGAGAATGGTGAACCACTGTCCCTATACCTCGCAGTATCAGGAAACGCTGTAAGTGCCGTCCTTGTAAAGGATCATGAAGGTCAGCAATATCCTGTTTATTATGTTAGTAAAAGTTTATTAAATGCTGAAACTAGGTATTCTCATTTAGAGAAATTGATACTAGCATTAGTTATGGCATCAACGAAGCTTAGACATTACTTTGAGACACATAGGATTCATGTTAAAACAAATTATCCTGTTAAGAATGTGCTTAGGAAACCAGAGATGTCAGGCAGGATGGCCAAATGGTCAGTAAAGTTGAGTGCTTTTGATTTAGTATATGAACCTAGAAATGCTATAAAGTCTCAGGCTTTAGCTGACTTTGTGGCTGATTTCAGTAGTGACATTCAGGATGAGGTAGACCTAGAAGTCCAACAGTTAGGAGAATCCTCAGGATCATGGACATTATATACTGATGGTGCATCTAATATAAGAGTAGTAGGATTGGGAATACTACTAAAATCGCCACAGGGGGACATATTACCCCAGGCTATTAGGTGTTAGTTCCCCGCTACTAATAATGAAGCAGAGTATGAGGCTTTAAGGATTAGAGTTGGCTAAGAATATGAGTATCAAGAATTTGCAAGTATATGTTGACTCTTTGTTAATTACTAACCATTTTAATGGATCCTATACAGTTAAGGGGGAGAAATTAATCGAATACCTCGATATTCTCAAAAAATTAGCAGGATATTTCGATGCTTTTACACTTGAACAGGTACCAAGGGAGGATAATGCTGAAGCCGATGCCTTAGCAAATTTGGGTTCATCGATCAGGATACCAGAAGGGACCCAAATACCCATATTACATATCTTGTATCCTGCAACGAATCCTCAGGATAAAGAAGTAGCGCGTATTCAGGATCCTGGATCGGGGTATCCTGAAGAGGATCCTGAATCCTGGACGGTTCCAATTGTGAGATATCTCAAGGAAGGACACATCCCCGGAGATGAAAATCCTAAGGCATTTAGGACGAAGGTATCACGATTCACTATTATAAATGATGTGTTATACAAGAAATCTCTTGCAGGACCATATTTGAGGTGCTTGGAGGATCCTGAAGCCAAATAAGTACTTCAGGATATACATGAAGGGGATTGTGGTAATCATACTGGGGGCAGATCATTGTTCTCGAAAGTGTTAAGGACAGGATATTATTGGCCGAAGATGAGGAAAGATGCTGCAGAATATGCTCGAAGATGTGATGCATGTCAAAGGCATAGTAACATACTACATCAACCAGCTGAACCATTATATCCTGTAGCTTCCCCTTGGCCATTCATGAAATGGGGGATGGACATAGTGGGGAAGTTACCAAAAGCTCCGGGAGGAAAGGTCTTTATGCTAGCAATGACGGATTATTTCTCTAAGTGGGTTGAAGCTGAAGCATTTGTTCAAGTTAGAGACCAAGAAGTAGTATCCTTCATAAAGAGGAATATCCTGACTAGGTTTGGGGTACCAGCTGAAATCATTTGTGATAATGGGTCCCAGTTTATAAGCAAGAGGACTACTGACTTTTGCATGAATTGGGGAATCAAAATGATCACGTCTACTCCGGTGCATCCTCAAGCGAATGGACAAGCTGAATCCTCGAACAAGATAATAGTCAATAACTTAAAGAAGAGGCTTGGAGCCAAAAAAGGAAGATGGGCGGAAGAATTACCCTTTGTTTTGTGGGCTGATAGGACAACGGTAAAGAATGCAACAGGACAAACCCCATTTTCCTTGGTATTTGGAGCAGAAGCGATGATTCCAACGGAAATGACGATACCTACTGCAAGATCTATCCTACAGAATCCTGAACAGAATCCTGAAGCCTTGTTTCAAGATTTGGATACTATAGATGAAAAAAGAGACGCAGCAAGGCTAAGGATGGCAGCATATAAACAAAGAATATCCAGAGCATATAACAAGAATATAAGGACTAGGAGATTTCGAGTAGGCGATTGGGTGCTAAGAAAGGCTTTTCAAAATACCACTAATCCTGCCGATGGCAAGCTAGCTCCAAAATGGGAAGGACCATATGAAGTTGAGTCAGAAGCAGGGAAAGGAGCGTATAGACTCAGGAATATGGAAGGGGATATGCTACCGAGATCCTGGAATGCAATACATTTGAAGCTCTATTTCAAGTAAGAATAGAATTTAATTTCTATCTCAATATGGTATGTATTCTATCTCTTTTAAATATATTTGTTTATTATCTTGAACCCAATACTGACTTAAGCATCGGAGGGGTGTTAGCCAAGCTAACACCCACCTTAGTTTACAGTTGTTTTGCAGCATATGTTTCAGGATATAGCTCCAGGAAATGCACTCAGGATAACTCGAAAGATTAGAGGATTGGCCACCTCTCTCACGTTTAAGGGATCTTGATCCCTTCAAAGGTTTAAAGGTATTCACCTTTCTTTCGAATTGGGTTTAAACACCTCGCCTGGAGCGCAAGTTATCTAGGTATAGTTCAAGGTAGCGGGACCAGTTCATGTAAAAGTGACTGACAATTTCGTTAATATTGGCTATATCCTGGATCCTAAAGGTATATGAGGATTGATCACCCTCTCTCACGAAAGGGTATTTTCATACTCTCTAAGGTTTAAAGGTTTTCACCTTTCTAAGATTTAGAGTTTATACACTCTCGCCTGTAGCGCATGAAAATCAGGGTTTATCCCCAGGATATTAAGGGTTTATCCCCAGTATGCTAAGGATTCATTTCAGGATATCAAAAGTTTTGCCTCGGGGTGTTTGAAATTTAGTCAAGCCAAAATGTGAACACATTTGTGTTTTTGTGTTGTACACAGGGGACATATATTATACTACTCGAAGGATGGATCCAAGTTTATAAGTTTGCACTGGGGACATTCCCAAGATGGAAGATTGGAATTGATTCTCTAAGAGTCTTTGGTACGATCTCTCCTTTTTTCAAATGATTTAAGTCTTCTAAGTTATATGACGATATCCTGACCAGGATATCTGTAAGAATACTTGTCAGGATATTTCCAGAATGCGTTCCCATAATATTCTTAAAAAATATTCAAACATAACGATTTTCATAAGTAAAATTTGTACACCAATAATAACAATAATAAAGTCAAAAGAGAAGTTATATTATTAACATACCAAAAGATGTGCTCTTAGTTTCACCTCAAACCGAGACCCATCCACCTCCAACTATTGTATTGTTCAAAAGGCATGCAGGAAATGTAAATTGTTCAAGTGCAGAAAAGTAAATTGTTTAAGGGATTACAGACCAACATTCAAATTTAAAAAAGTGGGCTCTGGCCTTGGCACGTATATCCGTCATCGCCCACCTGAATGCCCTCACATAGCGGCATCTTCTCCAACCTTCTCCGACTTCTCAGCACCAGCATCCTGAGCAGTATCCTCACCAGTATCCGTCCCAGCATCTGCCCCAGTATCCTTTTTGTCTCCAGCCTGGATCACCACCTCCGCTGACTTGGAAGATTCACCGGCTTCAGCAGGGAGTGGCACAGCTTTGCCTCCGAGCTCCTTCAGCTTGGCCACCCAGGATTCAACCGGCCAGGATGGACATACAAGGCCCGTCTCCTTGGCCTCGTAGGCCATCTTGATGCGTGCTTGTAGCAGAGAGATGATAGCAGAAGCCTTGATTCCCTCCCGGAAAGAGACCATGGCTTGTTCATGATCCATTTGAACGGTGGCAAGTTTGAGCTCAGCATCTTGGGTGGCCTTCTTCAGCATGCCCTCGTAGTGCCGGGTCTTCGCTTCGGCAATGGCACCTTGGTCAGCAACGGTGCTTTCAAGCTGTTTGATCCTGGCCTCATGGAGTGCAGCGGTACCACAAGCATCATTGTATAGGTGGAGCAAATGCTGGAGGCCCTGCATATCAATTTCAGGTATGAGCCAGAATATATTAACCAGGATATCCTGTCAGGATATCCTATCAGGATATATGTGCAGGGTATACGTGCAAGATATGTATGAGGATATTACCTTGTTGAGGAAGGATGTCATTGGCTCTAAAGAGTCAGAGAAGCTGAGTTCATCATAGGAGAACCCTTCTGAACCTGGAGCACTGACTTCAAGACCTTTCCTTTTTTTTGCTGTGGAAGCACGAGTTCTTGGATTAGCCTTGGGAGCCGGAAGCGGCTTGGAGCTGGTGGCAGCAGGGGTTTCTTTCTTGACCGTGGCTGGAATTGGGTAGCTGTCAAGCTCGTCGAGATCTAGATAGACTGGAACCTTGCTGGAGTCTGCACACAGGGAGTAAACTTTTCTCCTAAGAATATCAAATAAAAACATGTGTGTACAGGATATCTTGCAGGATCCTTACCAGACATGTTTGCACTTGAAAGAGGGCTTGGAGTCGGTGGAGATGGGTTGAAGCTTCTCTTTGCCTCTGGAAGGAGTCTGATGGCGTCTATTCTTTTTTGAGAATCAGCAAGAGGAGGTGCAATCTTCCTGAAATCAGCTGCATGCACAACAGAGAGAATAAAGTTGGTCAGTTCAGGGTATGAAGCAGAATAAGAGGCAGGATCATCCTTAAACCCTAAATCCTACCCTTTTTCAACCATTGTACCGGATATTCCGTTCCACCAGGGATTGAGTCCCTTTTTACAAAGAAAAACTTGGATTTCCAACCATCCTCGTTCCTGGTGGCACGAAGTATCAATGGGTCACCGGAAGTAGAATAAAACAGAAATCTACATGATCCATGGCATCTAAGCTTGTAAGCTAGGGGGAGATCATGGACGGAAAGATCAGGAATGTGGTTTCTCTTGATCTGGTCAAGAACAGATAAAACACGCCAGAGCATTGGCATTGTTTGGCTAAAAGAGATTTTTGTGATATTAAAGAATTCGGTGATGAAGTCCGGAAAGGGGAATTGTAGCCCTAGGGTAAAAGGGAAAGCACTGAAGCATATCCACTCGCTGGAGACCATATCCGACCGGATTTCCCGGTCAAACGGTCTAAATACAGTTCCTTCCGGGAAGATACCGGAGGATTTTAAGGCCGGCAGGTGGGCACTATCGAAGGTACATTTTTCCTTCTCCGGTTCTTGGAGAAGGTTCTGTTGGATGAATGTGGGAGCCGAGTCACCTGAACTAGATCTTGTTTGTCTCGGCATTTGGTCACCTGAATTTTTCGCCGGAGAAAGAGGATGAAGATGAGTATGAAAATTAGAGAGAGAATGTTACCTTTTCCTTGTCGATTATGATTAAAAAAGGGATGAGAATGAGAAGATATAGGGTATAATGAGTAAATATAGGCTGAGTAGTTGCAAACGGTCACATCATTGGTCTTATCTCTTAATTGCCTCGATCTTCGTGAAAAATGTAACCGTTAGTGGTGAGGATACTAAACGGTAACATTTTTGGGGACAATTGTTATGGGCGAAATTCTAAGCCCATATCCTGGGAAATATCTTGAGTTATATGTTGGTTACATAATATATGTTCATATCCGGGATGCTGATTCAGGATATTGGTAACATCCTGAAGGGTATCCTCAGGATAACTAACGGATTATGTGCAGGTACGTGGGTTGGAAGCTAGCAACGTTCACAAGGAATTATTTCGCGGAAGACTCGGTCCAAGTCGTTCGAATAAAGACGTTGGTCCCGTATTACTCGGTCTACAACGTTTACAATGGAATATTCGGAGTATCCCATATTTATAGGAATTATTGTTTGTAATTTGTTACTATAAATAGTTGGGTATACCAGATCGAATAGGACATCACGTTTACAGTCACTACACTCTTACACTCGCTCTCTAGCAATTTTCTCTTTCATTCAAAAGGTTTGTAACACTTAGCGATCTGGTCTATATCCTGCACTGTATCCTGAAGTTTAAAGTAATAAGAAGAACAAGGCAGCTGCGATTGTCAGCTCCCGAGGTTTTATGCCGGCGATCTAGATTGATCAAGGGCTTTCCTCGTATATCTCGTGTCACTTTCTTTACTTTTTACTCATTGTTTGATCATAGATACAGCTCAATATCCTGAGCCGTATCCTGAATACTATTTTTCCAAATAACTCAGCCAACATATTTTCAACACATTTTTTAGCACACTACCTCACTTAACTAATTTGATCACTAAATTGCTTCGGTAATTTTTGACCAAAACATTTATTATGCATTATTCTGTTATATTATCTGATTTCTTATAAATTTTAAAACGATTTATAAAATAAAATATTTTTAAGATTCATGACTATTTTTTATTAAACATGTTTTCCTTAAACTTACAAGTCATGAATCCTATTAAAATAAAACCTATGTAATTCACAGGCATTTTTATGCTGACGTACCTATTTTTACACATGTTTCAGGTACTGTTATGTGATAATTGTTGATACATGCTATACATAGGGTGGACTCGTGCCTTAGCAACTTTAAAAATTTAAAAGATAATAATTGCATTCATTTAATTTGTAATAAAATAATGAGTTCAAATATTCAATAAAACGAAATTATTTAATCAAGGGTTGTGAAACAATGATTCTGTTACAACACTCCCTGACGTTTCCGCCACGTTTTGTTGTTTTACGTGGTCAGGGTGTGACAGAAAAGTTGGTATCAGAGCCAATGGTTATTGGGAATTATGTTACTAGTAATGCTTTGACCTAGACTATAACCTTCCTAGGACCCTAACACAAGATCCTTGTGTTTAGATCTTAAAACAATACAGTCACTTATCCTTAGGTGACAACCACAACCAGAACACAAATTTAGAATCCGCTTTGAAAACTAATCATCTATTCTAGGATGATTTATTATAAGGTTTTGAACCCTCTAAATTTTCAAAATCTCGTCAAAGTTTGGTCTAAATAATGTGAACATGTGCAAACTGGAAGGGTGGGTGCCTGTACCCTGAGTCTTCTGTCTAAGGCTAGAGTGTTCGTACAAATCCGCAGTATCGGACCAGTCACTCTTACCTGGGAACTCTTGGGGTGAGTATCCACTTATAGGTGAGCATGTCTTCGCGATACATTAATATGACCCACTTACTTTGATTAGTCACCATCTCATTTGTTTGCCTTAGGTAACAAACAAATTATCGCAATTTCTATGCGCTGTCATTCTTTTTTGATTATCCGATATCATTTTCACTTGTTTCCTCCCATATCTTTCATTATCTTCATGATGACTCTTCATCGCAATAACAATGTCCGAACTAGGTGCTGCAATTGCCCAACGATTAGGCGTCGTACTCCAGAGGACCATTGATTTAGCTATCACCATGACTCGCCTCAGGGATGAAGTCATACAAGGGAACTGCTCCTTGGAGCAATCAATGCAACCATCATCATCCGAATCAGATACCCTTTTTCAAATGTACCCACGGTGGATGATGGGGACATTTGGTTGACCTGTGCCGTTTTGCTATCCAAAACCAAGCTGTTGCAAATCCTGCCGCTGCTCAAACCCCAAATTCTGCTTCATATGTCGCCTTGGCATATCTAGCACCTCAACCTCATGAACTTTCTACCTTGTGTATCGACTTAGGCACGTTTCGTGCAAAGTTTCGAAACACCTTTCGTTACACAAATCCCAAAATCCAAAATAGGATCTTTCTATCCTCATAATTAGATCCTTGTGGATAAATATCGCTCAAATAGGAGCCCTTAATTGAATTATTCGTATGCCTTAATACGTATATTACGATTCAATTAGGACAAAGCCGAATTCCTATTAAGATGTTTCTATCTCCATAGTTAGATTCTTGAAGATGATTAAAGTGCCAAATAAAATCCACGGATTGGATTCCTGGTGTGCTTTAAATATCCGTGTCCAAAGATAACAAATTAAAGATCAAGATAAACAATTATGTGATTATGTGCTTATATGTTTTCTTATATGTTTCGTGTTTTTGTGTGATCCATCCAAATCCTCATAGAATCTTCCATATCTCCATATGAGGGATTCATAGTAGGATATCCAAAGGTACTACCTTAAATCCTTAATGGACTTCTACGTTATAGTTATGTCCCTTGGATTATAAAGTACTATCCTATAATTGGACCCCTTGGGTGGTCTTTAAACAGATTGATTTAAAAATCTGGTTAGGAATATCGTGTGATGATATAACTGAAAAGATCCCTTAAGTGGTATATTTAAGGAGATCGTACGACGGTCTAGTTAAGGAGATCATGTGTTGACCTAGTTAAAAAGATCGTTCATAGATCTAGTTAAAAAGATCCTTTGGTGGTCTAATCCAGTCACTTCATGATTGTTCAATTGATTTTTCCCCTACGCATTATGAAATGAACTGTACGGACTGTGCAAGGAATTGCGTAATTATGGATGCATACATAATTATGGAATTCAGTGCACAGAAACCACATCAAGTTTTGTCATGTGTTAAGACCTATAGTGATAAGAATAACGAAACGGGTACAATGTAAAAAGGGGCATTGGTGGATACGCCGCTGGTACTTCCTATATATAATGTTCCTTATTACATTGCAAACGTAGCGTTATTTAAGTTACTAGAAGACTTGGACCTTGACCGATGTCATTTTATCTTACACTCTCCCATTCTGATTTCAAGCACACACAAGTTTCCTATGATAAGCACTTAGGATAGGTTTCATTTTAGAATGTAGGGTTTGTTAAACCATATTACATGAGTTCCCTTACTCGTTTGGTTTACGAAACCTCATTCTATCCGATCTTCCGACTTAGGTCTGGTTTATTTACATAGTTACCTATATTAGGTGTCGTTTGATTCCGTGCTCTCTCTAGCTTTGCTTGGTTGTTGTTCAAGACTTCTAAGCATTCTCAAGTGAGTACATAGTCCCCTCTTTTACGGTTTTCAATGTTTTGGGGTGAAGCATGTGTACCTATTTGTTATGTTCATGATTTCAAAGTATAATTGATTATACATATTAGTACTTATCTTTTGACAAACTGAATGTTTATTATGGTTTAAACACCGATTTTTCAAAGATTATAAAATTAATTGTTGAATTGTACTTATTTTATGTTCACCGGATCGATTGGTAGTATGATATAGCGCTATAGGATTTGACACCCCATTCCTGTTGTTTATGGAATGTCAGAAACCGATATTTTATCCAAATAGGAATTGCCTTCGTGATATTTCTATAGTCTCAAAGGTGTATTTTGATACACTAGGTCTGATTGAATTCTTAAATCATATTTTTATTGTATATTTTATTACACTCCCAAAAGTATAGTTTGATATACTCTCATGTGTGATATAGTACAAAACAACATATATTTTGTTAAAACCAAAACATAGTTTAATATGTTACTCATAAAGGCAAAGCATATTTTGATATGTTAGTTATAAAACCAAAACTTAGTTTAATATGTTATTAATAAAATCAAAGCATACTTTTGATATACTACCGAAAATTATTATTTTGACGACTAAAGTATATTTAATATACTATCTGTTCAATTTTGGAACTGAAATATATTTTAATAAATTACTTATTCGACTTTCTTAAAACCAAAGTATATTTTATATATATACTATAAACCCTTTTATCAAAATATTGTTTTAAAAACAATATACTTTATTTAAACTCATTTTACTTAATTATTTATTATGCATTATTCTGTTATATTATCTGATTTCTTATAAATTTTAAAACGATTTATAAAAGAAAATATTTTTAAGATTCAAGACTATTTTTGATTAAACATATTTTCCTTAAACTTAAAAGTCTTGAATCCTATTAAAATAAAACATATGTAACTCACAGACATTTTTATGCTGACGTACCTATTTTTACACATGTTTCAGGTACTGCTATGTGATGATTGTTGATACATGTTATACATAGGGTGGACTCGTGCCTTAGCAACTTTAAAAATTTGAAAGACAATAATTGTATTCATTTAATTTGTAATAAAATAATGAGTTCAAATATTCAATAAAATGAAATTATTTAATCAATGGTTATGAAACAATGATTCTGTTACAACACTCCCCGATGTTTCCGCCACTTTTTGTTGTTTTACGTGGTCGGGGTGTGACAGAGAAGGCTGGTGAAGATGCCGCTGTGTGAGGGCATTCAAGTGGGCGATGATGGATGTTGATGCCTAGGCCGGAGCCCACTTTTTTAAATTTGAATGTTGGTCTGTAACCCTAAAACAATTTACTTTTCCTGTATTTTACTTTTCCTGCGCTTGAACAATTTATATTTCCTGCATGCTTTTTGAACAATATAACAGTTGGTGGTGGATGGGTCTCGGTTTGGGATGAAACCTTCAACTGTTATGTAAATATATCTATGAACTTATTGTGCTTTTGGTGGATGTATCTCAGTTTGAGATGAAACAAAAAGCACAAACTTTTGCCACGTTAATAATATAACTCTCTTTTGACCTTATCTTTGTTGCAATACTTTTAGTGCACAAATTTTATTCTGAAAATAGTTTTCTTTGAACATTCTTGGGAATATGCTGAAAATATCCTGAGAGATATCCTGGTCAGGATACTGTCACATAACTTAGAAAACTTAAAATAAAATAAAAAAGGAGAGATCATACCAAAGACTCTTAGAGGGTCGATTCCAAACTTCCATCTTATGAATGTCCCCAGTGCATATTTAGAAACTTGAACCCATCCTTTGAATTCTATGGTGCATGTCCCCTGTGTTCAACATTTTTATAGACTTAGGAGTGCAAACATAGTCATATTTTAGTTTCTCTGTGGATAAAGCCTGAATATCCTGGGGATAAACGCTTAATATCCTGGGGATAAACGCTTAATATCCTGGGGATAAACCCTTATTTTCATGCACTACAGGCGGGAGTGTATAAACTCCAAAACTTAGAAAGGTGAAAACCTTTAAACCTTAGAGAGTATGAAATTACCCTTTCGTGAGAGAGGGTGGTCAATCCTCATATACCTTGAGGATCCAGGATATAGCCAATAGTAATGAAATTGTCAGCCACTTTTACATGAATTGGTCCCGCTACCTTGAACTATCCCTGGATAACTTGCACTCCAGGCGGGGTGTTTAAACCCAATTCATAAGAAAGGTGAATACCTTTAAACCTGTGAAGGGATCAGTATCCCTTAAACATGAGAGGGGGGGCTAATCCTCTAATCTTTCGAAATATCCTGAATGTCTATCCTGGAGTTATATCCTGAAGCATATACTGCAAAACAACTGTAAACTAAGGTGGGTGTTAGCCTGGCTAACACCCCTCCGATGCTTAAGTCAGTATTGGGTTTAAAAGAATAAATAATATTAAACATATTAAAAGAGATAGAATTCATACCATCCTGAGTTAGAAATTAAATTCTAAACTCACTTGAAATAGAGCTTTAAGTGTATAGCATTCCAGGATCTTGGTAGCATATCCCCCTTCATATTCTTGAGTCGGTATGCTCCTTTCCCTGGTTCTGATTCAACCTCAAATGGTCCTTCCCATTTCGGAGCCAACTTTCCATCGGCAGTATTAGTAGTATTCTAAAAAGCCTTTCTTAACACCCAATCCCCAACTTGAAACCTTCTAGTCCTTATATTCTTGTTGTATGCTCTGGATATCCTCTGTTGATATGTTGCCATCCTTAGCTTTGCTGCATCTCTTGTCACATCCACAGTATCCAATTCTTGGCACAAAGCTTCAGGATTCTGCTCAGTATCTCGGAGGTTAGATCTTGCCGTAGGTGTCACACCCCGATTTCCACGTGTCACCGGTGGGCCCGATGGGGGAGTATCGTGACGTGGTTGGCAACGTAATAGTCAAACAACACAATATAATAATGCACAGCGGAAGCAAAAGATAAATATTATTACAATCCGATTATAAAGTAATATTCAGTATTACAACGGAAAGTGAAGGATCCACAGGCGGATCTTAAAACATATCATTTGTTCAACAGACTTTAGACGCCTAGAACTTGCAAGATTCCTTATTAGCGCCCTGAGCTTCCAGCCAATTACGTTCAGTACCTGCCACTTAACCCTTTTGGAAAATACGTCAGTTTTCACTGGTAAATACACTCAACCGACTCATTTGAAAAGAGTTTAAGAAAATTGGTTTGGATGCACGTGGCACAAAATATCTTTCATAATTTGATTAAAATGCACAGAGGCAAAATTAACCTTTTTAACTTGGAACAATTATAGTTATAACCTTGTATACAGATTTACATGTTCGTTGTACGTTCAGGGCCCGATGTAGAAACCGAGTCAAGATTAACAGACACGCCACAAGTATAGGCCCACAAGAGAGTGGGATACCGTTATTACTTAGTAACTGTCAGGTGTATGCCTACACCCCGTACCTAAGACGTGGCCATTTTATAATACAATGATGTCAAGGATATCCGAGACATGGTCATTAACCCCTAAAGGCTTTTATTTCAAACAATACAGATTAAACCGGGTTACCTCAATAATTTAATCACAATCCGATTAAACATTCAATACCCGACCAAGCGGTATCATTATACCGTATTCCAAGCCCGTATAGGGAAAATAAGTTAAGAGTATTTACCTGAGCTAGCTCCTGTCTTAATTAGCAAGAATCTACTAATTCAGCCGTATTCACTTAAGTAAGCGTAGGTACCATTTACCGAAATGCTCTAGTCTGGAATGATGGTATAAATAATCAATTAGAATGCTAACGGGTCTTTAATTTAGCTTAAGCTTAGACCGGTTAGTCTTAAGGGAATATACGGTTTGTACGCACAATTAAGCGAAGACCGGAATAGAATGTGATTTAAACCCGACATGTTCAGAGACTTGTCTTATATGGGTATTTCATACACATTCTGGATTTTGAGATAAAACCGATAGGGTTTGACCCATTTCGGCTAATTTATGTAAACTTGTTACATAAACCGAACCGTACGCGTAAGAAGCGTGACGGGTATTCATGAGAGCCATATACAGGTTTCCTAAGTTAATTATGCTTCAAATATGTTGTAACATCAGTAGGATGTCTTTCATTATGCCCCGAACTAATTTAAACACAAACTATGCCCCGTAGGGGTAGTTTGGTCATTTTAAAGTTTGTAAAAGCGTTTAGATGTTTAACTGAGTTACAGGTCTGATGTAAACAGCAAACATACTCAATTTGATGAGTTATAACAGTAGGGTAAAGTATATATGTGAAATATATCATTTATAACCAAACTATGCACCGAAGGGGCATTTTGGTAATTTCACATAAGCCGAAAAGCTCAAAACTGAAGTCTGAGTTTATCAACCTTTGCTTACTGTTAAAATATCATAATTTACCTCATATATCAGTAGGTATCAACCCGGGTATGTTCAATATGATTTTAAAACATACTATGCGTTAAAAACGCTAAATAAGGCGATTAAAGGCCATTTCCGGGTTTGATACTTAAATCTGATATTTTTATATTTCTAGAAGGCTTAAAATAATTTATTTATCATATGTGATCAGTAGCAAAAGGTTTGGAGTCGTTTAGATAAGTAAAACTCATTTTATGGCCCGTAAGGGCAAAACCGACAATTACCGGATTAAGCCTACGACTACTAGTTATGCTCAGCCTAAAATTAATTAAAAATCTTTAAAAATCCCAAAATAATATATTATATTAGTGGGTATTAAGTTTGATACCAAAAAGTAGGCTTAACTAGGCTATACGCTAATTACGCCGTTTTATTAACATAAAGCTTTAATTTTGCGATATTGAGCATAACTCTTAATCTATAAGTCAAACTGATGTCAAACTTTGCATTCAAGTTTATATATCAGTAACTAAGGTTTCTACAGTTTTACATTTTCATAAATCACATTTTAAGGTAATAAGGGCATAATGGTCAACATATGAGTAATTAACGGAATCATGCGTATTAATCGGATAACTAAGGAACCGAGGTGTATAATCACAGAGGGTTATACTAGCATGTAACCTGGTCCAAATGAAGCTCTAAGGTATTTATAAAACATACCTAAACGGGTCAGAACTGAAAGTCAAAGTGGAAGTCAAACTATGTGACTTTCGATTCCGAACCGGGTCTAAACAGGAAATAGTCGGGTTGAACATGTTTAGACATGTTCTTACGCTAATTACTAAGTTATAACAATGATCAAACAGGTTATATATGTTCTAGATAGCTAATTATGCATAAATAGCATTTTAGGCTTCCTGTTGACTTTTTAAATAAAAGTTTGACCCGACTTTTGACCTGGTTAGAGTGGTGATCAGGGGAAACCCTTTTGAGGTTTTATTACCCACATAAATACCAACTCATAACTACTTTTAATTCGAGATATGACTGAGCCATCATTGACTAATCTCGAAGTCAAACCGTAATTACGACGGTTTGACTTTTAGCTAATTAACCAAGCTAAACTCAAATAAAGAAGGACTAGCAGACTTACTAGAGTCCTATGCACGAGATATGATCAGTTGGACCTGCTTGAGAGCTCCAGAATTGATCAGTTATGCACTTGAAGGTGTGAGGAATGATGTTGCAACAAGGTGGCCTTATATAGTGGATTAACTCACCATAATTGATTGACAACAAGGTCTAGCACTCCCCACAACCTTCCAACATGTGTCCTAGTGTTCTAGGGGTTGTTTTAGGGGTCAAGTGAATGTGAAAAATCGATCAAAGTGGGTTGCAAATGCAATGGCAGACAAAGGATCTAAGAATAAACGAATTCTGCCCAGATGTAGCCCTCGCGTAGCGCGACGCCATATGGCCTCAGGCTCGCGCTACGCGAGCATGTATAGTTCAGCCAACAAGTTTTGATGAAATTGCAGTTTCAGTCCTTGGCTCTTCAAACTTTGAACAGACACTTGTTTATTGCAGTATGAACCCTCGTTATTGAACTATAAGGGCTTTAAGACATATACCCACTTTGTTAAGTCCCCGGTTAACTTTATTGTTTCCCGATAAGGCCTAACTTTCAACGTTGACTCTTTAACCCCTCGCACACGAATTTGATCACAACTTTCTCATACGTTGACGAAACTTTATGAAATTTTTATCTTGCATTCTTGTGAGCATAATTAACATTTACAAAGCTTCGGTTTTGTCAAAAGGTCACTCAGAGGTATATCTTTAAACATGTTGACACATTTAACCCCTGTAGTTTGTAATCTCTCACTTTCAGCTTTGTATGATCCATGATTTATTCGTTCGAAGGTATGAGCATCATGTAGGGTTAATGTATGATAATATTATTCACTGTTGACGATCATGATTCAGAACTCGTATTTACACATACTTTCCATGATCGTCAACTTTAGTCCTTCTATAATATTTCTTTCACACGTTTAAACATTTGACACGTGTCTACACATTATAGGACGTGAATTTTTTCGAGGTGTTACATCCTCACCCCCTTAAAATAAATCTCGACCCGAGATTTACTGAAATAAGTAAGGGTACTTTTCTTTCATCGTGGATTCAACTTCCCACGTGAATTCGGGACCTCTACAGGCATCCCATTTGACCTTAATAATAGGCACATGCTTCCTTCGAAGCTTCTTAACCCGTCGATCCTAAATCGACAAGGGTTTTTCAACAAATCTTAAGCTCTCATCTATATGCACATCTGTATGCGGTATAACCAGTGATTCGTCAGCGAAAAACTTTTTCAGATTGCAGATGTGGAACACATTGTGAATCCCACTGAGCTCTTCTGGTAAGTTTAACTCTCAGGAAACTGACCCGACACGTTGGATAACCTCGAAAGGTCCTATGTATCTCGGGCTTAGCTTGCCTTTCTTACCAAACCGCATCACTCCTTTTTAGGGTGACACTTTAAGTAGGACTTTGTCACCTACTTCGAAGTGAAAATCCTTACGCTTAGGATCAGCGTAACTCTTCTGCCTATCCCGGGCAGCTTTGAGACGGTCACGAATCTGGACAAATCTTGTCCGTTGTTTCGAACACTATCTCTAGTCCTGATAACTGGACATCTCCAATTTTCCGCCCAACAAATAGGCGATCTACACTTTCTACCGTATAATGCCTCAAAGGCGCAGCCTTAATGCTGGTATGGTAGCTATTGTTGTAGGAGAATTCGATTAATGGTAGGTTCTTATCCCAACTACCACCTAAATCGATCGCACATGCACGTAGCATGTCTTCCAACGTTTGAATAGTACGCTCACTCTGACCGTCAGTCTGAGGATGATAAGCCGTACTAAAATTTAAACGTGTGCCCAAAGATTGTTGGAAGCTTTTCCTAAAGTGTGACGTGTATCTAGTATCTCTATCAGAGATAATAGCTACAGGTATGCCTTGTAAGGCTACAATCTTATCCACGTATAACTGGGCTAACATGTCGGAGCTTTAGGTCTCCTTGATGGGTAAGAAATGAGCTGACTTAGTCAGTCCATTAACTATAACCCATATTGTATCATTTCCTTTCCTTGTCTTGGGTAACTTGGTAATAAAATCCATAGTTACCATTTCCCACTTCCACGTAGGAAGTTCAGGCTGTTGTAGCAAACCTGACGGTTTTTGATGCTCGGCTTTGACTTGCGCACATGTCAAGCATTTAGCTACATAGGTGGTTACAGACTTTATCAAGCCTATCCACCAATAGTTTGCCCTTATATCCTGGGTAGCTGATGGCAAATTCTTAATCGTTGCCTAATTAGGGTTGCGGCATGTATGCATAAGCAATATGAACCGTCTTTCTTATTTAATAACATAAAACCCTCAGAAGATTGAGTCAGGCTATATGTGCCTATGTCTTAAAACCTACTAAATTAAGGTTTCGATTTTTCCATAATCAATATGGAGTTTTCATAATACTCCAACCCACAGCGGGATGTTAATCTTAGTTCTACCTGTCTTCCAGGAGGTAAGCAGGGAAAACTTATGTGAAGATAATTAAGATACAAGGAGGCTATAGAGATTTTCCATATCTCAGGCTCCAGTTCATCCATCTTTGTTCGTGTCAAATGAGTGACACCTTTATGTTATAAGTCCACGAATTCCTTATTCGGGAACATTTACTTGGAAAAATTCCATTTTGGATATCTTCTTTGAATACTACTAGTCGACTTTAGTACAATATAACCATTGGGATATCTCAGGGGTTCCATGTATTAAACCTCCATACTGATCAGGCATGGAAATAATCCATGGGACACACTAGGATACTCCAATCCTCATATGGTACCTTTATCAAACATAGTTTGGCATTCGCAGGCGATAGAAAAACAATGAGAAAAATAATTAAATTAACATATGTTGTCGTATTCTATGCAAAGAAAGAGTACTCTTAGATTTTTCGGAAGGATTCCTTGCCGATCTATAAGAATCGGTTACTATGGTTTCCTTGGTAGTTATACCTTGTGGATGATAATAAAAATTTTGCTAAGTTTATGGTTCATGAAGATTTATTATTGCCTGTATTAAAAACAGGACACTTAGCAGAAATTATCATTGATAAATGATAAGGAAGTTTATTGTACAAGTGCTTATATTTAATCAATAATGGAAGTTTCACAAACTAGGCACCTAGCTCGGTTGGCTAGGCGCGCGAAAGGGTGCGGCCTAGACCCAGGTTCGATTCCGGGGACGGCCAGTTCCACCATTTTTTTTTATTATATTTATTAATCCTACGGATACGTGTAATTATGAGAGTTGTCTCATAAGGAGTCTTGATAATTAATTGCTTCTTATTACCCACAATATGGGCCTGATTTTTAAGGTAACCAGTCAATTTTTATCACTATTTTGAGTCCTTATTACTAAACGAATCAACTTCTTGGTTGCGATCCGTCAACTGCTATTCATCATCCTCATGGCTTTATACTAACCATGGTTTCATCAAACTATTCCGGCCAATAAGGCGCTAACATCCTTAATGAACGTCATTTTAAAAATTTATATTAATATCACTTAGCCTAGGTCACAAAAGACCATCAATGGCATTTAAGGGTTGGACCTAGTCCATCACCTTTTTGATAGGGGATCAAAAGTCACATCTGTCTTTATTATACTGATGAATTTGGATAGCTTGAAAGCTTGCCATAAGGATATCAGAAAAAGTGATTCATAATAGTTATAAAATATCAATTTAAGATTTGTTGGAGCATTTTCTAAAGTATCATCTCTTAGGCGTCCATCTGATTCCTAGGGCAGTTGGTCTTGATATGCCCCTTCTCGTTGCAACCATAACAGGTTGCATCCTTTATCTTCTTGCAATCCAGGGTTTTATGTTCCTTTGACTTGCAAATTCCACACGGTAGAGGCTGAGACTCAAATCTGCATTTCCCCAGATGGTATTTCCTACAAGTTTCGCACCTGGTCTTCTCTCCCGACTGCTGGTTGTCTCTCTTGAACCCGGAACTCTTCTTATCTTCAGAATTCCTCTTCCTATCGGAGCGATGAGAATTCTCGTCCTCCCTTTTACGCTTTCCATCTTCAGAGACTTTGGCAGCCTTGTTTCTGACCACATCGAGTGTGAGAGATAGTGACAGATCTGTCGTTGACCTGAATGTAGTAGGTCTTGAAGCCTTAACACTGGCTTTGATTTCTGGGGCTAAACCCCCGATGAAGCGAGAAATTCGCTTGGGCTCTGGTGTTACAAGGTAAGGAACCAGTCTGGACAGGGTATTGAAACTGGTGAGGTAAGCTTGACAATCTAAGTTTGTCATCACCAATGATAAGAAATCAGATTCAATTCTTTCGACCTCGTGTTGAGGGCAGTAGTTCTCCATAATGAGAGCAACAAACTGTTCCCATGACATGTTGTAAAGTGGGATCTTCCCAGTAGCTTGAATGAGAGCCTTCCACCACGCTAGCGCCTCTCCCTTGAATGATTGGGATACATACTTCACTACATCCCTCTCAGCGCATCCGCTGATATCCACAATAGTATCCATCTCGTCCAGCCATGTCATACAGTCAATGGCTCCTTTCTCCCCTGTAAAATCCCGGGGTTTACATGACACAAAGTACTTGTAGGAGCAACCCTTATCACGGGGTCCTTTATTCAGTATGATTTGTTGAGACGGATCACTGTGATGGTTCGAGGAGCGACGATCGTCATCTCCATTCTTGGGATCATCTTTCTTGGGAGGTGGCTTGCTGTGAGCTTCAGAGTGTGTTTTAGGCTTTGAAGGCTGTGTAGATAGGGTCCTACTATACTCTTCGTACTGCCTTTCCAAAGCCTGTGTAACAGCGCCGTCTATGATCGCTTAAAATTCCGCACCCGTTATATTTATTTAGGCGTCATTATTAACCTCCGCTGGATGACTATTACCCTCGTCTGAGTTAGCCATTACAATTTAACTGTTGCAGAAAACAAGGGAAATAGTTTATTTGGGAGTTTATTATGGAATTGCCCCTTAGGGTAATTCGTTAACCATGGTAAACGGAGACCACATTTGGTTAATTTATTTATCATATTTATTTAGGATTTCTATAATAATTTATCCTAATTATAAAACAATAACAGCTTTATTTGTGGCACAAAAGGCCTAGTCTCGCGGACATTTTTATTTAACCTATGATTTCAAGGAATCAAAACATTAAGGTATGCTGGCACAATAGGCCTGGTCACAAGGACATTTATAAATTATGCGCTATGATTTCAGAGAATCAAAGCATTAAGGTTTGAACCTAGTTCATTACCTTTATCTGACAGGGAGTCATTGCTACCACTGTCTTTAGTCTCAGAGGGCATTAACTATAGCTCGTAGGCATTTCCCTTCTAAGTGATGTTTATTATATGATCATCTTCATTTGATGATAGTAGTCAGGATCGCATTGATCATACAGACTAATAGGCTTGAGCGTAGCTCACCACCATAGACAAGGAATCATAAAGATCAAATGTCAATGTCTCAAATGGACAATACATTATAGCCCGTAGGCATTATTTTACCAATATATGGTCAAAGTATGATCATCTTAATTGATGATCCAAACCCATGATTCAGAGATCATTAAGTTGGGTTAGGGATCTTTTTAAAGAATCCATATATATAAATGACGTGTGTGATTTTAACGAATCACGCCTGCCAGGAGCGTTAACATATTTACAGATGTTAACAGGGATTCGAATCTTTTAAACATGTCTTACCATCATAGCCCGGCCTTAAAATGACCCGAAGGCTAGGTTTCACTCTTAAGATTCTTATTAATATTTATCGCAGGACAATCCTAAATTGAGGTGTTAAATATGGATCTGAATCTAATGATGGAACTACCATCTTGGCCCGTTCTTAAAATGACACGTGACTAGGTCTTGTCCTTTTTATATTTTGCCATTTTCTTATAATGGTAGATCTTATAATATAGGAATGATAATTTAAACATAATCATTCCTTTAAAATTTAAACAAGTATATTGTTGCCCTAAACGGGACTTCTAATAAAAATTTATTTACCCATGCAAGAGCTTAATCAGAAAAATAACCAAGGACTCCAAAAACAAGTTAGAATTTGTCCTATGTTCTCGTCTAGACTCAAGAATGTGCAATTGTGTAACTGAGATTAAACGCAAAAAGGCTAGCGTTTAATTCACTCAGTGTTGGCTCTGATACCAACCTGTCACACCCCGATTTCCACGTGTCACCGGTGGGCCCGGTGGGGGAGTATCGTGACGTGGTTGGCAACGTAATAGTCAAACAACACAATATAATAATGCACAGCGGAAGCAAAAGATAAATATTATTACAATCCGATTATAAAGTAATATTCAGTATTACAACGGAAAGTGAAGGATCCACAGGCGGATCTTAAAACATATCATTTGTTCAACAGACTTTAGACGCCTAGAACTTGCAAGATTCCTTATTAGCGCCCTGAGCTTCCAGCCAATTACGTTCAGTACCTGCCACTTAACCCTTTTGGAAAATACGTCAGTTTTCACTGGTAAATACACTCAACCGACTCATTTGAAAAGAGTTTAAGAAAATTGGTTTGGATGCACGTGGCACAAAATATCTTTCATAATTTGATTAAAATGCACAGAGGCAAAATTAACCTTTTTAACTTGGAACAATTATAGTTATAACCTTGTATACAGATTTACATGTTCGTTGTACGTTCAGGGCCCGATGTAGAAACCGAGTCAAGATTAACAGACACGCCACAAGTATAGGCCCACAAGAGAGTGGGATACCGTTATTACTTAGTAACTGTCAGGTGTATGCCTACACCCCGTACCTAAGACGTGGCCATTTTATAATACAATGATGTCAAGGATATCCGGGACATGGTCATTAACCCCTAAAGGCTTTTATTTCAAACAATACAGATTAAACCGGGTTACCTCAATAATTTAATCACAATCCGATTAAACATTCAATACCCGACCAAGCGGTATCATTATACCGTATTCCAAGCCCGTATAGGGAAAATAAGTTAAGAGTATTTACCTGAGCTAGCTCCTGTCTTAATTAGCAAGAATCTACTAATTCAGCCATATTCACTTAAGTAAGTGTAGGTTCCATTTACCGAAATGCTCTAGTCTGGAATGATGGTATAAATAATCAATTAGAATGCTAACGGGTCTTTAATTTAGCTTAAGCTTAGACCGGTTAGTCTTAAGGGAATATACGGTTTGTACGCACAATTAAGCGAAGACCGGAATAGAATGTGATTTAAACCCAACATGTTCAGAGACTTGTCTTATATGGGTATTTCATACACATTCTGTATTTTGAGATAAAACCGATAGGGTTTGACCCATTTCGGCTAATTTATGTAAACTTGTTACATAAACCGAACCGTACGCGTAAGAAGCGTGACGGGTATTCATGAGAGCCATATACAGGTTTCCTAAGCTAATTATGCTTCAAATATGTTGTAACATCAGTAGGATGTCTTTCATTATGCCCCGAACTAATTTAAACACAAACTATGCCCCGTAGGGGTAGTTTGGTCATTTTAAAGTTTGTAAAAGCGTTTAGATGTTTAACTGAGTTACAGGTCTGATGTAAACAGCAAACATACTCAATTTGATGAGTTATAACAGTAGGGTAAAGTATATATGTGAAATATATCATTTATAACCAAACTATGCACCGAATGGGCATTTTGGTAATTTCACATAAGCCAAAAAGCTCAAAACTGAAGTCTGAGTTTATCAACCTTTTATTACTGTTAAAATATCATAATTTACCTCATATATCAGTAGGTATCAACCCGGGTATGTTCAATATGATTTTAAAACATACTATGCGTTAAAAACGCTAAATAAGGCGATTAAAGGCCATTTCCGGGTTTGATACTTAAATCTGATATTTTTATATTTCTAGAAGGCTTAAAATAATTTATTTATCATATGTGATCAGTAGCAAAAGGTTTGGAGTCGTTTAGATAAGTAAAACTCATTTTATGGCCCGTAAGGGCAAAACCGACAATTACCGGATTAAGCCTACGACTACTAGTTATGCTCAGCCTAAAATTAATTAAAAATCTTTAAAAATCCCAAAATAATATATTATATCAGTGGGTATTAAGTTTGATACCAAAAAGTAGGCTTAACTAGGCTATACGCTAATTACGCCGTTTTATTAACATAAAGCTTTAATTTTGCGATATTGAGCATAACTCTTAATCTATAAGTCAAACTGATGTCAAACTTTGCATTCAAGTTTATATATCAGTAACTAAGGTTTCTACAGTTTTACATTTTCATAAATCACATTTTAAGGTAATAAGGGCATAATGGTCAACATATGAGTAATTAACGGAATCATGCGTATTAATCGGATAACTAAGGAACCGAGGTGTATAATCACAGAGGGTTATACTAGCATGTAACCTGGTCCAAATGAAGCTCTAAGGTATTTATAAAACATACCTAAACGGGTCAGAACTGAAAGTCAAAGTGGAAGTCAAACTATGTGACTTTCGATTCCGAACCGGGTCTAAACAGGAAATAGTCGGGTTGAACATGTTTAGACATGTTCTTACGCTAATTACTAAGTTATAACAATGATCAAACAGGTTATATATGTTCTAGATAGCTAATTATGCATAAATAGCATTTTAGGCTTCCTGTTGACTTTTTAAATAAAAGTTTGACCCGACTTTTGACCTGGTTAGAGTGGTGATCAGGGGAAACCCTTTTGAGGTTTTATTACCCACATAAATACCAACTCATAACTACTTTTAATTCGAGATATGACTGAGCCATCATTGACTAATCTCGAAGTCAAACCGTAATTACGACGGTTTGACTTTTAGCTAATTAACCAAGCTAAACTCAAATAAAGAAGGACTAGCAGACTTACTAGAGTCCTATGCACGAGATATGATCAGTTGGACCTGCTTGAGAGCTCCAGAATTGATCAGTTATGCACTTGAAGGTGTGAGGAATGATGTTGCAACAAGGTGGCCTTATATAGTGGATTAACTCACCATAATTGATTGACAACAAGGTCTAGCACTCCCCACAACCTTCCAACATGTGTCCTAGTGTTCTAGGGGTTGTTTTAGGGGTCAAGTGAATGTGAAAAATCGATCAAAGTGGGTTGCAAATGCAATGGCAGACAAAGGATCTAAGAATAAACGAATTCTGCCCAGATGTAGCCCTCGCGTAGCGCGACGCCATATGGCCTCAGGCTCGCGCTACGCGAGCATGTATAGTTCAGCCAACAAGTTTTGATGAAATTGCAGTTTCAGTCCTTGGCTCTTCAAACTTTGAACAGACACTTGTTTATTGCAGTATGAACCCTCGTTATTGAACTATAAGGGCTTTAAGACATATACCCACTTTGTTAAGTCCCCGGTTAACTTTATTGTTTCCCGATAAGGCCTAACTTTCAACGTTGACGCTTTAACCCCTCGCACACGAATTTGATCACAACTTTCTCATACGTTGACGAAACTTTATGAAATTTTTATCGTGCATTCTTGTGAGCATAATTAACATTTACAAAGCTTCGGGTTTGTCAAAAGGTCACTCAGAGGTATATCTTTAAACATGTTGACACATTTAACCCCTGTAGTTTGTAATCTCTCACTTTCAGCTTTGTATGATCCATGATTTATTCGTTCGAAGGTATGAGCATCATGTAGGGTTAATGTATGATAATATTATTCACTGTTGACGATCATGATTCAGAACTCGTATTTACACATACTTTCCATGATCGTCAACTTTAGTCCTTCTATAATATTTCTTTCACACGTTTAAACATTTGACACGTGTCTACACATTATAGGACGTGAATTTTTTCGAGGTGTTACAGTAGGTATCACCATTTCTGTTGGGATCACTGCTTCCGCTCCAAATACTAAGGAGAATGGAGTCTGGCCAGTTGCACTCTTTATTGTTGTTCTATCAGCCCATAAAACAAAGGGTAGTTCTTCTGCCCATCTTCCTTTCTCAGCTCCTAGTCTCTTTTTCAGGTTGTTGACAATTATCTTGTTCGAGGATTCTGCTTGTCCATTTGCTTGAGGATGTGCTGGAGTAGATGTGATCATTTTGATTCCACAACTCTTGCAAAAGTCCGTAGTCCTCTTACTTATAAACTGAGATCCATTGTCACAAATAATCTCGGCTGGTACTCCAAACCTGGTCATGATATTCCTTTTTATGAAGGATACTACTTCTTGGTCTCTAACTTGAACAATGCTTCAGCTTCAACCCATTTAGAAAAATAGTTAGTCATTGCTAGCATAAAGACTTTTCCTCCTGGAGCTTTTGGCAATTTCCCCACTATGTCTATCCCCCACTTCATGAATGGCCAAGGGGAAGCTATAGGATATAATGGTTCAGCTGGTTGATGTAATATGTTACTGTGCCTCTGACATGCATCACATCTTCGAGCATATTCTGCAGCATCTTTCTTCATCGTCGGCCAATACTATCCTATTCTTAATACTTTTGAGAATAATGACCTGCCCCCAGTGTGGTTACCACAATCCCCTTCGTGTATATCTTGAAGCACTTCTTTAGCTTCGGGATCCTCCAAGCATCTCAGGTATGGTCCTGCAAGAGATTTCTTGTACAAAACATTATTTATAATAGTGAATCGTGATACCTTCATTCTAAAGGCCTTAGGATTCTCATCCTTAGGGATGTGTCCTTCCTTGAGATATCTCATGATTGGAGCCGTCCAGGACTTAGTATCCTCATCAGGATCATGACCAGGATCCTGAATGCTTATTACCTCCTTATCCTGAGTCTTGAAGAGATCCACAGCATGATGTAGGATGTGAAGTATTGGTATTTGGGTTCCTTCTGGTATCTTGACTGATGATCCTAGGTTTGTCAAGGCATCCGCTTCAGCATTATCTTCTCTTGGTACATGTTCAAGTGTAAAAACATCGAAATATCCTGCTAATTTTTTGAGAATATCGAGATACTCGATTAACTTCTCACCTTTAACTGCATAGGATCCATTAAAATGATTAGTAATTAAGAAGGAATCGACATATACTTGCAAATTCTTAATATTCATGTTTCTAGCCAACTCTAATCCTGCTATCAAAGCCTCATATTCTGCTTCATTATTAGTGGCAGGAAATTCACATCTAATAGCCTGGGGTAATATGTCCCCCTGTGGCGATTTTAGTAGTATACCTAATCCTACACCCCTAATATTAGATGCACCATCACTATATAATGTCTAGGATTCTGAGGTTTCTCCTAGTTGTTGAACTTCTAGGTGTACTTCATTTTGAATATCACTATTGAAATCTGCCACAAAGTCAGCTACAGCCTGAGACTTTATGGCATTTCTAGGTCATATACTAGATCATAGGCACTTAACTTTACTGACCACTTAGCGATTCTACCTGACATCTGATGTGTGAGAGTGTGTTTATATATTTAAGTATATTTTTAAGCCATTTTTACACGTTATTCAAGTTTTAAATTTATAAAACATGATATTTTACTAACACCAAACACACATATGGGCAAGTTCACCCATCGTGAGCGTAGTATAGTGTTGGTAAGATACCGAGGTCGTCCAAGGACACAAGATCTTTTAATACCCGTTTATCCTCAACGTCTAATCAAATCAAAATGTTAGAAAAAGGTTTTTAAACTAGAAAATAAAAACTAACTAAAATGTTGAAAATAAAAGAAAAGTAAAAACAGATAGACAAGATGAATCACTTGGCTCTGACTCGTGTTTAGTGTAACCATTGATTATTTCCGCACTTTTTCACTTTTTAAGAGATTATCTTAGTTATTGTAGTAGGCCCCTCTTTTGAAGGTGACGTTACCCTCAACCCAGTAGTTTGAGTCAGCAAGGATACAATCCTAAAGGGTCGGATTATTGAAAGATAATTAATTAAGTTATTAATGCATATTATGGTAGGCCCCTCTTTTGAAGGTGACGTTACCCTCGGCTAAGTAGTCTGAGTCAGCAGGGATACAGTCCTAAGTAGCCGGGTTAAAGTATTAATAGTAGCTTATATATGAGGGGATCAAAGAGTTTGGACCCCCGCCATCCAATACCGGTAAGTATTGAAGGAGGTCCTACTAAATTTGACCTAGGTCCTTGCAGGATCTATACACTGAACAAGGCAAGACTCTTACCAAACTGTTCCCTTAACCCCCGACCAGGTAGCCAACATACCTCCATATAGACCGTGGAGATATGAATGGTGAAAATCTTTTATTTTATAAAGACAGTAAAATAATGCCAAGACACCACAGACAAACGATAAGGAAGAATCACCTTCAACATAAGAAACTAGTTATTAAAGTCATTAATGCATAACCAAGTAAAAAGTGCGAAAAGATTAAAAATAAAAAGTATTACACTAGACACTTGTCTTCACCAAGTGATGTAAGAGACTTAGGAAAACATGGCCTTTGATTGTCAAGAACTCTTACGATCAATCTTGGATCCCGAGATGACTCACACACTCTATGATGGACAATGTATGATGGTGGTGGATGATGGTGTTATGGTGGTGGTGGGTGGTGGGTGAAGTGTGAGAGAGGTGGTGTGCCAAGGGATGATTTGCAAATGAGCCAAGCACCCCTATTTATAGGCTGAACAGTAGCTCGGGCATGGCCCCGTGTCCATTGGGCACGGCCCCGTGTCCATTGGGCACGGCCCCGTGTCCATTGGGCACGGCCCCGTGTCCAACATCCTTCTCTTTCTTCATTAATTGCAGTTTGTCTGCATCAGTTGACCACGCCCCCGTGTTCATTGGGCACGCCCCCGTGTGCAGAAGCAAATCTGTACTATCAAGATTTCCCTAGATTCTGCGAATCTTAGAGTTGACCACAGCCCCGTGTCCGCTGAGCACGACCCCGTGGTGGGCGATAGAAGCTTCTACAGCTTTGTCTTTTCTGCTGGCACTTGGGCACGCCCCCGTGTTCATTGAACACGGGGCGTGTTCAGTCTTCTGTTCTCTTGTTTTTACTTGGGAAGATGCTGTCGGGGGGTCGGGCATGCCACGTTTGTTCCTTTTCTTGTATTTATGTTAGATTTAGCTGGCTTTTTGCTTCTTTTGTTCATTTGAGCTCATTTTAATCCCGGAAATACAAAAGGAAGACAAAAACACACTTTTTCCAACATTAGTACTAAAAAAGGGTTAGTTTTATGCCAAAATTGATGTAATTTATATGTTGCATTTTGTGCACATCAAATACCCCCATACTTGAATCTTTGCTTGTCCTCAAGCAAAACTCTTTATAATGTGACTTTACACTCCCAAATGGAATGGGTAGAAGAGAAGGTTTTTGGGCTTGTCATAGAGTGTCGGGATTTCCAAGATTCTTTATTAAGTTTTATTTTTATTTATTTACAATCCTATTCGTCATGATTTATTTAAAACATTACATAAGATAAATTACTTATTAGGGCATAACATGCCTCTTTAAAATTCCATTTATATACAAGTTCACATACCTTACGGGGGATCACTCAACACTCGGCCGAAGATGAATTTTAGTGAATCACTCAAGAGCGGCATGGAACTTACTCCTACCATAGGCTTGCCAAGCAATCAATCCTCCTCCTTTTTAACTATATACCTTTGTAAATATCAAGAGGACTTTTGGGTGAAGGGTTAGGCTTGGGTTAAAGGTGGGTGGTTGGGTTAGTGGTTAGTAGAAAAGGGCGAAAAGCGTAAAAAACGTCGGTTTTCGTAAGACTTTTTATTTTTGCAATTTTTATTTTGATGAAGCCTTTATTCAAACAAAGTTATTTTTGGATGAACTTGTTTGTTTATTTTTCTTCTGCTTCATCATCAATTTTTTTTTAAAGTCATACGAAAAACCGAGCTTGTTACTAAAACAAAGGGTTAAAAATAAAAAAAGGTTTTGGTGGGTGAAAGGGTGTTTGGTTTGGGTTAAGAAATGAAAAGGTTTAGGCTCAAAGGGGTTAACTACGGGATTTTGGGTAGGTGGTAAAAAAAAGAAAAATAATGGTGTAGAAATAAAAAAAAAATTAGTCCTAATGCCTCCATCATTTACTTACTCAGGTTTAAGTTGGTAAGGACTGGGAATGTATCGTCGTAGCAAGTTCTAGAGTCGTAAGAACCAAGCGGCTATTCACACATGAAACGAAAAATGAGCATTTAGTTTAAAGATATGTATTTGTATGATCAATAAAGGCTCAAAACTCACTTTTGTGGGAATGAGTTTTTTATGTGATCAAGTATATATAATCAAATTTTAACTACGCTTGTTATGCCGTTTCATAATTTTCTTATGTTGGTTCTTTTTATCACGACGCTATCGGTTGTAAATTTGTAAAAATATAACCTTTTTAGAACTTGAAATTCCCAAGTTAAACCTAGACAAGTAAATTTTTAAAAAAAATGAATTTTTTTTTTTGAAAAAAATTGGGGTGATTAGCGGTTCCAATAGAGTTTTGTGTAAGGCTTGTAATTAGGACTTGCAAGATTCAAGGTTTTAGCATCCCCCCCCCCCACACTTAAATTACACATTGTCCTAAATGTGTCCCAAAAATAAGTTTCTAGGTTGATTGAATGTGTAAAAAGGTGTTTAAAAAGCAAAATTTTGTGTTACTGGGCGTCTGGACACGGCCCCGTGTCCGATGGACACGACCCCGTGTCGGAGTGCCAGTAACGAAAACTTACAGAAGTTGGACACGGGGACGTGTCTACTGGGCATGACCCTGTGTCTGGCAAAAGTCTGCATATTTAAACAAACAGCAGGTCTGGGGAAGTGGGCACGGGGGCGTGTTGGCTGGACACGATCCCGTGTAGACAATCTGCAAAGTTGAAAAACAGGTTTCTGACTTCGGTTTTCCTGTCCCGGCTTTAGTAGCACTAATGTTTAGTGCTCTAAGCCTCGTATGTACCTGTTTTATCAATAAACACTACACCAAACCATAGCAAACATCCTAAATTACCAAGTTCAACATCCACGTCACAAAGTTAAAAAGAAAAACAAATGCAGAAAATAAAAAGAGTTAAAGGAAAGTAAATTGTTCAACACATGGCACGCAGGCCGGAAATTGTTCAAGATAAAGGGTGTACGTGTTGCTTGCCATGTTATAGGTGTTCCTGGTGCACATGAGGTTTTCCTGCAACAAATCATGTAAACTTTAGAATTTAGGAAAACCGCCTCCTTGTGAGGAGGATTGGCCCGGATCACCGTGGGGCTGGTACTGATACTGAGGAGGGTGTTGAAACTGTGGAGCGTGAAGGAAGAGTGCCTCTTTCGGGTTCCATGCATGCCCCTGCATCCTTTGGAAGCTAACTGTCCCGTCTTCAGCCTCATAAATTAAGTTCATGGAGCGGCAGATGTGTACATCCACTCTTCCCGACCATGGGCTCCTTTCGAAGGACCTAGGTATGTTGGTGAAATGCTTGAAGAGTCGGTATATCCACCCTCCAAAGAAGATAGGGGTTGGTGGAGTAGCAAGCTTGTTCAAATGCATGTTTCGGAGCAGGAGATACTGAACATCGAGGTGTCTGCGGGTATGAATGCAGTGAAGGACTATCAAATCTCTCAACCCAACAACGCCACCGCTATCATGCCTTTGGCTAAGAGAGTAACCGAGGAGCCTATGGATGTATCGGTAGAGTAGGTCCCTCAACTTAGTGCTCTTAGTGCTGCTTGGGTTGTAGTGCCCTTCACCAATCTGAGCCCACACGGCTTGGCGTTCGTTCTCATTCATCTCTCGCACCCCTCCGGTGTTCTCTTCATTACCCGCATCATCCTCCGCATACAACCCAACTATCGACCCAAATTGTGCCATCGAAATCGAGTACTTAGTTCCACCACATCGGAATCCCACCCCGTCACTGTCGAAAGGGTCGCACCTTGAATTGAACGTGAAGGTGCTATAGAATTCCATAGTGTACTCGTGGACTGAGCGAAGTCGAGTGGTTAGGGCGACTCTTAGTGGGTCGGTAACGAGGTTGTTAAACCGGTCAAGTTAGTTCACCATTGCTAATAGATCCATGCATGCTTGTCTTGGGTATTCTTCCTGTCTTGTTTGAAGTACTTCGTATCTAGCCCTAGCATCGAGCTCATTTGCATTGAACCTCGTGAATTTCTTCGACATCTGAAAGAATACACCAAAAGTTAGCATGAAACAGTGGAATTTTCGGACAAAACTGCAAACAGCAAGCTGGACACGGCCCCGTGTTCAGCGGACACGACCCCGTGTCCAGGCGTCTGTTACTCAAAAATTTCATTTTTCGACCCGGTTTCGAAAACTTGAAAATTTTTGGTCCAATAGGTGCGGTTTCCCCCGAAAATGAAACCCCAAGTGCCGTTTTTCCCAAAACAAACCGTTTACCCCTTCAATTTTATCTTTTTCGGTTCAAAAACAAGGGTTTGGGGTTTATGTGAGAAATCGGGCGATTCTTTGAACAATACAAGTGGATTTACTTCCTGTAACATTAATCTAACTAAATGCTAACAGATTTAGGCAAAAATTTGAGGTTCGATCCGGATGAAGTTCAAGAACCCTAGATTTTTCCCCAAATTTTTGATGTTTTAACTACATGCAAATGCTTAATCTAACTACTAATAGTGATAGAATCATACCTTGATGTTGTTAGAAGTAGAGGAGACGTCGAAAATATGCAGAAAATCTTCTTGAACCAGAGCTTTTTCGGGGAAACGGGGCGGGTGGAATGGTGTAGCTGTTATAAAAAAAGGGTTTTATCCCGACAGTCGCGCGGACACGGCCCCGTGTCCAGCGGACACGGCCTTGTGCCGAGCGAGTTTTTTTTTTAAGTGCTCATGTGAGTGCCCTTGTTTCCCAAAAACTTGGTTAGAAAATTACCGATTTAGATGTCAACGTGTTCGTTCGTAACTTACCAGATATGATGGTGATGTTTTTACTCTTCGACCGTTTGAAGCGAAATCTCTTCCTCTTCATCCTCAATGAATCCTTGATAGAGTTTCAGCCGTTGGCCATTGACTTTGAATGGAATTCCATTCCGAGATTTAATTTCTACTACACCGTGTTGATAAATATAGGTGATGGAAAAAGGTCCTGACCACCTAGACTTTAATTTACCAGGAAATAATCGAAGTTGTGAATTAAACAAAAGAACTTGGTCTCCTACTCGAAATTCATTAGGTTTAATATGTTTGTCATGCAAGTTTTTCATTCTTTCTTTATAAATTTCGGAGTTTGAGTATGCATAATTCCTAAGTTCGTCTAATTCATTTAATTGACAAAATCGATTTCTACCGGCGAACTCTAAATCTAAGTTTACATTTTTAATTGCCCAGTAGGCTTTGTGTGCAATTTCTACTGGCAAATGACAGCTTTTTTCATAGACTAGCTTATATGGAGTTGTACCTATTGTTGTTTTATAAGCAGTTCGAAAAGCCCATAAAGCATCATCTAATTTATCTGCCCATTCCTTTTTATTTAACCCTACGGTTTTTTTGAGTATTCGTTTTAAACCTCTATTAGTCACTTCGGCTTGTCCGTTTGTTTGAGGGTGATATGCTGTTGAGACCCGGTGATAGACCCCATATCTTGTTAAGATTTTTTCAAGGTGATGGTTGCAAAAATGGGTACCTCTATGACTAATTAATGCTTTAGGTGTTCCAAAACGAGAGAATAATATTTTCAGAAATCTTACCACGACTCTTCCATCATTTGTTGGAAGTGCCTCGGCTTCGGCCCATTTAGACAAGTAATCTACTGCCACAAATATATATTTGTTTCCTTTTGACGGTGGGAAAGGTCCCATAAAGTCGAGTCCCCACACATCAAAAATTTCACAAACAAGAATGCCATTTTGTGGCATTTCGTTTTTGGAAGAAATATTACCTGTTCTTTGGCAAGCATCACATGTTTTGACAAGACTTTGGGCGTCTTTGTAAATGGTTGGCCAATAAAACCCTGAATCAAATACCTTTCGTGCGGTACTAGCGGCACCATGATGTCCTCCGTATGGACCTTCATGACAATGGCGGAGAATTCTTCGTGCTTCGCTACCATGTACGCATCGTCGGATAAGTTGGTCGGCACACATTTTGAAAAGATAAGGGTCTTCCCAAAAATAATGATTCACATTAGCAAAGAATTTTTTTCTTTGATGATGTGGCCAACCCTTAGCGACTATACCGCTAATTAGGTAGTTAGCATAGTCGGCGTACCTTGGTTCTTCTTTGTATTCCACCATTTCTAGAGACTCCGTTGGAAATTTTTCGTTGATTTGCTCGTCCCTGGTTGCCTCCAAAGCTGGGTCTTCTAAGCGTGAAAGATGATCCGCTGCGGTGTTTTCTGCTCCTCTTTTGTCTTTGATTTCAATATCAAATTCTTGGAGGAGTAAAATCCACCGAATCAAACGTGGTTTTGCGTCCTGCTTTTTGAAGAGATATCGAATGGCTGCATGATCTGTATAGACTATAGTTTTAGAAAGAAGAAGATAAGAACGAAATTTATCAAAAGCAAATACCACAGCTAGTAATTCTTTTTCAGTTGTTGTGTAATTTTCTTGTGCATCGTTAAGTGTTTTACTAGCATAATAAATTGGGTGAAAATGCTTTTCTTTTCTTTGTCCCAAGACGGCTTCAACTGCAAAGTCGCTTGCATCGCACATGATTTCGAAAGGAAATTTCCAATCAGGCGCTATCATAAAAGGTGCATTGACTAGCATTTCCTTTAGGGTTAGAAATGCTTGATTGCAATCCTTGTCAAACATGAAAGGGGCATCTTTTTCAAGTAATTTTGTTAGAGGCCTTGAAATTTTAGAAAAGTCTTTGATAAATCGCCTATAAAATTCGGCATGCCCTAGGAAACTTCTGATTGCTCTAACGGAGGATGGGGGTGGTAATCGAGAAATAGTGTCTATTTTGGCTCGATCAACCTCCATTCCTTCGCTTGAGATTTTATGACCGAGTACTATTCCCTCCATTACCATGAAATGGCATTTTTCCCAATTAAGGGCGAGGTTAGTTTCCTCACATCGGGATAGCATTCGTTCAAGGTTATCGAGGCATTGGTCGTATGAATCCCTAAAGATAGAAAAGTCGTCCATGAAGACTTCCATTGTCTTTTCTATCATGTCATGGAAGATGGCTACCATGCAACGTTGGAATGTTGCGGGGGTATTACATAGACCAAATGGCATGCGTCGATAAGCAAAAGTTCCATAGGGACATGTGAAGGTTGTCTTTTCTTGGTCTTCAGGTGCTATCGGGATTTGAAAGTAACCTGAAAAACCATCCAAGAAACAATAAAATTTATGACAGGATAATCTTTCTAACATTTGATCAATGAAGGGAAAGGAAAGTGATCTTTCCTTGTTGCTTCATTTAATCGTCTATAATCTATACATACTCTCCATCCTGTGACGGTTCTCGTTGGTATTAATTCATTCTTTTCGTTAGTTATTACCGTCATACCTCCTTTCTTTGGAACTACTTGGACGGGACTTACCCAAGGACTATCGGAGATAGGATAAATAAGTCCAGCGTCAAGTAATTTGATGACTTCGTTTTTAACCACTTCTTGAACATTTGGATTTACTCGACGTTGTGGTTGTATTACCGATTTGTAGTCATCATTCATTAAAATTTTGTGCGTGCACATGGAAGGACTTATTTCTTTAATATCTACCAGCTTCCAAGCGATCGCATTTTTGTGTTTTTTTCAAAAGGTTAATTAATTTTTCTTTTTCTAAACTATTTAACTTAGACGAAATAATTACAAGTGATTTACCATCTTTGTCTAGAAAAGCATATTCCAAACCTTTTGGAAGTTCTTTGAGCTCAAGAGGTGGGTCTTTAGGAGACTCCTTATTTGGTTGCTCATTTTGATCAAGAACTTTAAAAGTTTGTTCTATGGCGACATCTTCTTCAACAAAGTGGTCAAACTTTTCACTTGTATCAGGTGGTTCATCTTCATCTTTAATTAGGGGGTCATTATTGCCGAATGGATATTTCATTGACCGCTCAAGATCGACACTCTTTTTAAATGCCCCTAAGTGAAGAAGTAGATTGTTGTATTTCCGGTTTTTCAAAGCTTCGTGAGTTTTTACAAATGGTCGTCCCAACACTAGAGGAGCGTCATCGAGGATGACAAAGTCGGTTGGGATTACCATTTGATTTGTTTGAACCAAGACATCCTCAACTACACTGATTGATTTTATAATTTTCCGATTAGATAGAAAAATGGGTATTTGAAGTGGAGAGAAATCACTAATACTTAATTTTTCGAAAATGTAGTTGGGCATTATGTTAACACAAAGATCTTTATCAATTGTGACATTACTAATAAATGAATTTTGAAAAAACATGGAACCGGTGTAATGTTAATTTCAAATGGATCTTCTTTTATTAGCGAGGTTTGATCATTAGTTAACTTAACGCTTACCGTTTCGTCAATTTTAGTGTTAGTGTTTAACTCTTTTAAAAACTTAGCATGAGTGGGAATTAAACAATGATTTTCAAAAGAAGGTGACAAGAGATTAATTTCTTCAAAATTAGACTCTTCTTGAATTTTAACGTTGTCGGACTCACCTTTTTTGTTGTTTAACTCATGTGTCGGTTCTTCACTTATTTGTTCTTCCATTTTTACACTTTTAATTATCTCTTCTCTATTTAATTCTTCTCTTGCGCGGGACTCCTCTTCCCTTGCGCGAGATTCTTTTATATAGTGCTCGATAACTTTAAGGTGTTCTAATATCCTATCGGTCACTTCGGTGATAGAAAAAGGATCGGGATTTTCAAAGCTTGAATCCGGTTGTTCGATCCTTGGTTCCTCATAATACACATATGAAGTAGATGGTTCACACCATTGTTCTTCATTGTAAGTATATGATGGATAAGGGTCGTAATTTTGTTCTTCATAGTACTCATATGAGGTGGGTTGTTCACGCCATGGTTCCTCATAGTAAGCATATGAAGGTGGTGGCTCATATCTTGGTTCCTCAAAGTATGAGTATGAAGGCTCATACCTTGGTTCATCAAAATATGAGTATGAGGGAGGAGGTTCATACCTTTGGTCTTCATAGGATGTGTATGAAGTTGATGGCTCGTACCTGGGCTCCTCATAGTAGTTGTATGAAGTGTATGGTTGATATAAGTTACAATATTGGACCGAGTGCGGGTCACCACAATTAGTGCAATAATTATTCCAATAATCATCCTCCTCATAGGTGTAGTTGTAACCTCCTGAGTATTGATCCATAAGAATCACTCAGCAGACCACAACAAAGTCTCGAGACCAGAAAACAAAAATAAAAACGGAAACAGAGGCTGGACACAGCCCCGTGTTCAGTGGACACGGCCCCGTGTACAGAATCTGTATCTGTGCGTTTTAATTAAAGTTACTGATTTCTATGAGCACGGGGCGTGTTTAGTGAGCACGGCCCCGTGTTCAAGCTACTGTATCTGGGTGTTTTATGAAAAATATGCAGCACGGCCCCTTGTTCAGTGAGCACGGCCCGTGTTCAACTTACTATAAATGCAAAACTAAACTAAAATGCAGAAAAATGTGCGCGCGTTTTGAAAAAGTTTTGAAAAAACTGATTAGGCCGTCGATTTTAAGCTTTCTTAAAATCCTTGTGTCCCCGGCAATGGCGCCAAAAACTTGATGTGTGAGAGTGTGTTTATATATTTAAGTATATTTTTAAGCCCTTTTTACACGTTAGTCAAGTTTTAAATTTATAAAACACGATATTTTACTAACACCAAACACACATATGGGCAAGTGCACCCATCGTGAGCGTAGTATAGTGTTGGTAAGATACCGAGGTCGTCCAAGGACACAAGAGCTTTTAATACCGCTTTATCCTCAACGTCTAATCAAATCAAAATGTTAGAAAAAGGTTTTTAAACTAGAAAATAAAAACTAACTAAAATGCTGAAAATAAAAGAAAAGTAAAAACAGATAGACAAGATGAATCACTTGGCTCCGACTCGTGTTTAGTGTAACCTTTGATTATTTCCGCACTTTTGCATTTTTTAAGAGATTATCATTATTGGACGTAGACTTTCTATTTTAAAATAAAGTAAAAATCATTCATGACTAAGGTGATGACTTATGCTATAAAAGTTGAAACTTAAAACTAAATATATTTTATTGGTTGAAGTTCAAGTATAACATAAATTAACAATTTTTAGGTAATAAAAAGGCTCTCACATCTACGATTTTTTATTCTAAAGTATTCCATTTAAGAAAAACATCATCATAGTTATTGTATTTTTTTTTCTCGGATTAGACCAGGTGTAGTGGGGGAGTTCTAGCTTCTCCCTTAGGCATTGTTTGACATGTGATATCTTAGTCAGCAAAGGAGCATTATGATGCTTGAAATTAAAAATGAGTGTTGTGGTATGATGCCCCAACAATGATTAGCCAATTATTATTATTTTTTTAGAAAATAAAACAAACAATTCTATTGGCTAAACCAAAATCATCCGGGCGTTTCTACAAACAAGCCATTCGAAATTTTGGACGAAACACGCATACGGAGGCGGTGTACATGGCGTTTTGGGGCTTGAAGTGGAAAGAAAACACACACTTTACATTGCCACTACACATCGTCTTAAAGTAACGTAACAACATTTTTCAAAAGTAATGTAAACTAACTATATATGGTTCCAGGATGTTGGCCGCCCCTTGTATGCAAAAGAAAAAAAATATTTGTCTGTTTCTTCTGGGAATTTTCGTTTCAGATTCACTGTAGTTTTTCACAACTATTTAAAAATTTGATATTTAATATGTAAGTTTTTTACGGATTCCAATTTTTTTGACAGATTACGGACAGGTTTTTTATTGTAAACTTGTGCATCGTTAGAAATTAATGCACCATTCTATTTATAAAATCTTAAAAAAACATCATTTAATTAAATAATATGTTAAATCATCATACAATGACACTACAAGAAAAAAGAGCATTAGGGGCGACATCTTTAGGGGCGACATATAAAAAGTCGCCCCTAAAGGACCAATCCGTGTTTTAGCTTCTGGCAACAAGTCATGGCCGTAGATTAGGTAAATAATCCAATGGCTGATAATATTTTTCCCCAAGTCGCCCCTAATTGTGAGTTAAAACCTTTGGCGGGCTTGTTTCCCCCCATCAGACAACACTTCTCCAAAACAACACTTCCCCCTTTCCCCTCCAAACCCTACCTGCGACGCACAACACTTCCCCCCTCCAAACCCTACCTGCCACGCCACCAGTAGGAAGAATGCCTTCACGCTACTAGCAGCCTGTTGTGCCATCAAATTATCAGCCTTTTGAAGCAATGTGCTGTTCAAATCGCATTCTTTCTGTGCGGTTTATGTAGGTAAGAACCCTAATCGCTTTAATCCTTAAGATTGATGTTCAAATCACAATTATTTAGTGTTGTTTGATGTTCAAATCGTACGTATTCTGTGTGTTCTGTTGTTAAAATCACAATTAGAGGGGATAGTGTTGTTTGATGTTCAAATCGTATGTATTCTGTGTGTTTTAGGTTTCATGTGGCTACATGATTTATTTATCTATCTCTGTACAAGATTATTAGATCCACAATTTTTTTAGTTTTTTGTTTTTATTAGAATTATTTAATTATTATTATTATTATTTTGTATTTACTACCATTTCATCGCTTGTCTGGGAAAATAATTTGGCTTTAAAGTTTAAATAGTAACAAATTGATAGAAATTGTTTATATGCCTGACATATCTGCAGAAAAGGGCAAAGTTTAAATAGTAACAAATTTAATCTATTAAATTTACAGTCAATAGCAAAATTATTTCCAAAAAGGTAAAAATTAGAAATGAAAATTATGGTAACCCCTGTTTGTGTGATTTGTAATGGAGGTAACTATGAATGTATGTTGTGATATTCAATTAGAAATGAAAATTATGGTAACCCCTGTTTGTTTTTTGTTGTTTATTATCTTGCTATGTAATAGTTTTTCTTATAAATATCACATAGTGATTGATAATAACAATAATAATAATTGTTTTACAAAACTAACAAAATTTTGAGTTTGTAAAACTAACTACTAATGTACATTTTTACTTTGGAATTAGCAAAGTATTAGCAAAGTAAAAGAAACTGTTCTTGGTTGTGTACAGAAGATAGGTTAAGAGGGAAGCTTGGAAAACCAGCAATTTTGGAGGGCTGGATTGACACAAGTGGCTCTGTCGCAGCTGAGGAATCAACATATGGAATTACATTTGATTGGGATGAAGAGATAGGACTTCCAGGAGCATTTTTAGTAAAAAATCTTCACCCTAATGAATTTTATTTTAAAACACTCACTCTAGAAGATGTTCCTAGTCACGGTGAGGTTCATTTTGTTTGTAATTCATGGGTTTATCCAGCCGAAAAGTACAATGCAGGTCGCATATTCTTCGCGAACAAGGTATCGTTTAACATTTAAAAATCGGTAGTGTCATACATCTTTTTTTTTACGTCATTTGACGACCCATATATGTTTTGATAATGATTCCAGGCTTATCTTCCCGTTGAGACACCTGAATTACTACGTCCTTATCGAGAGGATGAGCTCGTAGTCTTGAGAGGAAATGGGTTGGGGTTGCGTGAAGAATGGGACAGGGTTTACGACTATGATGTTTATAACGACTTGGCAAATAAGGATGACCCGCGCCCAATTCTTGGAGGGTCGTCTGAGTATCCTTACCCACGTAGGGGTAGAACTGGGAGATCAAAAACCGAATCAGGTTATTTATATTAAAACATGTTCACAATGCTACAACCGCACTTTCTGTTATTTGTATTTCAATACTTTATATGTAAAAAAGTTTTTTTTATGAGTCGGGTCACAATGCTACAACCGCACTATCTCATAGGATATAGGAAAGATTCACCCTTATCTCACCCTTTCCGTACCCTGCTATGAGTAGGATCTTTGCTAGGTACGTTTGTTTGTTTGTAGAAAAAGGAGAAAATTAGGTTTTATAGATACAAGCTACATGATGTATAAACCATCACACTTTTTACTTATGTCATATACCAATCCCTACAAACACATTGATTGATACAATATATTCTTGTAACCAGCTGACCCATCCGCTTGGAGCACCGATGAAGAATTCGCAAGGGAAATGTTGGCTGGAGTTAACCCTGTTTCGATTCAGCTTCTGAAAGTAAGTTATGGTTTATTTGGAGTTACATTTTCGATTCTAGAAGAAACAGAGAATAACACTTTTATTTCTAACGCATAAATTATGTAGGAGTTTCCTCCAACAAGCAAGCTGGATGCGCAAGTCTATGGTAGCCAACATAGTTCAATTAGACCACATCACATTGAGGAACATCTTGATGGCTTAGATGTAGATGAGGTAAAGTCTAAGTTGTGTCCTTAACCTTTTGACATGTAAATGTTTGTAGTTTAAATATAGAAAAATTTGTTAAACAGGTAGTAAAAGCCAACCGGCTTTTTATATTGGATTATCACGACTTATTGATGCCATACGTTAAGCGAATAAATGAAACTTCCAGCAAGATCTATGCCACACGAACTTTGCTCTTGTTACAAAAGGATGGAACTTTGAAACCAATAGCTATTGAGTTAAGCTTGCCTCATCCAGACGATGAAAAGCTTGGCGCCGTTAGCAAAGTATGCACACCCGCAAAACTTGGAGTTGAAGCTGAAATTTGGAAGTTGGCTAAAGCATATGTCGTTGTGAATGATTCTGGTGTTCATCAACTTATTAGTCACTGGTAAACCTTGAGAACACCAAAATAACCTATATTGATTACAAATCCATCTATAGTTTTTATATTACATATCCTTCTCATTTTTTTTTTTAAAATAGGTTGAACACCCATGCTGTTATTGAGCCATTTGTGATAGCAACAAATAGGCAACTAAGTGTGCTCCATCCCATCTACAAGCTTTTGCATCCTCATTTTCGTGATACAATGAACATCAATGCTTCAGCTAGGGCTATTTTGATCAGCAGTGGAGGTGTAATTGAAAAAACTTTTTTCAGTGGGAAATATTCATTGGAACTATGCTCAAAGATATACACGAACTGGGCGTTCCCTAACCAGGCTCTCCCAAGAGACCTTATATTGAGGTAGGCGATCCACTTACCCTATTTCGAAACACGATGAGTCAACTTATACGTTTTTTTTTATAGAAATTTGACGATAAAAAGAAAAGGTCCATAACATATAAAGGGTTGGGTTTATGTGAGCACCTTGTGTACAGCTGATGCATAGGAGAAGCAAGATAATAAACAAGAAAGAATTCTAAATAGATAGATACATAAAATTGTTTGGTGTTAATGCCATATTTTCGAATTTACTAATTGTAACATAAATTCCTAAATTAAGTACATAAATAGTCACGTAGCTCTGCTGGCAATGGAACTGAAGGCAGATCTTCTTGTTTTGCTGAGTGATGTCGATGGTCTTTACAGTGGGCCCCCCAGTGATCCACGCTCAAATCTTATTGGATGTAGCTTCTACATTGGAGGCGAATGAACAATTCATCATGCTTGAGAATGATGCTGACGTTGAAGCCGCACGGAGGCGAATGAACAATTCATTGTTATTCTTCTTACTTTACGAGTTTACGGCATTATTGTTTTAAGCAATGGAATCCAGGAAGTTGTCTTTGAGTACTTCCGTGTGGAATATTCATTTCAATTGGCTTTGCTTGATATGCATAACACGTTTTAGTAATCTTTTTTCCAGATAAGCGCTCTTGCAGAATCAGTTCTTAGACTAGCAGAAATGGAAGAGCCCATTGGTCAAGTTTTGAAAAGAACAGAGGTGAGAGTGGAACATTAAGTCTATAATTAGGCTCTACTTTAAGTTACTCGTATACTTTACGAATAATTGTTAACCACACATTTACGAATAACATAATATGCAGCTCGCAGAAGGGCTCGTCTTAGAGAAGAAGTCATGTCCTTTAGGTGTTCTACTCATTGTTTTTGAGTCTCGGCCCGATGCATTAGTTCAGGTAATAATAATAATATTAAACTCTTTTACTAGTCACAAATCTATTGTTTATGCTTTTTACAAATCTATACGCGTTTTACTGGTATAAAATTTACAAACCGGTATTTAGCTTCTTTAAATGAATTTGCAGATAGCTTCTTTGGCAATACGTAGCGGGAACGGCCTACTATTAAAAGGAGGTAAAGATGCTAAACGGTCAAATGCGTTGGAAATGTTGTGCTTGGAAATATGTAGTTTGATTGAACTTATAATCTATATCTTATTTTGTAGGATTTCCTTGATGGTTTGTTTGAAAACGAAAGTTTTTTAGAACGCCTCTCAAAATTCATGAACTCTAAGAAGGCTTCAAAGAATGGCAATGAAGACAACATGGATGAGGATCAAGAATGATGAAAAAAAAGAAACTTGATGTTTATTATGTTTTATTTTAGACTTATAACTTAACTAGACAAAGAAACGTGATGTTATTATGGCTTATTTTTTATTTGATATTGGTTTTATGTTTGGGTTAGAATTGCTGGGTATGTCTGGAAAAGATCAGCAGGTTTTGGTATTTGAAAAAACGGCAAAAAAAAAAAAAAACAAAAAAAATCTAGTTTTTCCAGGAATGGACTTTTAGAGGCAACAAAAGTCGTCCCTAAATGTGTAAGCATGAGGTCATATGCTGATGTCATCAATGAACTTTTAGGGTCGACAATTGTCGCCCCTAAAGATCCAGCACCATTATCGACAACAATTGTCGTCCCCAAAGGTCAATAGTGACGAGGCATTAGGGTCGACATTTTAGCAGCGACATGTCGCCCCTAATACCTTTAGAGAGGCGATTTTCTATATCAATAGGGGCGACAATTGTCGCCCCTAAAGCTCTGATTTCTTGTAGTGTGAAAGAGCGTAAATGTGAAAATAACGATATGGTTTTTGTACCTATGGTCATGTTCATCGTTCGGTTAGACAGCTGATAAAGAATATATCATATATGTGATGATATTTAATTTTTAACCCAAGACATACTCAACTAATATGTATGATATGAACCCACATTTGAAATTTGTGTGTAAACTCATGCTAACTGTTTACGAAACAGAAAAACATCTCTTTTAAAAAAAAAAAAAAACATGTTTGTATGCCAGCAAATTCTAGGATGTTGCAATGCAGTTTTGTGGACATTGCATTATTGGATGAAGACTTACTGTATACTGAAATAAAGTAGAATTAGCCTACTTACGTGATTGCTCTTGTGATACAACTGTTAAGAAATTTAATGTAAAATGTCTTGAATTTAGAAATAAATAATTATATGCAACCATAATTCGTATAAAATAGTGGATTTGTAGATGAGATGTTCGCAACGAACTAATAACTTTTGAAAAGAAAAGTATAAGAGCGATGAGATATTGATACTCGAAATAGAGTGTTTGAAAAAAAAAAGTGATGTGTGAATTTGAGTAAGTATTTATCTACATAAAAGAAAATAAACCTTAAATGATTTATAAATAAGAAGTCGAACTAGTTTGATTGATAATTCATTTAGCTATACACATGAAAAATGAGGTGTGTAAATTTATTATAATTTTTCATGTACGGACTAAACGTTTTGGGTAATGTTTGAAAAATCCTCACGTCTTTATAGCCTAATGACATCTTAGTGGTGATAAGATTTTGAGTCCAATAGGTTATGTGTTTGATTAATTACATTTACAGGGGAAGCTTAATAATAGTTGTAATAAAAAACACTGTCTAGTCAATCAAGAACACAAAGCAATCAGTTACGAATTAGCAACTGTTGTATTTTTTGGTTTTACAAAATAGGAACTAGAGCATCTCTTATATAGCAATCTGTAGTTCATATGCAGAAATTACGAGGATGTTGCAAATAAAGCTGAGTGGACATGCATGTCATTATTGGTCGTAGACTTTCTGTATCAAAATAAAGTAAAAATCATTCATGCCGTAAAGTGATGACTTACGATATAAATAAAACTTAAAAACTTAAAACTATATTTTATTGGTTGAAGTTCAAGTATAACATAAATTAACCGTTTTTAGGTACTAAGACTGAAGGGAGTGGGGCGACTCCCCCTCACAAGTCGCCCCAGGTCGCCTGGAACACCGCCCCCCGTGGCGTCTTCGGGGGCGTCCCACTCCAGCCCGTCTCCAGCAAGTCGCCCAACTTTTTCAATTTTCAATTCATATATCCGTTGCCAACGGATAGTTTGGCCAAACTTTTTTTTTTTTTTAAATAATCCAACCTTTATAAATAATACCACATATCAAACACATTTTTACCACAATCTTCTCTCAACTCATCAAAATTTATACCAATCTTCTATCAACTCATCAAAATGTATCCCCACAACATCCCTCCTTTCAACCAAAATACACAATCTTCCAATCCACAACCCGATATGGCGGACCCAAACGTTTTAAATAACCCCGCTTTTTACGCCTATTTCAATAATATGCACGTTGCTAGCCCTACACCGCAAGTATACTACAACAATACGACGATACCGCAAAATATGGGGTTCACCACTTGGAACACACAACAACCCGGTGGTTTTCAAAACGTTGGAGGATCGAGACAACAAAATGGTATAAATTTTTTAGATATTTTTTTTGTAAAGAATATGTTTTTTTTTTAACTTTGTTTGTATTCCATCTAGTGGTTGATTTAGATGACGAAGAAGTTCCGGAGACCCAGTTCCACGTCGGTCAAAATGATGTTGAACCTCAAAAAAAGAAACGTTCACACAAGAGGAAAACACCGGGTGAAGAACGCTTGAAAACCAAACCGATACCGTGGACTTCCAACGAGGAAATGAGCTTGTCCAAGGCTTGGCTAGAAATAACCAAAGACCCGAGATGTAGTAAGTTGTCATATAACTTATTGGTCTCGTATGTACAAAGTTTTCTATAGATAACTATTGTTTTGTTTTTTATAGGTAACTATCAAAAGGAAAAAACATATTGGTCTCGTATTTACAACGTTTTCCTCAAGTTGGAAGATCAAGAAGATGGATACCGTTATCCCGATGGTATTGGCGCGAAGTGGCGTAAAATGCGTCCTTTGATTCAAAGTTTCAACCAAATATACACTCGCCTAAATAACTCGAGTGTGCGCCAAAGTGGTTCCGACGATGCGATGCTCCAAGCAAACGCCCAAAATGAATTCCGAGCCGAACACAAGAAGGCGTTTCCTTATCTTGCTATTTGGCAATTTTTAAGAAAAAGTTCGAAATTTCACATAGTCATCGCCTTCGATCCATTTAAAACTCGTGGCCAACCGTCGGCTAAGCGGTCAAAAACCTCATCCTCAAACGACCATCAAAGTACCGGTTCGGACGCTCGGTGCCAAATAAATCTCAACGACATTGAGGAAGATTTGGAAGAGCCACATGAAGAGGACGATGCGTTTCAACCACCACAACGGCCGGTTGGCCGAGATAGGGCCAAAAAAGCCGCCCAACCGTCTTCTAGCGGTGTACGAATCGACTACACCGAAACGTTCGAAAAAGTGACCAATAAGTTAGACGGCTTGTTGCAAACGAGCCAACAACGGATCAACTTAAAAAAAGAACACGGGGACCGAAAGCTAAAGCTGGAAGAAAGTCGTCAAAAAGCACTTGATTTGCAAATATTAACAACCGACACGACAAACCTTACTGGAGCCGAGCTCGCTTTAGCCGAACAAATGAAGCAAGAAATTCGAGAAAAATATAACCTTTGTTGATTGTATTTTTTTATTTTTGTTGATGTATTTTTTTTTAGTTGATGTATTTTTTATTTTATTGAAGTAATTTTTTTTATTGAAGTATTAGTTTTTATTTACTTTGATCAATACTTTTATAAAAAAAATAGGACTTTTTTTTATATCTTTTACATAAAAAAGACAAAATAAATCAATCCACGTGTCGCAAGACGCCCCACCCAGCAAGGTTGCCTCACTCCCCCTTTTTTGGTCAAAATCCTCTTATATGACGTGGCGCCACGTGTCGCAAGACGCCAACTCAAAAGGTTGCCCCACTCCCTTTAGTCTAAAAGGGCTCTCACAACTACGATTTTTTCTTCTAAAGTATTCCATTTAGGAAAAACATCATCGGAGTTATTTATCTTTTTGGTTTTGTTTTCTCCAATTAAAGTAACGTAACAACGCTTTTCAACACTAATGTAAACTAACTATATATGGTTCCAGTATGCTGCTGACCGCCCTTGTATGCAAAAGAAAAAAATATTTGTCTCTTTCTTCTCGGAATTTTCGTTTCAGATTCACTTAAGTTTTTCATGAGAGTAAAGTGCCAAAATGGTATATGAGATTTAATCGCTTTTGTCACTTTAGTCTAAAACTCAAACCTTTTGAATCTGAGTCCTCTTGGTTTTAATCAGTGTTGTAGAAGGCGCTAGGCGCTAGTCGGGCGGTGAGGTACCGCCTAGGGATTAATCGGAATTAATCGGGATTAATCGGGATTAATCGGATTGGGATTTTTATATGTATTTTTTCAAAATTATATATATATACCCAATAATATAAAAATAATACTTCAAAATTCACATAAATACTTCAAGTTTCAGATAGTATGGTTCGATTTTGACCGATTTTGACTGATTCTGACCAATTTTGACCGCCTAGGACCGCCTGGGACCGCCTGGGACCGATTTTGACCGATTTTAACCGATTAATATAGGCCGATTAATCCGATTTTTGACCGCCTAGGACCGCCTAGGACCGATTTTGACCGACTCCGATTAATTGGCCGACTAGCTCAAAATTAGTCAGTAACTAGCCGCCTAGCGCCTAGGCGCCGATTAATCGGCCGCCTAGGCCGATTTTTGCAACACTGGTTTTAATTTTGTTGCCATTTTTACCCAAAAGCAAAATCTGGTCAGATTTTTCAGTTAAGACCGTGGGGTATGGTGGGGCGGGGGTTTGGGGTATGGGTTGACACATGGATTATAGGGCACCCAATACCGAAACCCAATTTCATAGGGGTATGGTGGGCGTGACTGGGGTGGCGTGGCCAAGCCACATCATTATATATATATATAAACCATTAAAAACTACATAAACATAAATAATAATTACAAAAAACATAGTATCAAAATAAAAACAATCATTCTTCGTTTGAATCGTCGTCTTCGTCGGTTTCGAACCCAGGAATCGTTGAAACATGATCCACCAAATCAGATCGAAGGTTGTGATGTATATCCCTTGACTTGATCAAAAATTCATTTGTTAGCGTTGTGCCGTTCACGACCCCTAAACATTTTTTCATCATACTTAAGTTCGGCTGAGAAATAATCGCTTACCAACAAATTGTTAGCAGTGTGCCGTTCACGAGCGATGTACCTCATCCGCTTAGGTTTTGAAGTCTCTTCCTCATCGTCATCCACGATAGCTTTCACCACCGCCGCGATCGTTTGTAGAAATATTTCCGCACTATCGTCAGATGATGATGACGATTCACTTGAACTTGAAGAACTCATGGCAAGATTGTGTTTTATGTGTTTGATAAAAATGTTAAATATGTTAGGGTATTTATATAGGAAAAAAGTTTTTTTTTCTTCTAAAATTCATGCCCAACGACTAGCCCAACGGCTAGCCTAAACGGCTACTTGTCTTGGCCAATGAGATCCCGCTATATCATGTTCGTAGCCCCGCCCAACGTCCGGGCTGAAACCACCGCCAAAGGGGTCACGCCGAAAACCAAGCCCACCCGGGGTGGTGACTTGGGCGTTTGTACCCAACCCCCGCCCCATACCCCATAGTCTAACATCTAGTTTTTTGTCTTTTTTCTCCCTTTTAATGAAGGGCGAATTGGTCTTTTAACATTTTATTATAACAAATTAAAAAAATCTAACCATTTTGCCCTTCACTAAAATGGAGGAAAAAGACAAAAAAGTTGGATGTTAACTGAAAAAATAAGACCAGATTTTGCTTTTGGATGAAAATGGCAACAAAATTGAAACCACAAGGACCAAGATTCAAATGGTTTAAGTTCTGGACTAAAATGCCAAAAGTGACCAAAACTCAGGGACCATTTGGCAGTTTACTCTTTCACAATTATTTTAAAGAGTTAACTGTCATTTTCGTCCCTGTAGTTTGTCTAATCATGCCAGTTCAGACAAAATTTCAAATTTGTATAATTTTTGTCTCTGACATTTTTGGAACATGCCAGTTCCGTCCAAAAAAACATGAGTTAACTACCATTTTTGTTCCTGTGGTTTGTCAAATTATTCGATTTAACATTAGTTTTTTTTAAAGAAACTGACATGTTTCAAGAAAGTCAGGGACGGAAATGATACAAATTTGAAATTTGGCCTGAATTGACATAATTGGACAAACCATAGGGACTAAAATGACAGTTAAATCTATTTTAAATTTTGATATTTAATATGTAAGTTTTTTACGGATTCCACATGTTTTAACAGATTACCGACGGATTTTATTGTACACTTGTCCATCGCAAACCGACCAGATTTTGGGGCATATCACCTTCACTAAAGGGGCGTTCCCCATACCCCCTACTTTAGACTGCGGGGTATGGGGCGGGAGTTTGGGCGTGGGTAGGGGGAAAACGCCCAAGCCACCACCCCGGGTGGGCATGGGTTTCGGCGTGGCCCTTGGGGCATGGGTTTCAAGCCGGGCGTGGGGCGGTCTGGCCAAGCTGACATGGCGGGCTCTAATTGGACAAACCAAAGAAGCCGTTGGGCTAGCCGTTGGCCAACGGCTATCTTAAAAAAAAAATATATATATTTTTCCACTATAAACCTCACAATTTCTTCAATTTTTTACCACATTCATCTTCAATTCTCCATCTACAAAACGAAAAAATGCATCCTCATAACCGTCCTTTTGACCCGAACAACCCGTATGCATTCCAAGAAAATAATCCTAGCCCACCACCCATTCGTCCAATGCCTCGTCCATTTTTTATACACTCTTCTATGCCCCAAGAAGCGAGTTATGCATCGTATCTTGGGAATTGTTTGTTTACTAACTTCCCACACACCGATGATGCGATACTTACCCCGTTTACACAAACGCCCATCAACCTTTCACCAAACTCCATCGACCTTTCACAAAACGAAACCGTCCCCGAAACTCAACCACCCAACGATGGTCCTTCCGCATCGAAACCCATCAAAAAGAGAAGCCATAAGAAAAAAACCGAGGCGGATAAAGCACTTGAAACCGCTAAGCGAAAACAACTAAAATGGACCATTCCTGAAGAACTTGCATTGGCGAGGGGTTTGTTTCAACAATCTCAACATTCAACTTTAGGTATTCTTAAACTTTGTTTTTATTAATGTTTTTTTTATATAACTTTGTAATATATTAAATTTTGTTTTTATAAAAACAGGAAATTATCAACATCGAACCTATTTGTGGCAAGGGGTTAGTAGAATATTCCATCAAGAATTGGGAAAAGAGGTTTATCGTGAAAACGATAGCTTATCCTCGAAGTGGACCGAGATAAGCGGCCAACTTACAAAATATAGTGGTTTTTTAAATAAAGCAAAACAAAACCCAAAAAGTGGTGAAACCGAAGCCGACATTGTGACGAATGCATTGGTTCAATTCAAGACAAATGTGGGGACCGACTTCCGTTTCATGCATTGTTGGGAGATTTGTAAGTTTCATCCAAAGTGGGCGAATATCCCCAGTGGTAGCGAAAGCAACACGTCTTCCAAAAGGTCGAGGGCCTCGTCCCAAACCCAATCTGATGCACAAGATCAAGAGATTGAGGACCTTTTTGATGATTCGCCAAGCCCAAACCGGCCTGAGTATGGAAGAGATGCCACAAAAAGGCGTGCTCAAAAATCAAGATCTGCTACGGCATCACCTTCAGATGGGAGTTCGCTCTTGCATAGAGGAATATACAGCGACCAGTTGGATGACATTTCATCCAAGATGGATACATTCAACGTCTTCCAACAACAAAGGGCCGAAATTCGGAAGAGCAAAGAAGCTAGAGATGCCGCTAGAGAAGCCCAGAGACAAAGACGGGAGGATTTGAAAATTCTATCCCAGCCGATTGATCACCTAAAGGGTGACGAGTTGGAAATAGTCTTGGAGATGAGAGAAGAGATAAAAAACAAATATAAACGTTAGGAAATTTTTTTATGTAATTTTTTTATGTAATTTTTATGTAATTTTCTTTAATTAAAAACAAATACAAAGAGCCCAGCCGGGTCAGCCCAGCGAAGCCCACCAAACCCACGCCCCCAACCCCCGCCCCACCATACCCTGTTAAATGTGGGTCGCCCCATGTCTGCCACCCCAAGCCACGTGTCAACAAATGCCCCAACCCAAGCCCAACCCCCGCCCCACCATACCCCGCAGTCTTATTTGCATCGTTAGTAGTTAATGCACCATTCTATTCTGTAACTTATAAAATCTTATTAAAACATCATTTAATTAAATAATATGTAAAAACATCATACAATGAAAGAGCATAAATGTGAAAATAACAATATGGTTTTTGTACCTTTGGTCATGTTCATCGTTTGGTTAGACAGATAAGCTTGTACGTTGCAAATCTTTTCATATATTAACTCTATAACATTTATCAACTCGCATGTACAGTACCAGCCTGCTGCTTTTTATATAATTATGCAACTATGACATCTCCTGCTTTTTATATAATTATGCAACTTTTACAAGTCATTAAGCGCATAGTACAAGTGCAACTATGACATCTCCTGCTTTCTTCCATCTACGACCGCTACCGCATCTGCAACAACTTCCTCTTGCTATTACGAATCCAACCTTCTCGCCCTTCCACCTTCACAACAGCCTTCATGTTATTGTTAACCCTAATTTTCGTACCGAAGTTGGTTTCTTCCCTCTCAATCCGAAACTTGACTTCACCAAGCCGAACGCATCACCATCATCCTGGTTAGATTTAGGTTGCAGTTACATGTGAGCAATGAAATAACTTGATATTTGAAAACTAAGAATCAAAGTAGAATCAAATCTCTACTTTGATTATTAAGATTTTGCAGGTAGGATTTTTTTTTTCTTCTAATCTTTACCTGGTTGTTAGAGAAAGAAGAATTTTAGGTTTACCTCATTCAAAAAGCAACAAATTTGGGATGCTGATTTATTATGAATCTGAGGATGAGAATTGAGAAAATAGGCAAGACGGTGAAACAGAGAGAAAGAGGGGAAGACGGTGGGTCGGTCAGTTTGTGTTTGGGTTGTGTGTAGCAAGAGGGTTGTAAAGGGTGATCGGGGCACTCGCGGGGACTTGGATCGGTGACCCCATTCCCCGATCGGGAACACCGCCGCCATCCAGGCGGGGACCCTAATCGAGGAGGGGTTTCGGGGGGAGACACCGAAGAATGTAGGAGAGAAAAGGTGGGGCCATCCTCATTTTCAACCAATGAAAACTTTTCTTTTTTTTTTTTCTTCTTTTTTTGAATAAAAAAACAATTCCCCTAAGAGGGGAGTGCCGCCATCAAATTGGGGTGCGAAGAGAGTTTAAGAGGGGAGTTGACATGGCATAACCTGATTGAGTGTGCGTAAGAGAGGGGACTCCCCTAAGAGGGGAGTGCCCCTCTCACCCTAATAATTAAACTTCTCAAAAGGTCCATCCATAGAAATTGATTTTCCTTATTTTACTTTTATTTTTTTCACAAAAATATATTCAACGTTGTTATCCCACACAAAAATCTTCTCAAGATAATTTCAATTATTAATCAACTAGGTTAGATCCCCGTGTATTACACGGGTTGCATAAATGTAATTTTATATAATAAATAATAAAAAATATATAACTTTAAAAAAACTCGTATATTGCACGCGTTGATTAAAATATAATGTCATATGTTAAGATAAATAGTCATCAAGATTTATCTTTTAAAAATGAACATTGATTATTATAACATTTTACTTTTTATTTTTATTTTGCATAAATGTAATTGTATATAATAAATAATAAAAAAGATATATCTTTAAAAAACTCATATATTACACGTGTTTAATAAAATATAATGTCATGTGTTAACACATATATCCGTCAAGATTTATCTTCTAAAAATGAACTTTGATGTATTATTATTATTATTATTATTATTATTATTATTTAATATGATCATAATAAAAACAAACGTTTATCCTTATCTAAATATTTATTCTTATCAAGTATTTTGTTTAAAATTATTATTATTCAATATGGGAGATAAATAGGAAAATAAGGTGAGAAAGCACCAGAGAGTGACACGTGTCCAAAAAAGATTTTCGTTTATTAGTATACGAAGATTAGTTTTATTTGTTACATTTATCCTACTAATAATTATTATTGTATAATTTCAATTATTAATCAATTACTTTTATTTAAATATAAACCAATACAGTAAATATATAATATTTTAAAGATTGAAATTGGCAACTGTGAAACCTTTTTGGACCCACAGGTTAAAAATGAAACCTTTGGACTAAACTGGCAAAATGGCCCAAACCACAGGGACTAAAATGGCATTTAACTCTAAAAATAATGTATCAAAACACAGTAAAACCTCTATAAATTAATAACGTTGGGATCGGGACATTTTATTAATTTAGTGAGATATTATTATATCGATAAATTAATAAATTAATTATTAATTTAAAGAGTTGTTTTATATTCACAACTTTTTGTTGCAATACGAGAATACAGTGCCTCAATTCTTAAGTGCAATTGGGTGATTTAAAGATAAACTCAATACATATTTGAAGTTCACAAAAAAACAAGTGACTATAGATTCATTTTTTACTAGACAATCCTAAAATTTTTGAATATTTTAGTAATTATTAATTTATAATTTCGCTGAGACTAATATATTTACATTGAGATTTCAAAAAATTATTATCTTATTATTTTATCTATTGGGGTCTAATTTTGTACTGGTCCCAAGTTGGGATCCGACAAATTATTAATCTTATCTAGATTGTTAATTTATCGAGTATTAAATTATAGAGGTTCTACTGCAAATATGAATTCAAAGAAAATAAATGTGAAAAATAAATTTTGTTTTTGTTGTATTGTTGGACAATAATAATAGATGTTCAATTAATATGTATGACACTATGATGTGAACCCGTGTTTGAAATTTTAGGCCAAGTCATATGTAAACTCATGCTAATTGTTTAAAAAACAAAAAGGGTGCACCTCTTTTGTGAAACTTTGTTGTTTGTTTGCAGAAAATCAGAGGATGTTACAAATGTTGTTTTGTGGACATGGCATCATTGAACAGAGACTTACTATTTTGAAAACAAGAAGAATTCACCGACTTACGTGATTAATCTTATGCTGTAACATCTAAATTTTATATAAGTGATTAACTGAAATTAAATTACAAAATAAATTAGCCATTTTAGGTATAAAAGAATAACAAATACTATCACATCTATTATTTATCGTAGACTAACACGTTACTTGTATAAAGATGGTAATTGGTGTTGTCTTCTAACAAATTTGGTCTTAAGCTTGTAAATGAATTAAACGAATATATTATCTTGTAGTATGTGGTCGTTCGTTAAGAAATGCACGTGCTTATCTTTGTTCATTAAGAGAATGAATGCATCTGTGTTTGTTCGTTTAGAGAAATGAATGTATTTGTGTTTCTTTGTTAATATTATAAACAAACACAAATGAAGATAAATAAAATACAAATTAAAAGTTAACAATAATATCTAAATTAAAGACTAAATATGATATTTAACAAAATATCTAAGATTTTAAAAGTAAACAGTAACATTTAAATTTAAAAACTAAATACATTCACATGGTTCAAAAATTAAGGATTAAAGGAGGTACAAATTAGGGAAAACCGATAAGTAGGAGTGTACGATATTTAAGCCTGATGAAACACTGGTTAACACCGATGGTTAACTAGCTGGATTGTCTCTTACGTGGGTTCAATCTCCTTCTCTACTCGTCAATGACTGAGGTCCTGCAAAAAAGCAACACCATTAGCTCGTTAAGAGGGGAATATGGGGGTTTCCCTCTTAACCGAGCTCCGGCGTGAGAATAAGTACTGCTCTAAGGAAGAAAACAATGTGTGTTGTGGGTGAAGAGTGAGGAGAACAGAATAGAATAACCTGAATGATGAAGGGTCCTATTTATAGCCGGAGGGTGAAAGAGGGAGGAGAAACCTTGCCAGCTGCCATTAGTCGCCAGCTGCCCGACCAAGAGGAATATCCTCTTGGTCCCCTCTGCTATGGTCAGGATGGTGGTACACGTGGCGCGTCAATATTCGTCCATGCTGGAGCAATCGTGCAGCTTTTGTCGGTCTGCTCCCGGATTCGTTGCAGGTCTACCTGGCGCTCGATTACTGGTGACACGTGTCGCCCTTTCTGTCGGAAGGAGCATCTTTGGTGCCACCTTGGCGTCTTCCAGAAGCTTCTAGAAGCTTCTGGATTTATTTGCTGATGTAGGCGCCATGCAGACGGGGAAAGTGGTGTGGTCCCTGCTATGTAGATGTGGAATTGGGACCATACCTCTTCAAGTCCCCCCAGTCCAGTGTGCCTTCTAGTTGAGTTGATCGTCTAGGAGGGATTCTAGATTTATAAGGGCAGTGGTTGTTTGCCTTTTTAAAACGCATGCTGGTTGCCTCGCGCGATTGAGCCAAGTTGGCGCATGGCGCATGGTGTATGATGGTATCCTTGCAAAGTTGAGCCAAGTGGACACACGACGCATGGCGTATGATGGTAACCTTGCAAATTTGAGCCAAGTGGACGCATGGCGTATGGCGTATGATGGTAACCTTGCAAAGTTGAGCCAAATGGACGCACGGCGCATGGCGTATGATGGTAACGTTTCAAAGTTGAGCCAACTGGACGCACGGCGCGTGGCGTATGATGGCAACGTTTCAAAGTTGAGCCAACTGGACGCACAGCGTGTGGCGTATGATGGTTCCTTCTGAAAGAAGTTTCTTTTCTTGGCTTGAAGACAACTGACATGACTGTCTGATGTCGCTGTCTTTTCGGAGGTGAACAGTCGCCTTTTCAGATTGTGTCAGTTGCTTTTTCTGTTCGTGTCAGACGTGTGCCCCTCACGTTTCCGAAAAACAAGGTGACGGTTTCTCTCCCTTCTGACGTGTCTTTTCCCCGTTAGTTATCTGCCTGTGCTCCTGACGGTCCACTAACCATCGCATTTAATGCGATGGGTATAAATAGATTGCGGTTCCTTCCTTTTCCTTTACTTTCGAAATTCAAATTCCGTTTTTCTCTCATCTTCCTTCTCTTATCTTCTTCCTCGTATCTCTTCTTTTTTTCTTATATCTCCGAGTTGTTCTTCTTGTCATCATGTCTACCGGAGTGAATCCTGTAACTAAGAAGAGAAAGTATAGACCTAGGAATCCTCCTGGTCCTGATAGGGTGGCGATAAACTGGAAAGAAGAGGAGTTCCAGAACCTTGTTAGGGATATGGGTTTTCGACCGGAGTGGGGTGCCCAATTTCCGACTCCGCATTCGACTGCATTGGATGCTCCTCCTGGGTATATAACCCTGTATGCCGCATTCTTTCATGAGGGTAACTTCTGTCTTCCCATGACGAAGTTCACCGGAGAGGTTCTATCCAACTACGGGCTTCATATTTCACAAATAAACGCTTTTGGATTGCCCCGGATTACTCATTTTGAGTTTATATGCAAAGCCAACCGTATCGAACGGACTTTCGAAATGTTTACTGTTGTTTACATCGTGAGTTATACTGGTAGCTTCTACTCCTTCAACTCCCGAACTAGTGGCGTTAGTCCTTGCAGTGCTAACCCACGAAAAAGTCTGCACGATTGGAAGCAAAAGTTCTTCTATATTCGTCGTGGGGTTATCCTCATCGATATGCATTATCGCGACGAGAGTGAAGGGATTCCTCGCGTGAATGTGTCTGTAGATTTTGTTGATCAAGAATGGTATAAGGTGCTGACACGGAAGGCTACTTCTATTTCTCAAGTTAAAGAGAGGGCGCTGGTGGGGGCTGGTATGAGCATGTTGTGGGTCCCTAAGAACTATGGGTGTCCCTGTATATGGCTATCAGGGGAAAGGTATTAGTGTTGTTTATTTATGTTTATGTTCTTCCGTGATTTCGTTATGCTCTTCCTCATGTTTTTGTATTTCACAGTTTGGTATAGTTTGTTGAATGTTCTCGATCCCAAGGCTGCTGGTGCCATGGTTGAAGCAATACTACCTGAGGGGAGACCTGTGTGGTTGGATCAGATCGGGGACCGTTTCTTGCACCCTACCAGCGATAGTTTTGCTACTTATGCCAATACTATCTTAGGTGAAGATGATGGGAGTGATTTTGATCATACTACTGACCCTACTCGAGTGGAGATTATTGTCCTCTCCAGTGAGGGTTCTGACACATCACGTGAAGACCTAATCCCTCGTTCCCCGCATGTAGGTCCAGCGCAAGGGGTTGCGAATGAGCCTGTGAATGAGCCTACTGATGACGTTGATCCTCCGGTTGAAACTGCTGAGCAGTTGGAAAGCAGAAAAAAGAAGAAGTGGATAAGTCCGAGAAGAAGGAGAAGAAGGTTGAGGAAAATGTGACTGAAACTCCTCGTAAACAACCTTCTAACCACCTTTTCTTGGACTATGTTGTCGTTTCTGACACGCTCTCTGGTTTAGACGCAGGAGATAAGCGTGTTGAGCGTGATCCTGATGACGATGAGACTCTGACGGAGATCATGAAGAAGAAAAAGGTTCTTGAAGACAAAAAGAAAGAGCTTGATGAACCAGTTGCTGCTGCGTTTGCTGCTAAAAAGTCTAAGCTTCAAAAGGAAACTCCTCCTGCACCATCAGAGTCAGAGGTTGACCTGGGTGTTTTTAGTGCAAAGAATGGTAATCTCCTGGAGAAGATATATGCTACTTCTGGTTCTCAGGGTAAGGATTTTCGTTTGTGTTTCTTATTTTTTACTTCTCTTCCTTGTTTTTGTTTCACTTTCTTGACTGTCCTGATTGTTTCATAACAGGTGTTAAGTCTGGTAAAGCTCCTCGCAAGGTTGATATTTCAAAGATTACACCTCCCACATTGTGACGGCCCCCGGTCCGGTTTGACCCGGTCCAGGAGCCGTGAGACAGAAACCCCGTGGTATTTATTTAATTTGGCAGTGGAATTATTAACAGGATCGTTTAAAACTTGAAAATGTCCGATTATTTTATTTCATAATTAGGGACAAACCCCGTAATTTACAATAAGAGACTTTCACTAGGAAACCCCTATTTTACAAAAAAACATGTTTCTTTATTTTTATTAAGCCACTTCTTCAAGCTTGTAGTGCTACACGACACTTTTTCCTGGATCACAGCAGATCACCTGAAACATGTTTTAAAAAGATTTTATCAGCAGGGAAATACTGGCGAGTCACTCATTTGCACAAAACGACACATTGTTATAATATACAGTATTAAGGGTGATTACATTGTTTCTATCAACCAATTACCCCAAATCGGTATTTGTCACTCGACTGTATCTATGACTATGGTCAGATCACCCATTGGCTAACCCGTTGTCCAATGGTGACGGATATCAAGTAATGTATACAAAACCCCACATACCGGCAGTAATTGAAGATTACAAAGACCTAATCCCTGTAATTATAACTTTGAAAACAAACATGATTTTGAAAGTTAATTTGGTAAAAAGAGAATGACTCACATTGCAAGTTTAGACGGGCAGAGTTTAGCCTACTGATTTTAGCCTGGTTAACCTAAGACAATAACAATGCACACGAAACTAGGTCAGTAACTTAATACAACTTTTACGACAACTCACGAGATCGAAACCCTCACGACGAATGACAAAGTATAGCCCAATTAAGGGCAGCACTTAAACATCCATCGGACTGGTCTCCATCGATCGGACATTAAATCGTATCCGTGATCGAGTTATTACCCTGTTATCGCTGCAGCGTTTCGTGTTGTGTGTGTGTTTTGAGGTAAACAGACGATATCTTAACGTAGAAAACGAGTTTTTACGTCGAACCAACGCCAAACTTCAAGTGCCACAACCCTCTATTTATACTGAAAACTAGGCTCCCTCGCGTGGCGCGAGGGCCTGTCGCGTGGCGCGAGGGCACCCCCCTCTAGCATAGGGTTGCCTCATGCATTTGTAGCTTAGTTGAGTCCACGATTCGATAAAATTCGATTTCTACATAAAACTGTAAGGATAATATCAATTAGGGAACACCCCCCCCCTGAGTTTTAGGGGCCCTGATCCTAGTTCCGATTATTCTGAAAATTTTAGGGATCATGCTATATTACTTGGGGGTCTCAATTAGGGTTTCCTATTGGACAAAATAAAATAAGAAATAATAATTATGGTGAGAGTTGTTACATCCTCCCCACCTTAATTAAAATCTCGTCCTCGAGATTTACTGGAATAAGTGAGGATATTTCCGCTTCATTTCCGATTCTAGCTCCCAAGTGTACTCAAGTCCTCTCTTTGAATCCCACTTGACTTTGACCAGCACTAGTCGTTTGTGCTTGAAAAATTTGACCTTTCTGTCTTCTATCTGCAGCGGCTTCTCAACAAATTTTAACCTTTCATTTACCTCTACATCTTGAAGAGGTACTACCAGGGATTCGTCAGATAGACATTTCTTGAGATTGGATACATGAAACACATCATGTACTCCAGCTAATTCTTCTGGTAGTTGTAAGCGATAAGCAACTGGTCCTATTCGCTGGATTACTGGGAATGGTCCTACGTTCCTTGGACTTAGCTTTCCCTTACTTCCGAATCGAACTACTCCTTTCCAAGGAAAAACTTTCAAAAGTACCTTATCTCTGACTTGAAATTCCAGTGGCTTGCGTTGATTATCTGCATAACTTTTCTGGTAATCTCGAGCCGTTTTCAGTCTTTCCTTGATTTGAGTGATCTTGTCGGTGGTTTCTTGTACCATTTCGGGACCGGATAATTGACTTTATCCTATTTCTGCCCATCAAACTGGAGTTCTGCACTTTCGTCCATACAGTGCTTCGAATGGGGCAGCTTCAATGCTTGCATGATAACTATTGTTATAGGAGAATTCAATTAAGGGTAGGTGGTCATCCCAGTTTCCACCAAAATCTATTACACATGCCTTGAGCATGTCTTCCAGGGTTTGGATCGTCCTTTCACTTTGTCCATCTGTTTGGGGATGGTAAGCTGTACTTAAATTTAATCGCGTCCCCATGGCTTCTTGGAAACTAGTCCAGAAATGGGAAGTGAAGCGACTATCTCTATCTGATACGATGGATAGTGGAACTCCATGTAAGGATACTACTTCGTCTACGTATAATTTTGCTAACCTTTCCATGCTAAAGGTTTCTTTCATGGGTAGAAAATGAGCTGATTTGGTTAATCGATCCACAATTACCCAAATCGCATCATTACCTTTTCTGGTTTTCGGCAACTTAGTAACAAAATCCATTGTTATGAGCTCCCATTTCCAAACATGCATTTCTAATTGTTGAAGTAACCCTGAAGGTTTCTGGTGTTCTGCCTTAACTTGTGAACAAGTTAGACACTTAGATACATATCTAGCTATGTCCTTTTTCATTCCTATCCACCAGAAATTGTTTCTTAAATCTTGGTGCATCTTATTATTTCCAGGATGCATGGTATACCTAGATCTATGGGCTTCCTCTAAAATCTTATTTCTTAATTCTCCTTGCTTAGGTACCCAAATCCTTTTCTTGTGGAATCTCCAAATTCCACCAGCTCCTTGTTCTGATTCTTTTATTCGTCCCTTCATTCCTTCAGCATCATCCTTGATTGTTGTTTCCTGAACATTCTTTAATTGTTCCGTTAAATCTAGTTGTAAACTTAATCTAAGAGCACGAACTCGTCGTTGTTTCTCATGATACTTACGACTTAAGGCATCTGCAACTACATTTGCTTTTCCTTCGTGATATTGAATATCACAGTCGTAATCGCTTAGAATTTCCATCCACCTTCTTTGCCTCATGTTTAATTCTTTTTGCCCAAATATGTACCTTAAACTCTTGTGATCCGTATAGACAGTAAACTTACTTCCATACAGATAATGCCTCCAAATCTTAAAGGCAAAAATTATTGCTCCTAATTCTAAGTCATGGGTCGTATAGTTTTCTTCGTGCTTTTTCAGTTTCCTTGAGGCATACGCAATTACCTTTTTTGCGTTGCATCAGCACACATCCTAATCCTAGCTTAGAAGCATCGCAATAAACTTCAAAATCTTTTGTCCCTTCTGGTAAGGCAAGGATTGGGGTGTTTGTTAACCTTTGTTTTAAAATCCTAAAAGCCTCTTCTTGCTTAGGTCCCCATTCAAACTTAACTGTTTTACAGGTTAGCTTAGTTAATGGCACAGCTATCTTAGAAAAATCTTTAATAAAGCGCCTATAGTATCCAGCTAATCCTAGAAAACTTCTAACTTCCGTAGCTGATTGCGGGACTTTCCATTTGGTGATCGCTTCTATCTTGGAGAGATCTACGTGAATACCTTCATGATTCACCATGTGACCTAAAAATTGCACCTCTTGTAGCCAAAATTCACACTTCGAGAATTTGGCGTAAAGCTTTTCTTTTCTTAACAAAGTTAAGAGTGCATGCAGGTGCTCAGAATGTTCGTCCTGACTTTTGGAATAAATAAGTATATCGTCGATGAAGACAATTACAATTTTATCCAAGTACGGTTTACAGATCCTATTCATCATGTCCATAAATGCTGCAGGAGCATTTGTTAACCCAAAGGGCATGACTGTAAACTCGTAGTGACCATACCTAGTTCTGAAAGCAGTCTTAGGTATGTCTTCTTCTTGCACCTTCAATTGATGATATCCGGAGCGCAAGTCGATCTTAAAAAAATATCTAGCTCCTTGAAGTTGATCAAAAAGATCATCAATCCTAGGTAATGGGTATCAATTTTTAATTGTAACCTTATTCAGTTCCCTATAATCGATACACATTCGCATTGAACCATCCTTTTTCTTTATGAACAACACTGGTGCTCCCCAAGGGGATGAACTAGGTTGTATGAATCCTTTACTTAGCAATTCATCTAATTGGTTTTTCAATTCTAACATTTCAGTGGGTGCTAACCGGTAGGGTGCTTTAGCGACAGGAGTAGTTCCAGGAATTAAATGAATTCTAAACTCTACTGTAACGACCCTCAGTAAATCCGACACCCTAATATATTTAAGAATGTCCTAATATGTCTTTAAATACACCCCGTATGTGAAAACCGAGCCCGAAATACGTTATAGTTTATAAAATAAATTAAAAACATGAAATAGTAAGTTGAGGCGGGCCGCGTAGGATCCCACCCCAACCTCACGCGGGCGGTATAGAGGTTTAAATCAGAATTCGTTAAATTATAAGTTAATACGGGGCCGCGTAAGACCCCGTTTAAGTTCACGCGGGCCGCGAGTGTCCCAAATGGTGGCGCAGCCCTAAGCTGACACGTGTCGACATCGTGGCGGACCTATACGCTGACCCAGCTAAGCTATTCCGTTGACCAGGGTTGACGCGGGCCGCGTAACCCTTGTCTGTTCTTTACGCGGGCCGCGTGAGGACTAGGTTTCAGCACTATATAAGAGAGCAACGGGTTTTCGTTTTCCGTCGCTCACAATTTCATTCTCAATCTCAATTTCTGTAGTAGTATTATTATACTCGGGTATTATACCCCTAATTAGCGAGGTTTTGCTCCATTGTAAGTATTATAACCCCGGTTTCATAAGTAGATACGCTGCCCGATTGATTTAGGGTTCCGTAACAACTGTCGTGGTTCTGCCCGACGTAGTTGTTGGAATGCCGTCTCGGGGAGGGTATCATTAATATTTTCAAAGGGTTATGATACTAATCAATGTACATTTGTGTAAATTATAGATTATTCCCAGGAAACCCTTACACGAAGTCTAAGATAGAAATGTGAGTTTATCCTCTTTTTGTTAACCTTTTTGTAATGTTTTACAAAACCTTAAATGTTTTACAATTCGATTAAGCGGTGATTGAGTCTTTGTAGTTCTTCAATTACTGTCGGTATGTTGGGGTTTTGTATACAAAATTTACTACACTGTGAGTAGTAAGTCGAGGATGACCGTACGTTACCATTGGACATTGAGTTAGCCAATGTGTAATATAACCCACAAGTCAGTGGATTGACAGTACTAAATGGAGTAATTGTGTAGAAATAAACAATGTGATCGCTCTCAATATTGTTTTAATTGATAAAGTATTTCTTGATTAAACTGGGATTCACTCACCAGTATTTCTGACTGACAAATGTTTTTAAAACGCGTTTCAGGTAACAAAATGTGACAGCCAATTAGTAAAAAGCCAGCTGGAGAGCACTAAAGGCTTGGGAAAAATGTGGCTATAAAAGTTACCTAAAAGATGATGTTTTAAATTCAATAAAATAGGGTTTATCCCTATAAATGTATTGTAATAAGAAACTTGGGTTTTACCCATGTGATTATTGATATTAAATATGGTGGTTTTACTCTGATAAACATTTCCTAACTACGGTCCTGATGTAATTTCCGCTGCCAAATTAGACAAATACCACGATACCACCGAAACTGGCTCGCGGCCGCCCGTTCCCGGGGATCGGGGGTTGCGACAGAAGGTGGTATCAGAGCCTAGCCACTGGTCTGAGCCAAAGAAGTGTTCTGCTGACACTTAAAATTCTAAATTTTGTGTTAGGAAATAATTTATAGAAATACGTGCATAACTGTATTTATTTGTTATGTGTTATTTGACTATTTGATAGTTTACAGTATGAGTGATCAAGGACCCTCAGATATGAGTCGTCAGTTATCTGATTCACCTAAGAGTGAAGGTATCTCTTCACAGCCTGCCCTTTCTGGGTATACTGCTGATCAGGAAGAAGGAATGTTTGCTTTTAAAGCTCAGTCAGAAGAGCCATTCCCTCACAAAAGGAGAGGATGGTTCAGTAAGGAAGCTTTTGCTCGTAGGAAAAGAATGCGAAAGTTGCAACAACAAAGAGTTCTAGCAGCTGCTAAGCGAAAGACAGATGCCCATACACAGGATATGCTTAATAGAAGCCTAACTAATTTCCATATCCTAGCAACAACTGCTGCTGACTCAAGTCTGGAACAACTAGTAGCCCCACAACCACAAATCCCAGAACAACCCATGGAGATAAAAAACCCTGAAAACCAAGTGGAGATGCATGACTTTAACCCAGAAGAAATCCCTAGGGTACCTGCACCAAACCCCCTAGACCCAAATTACGACCCCTGGTGGGACGACAATAGGGACTTTGTGCAACGTTACCCTATCCATGAATACCCACCCATACAGAACATAGAAGCCTATCCAGGTATGGACCCTTTAGATCCCTATTACCACGATGAATATATTAGGGAGATCTTAGAAGATCCTTACCGATTTCAGGCACTGTGACCCCCATATCAGGAACCCGCACCCCAGATTCCGAACCCAGTCCTAGAACCTGCACCCCCAATGAGTGTAGAAAACGTCCAAGAACTTAGGACTTTTGGGGAGGAAATTTTAGAGAGCAGTGAGAGAATGCGTCAGGTGGGAGAGCGTCTCGTATGGAAATACGATGAACGCAATATGGATTTTTGGATAAATCCATATCCGTGATGTGATAGAAGAGATGATAATAATAATAAAATAAAAAATAAAATAAAATATGTGTGTACGGATGCATATTACTATTAGTGTGATTCTATTTATGTTGGTATTGTAATTTTTATTTCAGTACTAGTGTGTAATAGATGCATAATAGTATATGGAAATAGAGTAAAAGTAGCAATGATCTACGTTTTTTGTTAGATCGTGTGTCATGTGATTAACTATATTAAATATTATCTTGTGACATTAATATGGATAAATGTTTAAAATTCAGATGGCCGACGAAGAAAATCAAGGAAATCTGAATAACGATAATCAGAGTAACATTAACGTGGTTAATGAGAATCCAAGCATCAATAACAATGAAAATCAAGTGGATAATAGTGCCGTTCAACACATTGTGGCACAAGGAATTATAGATGCAATGCCATTTATTATTCAAACGGTTCAAGAAGTGAATAATAAAAGTAAACATAGCAGTAAGCGACCAATTGAACCGGAACACAGTGTGAACAATGGCCCTGTACTTCAAATGCCCATCCCCAAAAGAAGAAGAACCATGCCTCATGGTTGTTCTTACAAGGAATTCTGGTCCTGTAAACCAATAGAATACTCGGGCAATGAAGAACCTATTGCAGCCCTACGCTGGATAGAAAAGACTGAGGCTATTTTGAAAATAAGTAAATGTGAGGAAGAAGACAAAATCATGTTTGCTTCCAATCTATTCAAGAATTCAGCCTTAGAATGGTGCAACACTATCCTTCAGTCTAAAGGAAGTGATAGGGTTTATAGTATGGATTGGGAAGAATTTAGGAATATGGTAGAAAGGAAATTATGTCATCCTAATGAAAAGGAACAGATAACAAACAAATTCCTAAACCTTAGAATGACTGGTGTGGATAGTAAGGGATACACTAAAATATTCTTCGAATATGCTAGAATAGTGCCAACTCTTGCTTCACCAGAACCAGTGTTAATCTCCCGCTATATTTTGGGATTAATTGGAGAGATTAGACATGTAGTCAAGGCAGCTAGACCTCAAACTATAGAAGAAACTGTAGAACTAGCCAATACCTTGACAGATGAATTAATCCGTACTAGAGAAGAAGATCAGAGGAGGAACCTAACCCAAAGACTTACTCAAGAATCCCGTTCTGGAAATTACAATCGTAGGAATATGGGTTCTACCTCTGCACCATACTGCAAAGTCTGCAAGAAAAAGCATTCGGGAAAATGCTCCACTCTCTGCAATTATTACAAGATGCCAGGACACAAGGAAGAAAATTGCAAGAAGAAATCCAGTAATGGATTATGCTACAACTGTGGAGAAAAAGGTCATATCAGTCCAAACTGTCCGAAATTAGCTCCGGCTACAAACAACAAGAATACTAAAAATGCTAGAGCATTTGTTCTAACTGCAGATGAAGCCAAGATTATTCCAGATGTCATAGCTGGTACGTTTTTAGTAAATGATGTCTTTGCTAAAGTATTATTTGACTCTGGTGCAAACCAAAATTTTATTAATACATCATTTTGCAAATTTCTAAATCAATCATTAACTAAACTACCACAAGAATGCTTAGTAGAGACAGCTAATGGAGAAACTGTTAGGATTTCTGAAATCTTGCAGGGAGCAAGAATAGAAATTTTAAATCAGAAATTTATAGCAAACCTATATCCCATGAATCTGGCAGGATTTGATGTTGTTTTAGGAATGGATTGGTTAATAGCCAATAAAGCCAGTATTTTATGTGATCAAAAGTCAAACCAAGTAAATTCTCCAAAAGGTAAAACGATCACAATTAAAGGAGATAAACCTACTAGATCCACAAAATTCATCTCTGTGATGAAAACTGCAAGTTATATAACAAAAGATTCTATAGTGTATTTGATTTCCATAATCACTAACACTAAAGGAAAAGAACTAAAAGACATTCCAGTAGTATCTCAGTTTTCAGATGTCTTTCCAGAAGAATTACCAGGACTACCACCCGACAGAGAAGTTGAATTCAGAATTCACCTGCTGCCAGGAACAACACCAATTGCCAAAGCACCCTACCGTTTGGCACCCGCTGAAATGCAGGAACTGAAGAAACAATTAGATGAATTATTGGAAAAAGGATTCATACAGCCAAGTTCGTCGCCATGGGGAGCACCAATCTTATTTGTTAAAAAGAAGGACGGATCAATGCGCATGTGCATTGATTACCGTGAATTAAACAAAGTTACGATTAAGAATCGGTACCCATTACCGAGAATCGATGATCTGTTTGATCAACTGCAAGGAGCTCGATTTTTCTCAAAAATCGACTTAAGGTCAGGATATCATCAGTTAATGGTACAGGAAGAGGACATTCCTAAAACCACTTTCAGAACAAGGTATGGTCATTATGAATTTACTGTCATGCCATTTGGTTTAACTAATGCCCCAGCTGCATTTATGGACATGATGAACCGAATATGTAAGCCATATTTGGATAAATTCATAATTGTCTTTATAGATGATATTCTCATTTACTCTAAGAGTAAAGAGGATCATGCAAAACATTTGCACGCACTTTTAAGTTTATTAAGAAAGGAAAAACTTTATGCTAAGTTTTCTAAGTGCGAATTTTGGTTAGAACAGGTACAATTTCTCGGACACCTAGTCAATCATGAAGGAATTCATGTAGATCCAACAAAGATTGAGGCAATTACCAAATGGAAAACCCCTGAATCACCAACCGAGGCTAGAAGTTTCTTAGGATTGGCCGGTTATTATAGGAGGTTTATTCAAGATTTTTCTAGAATAGCCATTCCCTTAACTAAGCTAACCTGTAAATCTGTTAAGTTTGAATGGGGAGTAAAACAAGAAGAAGCTTTTAGAATTCTTAAGCATAGATTAACTCATACACCCATACTAGCATTACCAGAAGGAGCTGAAGACTTTGTAGTCTATTGTGATGCTTCTAAGTTAGGTTATGGATGTGTATTAATGCAACACCAAAAAGTTATTGCTTACGCATCTACACAACTTAAGAATCATGAAGAGAATTATTCAACCCATGATTTAGAGTTAGGAGCTATAATCTTCGCTCTTAAGATTTGGAGACATTACCTTTACGGTAGTAAGTTTACCATATTCACTGATCATAAAAGTTTAAGGTATGTTTTTGGGCAAAAGGAGTTGAATATGAGACAAAGACGCTGGATGGAATTGCTTAGTGATTATGACTGTGATATCCAGTATCATGAAGGAAAAACAAATGTAGTGGCAGATGCTTTAAGCCGAAAATATCACGAAAAACCAAAAAGGGTACGTTCTCTTAAATTAAATCTGCAAGTAGATTTAAATGATCAAATAAGAGAAGCACAAGAATCAGTAATCAAGGAAGATACTGAAAAGCTAAAAGGTATGCTAAAAGAATTAGAACAAGGAACAGATGGAATTTGGAGATTCCATGAAAATAGAATGTGGATACCTAAATTAGGAAACCTACGTCATCGTATATTAGAAGAAGCCCATAAGTCTAAGTATACGACGCACCCAGGAAGTGATAAAATGTACTAGGATTTAAGGAAAAATTTCTGGTTGATAGGAATGAAGAAGGACATAGCAGCCTTTGTTTCTAAATGTTTAACCTGTTCACAAGTCAAAGCTGAACATCAGAAACCCTCAGGATTTCTACAACAATTAGAAATGCCAGTGTGGAAATGAGAATTAATAACAATGGATTTTGTTACTAAATTACCCAAAACAAAGAAAGGTAATAATACAATCTGGGTGATTGTAGATAGGCTAACCAAGTCAGCTCATTTTCTACTAATGAAAGAAACTTTCAGTATGGAACAATTAGCTAAATTGTATGTAAATGAAATTGTTTCTTTACATGGTATTCCTTTATCAATTGTTTCTTATAGAGATAGCCGATTTACCTCTCATTTTTGGTCAAGTTTCCAAAAAGCCATGGGAACCAAGTTAAAATTAAGCACAACTTATCATCCTCAAACGGACGGACAATTCAGACAATGGAGGACATGCTTAGAGCTTGTGTAATTAACTTCAGAGGTAATTGTGTAACGCCCCGAAACCCGAATGTTAGATGTCCGCCATATGTTCCTATATGTTATATTATGAAATAAATAACTAGGCCATTTAACCTAGTTAAATGCCCGGTTTAGACTATTAAAAGAGAAAAGTAGTGCCAAATATGTTTTAAAGGCAAACTCGAGGGGTTAAAGTGTATAAGATGAAAGTTGAGTTAAATAAGAAAATATCACACACAAACACACACTTTGCGTGTGTTCTCGATGGTTCAGGAGCTTCAAAGGAGCTCAACCCTAACTCAACCTTAAAGGATCAAATTGAAGGATGAAACGAGGCTTAAATGCATAACCGAGCATGGATTAATGATCACCTTCACAAGGGGATCATAAGGTATGTCTTAAATCTAAGATTGGTGATCATGTGTGAAGTGGGTTATGTTCTAATCCGTGAGTTAATATGAAATTGATCATGTATAAGGGTTAGAATCATCATATAGAACCTAGGTTATGTATGGTTTGTGTTAATTTGATGATTTGAAGTGAAACCCCATTAGTTGTGGAGAAGATGATGACTTGAATCACCACCTATGTCCAAGTCTTGTGGAAAGATTGATATATTATGTGGGTATGATGAATTCTTGTTGGATGAATTAGGAGAAATATAATGATGATATGTTTGATGTTTATTTGGGAATGATACATGATGATTAGTAGTAGGATTTGATGGGTTATGTATGAGTTTAGAAGAATTTATGCATGAATTAGTTGTACGTTATGCTTAAGAGGTGGTACGCACACCAAGCGTATGATGAAATGTATCTGGTGTCATCCGTAGATTCGATTATGATGTTACGAGTATTGGTGATAAGCCGATAGTTAAATATGGTTAATAGTTGACTCTTGAAAGTCAACTAAGTATAAGAAACATGATTTGACTCGTTGTCGTAAAGGTATGACTGTAGGAAGTAGCATGGTACCTGTTATAGCAATACGTGATAAATGTACTGACATGATGAATTACATGAGCTTAAGCGAATATGGATATGATTATATGTCTTATGCTTGATAAAAGTGACCGATGAAGGTCAAATGTGAAATATGCGATTTATATGATCGTTAACATGTATAATCGTGTATGCTATCAAGAATGTAATTTCATTGACATGAAAGTATAGAAATCATGTGGAGACGGAATCAAGCACGGAAGGTTAACGGGTCAAGAAGAAGCAAGGAAGCGGATACGAGCATGGACGCATAAGGTAAGTGATTTCCGAAATCACTTTTAGTTGGTTAAGTAAGGTAGCGTTATAGATAATTAAGCATGATGTTGATGTTAAGTATGGTTTTGGTGGGATGAAATCTATTATTTTCGCTAAGTAGACCGAACGGGTCAAAAATGAAGTTTTGTAGTTACAACGGAATAAAGTGTATGAAATGGCTACGGTATTATAACCGGGTAAAGATTTGAATGGCACACACGTACGCTAAACGAGAAAAGGTGATGTAGATTAATCAATAAAAGACTCGGTAGTAAGTTAGGATTAATGGGTAACCAAGTTCGTGAGTGGAACTTGGATTAACTAAGTTCGTTGAGTAAAAATTGAATAAATGAATGAGTTTAACGCATACCGGGTATCGGGTGCGTAAACCCCAAGTACGAAACTACGGATAATGTAAAAGTATTATGGTTATAAGGTTCATATAAGTTTTGGGCTAAAACGAATGAGATGTTTGATGAAAACATGAATGGGTCGAATAATCGTAAATGAATAATAAGCCGATAACACGTAAGTTAAGAATTTCCATAATCCGGATATGGGATTTCAAGTTCACATGATAGAATGTCAAATTGAAATCATGTAGGAAGAAACGGGAGGTTAAACGGGTAAACGGTTCAAAAGTTATGCGCGTTTTAGTGCGTACGGACGACGAAACGAACCTGCAGAAAAATGCAATTTCTAGAGGGCGTCGCCGACGGGCTCTAGAAAGTGAGTTTTTGGCTGACAGGTTATTTGACTGTCTACTGGGGTTTTTGGCTACGGGTAATTGCAAGGGCCGTCGCCGACGCCCTCCCCAAGTTCAAAAACCTAAAATTTGTTATTTAAGTTGATTTATGTATCGTAGGCTTCGGTTTGTTATCCGTGGACTACGGCGGACCTTCCAAACATGATTTTGATGGTTCCTTAGATGTTTATGGGCTATAAATCTAAGTCTAAGTCCCATGTAATTAATGTATGATTATGTAAGAAGTATGTGAGAGCTTGTATGTGTATATATGGGTATGTACATCTGTAGATGCGTATATATATATATGTATGTTTGAAGTTACGTCTGAGTGTTTGTATGCACGTGAAGATATGGGGAGGTATGTATGTATGTGGATGTCTACGTATGTAAGCATAAAGGTATGTATGAGTATATAAGGGTTCGGTAAGATCTTGAATGTGTAAATGTGAGTATGCATGTATGTAGAAACGTAGGGACGTATGTAGATGTGTGTTTACGTATATATGAAGATCCGTATGTATGTATGCGTGTATGTAGAGATGTATGAATGCATGTAAGTATGTGGATGTGTATGTATGAATGTAAGTGTGTATGTATGCATGATTTCGATACGTTGAGGATTAACGTTATTAATAGTGTGCCTGGAGAATGAACATTAATGCAGGTACTTTATCGAAGACTCACCAGGGAATTGATATGTGGATGTAATGCTTAAAGATAGACATATAATTGAAATGGGAAGTGTACGTGATTGAATCTTGTTTATGTATTGTGCACTAATGTTATGGATGTATGTGGTGAGTGCAGGTTGTACGAATTACGGGCGGTTATTACGAAGAATAGAGATCGAAGACCGAGTCACAAGATAGATTGTACGGGAATAATTAAGTATGTGTTTTAGCAAACATGACTTATACCTTATTTTTGTAAAAGATACATATTAAAACGAACTTTCAAGTAAGTCAAGATGTTGTAATGAAAGAAATTTTTAAGGCACGAATTTCCGCTGCGACTTTTTGTTAAATACGTATTAGGGTCTTACAAGTTGGGATGATCACTTACCTTTAATAGAATTTTCTTATAATAATAGTTATCACACAAGTATCAATGCCGCACCATTCGAAGCACTTTATGGACGAAAGTGCCGAACCACAGTCTGTTGGGCAGAAATTGGGGAAAAGCAACTATCTAGACCTGAGATAGTGCAGGAAACAACTGACAAGATTATTCAAGTCAAGGAACGACTGAAAGCAGCACATGATCGACAAAAGAGCTATGCTGATAACCGACGCAAGCCATTGGAATTTCAAGTAAGAGATAAAGTATTGTTGAAAGTCTCACCTTGGAAGGGAATAGTAAGATTCATCAAACGGGGAAAGCTAAGTCCCAGGTGTGTTGGACCTTTTAAGATTATTAAAAGAATATGACCTGTAGCCTATCAGCTACAACTGCCAGAGGAAATGGCAGGAATACATGATGTATTTCATGTATCTAATCTCAAAAAGTATGTAGCTGATGAATCACTGATAGTACCTCTTAAGGATATAGAGGTAAATGAACAACTCAAGTTTGTAGAAAGGCCTCTACAGATTGAAGACAGGAAAGTCAAGAACCTCAAGCATAAGAGACTAGTTCTAGTCAAAGTGAAGTGGGACTCCAAAAGAGGACCTGAGTACACAAGGGAACTTGAATCTGAAATGCTAAGGAAATATCCGCATTTGTTTCAGTAGATCTCGAGGACGAGCTCTAAATAAGGTGGGGAGGATGTAACAACCCTCAGTAAATCCGACACCCTAATATATTTAAGAATGTCTTAATATGTCTTTAAATACACCCCGTATGTGAAAACCGAGCCCGAAATACGTTATAGTTTATAAAATAAATTAAAAACATGAAATAGTAAGTTGAGGCGGGCCGCGTAGGATCCCAACCCAACCTCACGCGGGCGGTATAGAGGTTTAAATCAGAATTCGTTAAATTATAAGTTAATACGGGCCGCGTAAGACCCCGTTTAAGTTCACGCGGGCCGCGAGTGTCCCAAATGGTGGCGCAGCCCTGAGGTGACACGTGTTGACATCGTGGCGGACCTATACGCTGACCCAGCTAAGCTATTCCGTTGACCAGGGTTGACGCGGGCCGCGTAACCCTTGTCTGTTCTTTACGCGGGCCACGTGAGGACTAGGTTTCAGCACTATATAAGAGAGCAACGGGTTTTCGTTTTTCGTCGCTCACAATTTCATTCTCAATCTCAATTTCTGTAGTAGTATTATTATACTCGGGTATTATACCCCTAATTAGCGAGGTTCTGCTTCGTTGTAAGTATTATAACCCCGGTTTCATAAGTAGATACGCTGCCCGATTGATTTAGGGTTCCGTAACAACTGTCGTGGTTCTGCTCGACGTAGTTGTTGGAATGCCGTCTCGGTGTAACACCCGTTCTTATAAATCAAGGTTTAGCGTATTATTTACGAAAACAATCATGTAATTTAGATTACATATACATCGGAAAAACGGGTTTACTAAAACTTTTACAGTTTAAAAGTTTGACAACACATTGTATATGAATTCGTCGTTTAAAAGGTACAACGAAACGTCGCGCGGAAGCTTGTATTTTATCGTGTTCGGTTCCTCATCGAGCTTGATCTTCATCCGGGCACTCATGGCAATCACCTATGATCAAAACCAACTTAAAAGTTAGTTTTGATAGTCAAATATGTAGTTCAAACAAGCACAGGGGTTAAATATGAAGTTCAAACAAGTACAGGGGTTAAATATGAAGTTCTAACAAGTACAGGGGTTAAATATGACAAAAAATAATATTTTTCTGAGTTTGGAGGCGTCGCGTGACGCTAGGCCCACTTTTCAGCAGAATGTTGCTGCATATTCCCAGCACGATCTGATTTCACGGAAACGGCCATAACTTCTTCGTTATTGATCCGTTTTACCCGATTGTTTTTCCTACGCGTCCGTAATTTAATTCTCCATCTAATGGAGTTAAAACCCAACAACCTTCATAATAAAATTTCAGACTTTTAAGTCTTCGGCTTATCGCCCTTTTACCAAATTTTGACCCGTTCATGTTTTTATCAAACAAAACATGTTTGTTTTATCCTTATTCTCACGATAATCATAATTTCAATAATTCCTATCATATTAGGTTCAAGTATCAGGGTTTCTTACGTATCTTAAACCCGTTTACGCTCATATGCGTAATTTGACCCGTTAAGGGTATTTAGGCATATTTTGAGCATGAAACGCTTTCATTCGTTTCTAGCGTTATTATACCACATTACTTATTATGTGATCTTTCACCACAACTAAATTTGTGGTGAACTTAATGAGATGATCAATATAATCCGAGTTTTTCTCGTCGGATTGCTAATTTACGACAAGGACTCATATTGAGTCTTTTGACCCAAGATTTACCCTTTTCATTCTCTATACTTATTCAAAGTATTTGCTTGATCATATAACTTGTTTTTAAACGACTCTTAAGGTTCATTTACTCGATTTTGCTTACGAGGGCGTTTTGGTCATCTTAAACCCCTTTCTTTACAACAAAGGACTTTTCATGTCGTAATTGACCAAAATTCCACTGTTTAAACTAGGATCTTGTTTAAATAGCCATCATGTTTTTAAAACACAATGACAATAACTTAAATCATTCGGTTTACTTAAAAGATAACCCAATGTCCATTTTAACTTTTTTAGCCCTCATTGAACTTCAAGTTCTAATGATGATTTGACCAATTATACATACCTGGCTCGAATCAATATATTGATTCGTTTTGATACCTTGCCTTAGTAGCCGCTAAGTGATAGCGATGTACATATCCATCCGATATTTATTTCTATGATCACATAGCTCAACAAACTATTAGTCGATATTGTCAAAGGGTGATAATTTCACCTTTGACCCGTTTAGTCTAAAGGACCATGAAACTCTATGAGGTGGTATTTATTACCATCTTATCTATATGACTAACTTCGGTTTACACCGTATAGTCGTTCTACTTGTAAATCATCTATTGATTTCTTTGACCCATTATAACCCAAGCTATAATGTGTCTTTCCCCAATTTAACGGTTATTGTCCACAAATGACCAAAGTACCATTTTACCCTTATTATTTGCAATGGTTTACCTTATAAGGTAACCATTTAAAAACTCATTATCTTTTAGTCATTTCATGACTAATTAACCGCATTAGCTCCTTTTTATCCATTAAACATGATTTATGACCATTGTCTTTTGTTCCGGACCGCACTTGCCGTGTCGGAACATCATAATTTAAAACAAGACTTACTATTCACGACCTATCAAACCAATAGGTATCAAATAACTAGAGTGTAAGCTTTACTTACCTTGTATCCGGATTATGCTCTTTTCCGCGTATACGATCCGTTTGACCCGCTTCTTTCCCCAAGCCTCCGTCTAGCTTGTCAAGAGTCAAACTAACATCATAATTTGTAAGATGGTTAGATTAGTCATCACTATTATGACTATTTCATCTTACGGACTTTATGTCGAAACTTCTATTTAACTTCATCATAGGTTAGTTCGACTTTATAAAGTCAACTACCTTTAATCATATAATATGCACGATGAAGGCAAATAAACATTATGATTAAAACCCGTTTTATCTCATATCTCATGTAATTTGTCAAGCTTGCCAATTACGCGTTTCACTTGGATTTCAACACTTTACTTCTCATTTAGGCATTTTAACTGTCACACCCCCAAAAATCCACCTGCGGAGTACTACCGCTTGGAGGCGTGACTGACCAGGATCCAGCCACCAATCATATTGAACAAGCATATAAGTAGTTATAAAAATCCAGCCAATACAATTGGTGTTCAAACAAAACATAATTAAGTTGCAAGCGGAAGCATAAGTCTTAAAGCCAAAACAGAAGTTTAATAGTTTCAAAGTTTAACATGGCATACAGCCGTCCATGTCCCACAACGATCCTCCTCCATGCAAGCTCCAGCTAAGAACCTAAGGACCTGCAAAGCATGTAGTAACGAGTCAACAACAAGTTGAGTGAGTTCACGGTTGGGTGTTCGTTTTAAGTTGTTTCGAAAATAGTTTCCTTTATCTGGCATCCTGCCGTGGGGGTTACCCCATAGTTAAAAAACGTGACTTGTTTATTCCCAATTATTCTGGCAATCCAGCCGTGGGGGCTACCCCGTGTTAGTTATCTGGCATTTCGGCCGTGGGGGCTACCCCATGTATCTACTAGACTCGTTACCATATCGACTGCTGACTGTAGTCATGTTTATGTGCCCTGAACTGTCAATGTCTATCATCATTGACGTGCCAGTAGTCCATTAGTTCACGCCCGTCCTCTGCGGCACGGTGTGAGGTTTGTCAAACCTAAATAGCGCTATCTAACTAATGACCCGCTCGCCATTGGCCTCGGCGATTAAGTCGATACAAAGATGAGGGACTTCGTGATAGAGTTTTGGTCTAGTACGAGTTATCTGTCCGTGAGGACGAGGAATTACATTCCTGAACCATTGCTGTCCTACCCAAGGAGGACGAGGAACCCTGTTCCTTAACCCCATTCCCAACCCAGGGAATCCCATGCTTTGTAGAGGGTGTGAACTCACCTTGGTTTGCTCGGTAGAAAACACAGAAAAGTCAAACAAGCAACGTTGAGGCTACTCACGTCCTATCACAGTTGTATCATACCAATCAGGTTCGTATTCAATCAGTACACGTATGTTCCTAGCACAATGCATTCAAGTATCGTTCATGGCATACACGTTTGATCATGGCAGATTCACGTTCAACAGTTAACATATAAGGTCTGTGCATTCGGGCCCAAGAGTTCGGCCCAAACAATTAAGTCCGAAATGAGGTGTAAGCCCAAACAGCGTGTATCTGTGTATAAATCCCGAGTCGCAACTAGGCGTTTGCGACTCGCAACCTGAGTCGCAACTACGGTCTCGGTTCATGCTGTTTTGGTTACGAGTCGCAACTGGACTCGCAACCGGGGTTTCGAGTCAAACGGTTTATGCGCTGATCACTTGTGGTTTCGAGTCGCAACCAGGTGTTTGCGACTCGCAACCGATGTCGCAACTGGGAGATTTCGACTCATCATGCATGGTTTCGAGTCGCAACTGGAGGCCTCGAGTGGACAACTGCTGATTCGGAACAGTGTACTACCCAATGAGAATTTGATTTCAGGAAATGGTTTGTACTATCCACTTAAACCTGTTTATTTGTCTAACAATTACCATTTTGGATCAAACATATCAGAATTCAAGTATTCAACCATGTTCATAACATATTCATCATGTTCTTCAAACATTCAAGTAGTTCATATTGCTTATTCAAACTTGTTCATCTTATTTCCGGGTTTTTATCCTTAATCACAACATATAATCATGAACAACAATCAAACATTTGAACATATTCATCTAATGGTTTCAAGACATCCAATAACGTCCCCAAATCTACCCTAATCCGATTAATCATGATGCTCTCTATACACATATGCAAGCCGGTTTCATGAACATTCACATTTAATGATTTGAATCACATTTAGACATAAGATATTGTGTGTTCATTATGCAACATATCCGAAATCAAAACATATTATCCGATTATCAACAACATACATATCCAGTTCACAAAATATCATCAAGCATACAACTACACTAGTTAATCATATCATTCATACCATTATTAAACAACAACAAACATCATAAAATCACTAACAAACATCATAAACACTAACCGGTTGTGAGGTGGTGAAAGATGAAGCTTCGTTTGGTGTGAACAAGCAAATCCGAGAGGTCCTTTTGTGGTCGGTTGGTTGGATCCGAGAAGAAGGAGGAGAGGTGATGTTTAGTGTTTAGGGTTTTAGTGTGAAAGAGTGGAGAGTGTGTGTGTTGGAGAGTATGAGTGGATTGCCCAAAGAATGGACTAGTTTGCTAGGAGTATGATATATATACTAGTCCTAGTAGGTTTCGTGTGGGTTAAATGAGGTGCGGCCCAACCGGCCCATGGGTCATCGTTCACTCGAGACCACATGGTCTCGAGCCGGGTTCGTGTCGTTTCGGTTCATATACATACTCGCATACATACACATAAGCACACATGTAACCTAACACATAATCATATAAAAGGTTGTAGCTTATCATTAATCACATAAGTTTAACTATTCACACGTTTAAGCATACAACGAAAGGTTCTAAATTTTCGAGTTGTCACATCATCCAAGTTGAAAGAAATTTTGTCCCGAAATTTGGTAGGCACTCACTGAGGAAGCTAGTTAAGTTGTATGGTTTTCCCGGTTTTCCTGGGGTGTCACATCCACCCCCCGTTGATCTGGAATTTCGTCCCGAAATTCCGTAGCTTCGGCCTCAGTAGTGGGTGTACTGTTTGCGAACAGTTGGGGATACTTTTGTTTCATCTGATCTTCGCGCTCCCAGGTGAACTCTGGGCCGCGACGTGAGTTCCAACGAACTCGAACGAGAGGTATTCTAGTGCTCTTGAGGACCTTAACATCCCGGTCCGTGATTTCGACTGGTTCCTCGACGAATCGTAACTGCTCGTCGATAGTGAGTTCCTTCAAAGGAACTACGTGGGTCTCATCTGATGGACACTTCTTCAGATTCGACACGTGAAAAACGTTGTGAACTGCACCGAGTTCTGCTGGTAAGTTTAGTCTGTAGGCCACCCTGCCTATTTTCTCAATGACCTCGAAAGGTCCAACGTATCGTGGGTTGAGTTTACCGCGTTTGCCAAAACGAACCACACCCCTCCAGGGTGAAACTTTGAGTAGTACCCGCTCCCCAACCTGGAGCTCAAGTGGTTTTCTGCCCATGTCGGCGTAAACTTTCTGACGTTCGCGAGCGGCCGTCATGCGTTTTCGGATCTGAGCGATCTGCTCGGTTGTATCTACCACATATTCTGGACCAGTGATCTGACTTTCTCCCACCTCTGCCCAGCAAAGAGGAGACCGGCATTTACGTCCGTACAATGCCTCAAACGGAGCAGCTCCAATGCTGGTGTGGTAGCTGTTATTGTACGAGAATTCCACAAGTGGCAGATGCTTTTCCCAGCGGTTGCCAAAGTCGATTACACATGCACGAAGCATGTCTTCTAAGGTTTGAATAGTGCGCTCGGACTGCCCGTCCGTCTGAGGGTGATACGCTGTGCTCATATCTAGTCGCGAGCCAAAGGATTTGTGCATTGCTTGCCACAGTTCTGAAGTAAAACGTGCATCTCGATCCGAGATAATAGAGGTGGGCACCCCGTGCCTCGAAACGACTTCCTTGAGGTATATTTCTGCAAGAGTGGAGAACTTATCCGTTTCCTTGATAGCCAGGAAGTGTGCAGATTTTGTGAGTCGATCCACGATCACCCAAATAGTATCGTTCCCGCGCTGGGATCTAGGTAGGCCAGTAACAAAATCCATGGAAATTTGCTCCCATTTCCATTGAGGTATCTCTGGTTGTTGGAGCAGGCCTGATGGTTTCTGGTATTCCGACTTGACTCTCGCACAAGTCAAACACTTGCTGACGTAGGTTGCTATGTGGGCCTTCATGCTAGGCCACCAATACGTAGTTTTGATGTCGTGATACATCTTATCTGATCCAGGGTGTACTGAGTAGCGAGACTTGTGTGCTTCGTCCATCACAAGTTCTCGTAGGTTGCCATAAAGTGGGACCCAAACGCGTCCCGTTACGTAGTAAGCACCGTCTTCCTTCTGTTCCAATCGTTGCCTTGATCCGCGTAGGGCTTCAGCCCTGACGTTTTCTGGTTTCAGTGCTTCTATCTGAGCAGCTCGTATCTGGGAAGGGAGACTAGAGTGGATCGTGAGTTGTAAAGCTCGCACGCGCTTAGGCGCAGTGTCCTTCCGACTGAGGGCGTCAGCCACAACATTGGCCTTGCCCGGGTGATACCTGATTGAGCACTCGTAGTCATTCAGTAGCTCGACCCATCGTCGCTGCCGCATATTCAATTCTTTCTGCTTGAAGATATGCTCGAGGCTCCTGTGGTCGGTGTATATCGCGCACTTGGTGCCATACAGGTAATGCCGCCATAACTTAAGTGCAAAAACAACAGCTCCCAGCTCTAAATCGTGCGTAGTGTAGTTCTTTTCATGAACCTTGAGTTGGCGTGAGGCGTAGGCTATAACTTTATCTCGTTGCATCAACACGCAACCAAGACCCTGAATTGATGCGTCGCAGTAGACCACGAAGTCGTCTGTGCCCTCTGGCAATGAAAGAATAGGTGCACTGCAAAGTCTATCCTTCAAGTGCTGAAATGCTAACTCCTGTGCATTTCCCCAGTGATAAATAACGCCCTTCTGTGTTAGTGAAGTGAGAGGCTGTGCGATCTTAGAAAAATCCTTAATGAATCTCCGGTAGTATCCCGCCAAACCCAAGAATTGGCGAATTTCCTTTGGTGTACGAGGTGCAGGCCAGTTCTTAATCGAGTCTATCTTGGATGGATCAACGTGAATCCCATCCTTGTTTACCACGTGGCCTAGGAAATGGACTTCTCGAAGCCAGAAGTCGCATTTCGAGAACTTTGCATAAAGCTGTTCTGTTCGAAGGAGTTCCAGAATAAGTCGCAGATGCTGCTCGTGTTCTTCCCGACTTTTAGAGTAGATCAGGATGTCGTCGATGAAGACTATAACAAACTTGTCCAGGTAAGGCTTGCACACTCGGTTCATCAAGTCCATGAAAACCGCAGGTGCGTTTGTCATCCCAAAAGGCATGACCAAAAACTCATAGTGCCCGTAACGTGTTCTAAAAGCTGTCTTGGAGACGTCCTCTTCCCGGACTCTCAGCTGGTGATAACCCGATCGCAAATCGATCTTCGAATAGTAGCTCGACCCTTGTAACTGGTCGAACAAGTCGTCGATACGCGGTAGAGGATAACGATTCTTCACCGTCACCTTGTTGAGTTCTCGGTAGTCGATGCACATTCTGAAAGTACCGTCTTTCTTCTTCACAAATAACACTGGAGCTCCCCAGGGCGATGAGCTAGGACGAATAAAACCCTTATCCAGGAGCTCTTGTAATTGCGTGGAGAGTTCTTTCAACTCTGATGGGGCTAAACGATAAGGTGCACGAGCGATAGGTGCAGCTCCAGGAGCTAGTTCAATTTGAAACTCGACTTGGCGATGAGGCGGAAGACCAGGTAATCCCTCAGGAAACACCTCTGGATAATCGCGTACAACTGGGAAATCTTCTATCTTCTTCTCTTTCTCCGTGGTGTCAGTAATAAGAGCCAAAATAGCAGTGTGGCCCTTTCGCAAGTACTTTTGGGCCTTAAGGAGAGAAATGACGTTCTCAACAGCACTCCTCTTGTCGCCATGAATCATGAGAGGTTCACCATCGGGACCTGGAATACGGACAACTTTCTCGTTGCAAAGAATCTCTGCGCGGTGTTGGGATAACCAATCCATCCCAATGACAACGTCGAAACTACCCAAGACAATAGGAATGAGGTCGATAGAGAAGGTCTGGTCAGCGAGAACGAGTTTACAACCCTTGACTATGTGTGTGGCTTCTAAGCTCTTACCATTTGCTAGTTCTACGGTGTGCTTGTTGTTCAAAGGTGTTGGAATACGCTTAAGCATTCGGCTAACTTCTAGTGACACGTAGCTAGTATCGGCACCCGAATCAAATAAAACTGAAACATAAAATTCGTCGAGAAGGAACTTACCCGCCACAACATTGGGGTCGTTCCTTGCTTCACCTTGGCCGATCACAAACACCCGCCCCCTGGCGCCATTGTTGTTGTTGTTCCCATTGTTACCATTCCCCTGATTGTTGTTATTGTTGTTGTTGTTGTTCTGGTTCCTGTTCAGTTGAGGACAGTCTCTCTTGAAGTGGCCTTCAGCTCCACACTGAAAGCACCCTTTGTTATCACCCTGTTGCTGTTGCTGGCGCTGGTTCTGTTGAGCTTGCTGACGATTCTGGTTGGCGGGGTATAAGCTCCTACAATCCTTTGCAGCGTGACCAGGCTTGTTGCACCGATGACAGTTGCCCCTGGTGCATGGTCCGCTGTGGTGCAGGCTGCAGCGATTGCATTTGGGGTGATTTCCTTTGTATCCACCACCAGACGATTGCTGATTAGGGCTCTTGTAGTCCTCAGTCTTTCTCTGCTGAGACTGGGACTGAACAGAAGTCGAACCCTTACTTGAAGTTCCATCCCATTTCCGTTTGTTGTCACTAGAGGTACCAGAAGTAGTTGCAGCACCTATGCGTTTTGGTAACTTGTTCTGCTCCACCGCCTGATCCGTGAGACGATGAGCCAACTGAACAGTTTGCTGGTAGGTAGCGAGGTTCGCTGAAGTCACATGACTTTGGATTTCTGGCACTAAGCCCTGAAGAAATAGTTCGATGCGTTTGATGGGAGGATCCACCATAGTAGGACACAGAATTGCCAGTTCGTTCGACCTTTTCACATAAGCTTCAATTTCGGACCCCGTCATCTTGAGGTTGAAGAACTCCACTTCCAGTTTGTGAATCTCATCACGACTGCAGTATTCTTCTTTGATCATTTCCTTAAAAGTTTCCCATGGGGTGGCGTTGGCAGCAACCAACCCTAGCATCTGAACCTGAGCGTTCCACCATGTGAGGGCTAAACCCTCGAGAGTACCAGTAGCGTACTTCACCCTGCGCGCCTCAGGGCATTCACACATTTCGAACACAGATTCCAGCTTCTCAAACCAGTGTAGGAGACCTACTGCTCCTTCAGTGCCGCTAAAAGTGGTTGGTCGGCAGTCCATGAAAGTCTTAAAAGTGCACACGGGTGGCTGAACATGCTGACCTATCGTAGGTGAAAGAAAAGACAGAGTTTAACACAAAGGTTGGTTCACGAGAGTAGGATCCTAAAGATCCTAGAATGAGTTCGGACTGCAGGATATACCTCCTGCGTGTGCAGCTGCAAGTGCTGCGGCAACTCGTTCGTTGATCAGAGCCGTCAACTGGGCTTGTGTCATGTTAACGCGTCCAGACATGATCTTCATATCAAGAGGAACGTGAGTGAGAGGGGTTTGCGAAAGTACGACGATAAGATAGAGTAAGTACGCACGTGTCCAAGCAACAGTAGTTATACTAACCAAGCATACCATAAGTAATGTACTATGTAACTAACAAGTAGGCAATATATACACAGATCATATCACCTAGAATGTCGAGCCTTGCATGTAGAGTGAAGCATCGTTGTGGACTGTTGAGCACTGTACAGGTTATAGTCTGGTTTTAACAAAAACGTTTTCCCCTTTATTAAAACCAAGTTCACTATAACCAATGGCTCTGATACCAATCTGTCACACCCCCAAAAATCCACCTGCGGAGTACTACCGCTTGGAGGCGTGACTGACCAGGATCCAGCCACCAATCATATTGAACAAGCATATAAGTAGTTATAAAAATCCAGCCAATACAATTGGTGTTCAAACAAAACATAATTAAGTTGCAAGCGGAAGCATAAGTCTTAAAGCCAAAACAGAAGTTTAATAGTTTCAAAGTTTAACATGGCATACAGCCGTCCATGTCCCACAACGATCCTCCTCCATGCAAGCTCCAGCTAAGAACCTAAGGACCTGCAAAGCATGTAGTAACGAGTCAACAACAAGTTGAGTGAGTTCACGGTTGGGTGTTCGTTTTAAGTTGTTTCGAAAATAGTTTCCTTTATCTGGCATCCTGCCGTGGGGGTTACCCCATAGTTAAAAAACGTGACTTGTTTATTCCCAATTATTCTGGCAATCCAGCCGTGGGGGCTACCCCGTGTTAGTTATCTGGCATTTCGGCCGTGGGGGCTACCCCATGTATCTACTAGACTCGTTACCATATCGACTGCTGACTGTAGTCATGTTTATGTGCCCTGAACTGTCAATGTCTATCATCATTGACGTGCCAGTAGTCCATTAGTTCACGCCCGTCCTCTGCGGCACGGTGTGAGGTTTGTCAAACCTAAATAGCGCTATCTAACTAATGACCCGCTCGCCATTGGCCTCGGCGATTAAGTCGATACAAAGATGAGGGACTTCGTGATAGAGTTTTGGTCTAGTACGAGTTATCTGTCCGTGAGGACGAGGAATTACATTCCTGAACCATTGCTGTCCTACCCAAGGAGGACGAGGAACCCAGTTCCTTAACCCCATTCCCAACCCAGGGAATCCCATGCTTTGTAGAGGGTGTGAACTCACCTTGGTTTGCTCGGTAGAAAACACAGAAAAGTCAAACAAGCAACGTTGAGGCTACTCACGTCCTATCACAGTTGTATCATACCAATCAGGTTCGTATTCAATCAGTACACGTATGTTCCTAGCACAATGCATTCAAGTATCGTTCATGGCATACACGTTTGATCATGGCAGATTCACGTTCAACAGTTAACATATAAGGTCTGTGCATTCGGGCCCAAGAGTTCGGCCCAAACAATTAAGTCCGAAATGAGGTGTAAGCCCAAACAGCGTGTATCTGTGTATAAATCCCGAGTCGCAACTAGGCGTTTGCGACTCGCAACCTGAGTCGCAACTACGGTCTCGGTTCATGCTGTTTTGGTTACGAGTCGCAACTGGACTCGCAACCGGGGTTTCGAGTCAAACGGTTTATGCGCTGATCACTTGTGGTTTCGAGTCGCAACCAGGTGTTTGCGACTCGCAACCGATGTCGCAACTGGGAGATTTCGACTCATCATGCATGGTTTCGAGTCGCAACTGGAGGCCTCGAGTGGACAACTGCTGATTCGGAACAGTGTACTACCCAATGAGAATTTGATTTCAGGAAATGGTTTGTACTATCCACTTAAACCTGTTTATTTGTCTAACAATTACCATTTTGGATCAAACATATCAGAATTCAAGTATTCAACCATGTTCATAACATATTCATCATGTTCTTCAAACATTCAAGTAGTTCATATTGCTTATTCAAACTTGTTCATCTTATTTCCGGGTTTTTATCCTTAATCACAACATATAATCATGAACAACAATCAAACATTTGAACATATTCATCTAATGGTTTCAAGACATCCAATAACGTCCCCAAATCTACCCTAATCTGATTAATCATGATGCTCTCTATACACATATGCAAGCCGGTTTCATGAACATTCACATTTAATGATTTGAATCACATTTAGACATAAGATATTGTGTGTTCATTATGCAACATATCCGAAATCAAAACATATTATCCGATTATCAACAACATACATATCCGGTTCACAAAATATCATCAAGCATACAACTACACTAGTTAATCATATCATTCATACCATTATTAAACAACAACAAACATCATAAAATCACTAACAAACATCATAAACACTAACCGGTTGTGAGGTGGTGAAAGATGAAGCTTCGTTTGGTGTGAACAAGCAAATCCGAGAGGTCCTTTTGTGGTCGGTTGGTTGGATCCGAGAAGAAGGAGGAGAGGTGATGTTTAGTGTTTAGGGTTTTAGTGTGAAAGAGTGGAGAGTGTGTGTGTTGGAGAGTATGAGTGGATTGCCCAAAGAATGGACTAGTTTGCTAGGAGTATGATATATATACTAGTCCTAGTAGGTTTCGTGTGGGTTAAATGAGGTGCGGCCCAACCGGCCCATGGGTCATCGTTCACTCGAGACCACATGGTCTCGAGCCGGGTTCGTGTCGTTTCGGTTCATATACATACTCGCATACATACACATAAGCACACATGTAACCTAACACATAATCATATAAAAGGTTGTAGCTTATCATTAATCACATAAGTTTAACTATTCACACGTTTAAGCATACAACGAAAGGTTCTAAATTTTCGAGTTGTCACATCATCCCCAAGTTGAAAGAAATTTCGTCCCGAAATTTGGTAGGCACTCACTGAGGAAGCTAGTTAAGTTGTATGGTTTTCCCGGTTTTCCTGGGGTGTCACATTAACAAACACCTAACGGGCATAATTCTACATGTTTACTAACTAGTTCATAACTAGCTATTTTTACCAAGATTTACATCAAGAATCAAATCTCTATGTCTAGTGTTTATAAACAACATCTAGGTCTTGCATCCTATCTTTCAAATTTCACAATTAAACACTCAAATTCTAGTGTTCATCATTTTATCATGAAAACCCACTTAACATATATATGGGAAATCATCAAATCATTCAAATCATAGCATCATATGTATGATTTTCACTTAGGGTTTAGTTCCTAAGCATGTCTACATCACTAATTTAGCCATAGCTCCTCTAACCCATACCTAATTCGCGATTAGGATGATTATCAAATTTTTACAACTTCACGAATGTTAGAAATTCGACATACCTTATGATCCCCACGACTAGGTGATCATTTATATGTGTTCATGCATCGATTTGGGTCTTGATTTGAGCTTCAATTTGTTGAGATTGTTTGAGCTAGGGTTTGGAGCTCTTGCTCCTTCTCCTGGACTACTTCACGCACACACACATCAAGTGTGTGTGTTATGTTATTTTTTTTTAAGTTATAATTCCATTTTCAAGTTACCCGGCTTTGGTCCCTCGTGTTTGGTTAGTTATTAATTAGGTCACAACCTAACTATTTTCAATAATATTCCCACTTATTAACTAGGTTTAATATTCCTAGTTAACTTAGCGGGTTCGGGAATATTTATGACTAAGTTTATTTTAGGTCCCGTTAACCCGGGCCTTTTATCCATTTTATTTCCTTAAAAGCTTTTATTCACTTTTTATTTAATATTAGGATTAATTAAATAAATCCTAATATTTACCGGGTAAATTTCACCACTAACGGTACTTTACCCGTCTTTTAGTATTAACGGAGTTTGATTACCAAACCCGTTTTCGGGGTGTTACACTCGGGGAGAGTATCATTAATATTTTCAAATGGCTATGATACTAATCAATGTGCATTCGTGTAAATTATAGATTATTCCCAGGAAACCCTTACGCAAAGTCTAAGATAGCAATGTGAGTTTATCCTCTTTTTGTTAACCTTTTTGTAATGTTTTACAAAACCTTAAATGTTTTACAATGCGATTAAGCGGTGATTGAGTCTTTGTAGTTCTTCAATTACTGCCGGTATATTGGGGTTTTGTAAACAAACTTTACTACAATGTGAGTAGTAAGTCGAGGATGACCGTACGTTACCATTGGACAATGAGTTAGCCAAATGTAGCGAGAAATAAGTACCGGTTCTGGCGAAGCCAGGGTAGGCACAATTCGAGCATATTCGAAGAATTTCAAAGTATACACTCGGCAGTCAACATCCACCATCCGGTGGCTCAGAAACTTATTCGCCATCTGCTCTTTTTCATATTCAGGGCATAATTTTCTTTCCACCAGACGCTTAAACTCCTCCCAACTCATGGCATAGGCCATGTCGCTTCCTTTGGCTTGCAACACCGTATTCCACCATTCTAATGCTTCTTCCTTGAAAAGGTGAGAAGCATACATAACTTTATCCTCCTCGGCACATTTATTTATTTTGATTACTGCCTCGGTTTTCTCCAACCAACGCAGCGCCGCATTCGCCCCTTCATTGCCTGCGAACTCAACAGGTTTACAGGCAAGGAACTCCTTGTAAGTGCAACCAGGCGTTGCAGCTTTCATTCTTTTAAGAAATGGGGCTTGCATTCCATCATTATCATTATTATTATGGTTGCTGCCTCCATTTACACTATTACTGGAGTTGTCATCACGAGTACGTTTGCTAGGAATAATTTGTTGAGGTTCAACTGGATTTCGGGCAGCAGCAAGGATTGCTGGAATAGCATTGGCTATTCCTTGAGCAACGATATTTTCGATATCTTGCCTATTGAGGAAGTGATCCTCATTGTTTTGCTCAGATTGGTTAATCTCGTTAACTGGTTCATTATCAGCATGTTCCATCTGGTAATTAATATATATAAGTTATTAGCATAAAATAAATAACAACCAAACACAATAAAACAATCGCACATAATCACGTCAACACATATAGCCAAAATTGTCGACTTTGCGACTTCCATTTTTATATATTGTAGTATGCATCCGTACACACTAAATATATTACAAAAGTTTTATTTTAGTTATTTTTATTTGATTATATTTTTACTACTATTATTATTTTGTTATTATACATCTACTCCTACAACCACACCATCACCATCTGCTGGCATCTAGAAGCGACGTTCCCTCTCGTCGTACTTCCAGGAGATCTGTTCTCCCACCTCCCGGATTCGATTCCCTGCGTCCACCAGCTCTTCGCCAAAATGGTGGAGTTCAGCCAAGTTCTCATTGCTCATCGGTGGGTTTGGTGCAGGCTCTGGGTTAAACTGAGGGAAAAAGGTATAAGGGTTATTTAAGAGATTCTGGAATTGCCAGTCATTGGTCCACCATTCATCCATCTCTCCTAGAGGTCGGTTGTTGAAAATAGGATCTGGAATAGCCGGTTCCAAATTAACTGGAAGTTGGGTTTCAGCAGGGTAACTGAAGAGGTTTTCATTGACAGGCCTAAGGACATCACAACTTGCCAGTTTGCGATCCAGCTCCTCCCACAATGGCATTTCCTGAGCTCACCTGGAACTTTCCCCAATCTCTATTCCTTTCCCTTTATCCATTGGGTCCTCCGTCGTAGCAACTTTCTGAGTTGTTGGTTTCTTCCTGCGCACACGCCTCCAACCAACGAATATTCTTCTCTTCTTCGGCTTTGGTTTCTCCGGAGGTTGAGCTTGGAATTCCATAGGTTCATCAATGTCGGTCCAATAACCAGAAAAACCCCCAGAAACTTCCATTTCAGCAGAATGGATAATGATATTCTGAAGAGCTTTAGACAACTCATTCATGCTGTTTAGCATATATGCAGAAATGCACACAAAATGCTAAGTTAAAATTTTGTAAATTAAATTTTCACAGAATCACAGAATGGTAATCAGTAAAATTAAGTATTTCTACATTTGGGGTTTAATTAGCGACAACCGGTACTTAAACCCCAAATGTAGCGAGAAATAAGTACCGGTTCTGGCGAAGCCAGGGTAGGCACAATTCGAGCATATTCGAAGAATTTCGAAGTATACACTCGGCAGTCAACATCCACCATCCGGTGGCTCAGAAACTTATTCGCCATCTGCTCTTTTTCATATTCAGGGCATAATTTTCTTTCCACCAGACGCTTAAACTCCTCCCAACTCATGGCATAGGCCATGTCGCTTCCTTTGGCTTGCAACACCGTATTCCACCATTCTAATGCTTCTTCCTTGAAAAGGTGAGAAGCATACATAACTTTATCCTCCTCGGCACATTTATTTATTTTGATTACTGCCTCGGTTTTCTCCAACCAACGCAGCGCCGCATTCGCCCCTTCATTGCCTGCGAACTCAACAGGTTTACAGGCAAGGAACTCCTTGTAAGTGCAACCAGGCGTTGCAGCTTTCATTCTTTTAAGAAATGGGGCTTGCATTCCATCATTATCATTATTATTATGGTTGCTGCCTCCATTTACACTATTACTGGAGTTGTCATCACGAGTACGTTTGCTAGGAATAATTTGTTGAGGTTCAACTGGATTTCGGGCAGCAGCAAGGATTGCTGGAATAGCATTGGCTATTCCTTGAGCAACGATATTTTCGATATCTTGCCTATTGAGGAAGTGATCCTCATTGTTTTGCTCAGATTGGTTAATCTCGTTAACTGGTTCATTATCAGCGTGTTCCATCTGGTAATTAATATATATAAGTTATTAGCATAAAATAAATAACAACCAAACACAATAAAACAATCACACATAATCACGTCAACACATATAGCCAAAATTGTCGACTTTGCGACTTCCATTTTTATATATTGTAGTATGCATCTGTACGCACTAAATATATTACAAAAGTTTTATTCTAGTTATTTTTATATGATTATATTTTTACTACTATTATTATTTTGTTATTATACATCTACTCCTACAACCACACCATCACCATCTGCTGGCATCTCAGAAGCGACGTTCCCTCTCGTCGTACTTCCAGGAGATCTGTTCTCCCACCTCCCGGATTCGATTCCCTACATCCACCAGCTCTTCGCCAAAATGGCGGAGTTCAGCCAAGTTCTCATTGCTCATCGGTGGGTTTGGTGCGGGCTCTGGGTCAAACCGAGGGAAAAAGGTATAAGGGTTATTTAAGAGATTCTGGAATTGCCAGTCATTGGTCCACCATTCTTCCGTCTCTCCTAGAGGTCGGTTGTTGACAATGGGATCTGGGATAGCCGGTTCCAAATTAACTGGAAGTTGGGTTTCAGCAGGGTAACTGAAGAGGTTTTCATTGACAGGCCTAAGGACATCACAACTTGCCAGTTTGCGATCCAGCTCCTCCCACAATGGCATTTCCTGAGCTCACCTGGAACTTTCCCCAATCTTTATTCCTTTCCCTTTATCCATTGGGTCCTCCGTCTTGGCAACTTTCTGAGTTGTTGGTTTCTTCCAACTAACGAATCTTCTTCTCTTCTTCGGCTTTGGTTTCTCCGGAGGTTGAGCTTGGAATTCCATAGGTTCATCAATGTCGGTCCAATAACCAGAAAAACCCTCAGAAACTTCCATTTCAGCAGAATGGGTAGTGATATTCTGAAGAGCTTCAGACAACTCATTCATGCTGTTTAGCATATATGCAGAAATGCACACAAAATGCTAAGTTAAAATTTTGTAAATTAAATTTTCACAGAATCACAGATTGGCAATCAGTAAAATTAAGTATTTCTAAATACTTAACTGGCTTAAATCAGTGGCTCTGATACCACCTTTTTCTGTCACGGCCCCCGACCCGGTTTAACCCGGTCCAGGAGCCGTGAGACAGAAACCCCGTGGTATTTATTTAATTTGGCAGCGAAATTATTAACAGGATCATTTAAAACTTGAAAATACCTGATTATTTTATTTCATAATTAGGGACAAACCCCGTAATTTACAATAAGGGACTTTCACTGGGAAACCCCTATTTTACAAAAAACATGTTTCTTTATTTTTATTAAGCCACTTCTTCAAGCTTGTAGTGCTACACGAAACTTTTTCCTGGATCACAGCAGATCACCTGAAACATGTTTTAAAAAGGTTTTATCAGCAGGGAAATATTGGTGAGTCACTCATTTGCACAAAACGACACATTGTTATAATATACAGTATTAAGGGTGATTACATTGTTTCTATCAACCAATTACCCCAAATCGGTATTTGTCACTCGACAGTATCTGTGACTATGGTCAGATCACCCATTGGCTAACCCATTGTCCAATGGTGACGGGTATCAAGTAATGTATACAAAACCCCACATACCGGAAGTAATTGAAGATTACAAAGACTTAATCCCTGTAATTATAACTTTGAAAACAAACATGATTTTGAAAGTTAATTTAGTAAAAAGAGAATGACTCACATTGCAAGTTTAGACGGGTAGAGTTTAGCCTACTGATTTTAGCCTGGTTAACCTAAGACAATAACAATGCACACGAAACTAGGTCAGTAACTTAATACAACTTTTACGACAACTCACGAGATCGAAACCCTCACGACGAATGACAAAGTATAGCCCAATTAAGGGCAGTACTTAAACATCCATCGGACTGGTCTCCATCGATCGGACATTAAATCGTATCAGAGGTCGAGTTATTACCCTGTTATCGCGGCAGCGTTTCGTGTTGTGTGTGTGTTTTGAGGTAAACAGACGATATCTTAACGTAGAAAACGAGTTTTTACGTCGAACCAACACCAAACTTCAAGTGCCACACCCCTCTATTTATACTGAAAACTGGGCTCCCTCGCGTGGCGCGAGGGCACCCCCTCTAGCATAGGGTTGTCTCGTGTATTTGTAGCTTAGCTGTGTCGACGATTCAGTAAAATTCGATTTCTACGGAAAACTGTAAGGATAATATCAATTAGGGAACACCCCCCCTGAGTTTTAGGGGCCCTGATCCTAGTTCCGATTGTTCTGAAAATTTTAGGGATCATGCTATATTACTTGGGGGTCTCAATTAGGGTTTCCTATTGGACAAAATAAAATAAGAAATAATAATTATGGTGAGAGTTGTTACACACATCTCCACCCTCGAGGACCTTTGATCTGTCTCCGCCGCGTGTTGATCGGGGAAAAAGGAAGGAAGATGATATGGAGGTTGAACAGGTTGGGGAGGGTGGTGGTGATGCTGGTGGTGCAGGTGATGCTGGTGCTGGTGGTGGAGGTGATGCTGTCGTAGAGGAGTCTAGTGAGACAATTTCCCATCATACCGTTTACACCAAAGTCGTACGGGATTCGGGCCGGGTGGTGCTTCTGGGACCCAACATAGTCCTGAATATGAGCATGTACAGGGTGGGTCTTGGGATACTCACAATCCTGCATGTGCCGATCTTCCACACGCCCCCGGTGGAACTTGACCCAAGGTTCTCGGATGACTGATCATGCTAACTGCCGTGAGTTCTTTTCCCTGTCCCCCCCCCTGCTGAGAGATTATTTCAAAAAAGACGCAACCGGTTGGATCTCTTGGATCATCATATCCACGCTGGGGTCAACTTTTTTGCCACTGCCCAAGAGATCGCCCGGGAATGGCAGCTGATGGGGGATGATACTTTGGAATTTGAAAACATGAAGAAAGCATTCGTTGAAGAGAGAGAAAAGTTTATTGCCGAGAAGAAGGGTTTGGCATGGAGGGTTGCTGATGCTGAGGAGAAACTTGCAAAGGAAAAACAATTAAACGTTGACAAGCAGAAGGATTGGGAAGTTGCTTGTGAACGGAAAAACAAAGAGCTGCAAGCCCAGCGTGATGCCATTGTGAGGTTGTCTGGAGAGAAACGTAATATCTGTGACAAAGCTGAAGAGGAGCGCGTTGCGCATCAAAAAAGGGAACAAGAGTACATCCAGCGCATAGCTAAGTTAAAGAAGTTTGCTGAGGAAAAAGTTGCCGAGAGCAAGGCCTATGAAATCTTGGTTGAGGAAGTCACTGCTGACTGCAAGTGGCTGCTTGCTCGCGCTGTGCCTCTGGTAATTTTCATTATGTTTGTTTGTTTTTTGTTAGTCGTTGTCGCTTCCCTCATAGATGTATTATCTTCGCAGATTGCTGAACGTATCACAGGATCTGAAGAGCTAGCCAAGTATATGTATGATCTTGGCGAAGCTGCATATGCTCATGGTCGTAAGGAAGGCTATGTTGAAGGAAGGTCGGCTCCTGAGGCAAAGGAACCGTTGAAAAGCTTTAACTTGTACAAAACTGACTGTGCTGCTTGCTATGCTGAGAAGCGACAAGAATTTGAATATCTTGAATTTGCTATTGTCAAAGCTGCTGGGAAATTGTCCCGAAAACCTAACGGGGTTGCGTTGCTGAAGAAAGCTCTTGGCGATAAAGACCGTGAAGGTGGAGAAGTCGGTACTAGTCGCCAAGAATCACGGTTTCCGGCCTGCGTGTCATGTATGGGCTTGATAGCCTTGTAATCATCTGACAATTTATCTTAACAATTAACTTTATGGTCTGTAAACATTCTTTACTTTCTGTTGCTATATCTGTTTAACATTTTGGTATGTTTGATATATTTTATGCTAGCTGTGGGTTTTGCTCTTTATTTGTGAATTTTGCTATCGTTACAATATGTGCATGTGTAATTACTTTGATTAGGTATCACGAATGAATGATGGCGCTGACAGTTATGTTGTGTTAGTTATCTTAGCGATACAAAGTTCTGTGTTATGCTTCAGAAAAACTCTACAACGTTTGTTCTGTCGTTAAGCGCATGGTTTGGTTCGTGTATACGAAGTGATCGATTTACAGGTTATTGTGTTGACCCAGCTGTGCTCAGCTTTGTGGGCCTTACAATGTTTGCTTTACCATGCCTTCGATGATTTCGTGTTTATGTGGGCACGAAGTGTTATTTGGCGTGATAGGCTTTAGCTGTGTTTTTGACCCGGCTGTGCACTTGGTTGTGACGAGCCTTGGAGGTCTACAACGTTTCCTATGTCTGTGCCATTGATGTTTTTGTGTATGCCCAAAGTAATATATGCAGTTGTGACAAAAATTCACGTGAGATAAGACAGCCAGCACTTCTTGTATTAGAATTAAATGTGTTAGCGCGTGGCCATTACAAGTACAGGTACAAACTGGACCGTCTACATGTAACAATTCCTGAGTTGCTGAGCATTCCAAGTTCTTGGGACTTCTTTGTTCTCAAGTGTGCGTAGCTTGTACGCTCCCTTTCCGAGGACTTCGTCTACAACATAAGGCCCCTCCCACTTGGGAGCTAATTTTCCCAGTTTCTCGGCGTTGGACACCTAGTTGTCCCTTAGGATGTAGTCTCCGGGGTTGAACGTGCAAATTCGAACCTTACTGTTATAGTATTTTTCCAGTTTGGTTTTATATTTCGCCTCATTAATTGCCGCCATCTCTCTTCTCTCTTCTAGAAGGCCTAGGTCCAACCTCCTTTCTTTCTCATTATTGATCATGTTCATGGAGAGCATTCTCGGAGATGGCAGGCCAATCTCTGCCGGTATCACAGCTTCGAACCCATAGACTAAACTGAACGGTGTTTCTCCGTTACTTGTCTTTGGCATCGTCCTATGGGCCCATAGTATGCTGGGCAGCTCGTCAACCCAACCTCTTCGCTGCGTCCCCAACCGTGCCTTGATACCGTCTACAATACTCTTGTTTACCGCTTCAACTTGACCGTTCCCCTGCGGGTGCGCAACCGAGGAAAAGGTGTGCTCTATGTGTAGCTCCTTGAACCAACTTTGGAGATCTTCTGCAGCAAAGTTTGTTTCGTTGTCGGTGATGATTCTTAGGGGCAGCCCGAATCGACAAATTATTTGTTCCAAGATGAACCTTCGCACTACGGTAGATGTGGTTGATGCCAGCGCCTTTGCTTCCACCCATTTTGTGAAATAGTCTACCGCGACTATTATAAATTTCACTGCTCCAGGGGCTTCTGGAAAAGGGCCAACCATATCTATCCCCCATTGTTGAAACGGCCATGCCGTTGTTACGGGGACTAGTTCATTTTTTGGGAGCATCGTTTTCGGAGTGTGTCTCTGACAACCGCTGCATCTCCTCAAAACCTTGACTGCATCTAGATGAATCCCGGGCCAGTAATAACCGGCGTTCATTACCTTCACTACTACCATTCTTGGGCCAGCGTGAATGCCGCAGATGCCCTCATATACTTCACGGATCAGATAATTTGCATCTTCTGGATCGACACATCTCAGTAGCAGTTCGAGGTACGATTTTCAGTACAGAATTCCATCAGCCATCTGGTAATGCTCAGACTTGTACTGTATTTTCCTTGCTTCAGCTTTGTTTTCCGGCAATATTCCAGACTGGAGATACATGATGATCGGCGTCATCCAGGATGTTGCTCCCAGTTGGATAACATTCACTTGCCTTAGCGGTACCGATGGATTGCTTAAGACTTCAATGCGCATGTCCTTGGCCAGGTGCTGGAAACTAGTGGACGTGAGTTTGCTTAATGCATCTGCTGGTTTATTCTCTCTCCTGTTGATGTGATGAACCTTGTAAGAATTGAAGTTCAGTAGCAATGTTTTTGCTTGGTCCAGGTATAGCGCCATCACATCTCCTTTGGCATCATACTGACCATTGATCTGTCCCACAACGAGCATGGAGTCCACATGCACTTCTATGTGTTTGACTCCCATCTTGATTGCTAACCTCAGACCAGCAAGGAAGGCTTAATATTAGGCTTCATTATTTGTGCTCTTGAAGTCCAATCGGATGGCGTACGTAAACTCGTGTTTTTCTGGACTTACCAGTCTAAGTCCTACGCCTGCGCCATCTTCGTTAGACGCTCTATCTGTATACAGTAGCCATGGTTCTTCTGAGTGTTGTCTTTCAGCCCTTTCCATTGCCTTGCACTCCCTGTCTTTGTCATCTGGCACCTCTGTCAGAAAATTGGCCAATACTTGGCCCTTGATCGCTGGTCTTGGCCTAAAAACCACATTGTGGCCTCCCAATTCTATGGCCCATTTTGCCAACCTTCCGGATATCTCCGGTCTTGCGAGAATGTTTCCGATGTTGTAGTTTGTTAAGACATGAATGGCGTGGTTGGCGAAGTACCTGCGCAGTCGTCTTGATGCATGAATCAGTGCGAGGACTAGCTTCTCCATTATGGCATACCTTGTTTCTGGATCATTCAACGTACGAGACACATAATAGACTGGTGTTTGTACGCCTTGTCGGTCTACCAGCAGAACTGCTTCTACCGCTTTCTCTGACGCTGATAGGTACATCTCCAGGGGTTCTCCTTTCATTGGTGCTGTCAACGTTGGCAATCTTATGAGGCAATCCTTCATTTCTCAGAATGCCTGCTCGGCCTCCGGGGTCCACAAAAACTGATTCTTCTTCACACAATTGCGGAGGGTTTTGATGAATGGGAAATATTTAGCTGCGTGATTGGCGAGGAAGCGGTTGAGTGCTGCTAACCGTCCAGCCAACTTCTGCATTTCTTTTATCGTCGATGGTGAGGGCATCCACTCGATCGCTTGCACCTTTTCAGGATTGACTTTAAACACATCCTTTGTAACGATAAAACCCAGGAACTTTCCTTCTTCCATACCAAAGGAACATTTTGCTGGATTTAGCTTGATATTCACCATGCGAAGTGTGTCGAAGGTTTTTTTGAATATTTACCACCATCATACTCTCTTCTTTACTCATGATGACCAGGTCATCCATGTAGACTTCAATGTATTTGCCGATAGCATCGCTGAACGTTTCGTTCATCAGTCTTTGGTACGTTGCGCCTCTTTTCTTCAAACCAAAAGGCGTTTTTGTATAACAGTATATAACAACTCTGAACCGACACTCTTTCGAATATTTTCCGACACCCTAATATATTTTAAAATATCCCAATATGTCCCAAAATACACCCCATACGTGAAAACGGGCCCCGAATACCTTAAATATTATTAAAAGTAATTAAAAATGGAATTTTGGGTTTGAGGCGGGCCGTGTAAGCCTCACCTCAGCCTCTACGCGGGCCGCGAGAGGCCCAAGATGTGGCGCAGCCCGGTGGGGCCACGTGGCCCAACACCCGGCAAGTCTAGTCAATGACCCAGCCAAGCTACGCAGTTAACCGGGTTTGACGCGGGCCGCGTAGCCCCTTATCTACATTTACGCGGGCCGCGTAAAAGTGGAAGTCAGGCCCTATAATTAGATGGCCATGGATCTTCAGTCGAACTCGCTCACAACTATTTTCTTTCTCTCAAATCTGAAGTATAAGCATTATACACGGGTATAATACCCCCTATATAGCGAAGTTCTGCTCCGTTGTAAGTATCATAACCCCTGGATACGTATTAGATACTCTACCATATTGATCTAGGGTTCCGTAACGACTGTCGTGGTTCTGCCCGACGTAGTCGTTGGATTGCCGTCTCGGGGAGGGTATTACTAATGTTAAAATGGGTTATTATACTAACGCGTGTGCTTTTGTGTAAATTGTAGATAATTCTCAGGAAACCCTAAAGGATAGTCTAAAACAGCAATGTGAGTTGATCCGCTTTTTGTAAACTTTTTGTTAACTGTTTTTACAAAACCTCATACGAATATTAAACAGTTATTGAGTATTTGTAAGGATACAATTATTGTGGGTATGTTGGGGTTTTGTATACAAAATTTGTTACTGGTGGGGTAAGATTTCCACAAGTCGGGTCTGATAGTACCATGGGTGATAATTGATGTAACTTGGAAACAAATATAATTGCGAGATCACCGTCAATACTGTACAATGGTTTTTATTTAAACTTGATTAAACTGGGATTCACTCACCAGTATTTCCCACTGACAAATGTTTTTAAAACGCGTTTCAGGTAACAAACTGTGAAAGCCAAATAGAAGCCAGCTGGACAGCACCGAAGGCTTGGAAAAGTGGCAATAAAGTCACCTAAAATAAAATAGATGTTTTTATTAAATAAAATAGGATTTATTCATATGAAAATGTGTGTAATGCAAACTTGGGTTTTACCCCATGTGTTCAATATTGAAAATGTGGTATTTTACTCTGATCCAATATTTCCTAACTACGATCCTAATGAAAATTTCCGCTGCCAAATTAGACAAACACGCGATACCACCGAAACTGGCTCGCGACCGCCCGTTCCCAGGGATTAGGGATCGGGGGTTGCGACAGAAGGTGGTATCAGAGCTAAACCACTGATTCAGCCACAGAAGTGTTCTGCTGACATCAAAATTTAATCTGTTAGGAAATAAATTACGGGAATACGTGCATAATTGTATTTATTGTTGTGTGTTATCTGACTATTTGTTAGTTTACAGTATGAGCGACCAAGGACCATCTGACGCGTATCGTCAATTGTCTGGTTCGCCTAGAAGCGAAGGCACCTCCTCTTCTCAGCCTGCCCTCTCAGGGTACTCTGCTGATACGGTAGAAGGAATCTTTGTGTTTATGGCTCAGTCCGAGGAGCCATTTCCTCAGAAAAAGAGAGGATGGTTCAGTCAAGGGGTACACGAACGTAGAAAGCGTATGAAAAAGTTACAAGACCAGAGAGCTCTAGCAGCAGCCAAAAGAGAGACAGATGCCTATACCCAGGACATGATTAATAGGGGTATAGCCAACATCCACATCCTAGCCACCACTGCAGCTGACCCTAATCTGGAACACATGATAGCACCCCAACCACAACTACCAATCCCTGACCAACCGATCGAAATAGGAAACCCTGAAAATCAAGTAGAAATGCATGACTTCAATAAAAAAGAAATACCTAAGGTACCTGCACCAAACCCCCTAGACCCAAATTACGACCCCTGGTGGGAAGACAATAGGGACTATGTGCAACGTTACCCGATACATGAAGACATGCCCATGCCAAACATAGGAGCCTACCCAGGTTTGGATCCTTTAGATCCCTATTACCACGATGAATACATTAGGGAGATCTTAGAAAACCGATTCCAGGCACCTACACCTCCATACCAGGAACCCGCACTCCAGATTCCGAACCCAGTCCTATAACCTGCACCCCCAATGAGTGCAGACAACGTACAAGAACTTAGGACATTTGGTGAGGAAATTTTAGAGAGTAGTGAACGAATGCGAAGGTAGGAGAGCGACTCGTCTGGAAGAATGATGAGCACAATATGGATTTCTGGATGAATTCATATCCGTAGATGTGATGGTGGAAATGGTAGTAGTAATAATAATAATATAATAAAATAAATAATAAAATAAAATAAAATATGTGTGTACGGATGCCTACTATTATTAGTGTAATTTTCTTTCTGTTGGTATTGTAATTTTAACTTCAGTACTGGTGTGTAATAGATGCATAATATATGAATAGAGTAAAGTCGCAATGATCGACAATTTTCTGGCTAAAGTGCGTGTCATGTGATTTACTATATTAAATATTATTTTGTGATATTAATACAGGGTAACTGTTTAAAATTCAGATGGCCGACGAAGGAAATCAAGAAAACCTGAATAACGATAACCAGAGTAACATTAACTTGGTTAATGAGAATCCAAGCATCAATAACAATGGAAACCAAATGGACAATAGTGCCGTCTAACAAATAGTGGCACAAGGAATCATAGATACAATGCCATTTATTATTCAAACGGTTCAAGAAGCGAATAATAAAAGTAAACATAGCAGTAAGCGACCAATTGAACCAGAACACAGCGTGAACAATGGACCCGTACTTCAAGCGCCCATTCCCAAAAGAAGAAGAACCATGCCTTATAGTTGTTCTTATAAAGAATTCTGGTCCTGCAAACCAATAGAATTCTCAGGCAATGAAGGACCCATTGCAGCTCTACGTTGGATAGAAAAGACTGAGGCTGTTTTAAAAATAAGCAAGTGTGCTGAAGAGGACAAGATAATGTTTGCTTTTAATCTATTTAGGAACTCAGCCTTAGAATGGTGGAACACTATCCTCCAATCAAGAGGAAGTGATAGGGTGTATAACATAGAATGGGAAGAATTTAAGAATATGGTAGAAAGGAAATTATGCCCTCCCAATGAAAAAGAACAGATAGCAAATAAATTTCTGAACCTTAGGATGACCGGGGTAGATAGTAAGGGTTATACTACTACATTATTTGAATATGCTAGAATAGTACCAACCCTTGCATCACCTGAACCAGTATTAATCTCCCGTTACATCTGGGGATTAATCGGAGAGATTAGACATGTAGTCAAGGCAGCTAGACCTCAAACTATAGAAGAAGCTGTAGAACTAGCAAACACATTGACAGATGAATTAATCCGTACTAGAGAAGAAGACCAGAGGAGAAACCTATCCCAAAGGCTTACCCAAGAATTCCGTTATGGGAATTACAACCGTAGGAATATGGGTTCTACCTCTGCACCATACTGCAAGGTCTGCAAGAAAAAGCATTCGGGAAAATGTTCCACTCATTGCAATTTCTGCAAAGCACCCGGACATAAGGAAGAAGATTGCAGGAGGAAATCCAGTAATGGATTATGCTTCAACTGTAGAGAAAAAGGTCACATCAAGCCAAATTGTCCGAAATTGGCTCCAGCTACGAACAACAACAGGAACACTAAAAATACTAGAGCATTCGTTCTGACTGCAGATGAAGCCAAAATGATTCCAGACGTGATAGCTGGTACGTTTTTAGTTAATGATGTTTTTGCTAAAGTATTATTTGACTCTGGTGCAAACCAAAATTTTATTAATACTTCGTTTTGCAAACTTCTAAATCAGTCATTAACTAAACTACCACAAGAATGCCTAGTAGAAGCAGCTAATGGAGAAACTGTTAGAATTTCTGAAATCTTGCAGGTAGCAAGAATAGAAATTTTAAACCAAAAATTTATGGCAAATCTGTATCCCATGAATCTGGCATGATTTGATATCGTTTTAGGAATGGATTGGTTAATAGCCAATAAAGCCAGTATTTTATGTGATCAAAAGTCAATCCAAGTAAATTCACCAAAAGGTAAAAAGATCACAATTAAAAGAGATAAACCCTCTAGATCCACGAAATTCATCTATGTGATGAAAACTGCAAGCTATATAAGAAAAGGATCTATAGTATATTTGATTTCTATAATAACTAACACTAAAGGAAAAGAACTAAAAGACATTCCAGTAGTGTCTCAGTTTTCAAATGTATTTCCCGAAGAATTACCAGGACTACCGCCAGACAGAGAAGTTGAATTCAGAATTCACTTGCTACCAGGAACGGCGCCGATTGCCAAAGCACCTTACCGTTTGGTACCCGCCGAAATGCAGGAACTAAGGAAACAGTTAGATGAATTATTAGAGAAAGGATTCATACAGCCAAGTTCATCCCAATGGGGAGCGCCAATCTTATTCGTTAAAAAGAAGGACGGATCAATGCGAATGTGCATTGACTACCGTGAATTGAACAAGGTCACGATTAAGAATCGGTACCCATTACCGAGAATCGATGATTTGTTCGATCAACTGTAAGGAGCTCGATTTTTCTCTAAAATCGATTTAAGGTCAGGATATCATCAATTAAAGGTACAGGAAGAGGACATTCCTAAGACCGCATTTAGAACAAGGTATGACTATTATGAATTTACTGTCATGCCATTTGGTTTAACCAATGCCCCAGCTGCATTTATGGACATGATGAACCGAATATGTAAGCCATATTTGGATAAATTCATAATTGTCTTCATAGATTATATTCTAATTTATTCTAAAAGTAAAGAGGATCATGCAAATCATTTGCACGCACTTTTTAGTCTTTTAAGAAAAGAAAAGCTTTATGCTAAATTTTCAAAGTGCGAATTTTGGTTAGAACAGGTACAATTTCTCAGAAACTTAGTCAATCATGAAGGAATTCATGTGGATCCAACAAAAATCGAGGTAATTACTAAATGGAAAACCCCTGAGTTACCAACCGAGGTTAGAAGTTTCTTAGGATTGGCCGGTTATTATAGAAGGTTTATTCGAGATTTCTCTAGAATAGCCATTCCTTTAACTAAGTTAACCTGTAAATCCATTAAGTTTGAATGGGGACCAAAACAAGAAGAAGCATTTAAAATTCTTAAACAAAGATTAACTAATGCACCCATACTAGCGTTACCAGAAGGAAACGAAGACTTTGTAGTCTATTGTGACGCTTCCAAATTAGGTTATGGATGTGTATTAATTCAACGCCAAAAGGTTATAGCTTATGCGTCTAGCAACTTAAGAATCATGAAGAGAATTATTCAACCCATGATCTAGAATTAGGAACTCTAATTTTTGCTCTTAAGATTTGGAGACATTACCTTTATGGTAGTAAGTTTACCATATTTACCGATCATAAAAGTTTAAAATATGTTTTTGGGCAAAAAGAATTGAATATGAGACAAAGACGCTGGATGGAGATGCTTAGTGACTATGATTGTGATATCCAGTATCATGAAGGAAAAGCAAATGTAGTTGCTGATGCTTTAAGTCGAAAGTATCATGAAAAGCCAAAAAAGGTACGTTCTCTTAAATTAAATCTACAAGTAGATTTAAATGATTAAATTAGAAAAACACAAGAATCAGTAATCAAGGATGATACTGAAAAGCTAAAAGGTATGATTAAGGAATTAGAACAAGGAACAGATGGAATTTGGACATTCCATAAAAAGAGAATGTGGATACCTAAATTAGGAAATCTAAGTCATCGTATATTAGAAGAAGTCCATAAGTCCAAATATACGATGCATCCAGGAAATGATAAAATGTATCAGGATTTAAGTAAGAATTTTTGGTGGATAGAAATGAAAAAGGACATAGCAGCCTATGTTTCTAAATGTTTAACTTGTTCACAAGTTAAAGCTGAATATCAGAAACCCTCAGGTTTATTGCAACAGTTAGAAATGCCAGTGTGGAAATGAGAATTAATAACAATGGATTTTGTTACTAAATTACCCAAAACAAGGAAAGGTAATGATACAATCTGGGTGATTGTAGATAGGCTAACCAAATCAGCTCATTTCCTACCAATGAAGGAAACTTTCAGTATGGAACAATTAGCCAAATTGTATGTAAATGAAATCGTTTCATTACATGGAATACCTTTATCAATTGTTTCTGATAGGGATAGCCGATTTACCTCTCATTTTTGGTCAAGTTTCCAAAAGGTAATAGGAACCAAGTAGAATCTAAGCACAGCTTATCATCCTCAAACGGACGGATAAAGTGAAAGGACAATTCAGACGATGGAGGACATGCTTAGAGCTTGTGTAATTGATTTCGGAGGTAAATGGGACGATCACTTACCTTTAATAGAATTTTCTTATAATAATAGTTATCACACAAGTATCAATGCTGTACCATTCAAAGAACTTTATGGACGAAAGTGCCGAACCCCAGTCTGTTGGGCAGAAATTGGGGAAAAGCAACTATCTGGACCTGAGATAGTGCAAGAAACAACTGACAAGATTATTCAAGTCAAGGAACGACTGAAAGCAGCACGTGATCGACATAAGAGCTATGCTGACAACCGACGAAAACCATTGGAATTTCAAGTAGGAGATAAAGTATTGTTAGAGGTCTCTCCATGGAAAGGAGTAGTAAGATTCATCAAAAGAGGAAAACTAAGTCCCAGGTATATTGGACCTTTTGAGATTATTAGAAGAATAGGACCTGTAGCCTATCAGCTACAACTGTCAGAGGAAATGGCAGGAATACATGATGTATTTCATATATCTAATCTCAAGAAATGCTTAGCGGATGAATCACTAGTAGTGCCTCTTAAGGATATAAAGGTTAATGAACAACTTAAGTTTGTAGAAAGGCCTCTACAGATTGAAGACACGAAAGTCAAGAACCTCAAGCATAAGAGATTAGTTCTGGTCAAAGTGAAGTGGGACTCCAAAAGAGGACCTGAGTACACATGGGAGCTAGAATCTGAAATGCAAAGGAAATGTCCACACTTGTTCCAGTAGATCTCAAGGACGAGCTCTAAAACAAGGCGGGGAGGATATAACAACTCTGAACCGACACTCTCCCGAATATTTTCCAACACCCTAATATATTTTAAAATATCCCAAAATGTCCCAAAATACACCCCATACGTGAAAACGAGCCCCGAATACCTTAAATATTATTAAAAATAATTAAAAATGGAATTTTGGGTTTGAGGCGGGCCGCGTAAGCCTCACCTCAACCTCTACGCGGGCCGCGAGAGGCCCAAGATGTGGCGCAGCCCGGTGTGGTCACGTGACCTAACACCCGGCAAGTCTAGTCGATGACCCAGCCAAGCTACGCTGTTGACCGGGTTTGACGCAGGCCGCGTAGCCCCTTATCTACATTTACGCGGGCCGCGTAAAAGTGGAAGTCAGGCCCTATAAATAGATGGCCTTGGATCTTCAGTCGAAATCGCTCACAACTATTTTCTTTCTCTCAAATCTGAAGTATAAGCATTATACACGGGTATTATACCCCCTATATAGCGAAGTTCTGCTCCGTTGTAAGTATCATAACCCCTGGATACGTATTAGATACTCTGCCTGATTGATCTAGCGTTCCGTAACGGCTGTCGTGGTTCTGCCCGACGTAGTCGTTGGAATGCCGTCTCGGGGAGGGTATTACTAATGTTAAAATGGGTTATTATACTAACGCATGTGCTTTTGTGTAAATTATAGATAATTCTCAGGAAACCCTAAAGGATAGTCTAAACCAGCAATGTGAGTTGATCCGCTTTTTGTAAACTTTTTGTTAACTGTTTTTACAAAACCTCATACGAATATTAAACAGTTATTGAGTATTTGTAAGGATACAATTATCGTGGGTATGTTGGGGTTTTGTATACAAAATTTGTTACTGGTGGGGTAAGATTTCCACAAGTCAGGTCTGACAGTACCATGGGTGATAATTGATGTAACTTGGAAACAAATATAATTGCAAGATCACCCTCAATACTGTACAATGGTTTTTATTTAAACTTGATTAAACTGGGATTCACTCACCAGTATTTCCCACTGACAAATGTTTTTAAAACGCGTTTCAGGTAACAAACTGTGAAAGCCAAATAGAAGCCAGCTGGACAGCACCGAAGGCTTGGAAAAGTGGCAATAAAGTTACCTAAAATAAAATAGATGTTTTTATTAAATAAAATAGGATTTATTCCTATGAAAATGTGTGTAATGCAAACTTGGGTTTTACCCCATGTGTTCAATATTGAAAATGTGGTATTTTACTCTGATCCAATATTTCCTAACTACGATCCTAATGAAAATTTCCGCTGCCATATTAGACAAACACGCGATACCACCGAAACTGGCTCGCGACCGCCCGTTCTTCTTGGTCGAATTGATTAAAGCATTGTTCGTAGATGATATCTGCAGTGCTCCCTGGATCAATGAAAATGTAGTCAATCTGGTAGTGACCGATTACGCCAGATATGACTATGGGCCTTCTCTCTCTTGGGCCTCCTCTCACTACGGGGAAAACAACTTGTTTCTCGCGCCAAGAGTCATCTTGTGTGCGCTTGTTGTAATTCTTTTGCAGTCTCCGTGGACCCCCTTGAATCATGTGAGTTTCTAATTTCCGAAGCTTTTTGTTGTCTGGCCCTTCTTCCCTTCTTTGAATTTGGCGATTGTCGCGCTTTCCCCCTTTACCAGATGGGTGAGCCTTTCGTCTCTCAGAGCTCTTTCTATCTCTTGCTTTAGGCTAAACCAGTCGTCGGTCAGGTGACCTGTGTCTTTGTGGAATTCGCAGAAAAGATTCGGGTCTTGACCCCTTTTGTTTCGCATCTGTAGAGGGGGTTTGAACTGGTGATTCTCGGTTGACAGGACCTCGGAAGGGTTTTTTGTCAGGGGTGTCCACTGCTTTTCCCTGTTTTCTCTCTTAACCTCTTTGCGATGGCTGATCTGGTTGATTGTATTGCGCGCATCTTCTCTTATCGGGCTTCTTTCTTTGTAACCAGATGTTCTCCATGATTGGCCTTTGCCTTTCTTGTTGCGCCGATCATTGTGACTGTAATTGTATTGACAGCTGTCATCGCCGGTCAATTGTTTATCGGTGCGCCCGATCGTCTTTGCTGCTTCGATGAAGGTGTCCCAATCTTTGGGGCCCTCGTCTCTTCCTTTCAATCGTTTGATCAGGTCATCACACTTTACCGCCCTCATAAAGTGAGCGCGCATCATCTTCTCACCGACATCCCCGATTTCCAGACATTCCTTGTTATATCTGGTGATGAAATCTTCTATGCTTTCGTGGTCTTTCCTTCATATATTTAAGCAATCAGCTGGATCTCTAGTATGTCTGCGTTTTTGAGAGAAGTGCGCGAGGAACTTGTCTCGAATATCGATCCACGATTTAATTCTTCCTGCTGGCAGGCTATCAAACCAGACGCGCGCCGCGCCGACGAAGGTTTGTGCGAAAAGATGACACCAAGTTGGTAATGTCCATCCACCTGTGGTTCCTGCGCCATTGAAGACTTGGAGGTGATCGTCTGGATCTGTTAAGCCATTGTATTTGCCTACATTGTGTGGTAGTTTTGTCTTGTCGATGTCGGCCGTTGCAATCTCTCTGATGAATTTGGAGTTTTCGGCTATGCCGTCTGGGCGATAACTCAACGAGTAATCGTGTTCTGCATTTGGGTTGTACCCTGCGCGCTTGTGGGGTTTATATGCTTCATGTTCTGGTGGTAATCTGCTAAACACCGTGCTTTCTTTTTTGTATGTCGGGTCATCTTCTTCATTATAACTGTTCCATTCGTCGTTTATTTTGTGTGGGCCTAAACGACTGTGCACTTGCTTTTTCTGCTGATGGGTATGCTGCACATAATTGCTTTCTGTTTCACCGTATGTGTCACGTGTATCGTGTACACTTTGTCTTCTGACATTGGGTGCTTTCTCATGGTTTAGATTCCACGCGTTGGTCTGTTGAAGCACGTGGGTGCTCGGAGGCCTTTGCGATGGGGTAACAAAAGCGGATTGATTAGCTTGTGCTTGGAGTAAAACTTGATGTGCGCTAAGTTGCGTATAAACAAGGTTTAAAGACGCCATTTGTTCGGCATACCAGGAAGCCAGAGTCTTTCCTTCAGGTAGCCCTAAAAGTGCTGAGAAGTTCAGTTGTGTTTGGTCCGATGGAGCTGAGGGACCAGCTCCATGGTTTGGTGTTAGAACTTCTGGAGGTGTTTGATTAACTCCTGCTGGTGGAGTTTGGAAAGCTGCTCCGTTTGTGGTCTGATTGATAACTCTGGAAGTGCTTCTAAAGATATCAGGAAAATCGTTGTTTCCTCGCTCTTCTCGGATGGTCTCGTTCCCTTGGACTCTTTGAACGTGGGCAGTGTTCGAAATCAGTTCAAAGGAAGAGACTTCTCCGTCCACTTGAGGGGAAGGGTTTGGTTCAGTCATTTTGGAGAGTTTTTTGATGAAAAAGGAGATGAAAGTGGTTTGCAAAAATTGCGGTGGGCGCCAATGATGAACCATACTTGAAATTAGATTTGAGTTTGAATTCCTATCTCGAATTTGGTTTTCGAAGCCAAATCGAATTTGCAAACGATTCGAACTTAGATGTTTAATTTTGGATAAATTTAAGGAATCATTATTTTTAGGCATATCATAGGATATGGATAGGGAATGGGATTTGAATGCTCTAAGAGTGTTTGGTTTTATGAGAACATTAGTTTGTTAAAGGTTAATATCTAGACCATTCTTAACCTCTCACAAGTGGTTGATTATTGGTTAATCAACACTTACTAAAAATCAAGTCTATATGTAGGTTACCTTTACTAATTGCATCTCTATACCACTCTTCAATGTTTATGAATTCTAAATAAAGATTTGTTTATTTTAAATTGCCGTGTTTAATCTCACCCATACCAAATCTTTCTCGGAATTGGTTGATCACTACTCCCTACTACTGCTTTAAGACCGCATAGATCGACCCAAGGTTGTCGTAGGAATTGCGTAACACCTACTTGCCTTGTAACATCTGATGCTATCTCCACATAAACATTAATACAACGGGCAAGTGATTAAAAGCAATGTATCCGGTCATTATCTTTACCCTTCAAATCCTCCTTACCAACCGGTATTAACATAATCGATGTGGGAGGTTATTCTAGAAAGACAAACTAACCAAGAATGCCCGATTTTTTCCTGCGTAGGCGCCAGGGTCCTTGGTGCGAACAACAGAGCCGGCCCAATGGGCTATATAAACTAGGCAACCTCCAAAATATAGGGCCTCCAATTTTGATAAAAAGTTGTCTGTATGTATATTTGATTTGGGCTGAAACTGAACAAATAAGGCCCAAAAATGAGTTGCTAGGCGACAATAGAGTAATTAAGAAGATTTGGCAGAAATTATAGGCGATGCCAGGCAGCGAGGGAATAGGAATAAACAAATTTTGGGAACGCAATCGTTCGAAAAGTTCGATAGTTATCTTGGAAACTCATTCGTCGATATCGGTAATCACTCAATGGCATTTTTGAAAACTGATTCATCATTCTGATTTTGGCTTCTTGACTTCTTGTCTTCCCGATAAGCGATTCGTGAGTTGCCAGAGAAGACTGATTATGGCTTCCGATTTCTACAACATTGCTAAACGACTTGCAAGACTGATTCTAGCTTGTTGATGCTCTTGACTTCAATTATTTGCTGACCTTTTTACATTGATAAGTGGCTTGTGAGACTACAACATTGGCAGCCAGCTATTAAACTTGTTTTTTTTTTATTTCTTTTTACAATTGCCAATTGCTATATGAAATATTAATCATTTGTTATAACAACTTGGTGATTTATCATTACTATTTAAATTGCTATTTCTTGTTAATATTTGAGAAAGTGTAATTGTGAAGACCAAAGAACATCATTAGCATATGATATGTGTTGTTTCAGTTTGATAGCATCTTAAAGAACAAAAATAAAGATTCATCAAGAATTACTATTTGAGTTTGGATGCGAAACAAAATGATGCCAGTTCTTTCCATCATGTTGATTTATAGTTTTTATGCATATACCGATTCTTGTTTTATATGTCTTTTCTTTAGATTCTTTAGATAGATGCAAATTATTACTATTTGAGTTTGGATGCGAAACAAAATGATGCCAGTTCTTTCCATCATGTTGATTTATAGTTTTTATGCATATACCGATTCTTGTTTATATGTCTTTTCTTTAGATTCTTTAGATAGATGCAAATTAGTTTAACATGCTTTTCAGATATGAACTGCATCCAAAGTAAAACGAGTTTTTTTTTTTCTTAAGAAAAGAGGCATCATTTTTTGTATCAGCTTAAGGTCTGCAAAAACGTTGGAACGACCCTGCGAACAGTTGAATCGCTGAGCAAACCGAAGCATCACAAAATTGGCAAAAACACGTGTCATTGGTCCACTAAATTGAATAGGCAATAAGTCCAATGAGTAAAAAGCAGCCGAAAGACACGGCTAAGGGAACATATCAAGTCAATAATAGTAGTTTGCCAATCGCGGAGAAAAAGACCAAAAACCGATTGTACCTGATGGGCCTGTAGAGCCAGAACCAACAAATAAGGGGTCTACTGACTACAGATGGATTAAATGATAAAATCAATTGGCCCATGACAAATTCATATTGACAATCTTATACAGTGGTTGAAAGTATCACTACTAGAAAACAAGGCAACTGCGACCAAAATTTGCGACCAACATAAAGCGGTCGCAAAATTAGCGACCGGTTTACGACCAAAATCATAACAATCGCAAATTAAAGACCAACCCAAATTTGGTCGCAAAATGGTCGAACATTTTGTGACCACATTTTTCCGGTCGCAAATATGCTGAATAGTGGCCCGAAAACGGACGCAAAAAACGAGAAAACTAGAAAAAAACAAAAGTTACGACCATTTAAAGCGATCACAAATACGAGAAAAATAAAAAAACAAAAGTTGCAATGGTTTAAAGCGGACGTAAATATGAGAGATATATAAAAAAAAGCAAAAGTTACTACCGTTAAAGCGGTTGCAAATACGAGAAAAAAGCAAAAATTGCGACCGTTTGAAGCGGTTACAAATATGAGAAATATAGACAAAGTTGAGACTATTAAAGCGGTCGCAAATACGAGGAAAAAAAAAACAATTTTAAATAAATGTATGATTTAAGAGTTATCTGCCATTTTCGTCCCTGTGGTTGATGGAAAATGCCACTTCAGTCAAAAAAAAAATTGCGCCAGTTCCGTCCTCAACATTTTTGAAACGTGCCATTTCAGTCCAAAAAGATAACGCCCCGTTAAAAATGTTGAGGACAGAACTGGCACAAGGCGTTATCTTTTTTGGCTGAAGTGACACGTTTCAAAAATGTTGAGAACGAAACTGGTGCAATTTTTTTTAGACTGGAGTGATATTTTTCACCAAACTGATGCAAATTTTTAGGGGGGCAATTCTGACCCAAATAGTATATAGTGGGTCACTGTGGGTCTTTTTTAAATTACATTGGGTGAATTTGGGTGAAGAAATTTAGTTAAGAGGGTCAAATTGGGTTATTTAAAAAATAAAAAGTTTTATTTGCGGGTCAAACCGGGTGAGAAATTCAGACGGGTCAGTTACACTATGTTCCCGAGTCTCATTTAACAGGGGGAGGGGAAGGAAAATTTTCTCTCCTAATCTCTCCAATTTGAAATGATGAATATATGGTCATTTTTCAACTTTTTTCCCTCATTTTCTCTCCCCTCCCTATGTTAAATGAAACTCATAAACTTAGTTTTTCATTTTTTCATCTCTTTTCACTCCCCTTCCCCCTGTTAAATGATACTCGGGAACGGAGTGTTAGGGTTGAAAAAAAAGAAAGCACGGGTTGAACAATGGGTTATCTTCTTCGTGGGTGTTTGGGATTGCTTCTTAAAAATAACTTATTAACTTATATATGTGACAAATGAGAAGTTAAAAATTCTGACTTCTCAAAAATGGTTTCTCAATTCACAAAACCCTTTTAAATAAGCTAAACCAAACATTCAAAAAACAACTTATTAACTTTTATAAGTAAATAAGTCATAAGTTGGTCGAAAATAAGCTAACCCAAACACCCATTCTTCAATCTGTTTGAATCAAACGACTGCTGCCAGAAGAAATCATAAAAAGACGAACTACGGCTGCCAGATCAAGCTGTCATGGGTTAAATTCGAGGCCCCAATACCTCTTAATTCCGTATAATTCTGTTTATCCAGTGCTGAATATCCAAATTACAACCGAATTTCAGTTTTCCGGTAAGTTTGTTCAATTGTTGATCACTTGTTTGGAGTTTTAGGTGCCTATCGGTGAAGAATTTACCGGTTTTTTAGGTTAATTGTGTTGTGTTCATGATCGATCGGAGTAGAAGTTTTGGATCTTGTGTTTTAGGGTTTGTAGTTTTGTTCAGAGGGTAGTGAAATGTTTTCCTATTATTTGAATTTGAACACAAACAATTAGCAAGTATGTAAGCTTTCTGTGGATTTTAAACAGGTTTTAAAAATGCAGCTCTAAATTGGCAAAAGTGGAAGGTCTTTAATGTGTATTTGTAGCAGTTTGTTTTCTATTGTTGCTTCTTGAGTTCAGTTAAAGTTTGTTTGCTGTTTGTTCATGTTCTTGAAGAATGCAGTTGACTGGTATTCTTTGTGTTTGATCTTGCTCAGCGATTGACTGATTATTTTGATCCGACTTGAGATCATAACATAATTTCTAGTTTCTTAAGCTTTTTGCTGTATATACTAGTAATTAAATTGTTTATTGAGATTATTGTCTACTTTTTTTTAGTCAAATTTCTATCCCCATATTCTTGCTTTAGTAATTTTAATTTCCATATATATGAAGTTGTCTACAACTGATTTAAGATCTTAATGTATTGGTTCACTGAAATACTGCAAATGGTCTTAAAGAATGCAATCGATATTCTGTGTTTGATTTCGCTCATGAGATACCTGAAATTTCGGTATCCGCTCTGATTGTTTTGATCCGAGTTGAGTAATTTCACTGTATATTCAGATTGTTGTCTACTTTTTAGTCAAATTTCTATCCAGTTATGTCTATAAAGTTGCATAAAACTGATCTAACTGTTATTTTATGTGTTGTTATTATATATGTTGGAGATCTTGTATTGGTTTACTGAAATACTGCAAATGGTTTTGTTTCAGGAAACAAGATTTAGTGAAATGGAACAAGAACCAAACAGAAACAGTGACAATGAAGAGAAAAAAGATCCAAAAATTACTGAAGCTATGAAGGAAAAAGCAAAGGGTAAGAGGCCCATGACTCGATCTAGTAGCAAACAAATCAAAATTAGCAAGTAACATTGATACACCAATAATTTGAGACATTTTGCATTACAATGCAAAAATGATATAGGTGCAATTAGTTATGCAAATGGAGATTGTGTCGAGAGCATGTTTTCTTGATTCATATTCTTAAAACTATGAGACGAAATTAAACGATTTTGTTTAATAAAATCAAGGGTATTATAGTAATTTCACAAGAAGTTTTAGTTTTTTTAATATTAATTAACGTGTCAAGTATGATCACCAAGGTTATATTGTTAAAAAAAAAACTGACCCAACCCGAAACCCGTTCTGACCCGTTGCGATACTGGAAATAATTTGATGTCTCAGGTTTTGTATGCTTATTTATAATGTCTAGTTTTCTACTCTATCGTATCAAACACCAAGTTTAATAAAGTGATATGTTAATTCAACCTATTTATTTAACAAGTACTTAGTTTCATAACTAACTCATTAATATTCAAAGGACAACGTTGTTCGACTCATACGACCCTTCTCTTATGGAATTAAATGCATTTTGTAGCTGTCACCCTGTTCGACTCATACGGCCCTTCTCTTATGATAAGAGGAGTAGGGCCCTTGGTTTAAGAGTTGGCAATCCAGGAACAGGTAATCAACGAATTACAGATTTTAGTCCTATGCTATTTTGGTTTGAACTATTAAAATATATACAAGCATTCGTTGCATAACGTCAGTTATGGACTCAAGTATAATGATTGACAACAAAACAATTTGTATATATTTCAAATTACAGCTGAGGAAATGGGCCAAATCTTGAATTGTTTCATTGTCAATCGTTATACCTGACGCCATAACTGATAATTTGGGGCTGGACGATGACAGGGCAGAACGAGTCCTGGTTGAAACGGGTCTTTTTAGTGTGGGTCAAATGGGCCGGATCAGATTTGCCCATGAAATGCTTTTCTGTCCAATTTATATACTTTTTATAAATAATTGATGACTTAATTATGATTGTAAAAACAAAGTCATTACAATAATAATCTACATCTGTGATCCACCCATATACAGTCTAATTAAACAAAGTGAAGCAAGTACTAGTGTACTACAGTAAAATGTGTTATTAGCTGAATCAAGCTTGGATCATTACATATACATTATTGTGTGTTGTTTCTGCAATTCTGCAGCAACACTGTTGGTTAATTCTTTCTTTGAGATTGTATCATTATTATTAACTGTTTTTTAAATATATCTTGTTTTTTTACAGGTCATAACAAATGAGTCTTTTTTGGCTGCACAGGGAGAACTCTACAAATGTAACCCAAGTTGGTTAATCTTTTGTTTTTATCATCATTCGTGCACCCTATGTACTTGTTGAGTACTGATAATTTACGTCACTTTTATAGGCGTCGTGGGTGGCCCAAGTGCCCAACTGTCAACCTTTTAAGTCAAAATATCCCAGAAAAAGTTGGAACAAGTGGCGAGCATAGGGTTAGTGATACTCAAGGACATCATCACACACAAGTTAAGGAATATCAATCCCAGCTCATAAGCTGAGTTTCTTAACTTGGATGGCAATTGGCAAACATTGAAGCAATTTAAAAGTTAGGTCTCGAAATGTCAATTATTGTATGTATTATGTTAGGATAACATTAGGGGTGCAAACGAGCCGAGCCGAGCCCGAGCTCGACCAGGCTCGATTCGAGCTTTGTTTTCAAAGCTCGAGCTCGGGTCGTTGGTATTTTCTCAAGCTCGAGCTCGGCTCGTTTAGTATCTATTAATTAATATATTAAATAAAAATAATATAAATAATAGACTTTTTAGGCTCGCGAGTTCGATAAGTGAAGCTCGGGCTCGTGCTCGGGCTCGTTTACTAAATAAGCTTATTTTTAGGTTCGAGGTTGGCTTGTAAACAAGTTTAAATAAGCCCGGCTCGTTTACACTAAGGCTCGATAAGGCTCGACGAGCCTAACGAGCTTCACATGTGAGGCTCGAGCTCGGGCTCGATAAACAAACAAGCTTTATTTTAGGCTCAAGCTTGGCTCGGGCTCGATAAGGCTCGGCTCGTTTCGAGCTTTTTCTCGAGCCGATCTCGAGTAGCTCGCGAGCCGCTCGGCTCATTTGCACCCCTAGATAACATGGGTCGTTGATGTGTTAATTTGCAAATTATAAGTGAAATGTTTTATATAATTTTGAAAATTTTATAAATGCATGGATTCTAAAAATATAAAACATTGTTAGCAGGTTTACAATGAAAAACGGCTAAAAATCCATTTTGCGACCGCAAAAAGGTCGGAAGTTTGTAGAAAGCAGGAGGTCGCCAAACAGTTGCAAATTGTAAAAAGCAAGCAGTCGCAAAACCAGTCGCAACAAGACCCTCTCACAAAATCAAAGAAACACTCGCAAAATTTGCGACCACTCTTGTAGCGGTCGCAACTTGGTTGCAATAGGGCAATTGCGACTTGTGTTTTTCCGACCGTTTGTTTGGTTACAGAACGGTCGCAAATACCCAGTTTTCTAGTAAACTCTTCATATCATTCATCTTTACTAAATAGAGTAATATTCCAAAATTTTGACACTGGGATATTTTTAACTGTGGAAGACATGATAATGGGTTTGATAGTGGCCTTGGTGACAAAATTTGTAGCAATGAGATGTTTAAAAAAATTGGTTAAACAGGTATATGTGGACGTCAGGAAAGCTCGATTACTCAAGAAGATTGAGCAAACCAGATTATTGTTTGAGCAAACCAGAACTTTGATTTCTATTCTCAACCTCCTGCCATTCTATAGAGCAGAGGGGATGTTGGGGAGGCTGTTAGCAGAATTAACATGCTCATTATGATGGAAAAAATGACATGCTAATTGCTAAAGCCGGATTAACATGCTCATTATGATGGAAATACTGACATGCTATCTATCAATTCATTCAAAACAATTAAACCAACCAGAGAAAAAAATAAGCCTAAAATGATAAAGCCTGAAATGATATCGCACGGTCAGATGACGTTCTTGATCTTGTTTTAGACAAGACAAAGCAGAAGAAATTTGTAGCGTAACTGATATGGCAGAGATTGTCAGTTTCAAATGGGTGTTTTTAGTTTGAGATTTTTCAAAAGAAACTAATTATAGCTCTTCACTTCTTTGGCTTTTTTTTTGTTTTTTTTTTCTAACAAAAGGCTCTTGTTTATCATGGATGTTGACATCTTGAAGCTTGAGCATGTGAGACATGGATCTTCTAAACTTGAACATTGTTTTAGAACTTTAAAAAATGAATTTGATGATCACCGGGAATGTATAAACTTCTAAAACTGTTAATTCTTATTATCGAAGGAGGCTAGTTTCAATGCGCTTAAATACTACAATTATAGAAAAGTAGAGGGCAAGCGGTTATAAAGATAAAATCATGGAAATAGGAAAATTGACCAAAATAGGCATTGACTTTTTTGCTTTTGTAAAATAGGCAATTCGACAAGAACCAATCAGACATAAACAAGTAAGCAGCGAATGAACACAGGAGGGAGCCAACGAGCCGACACATAAATAATCAAGAAGTACAAAGAGGCCCACGCCACACCCAACCAACGCTGAGCACCTGTCTAAGGCGGCTGGGATAGAGGCTGACAAATACGACCTTCAGCTAACAAGGTGCCAGTGGTGCCACGTCAAAAGCAACCTCTGTCTCGGCTAGTATGGTGCTGTCAGATCTTTATCTCGTTTTTGATGGTGCCAGCACCACCAGGACCCAGGACACTTAGCCGACTTGGCTAGCTCCGGCTTGACTTGGTGGGCTACACCTCTGCTTGCCGGCACTGTACTGGCTTTAGAATTGTCAGTTGTATTAAGGCCTCCTTGCTTCAGAATGTCTGTTGTACACTACGTTTGATTACAATACAAGAAATATTACTATTTTAGTTGATGCTTACATGATTAGTACATCAGTCAATTACTCGGTTTGTAGTGCAGTTTATATCAGATTTATTATCATCATTAAAAGGGCCTTCTTGATCCCATCATAGCAATGTTCTTTTATGATTTTTACCTTTAATTTAAAATAATACAACGTATATATTTTGAGTTGTTTCTACCATATTCATTATCCACATGAAAATAACATATTAACTGGAAGTTTGTTACACATAATTTGCAAATAACATCAAATCGAGAAACTATAGAAGTAAAACACACATTTTTAAAGAAAAAACTACATGGTAACGATGCATTCTAATATCATTATACTTGAAGCTTGCACTTGACCACAAAGTGTCCATGGAGCGGTTAATTTCTTGAACTGCATCACCTTTCAAAGAGTAGCACAAAAAACAAAGATTAAAGTAAACACATATGGGGAATCTTTTTTCTTTCTTTGTTTTTTTGTTTATAAGATAAAGAAGTTGAAGAACTACCTTGGCTCCATATGAAAGACCATGAATTCTAAGGTTGCCTCAAATGAATACGCCACTGGTCGATATATGCCATCTTATCTTGATCCATGCTTGGTACATACCTTTCAAGCTTTTCTATTATCTTACTTGTCTGTCCAAGAAGGTTGATTGCAGCCGCAACACTAGCCTCTCGTTTTTCTATTGTACTCTCATGGCACCTCATTGCTATGGAACGTGGTATGTTGGTAAGGCAAGCAACTATTATGTCTGCAATCATGCCAGACAGTCGTGTAAACAACTCGTCTTCAACAATGTCCAAGTCGTTGCTTTCATACGCATGCAAGATTGTTTTTGCAATGCGATACATTGAGTTGGCAGCGATTACCTTCCGAGGAAGGTTTTCCTTCTCCACCAGTTCTCCATTGGTACTTCTGTTAAATTCATTTAGAATTTTCTCTGCACTATGAGCAAACAATTTAATAATATCTTTTGGAGTTTTTGAGTTTTTTCCTTCATAAGCACTTCTTTCCAAAGTGGTCTCTAGCCACTTGCAGTTTTCTTCGACTTCATGCCACAATGTCACAGTTGCCCTTCGAATATTCACATACACAGCTTCCCTATTTAGGGTTTCCTCCACTAGACGAGTGTACAAAAGACCCTCACCAACACTTTTTAACAAGTTGTCGACTCTGTCCTGACGAATATCCGTGATAACAACTGCGATGCATGTTAAGCTAACTATTGGTAAGCTCCAGCTGTTAACATGTTCAATAGAAAGTGGAGATTGAAACTGATCGTTATCAAACGTCACTACGCCGTTCAATGCTGCAGATTCTCTAACAAATTCCTCAAGAAGCTTTAGAAGATTGTTATGTTGTTTCTTCTCAGCTTTTTGAATCAATCGATTCATAGATTCTGAAATTCGTTTCATTGTTCTTTTAGCAAGCTGTGTATTATCTTCGACTAACAGAACATATTTGCTGAGGTCTTCATTTGTTTCGACACTGCTTGAGGCAGTGGATGTATTAAACAACATCCTCTTCACTGAGTTGAAACAATGTGAAAAGTATACGAAAGGGATTACAACCACAATGGGAAGAAGCCCTATTATTTTGCATGATACTACCACTACCTTCTGGAATCCAATGCAAAACAATAGAATAAAGTTTTTCGAGTTATGTAGAAGAGCTCTAGATCTACACCCACGTGACAAAAAACTTATATGACTTTCTTTCCACTCAGACAACTTTTGAGTCCAATATTTGTCTACTTTAAACACCAAAAAGTAGTTCCTATTCTGCTTAGCAAATGATTTGAAGCTCAAGACAGTAAAACATCTTAATATTGGGGCAATTGAACCCACCAGAACTCCAATGGACTGTGTAACTAGAATGGCAATCATTGACCACTTATACACAGATTTGTATCTTAGCAGATTTCTCGATGGCCACTTATGCACAAAATAGTATGCTAGCATAAAGCTCCATCTCGAGACCGTATACATGTGAATGAGCATACAACTGGCACAAATAATGCCAGATGCAGAGGATAATGGATTACTAGCCATCACAAATTGAGGGCTACCCGTTTCTGCCATGATCCAATATCTTTTCAGAAGTTGTCTTAGCTTCTCAACAGTAGATATTAGGTTTTCTTGTTGATGTTGATGAATCAATATTTTTTTGCTAATGGCTTGATACTTGATTTCTAAAATTTTCTTTGTGGTTGGAATTGTTATGGCAGAAGAGATCAATATTATTAGTAAGAAGAATAACATACCCATATAGATGCATGCTGCCAACATCAAGAATTTAGAAGTGAAGTAAGCATATTCATAAGAAATTTTGTGAAGACTACCAATTACGTGAGTTCTAATCTGAATGAAACTATTCACAATCACTGTGATGACGAGAATGGATAAAGCTGTGATATTTGCAAGAAGTGACTTGTTGTCCATAGATGCTAGCGAAGGCATTAAGTTAGACATCATTGTGCACATAAAGGCCAGGCTTCCAAGCTTGCCAAATTGGTCTATCGGACCTGGCATTGGACTAGTCAAATCAACAGGCAGTTTCATAGCCACTGCTATCACTGTGATAGAGGCGGCGTTGAGGGAAAAATATTTAGTTGGAAACCAAAACTTTCTGATTCTGAAACCGTTCAACAGATCGAGGGCCATGGCAAGAATGCAAAATGCGGATGCTACTGAGATGTAGATCCCAATTAACACCATAGGTGAGCTATACTCACCCTCCATCTCTGAATTGGCTTCACAGTTTTTTAAATTGTATTCACAGCTATATATATTACTGCAAAAGTTCCATAAAGAGTTGGCATCGAGGTTGGTGAGGTTAACATGTGGAACTGGAAGAGATGAATATGGATCCCATTCCCAGCCACCCAATGCTGGCCGGATATTTTTATCACAATAATCAGTTGCAGGATATGGATACATGTCTGAAATTTTAGGCCAAGTAATATGTGAACTGATGGTAATAATTTAGAAAATAAGCATCTCTGTTAATGTGACCAAATTTAAAGGATGAAGCAAATGAAGTTGAGTAGACAAGGCACTAATGGACCACGTAGACTTTCTGTATTGAGATAGTCCATAGACTGAGTCTTATGCTATAAGCATCTAAATTTTATATATTTAATTGGCAACATCTAAATCATCATCATCATCATCATCATCGTACTCAGTATATCCCACCTATAGCAAAGCTAAGGTAGGGTCTGAGGAGGGTGGGATGTAGACAGCCTTACCTCTACCCCGTAGGAATAGAGAGGCTGCTTCCAATGAGACCCCCGGCTCGATTGTGGTTTTGCATCAAGCCTTGGACATAAGGCACGCCTTGGACATAAGGCACATAACACTCAGCAATTGAGACAAACGCCAATTGGTGCATGTATATATTTTATTAGTTGTGGTTTTGCATCAAGCCTTGGACATAAGGCACGCCTTGGACATAAGGCACATAACACTCAGCAATTGAGACAAACACTCAGCAATTGAGGCACATAACACTCACCAATTGGCAACATCTAAATGTATATATTTTATTAGTTGAAGCTCAAGTATAACATAAATTAACTATTTTTTGAATAAAAGATAAAAGACTATTGCGTCGATCTATAAACGATAAACACTGCATGTAGAGAAATTTGGTTTTCTACAAAGATGTCAAAAATCCGTATTATAGTAAAAAGGAGCTTTAATTAAAAATTAACATAAATGAACTTTATCTTTTTTTAAATAGTTAATTTTTTTTTCAAAATAGATCGTTTGAGATATCGATCATAACGGGTTATGAATTACTATTTAAAGTAGTTTGAGAAAATAAAATTTTCATCTTACTACAAGTGCTTGCTTGAATTGCTAATTTTCATGTTTTTTTAATGGCCAACTAAATCATCGGATAAGCATCCCGGGATACTTTTAATCGAGCAAATGCATCCTGGGATGCCCTTAGCAAATGCATCCCGTGATGCCCTTAATCGAGCAAACACATCCAATTCTCTATAATGGTTAGAGTTGGATGCATAACCGAGCCACCAATCCACCAATTCCGAGGAAAACCCACTCGGCCGAAGGCAAAAGGAATTTCAAAAAGGTATATTGGTGACAATAATAAGTTGCAGGATATGAACCCATGTTTGAAAATTTAGGCGAAGTCATATGTAAGCTGATGGTAATTGTTTAGAAAATAGAAAAATAATAAGCATCTCTTTTGTGGCAATCTGTTGTTAATGTGCAAAAATTTATATATCAGGTATCCGAACAAGAGGAGGATAAGTGAGACTGTTTTTCTAAAGGAAAAACATGATCTTCACAACAATCAAATGCAGATTGAAATTTTTAGCCAAATAATATGAGTGGTGTTAATTGTTTAGACAATATCACTTTGGTGACCAAAGTTCTCAATCGGTTGCAACCAGGACAATAAGACAAAAATGAAAGCAATTTTCTTAATCAAATAACCAACATACATATAACATTTAATCTTTTTTTCTCCATTTAATTATTTAACTTCTATTTCTTAAAAAAAAAATACCTGTAGTTCGCATTGTTTGCTTGATGTTTGGTTTCGAGTCGGGGTCTTTTTGGAAGCATTCTCTTTATCCATATGGATAGAGGTAAGGTTTGTCTACATCCCACCCTCCCAGACCCTATCAATAACTTTGCTATTTGTGGGACTTACTAGGTAGTGTTGTTCTTTACAAAAAAAATTAATATGTTACCCAAGCCATATATCAATCTACTACTTCTTAATATAGAAATGAGCATCTTTTATAAAATAATTTCTTGATTTATTATGCAGAAATTTCGAGGATGTTGCAAATGTAGCTAGTAGACATGGAATTATTGGACCGAGACTTCTTGTATTTTATTGAAAAAAAGAGATAAAATGACCGAAAATAAAGTATGACCACACACGTTGCAGTCAACTAGAATGTAATAATACACGCTTTTAGACTATACAGTGTGGTGGGGTGAAAGAGGGCGTGAAGCGTTATATGTTTGTCACGTCAACAGTATAGGGGTGTGCACGGGTTTCTCATGCCACGTTTCATGCCCCACACCATACGGTCTTAACTCATTTATTTTTTTTACTATTTTTTTTTTGACAAACTGAGTTCGTTACACGTTAGCTCTTTTAAAAAGCTGAACACCCACCCGTGTCTAATTTACTTTTACATAAATTTTGTTGAAAACTACTTTGTGTTGGAAACAAAGTATTATTTAATTATTTAACTTCTATTTCTTTATAAAAAAAATTAATATGTTATCTTATCTTACCCATACCATATATAAGTCCACTACTAGTTAAGATAGAAATTAGCATCTTTTAAAAAACAATTTCTTAATTTATTATGCAGAAATTTCGAGGATGTTGCAAATGTAGCTAGTAGACATGGAATTATTGGACGAAGACTTGTTGTATTTTATTGAAATAAAAGAGATAATGACCGAAAATAAAGTATAACCACCAACGTTGCAGTCAACTATAATGTAATAAAATATATGTTGTTAGACTACATGGTGTGGTGGGGTGAGCGTGAAGCGCTACGTGTTTGTCACGTCAAAAGCATGGGCTTTTTTAAGCCCTAAAAACCATGGGATGGTTGTAGAATCCTTGAGGCCCCTCCCCCCCACTAATCAAAATCCACCATCTCCACCAAACTTGTGCCTCCCATGGAATTCTTCAAGCCCCCCACGCAACCATAGGCGCGTGCAGAGGCTTCCCATGCCCCATTTCAAGCCCCACACCATGTGGTCTTAACTCATTTATTTTTTACTAATTTTTCTTGGATAAACTGTGTCACACCCCCAAAATACCACATGCGGAAACACCGCGGGACGTGTGACGTACCAGGATCTAGCCACCAATCACATTGAACTCATAACAAGATTTCAAATAAAAACTTTTATTCATTAACGTAAAGTGTTACATAACATTTAAGGTAATTCATCGTGTTCAGCGGAAGCATAAATCATTTGTTAAATGTTTCATAAACCATATGTACAAAAACCATTAAACTTGTCTTGCGATTCCATGTATCTCGACCCATGACCACTCCAGCCTCCCAGACAGCAAGTTCCAATGATTTATACCTATAGACCTGCAAGCATGCAGAAAAGTGTATCAGACAACGCTGGCGAGTTCAAAGTTTGTTAGCATGTTTTAGTTACCAGATATAAGTATAAAACATTTCAGATGTTTGATGTTGTTAATAACTCGATTACCGCAGATGGCTCCAGATTATTTGCCCTTCCCCAATGCTCTATCAAACATTGGTCAAGTGGTTAAGGTAATTAGATCACGACCGCCCTCCCCGTTACGGTGTGAGGGTGCCAAACCTAATAGCGCAAACAACTAATAACCCCGTTGCCTCTCCGGCAACCAATCGGTATATGATGGGACTTAATGATAGAAATGAGTGTATTAACCAACATCCCAGGTTTAACATTCCAGTCAAACCCAATTACTCGACATTCCTCCCTGGAATGTTTACCAGATGTCCCTCCCCGGGACGCATGCTTGGAAAAAGAGCAGTGAACTCACCTTAGATTTGCTCGGTATTTATCAAGTTACCCGTTCCAGTTAATCAACCAACCCTACCGTGGTTACCAAGTTAAGATCAGTTTCATAATCACTCAAATCACATATTTTACATGGATTGCATTCATCACAGGGTTTCTGTACAACACGTAGCATGAATATCACGTAATAACCATTAACATATGAATTGGCTACTCACACAGGTCGAATGAAGTTCCTCATTCCCATTTAACATTACTAACATGTATCAGATAGAGTTTTGAAATCATCACAGACTGTTCTGTCTAAACTTTCACTTACAGCATCCTCCACGAAGAACTGGTCCTTCGTGGTATGCCTCCTTGACGAAGAACCACATGACAAGGGAAGATCCTTCGTCGAGAGAGTGGGTGACGAAAGACCCTAGTGTTTCGTCGAGAACCAATCAACGAAGAACCTAGTTCTTCCTCACAATCCTAAACAAACAGTTACACTTCCTGTCATTCAGCCGTACTGGGTGCTATCAAGTTCATCAGTTTCTCAAAAAGATCTAACAACAGTTTTAACGATGCCCATGCATTCTAGTTATGAATAATCATCACTCATCCAAAACGTAACAGTTAATCATCACATATCAACCTTGTACCCTATGCGTAACAGTTTACAATTAACATCATTAATCATCATTTAACATTATCATTCACCAACTCCTTCAAAGCATGACAATTTCACTATTGATTACTATGATTATCATGCGAGCACAATCATCAATATCATCCACAGTTCACAAAGCATTCATGTAAATCACATAACCCTAGTTTATCACAACACAGCGCATCTGATGATTTCGTAGATCTAATGATTCATTGTTATCAAACATTATCAACTAATCAAGACTCAAACATTCAGATCAAATCATATGAATACATCTGTTTAACATCACCCTATGAAGTCTTGGTTAACAATCATTGTTCTTACAACATCAAGTATTCCTAGCAAACACATAATAATGATGGGGCACTAACCGAGATATCGAATAGTTTGATCACAAGAGACAAGCTTCACAACAGGAGAGAAGTTACGAAGGAGAGAACTGCCGTCGAGAGAAGTCTAGGGTTGCAAGATATGAGGAGTATGCCCAAGTGCACTCGTTTAATCAAAAAGGTAGTGGGTTGGGCCTGGAGAATGAACTGGGCCGCTAACCCTTCTAGGCGAAGAACCTGTTCGACGAAATACATGTTCGACGAAACATTTCTTAACGAAGGACCCATTCTTCGCCAAAAAGTGTTGTGACAAAGGATACATTCTTCGTCGGAAGGTGTGGTGACGAAGACCCCATTCTTCGTCGCCTTATATTTTCATCACACGTTAACTGGTAAACATTATACATTTAATCAATTAATCAACAGAATACTCTAATCAATCAAACAAATAATATAAACAAGATTGCGAAACAAGTGACTCGTAGAAAAGGACCTTGAAATCTCGGATTGTCACATCATCCCCAACTTGAAAGAAATTTCGTCCTGAAATTTGATAAGCCATCCAAAACAGCACAGTGTTGGATCAGGATGACTGTGGATTTTCCCCAGGTGCCACATCATCCCCAACTTGAAAGAGAATTTCATCTCGAAATTCACTAGTTGTAACAGGATTAGTTTGGTCAGTTGGGAATAGATGAGGATACTTGAGCTTCATCTGATCTTCGCATTCCCACGTGAACTCCGGTCCACGTCTTGAGTTCCAACGAACTCTCACGATCGGAATTCGACTATGCTTACGGACCTTGACTTCCCGATCCATAATTTCAATGGGTTCTTCGACAAACTGCAATTTGTCGTCGATTTTCAGTTCTTGAAACGGTACCACAAGTGTTTCATCAGAGAAACACTTCTTTAGTTGCGACACATGGAAAACATCATGAACATTACCCAACTCAGCAGGTAACTCGAGCTTGTATGCCACTTTACCAATTCGTTACAAAATTTTGAAAGGCCCTACATAACGTGGATTAAGCTTTCCGCGTTTTCCAAACCGCACCACACCCTTCCAGGGTGAGACTTTCAGCATAACCCGATCGCCTACAGCGAACTCCAAAGGTTTCCTACGCTTATCGGCGTAGCTTTTCTGACGATCACGCACTGCCGCCATACGATTTCTGATCTGAACGATTTTCTCTGAAGTTTCAAGTACAAGTTCCGGACCTGTGATCTGGCTGTCACACACCTCAGCCCAACAGAGGGGTAAACGGCATTTTCGTTCCATACAATGCTTCGAACGGAGCTGCCTGGATGCTGGAATGGTAACTGTTGTTGTAAGAGAACTCTATCAAAGGCAAGTGTTTCTCCCAACCCTTGCCAAATCAATCACGCACGCTCGCAGCATGTCTTCTAGCGTCTGGATGGTTCGTTTACTTTGACCATCCGTCTGTGGGTGATAAGCAGTGCTCATGTCGAGACGTGAGCCAAACGATTTGTGCATTGACTACCACAAATCTGAGATGAAACGCGGGTCGCGATCAGATATAATAGAGGTTGGCACCCCGTGCCTAGAAACCACCTCTTTAAGGTACACGACTGCAAGCTGAGAGAACTTATCAGTTTCTTTGATTGCGAGGAAGTGTGCTGATTTCATGAGACGGTCGACGATCACCCAAATGGTATTGTTCCCGTTTTGGGTTCTAGGTAGCCCGGTGACAAAATCCATGGCAATCTGCTCCCATTTCCACAGGGGTATTTCTGGTTGCTGAAGTAGGCCTGAGGGTTTCTGATAATCTACCTTAACCTTCGAGCAGGTCAAACACTTACTCACATAAGTCGCGATGTGAGCTTTCATCTTCGGCCACCAATACATGACTTTGAGGTCCTGGTGCATTTTATCCGAACCCGGGTGAACAGAGTATCGAGACTTGTGTGCTTCGTCCATCACAAGCTCTTTAAGGTTACCAAACAAGGGAATCCATATCCGTTCCATGAAGTAGAAACCCCCGCGAGGCGTGTGACGTACCAGGATCTAGCCACCAATCACATTGAACTCATAACAAGATTTCAAATAAAAACTTTCATTCATTCACGTAAAGTGTTACAAAACATTTAAGGTAATTCATCGTGTTCAGCGGAAGCATAATCATTTGTTAAATGTTTCATAAACCATATGTACAAAAACCATTAAACTTGTCTTGCGATTCCATGTATCTCGACCCATGACTACTCCAGCCTCCCAGACAGCAAGTTCTAATGATTTATACCTATAGACCTGCAAGCATGCAGAAAAGTGTATCAGACAACGCTGGTGAGTTCAAAGTTTGTTAGCACGTTTTAGTTACCAGATATAAGTATAAAACATTTCAGAGATTTGATGTTGTTAATAACTCGATTACCGCAGATGGCTCCAGATTATTTGCCCTTCCCCAATACTCTATCAAACATTGGTCAAGTGGTTAAGGTAATTAGTTCACGACCGTCCTCTCTGGTACGGTGTGAGGGTGCCAAACCGAATAGCGCTATCAACTAATAACCCCGTTGCCTCCCCGGCAACCAATTGCTATATGATCGGACTTAATGATAGAAATGAGTGTATTAACCAACATCCTAGGTTTAATATTCCAGTCAAACCCAATTACCCGACATTCCTCCCCGGAATGTTTACCAGATGTCCCTCCCCGGGACGCATGCTTGTAAAAAGAGGAGTGAACTCACCTTAGATTTGCTCGGTATTTATCAAGTTACCCATTCCAGTTAATCAACCAACCCTATCGTGGTTGCCAAGTTAAGATCAGTTTCACAATCACTCAAATCACATATTTTACACGGATTGCATTCATCACAGGGTTACTGTACAACACGTAGCATGAATATCACATAATAACCATTAACATATGAATTGGCTACTCACACAGGTCGAATGAAGTTCCTCATTCCCAGTTAACATTATTAACATGTATCAGATAGAGTTTTGAAATCATCACAGACTGTTCTGTCTAAACTTTCACTTACAGTATCCTCCACGAAGAACTGGTCCTTCGTGGTATGCCTCATTGACGAAGAACCCCATTTCGAAGGATGATCCTTCATCGATAGAGTGGGTGACGAAAGACCCTAGTGTTTCGTCGAGAACCAATCAACGAAGAACCTAGTTCTTCATCACAGTCCTAAACAAACAGTTACACTTCCTGTCATTCAGCCGTAATGGGTGCTATCAGGTTCATCAATTTCTCAAAAAGATCTAACAACAGTTTTAACGATGCCCATGCATTCTAGTTATGAATAGTCATCACTCGTACAAAACGTAAGAGTTAATCATCACATATCAACCTTGTACCCTATGCATAACAGTTTACAATTAACATCGTTAATCATCATTTAACATTATCATTCACCAACTCCTTCAAAGCATGACAATTTCACTATTATTACTATGATTATCATGCGAGCACAATCATCAGTATCATCCACAGTTCACAAAGCTTTCATGTAAATCACATAACCCTAGTTTATCACAACACATCGCATCTGATGATTTCGTAGATCTAGTGATTCATTGTTATCAAACATTATCAACTAATCAAGACTCAAACATTCAGATCAAATCATACAAATACATCTGTTTAACATCACCCTATGAAGTCTCGGTTAACAATCATTGTTCTTACAACATCAAGTATTCCTAGCAAACACATAATAATGATGGGGCACTAACCGAGATATCGAATAGTTTGATCACAAGAGACAAGCTTCACAACAAGAGAGAAGTTACGAAGGAGAGAACTGCCATCGAGAGTAGTCTAGGGTTGCAAGATATGAGGAGTATGCCCAAGTGCACGCGTTTAATCTAAAAGGGAGTGGGTTGGGCTTGTAGAATGAACTGGGCCGCTAACCCTTCTAGGCGAAGAACCTGTTCGACGAAATACATGTTCGACGAAACATTTCTTGGCGAAGGACCCATTCTTCGCCGAAGAGTGTTGTGACGAAGGATACATTCTTCGTCGGAAGGTGTGGTGACGAAGACCCCATTCTCCGTCGCCTTATATTTTCATCACACATTAAGTAGTAAACATTAAACATTTAATCAATTAATCAACAGAATACTCTAACCAATCAAACAAATAATATAAACAAGATTGCGAAACAAGTGACTCGTAGAAAAGGACCTTGAAATCTCGGATTGTCACAAACTGAGTTCGTTACACGTTAGCTCTTTTAAAAAGCTACGCACACATGTTTAATTTACCTTTTTCTTTATACTCTGACATAAATTTTGTTGAAAACTACTTTCTGTTGGAAACAAAGTATTATTTGATTTCGTAAGTTATATCGACTGTGTGGCGAACATAACCAATAGAAATCAAACAACATTGGTATTATTAGAACCAATGTCGGTGTTCGTGTTTATAGTTTCTGATCGATGCAAAATACAATTTTATTTTTTGGGTAACATGATACCACTATTGTGTATTGAACACGTTGTAAATAATTTTTTTATAGTTAACTATACTGAGAACTGGTACCGTAATAGACCGAGTTGTGTTCAGAATAATTTATTTTTTTGTGTCGTAAACTACACTTATTGCAGGAACCTTACGAGTAACGAGATGAACGGAACAAATACTGAGTGAACAACGTCGGTACCAATATCGATATTATCGAAACAAGCGTCGACATTCGTTTTTATGGTTTTCGATCATTCTAAAATATTTTGTTTCTTTTCATAATTAATGTTGTATAAAATTCTAATTATACCGCTACGACGCACATATATATTTCAAAATTAATATATATTTGTGTCACACCCCAACCGATGGCGGAAACATCGGGATGAGACGAACAAATTGCTCAAAATATAATAACACTACGTGACAATATAGTTTAAATTAAATTTCATAAATTTCTAAAAATGTCATACAAGAATCGAACATAAACAACATTGTTTCAAATATACATTGACAAAATAAATTAATCTAAGTGTGTTTCTAAGTCCACCTAATCTTGTTTCTTAACTTAGCATCATCTTGTCTATCAACCTGCAACATGTATTAAAATACGATCAACAAAAAGTTGACGAGTATACAAGTTTTCATACATAGCATAATATGGATTAAAATTGTTTAACGGCTCATATCCAACATGAATAACAATATGCAAGTTACTAATATGCTGAAACATTGTACTATATGTTCAAACCCAAGTACACAACGCGTTAATTTTGCCTATCCCAATAGACTAGCGGGAGGTTAACATGTTTAACTTAATAATACCCCAAGACTAATGGGCGGTGCGTTAATCCTATAGCGCTATAATTGTTAAGGTAGGCTAGCAAAGTTAATGAGCATATATCGACACAAAAGGTTTACATGGCATACAAGTCTAACAAGCATCATATAGTTTCATGTTTAACATGGATAGAGTATGATTAAAATAGTTTCAAGTGTTGTGTTTTGTATTACATACATGTTGCACCCAAAGTGTTAAAAAGTAAAACGGGATCGAGTATACTCACAAAATTGCATATGCTTTCCGATTATCCAATGTGACGAAGTTGTCGAGACTAGAAGGATGAACGTGGTTGGTTTCGAGTTTAAGGGAAAGTTTATATTCGGGTTTAAGGATTCGGAGTTTAAAGTGCATGAAAATAGTCATATAAGAAAAGTAGTCACCTAGCACACATAATACTTGTTCTTGACACTATGAAACTCAAAAGAGTTAGAATGTTTTCATGGGTCAAATACCCATTAGAATCGTAACAAGTATCATGGTCTTAAATGATGTAACTTAACACTTGACAAATAACCACTAGGCTATCACCAAGGGTTTGGTTACTTAGATATTATATAAGTATTATATAGTTTATATCATAGTTTTAAGTCCAATCATATAATACAAGATTCATCATACAAGTCATGCATGAGGTAGGAAAATGAATCTTCCATTTAGGTACCTCTTTGGTATTCACCACTAACGTTTTGTCATAGACAACAAGGAGGGTCAAGAATATACATAATAAAGAATGAAATACTACAACTAATCTAAGAAAACATCAAGTGATGTGTGGATTTTCAAGTAGGATAGCCCAAGCTAACCTTATAATCACACAATCTTCAAGCTTTAAGCTTGTTCATCACTTGTGGGTTAAAACCCTATCAAAACAGAATGTTTATGAGGATTAAACCTCTGGATTTACATGTCACAACCTTGTTTTTAAGTCCAACTAACCATAGATTTGATTATGAGGATAAGGACATAGGAATGTGATGAGATAACTCAAGTTTAAGCAAGTTTAACAAATGTTTAATCAAAATAGAATGTTTATTGCACTTTGGAGCCTTTTATGGTGATGTTCCAGCCTTAGTTTTCCATGAAAAACCCGTGGAAACATACCTAAGGTTGTTCCAAGTGATTAGAAAGAAGAATCAAAGAAAAAGAATGAGTAGAAGTGAACTTATGCTCACTTTAGTAACTTGATACGATTCTGATCTTGCAACTTTTTTCCAGCTGAAATGAGAGTGATTTGAGTGTGTTTTGAGTGAGTTGCAAAGTGGAAAAAGTGTGGAAGATGCTTGGGTTTTATAGGGAAGTGTTAGGTTAAAGTTTGGTGAGCAACTAATACAAGAAACACAAGTTAAAACTCAACTAAACACACAAAATCGCCCAATCAGCAAAGCTGATCAAGTGGTCTGCAGATCTGACCCCGTCGTGGGTCGCGAGGCAGCAAAGGGCCCCGGGTCGCAGGCCGCGAGCCTATGTGTTCGCTGAACTTGTTTGTTATTTGACATGGTCCCTATAGTTACTTATATGCTTGTATATAGTAGATTTAAGGTGATTTAAGTACATGTTATCATACTTAAAGGTAGGTTATGTAATTTAATCATAAACCAAATATAAAACACATAAAAACAAGTATGAATAAGTTTATTTGTCGGGATTTAAGTATCGTATTCGCATACTTTGCTCATATAAGTCACGTGTTTGCATGTTTAACGTGTTTCGCATGAATCAAGAATAAAGTATCATATGTTTAATAAATTCGAACGTATGAACTTGTAAAAAGGGTGTGTAATGTGAATGTAAAGAAATATGAATGATCAAAATCTCGGATTTTACAACGATTAAAGTCTTGGATTTGCGACGATACAACGAACTACGATTTCGAAAGAGACAAGTTTCCAAAAATAGATTTATAAGACATGATTTCTAAATTAGGAAAGTTACTAAAAAGCGGAGTGTTACCGAAGAATATTATGGTTCAAAGTGATTTCCTTTCATTGATACAATTGAAATATATACAAGTTTACAATCTCATAAATTAGGAAAGAGATAATTACAAGGATCCTATCTCTATTTACACAAATATAATTTATTACACCCCCGCAGTCGAAGCAAGAGGTGGATGAATGTTGAGACTGGAGCGGAAATCATCGAATAGCACACGTGGTTGGCCTTTGGTAAAGATATAAGCAATCTGAAGGCGAGTGGGGGTATGGAGAATGCGTATCATACCTCGTTGAACATGCTCCGTATGAAATGTATATCAATCTCAATGTGTTTAGTGCGTTGATGTTGGACAGGATTGCTGGATAGATAGATTGCGCTGATATTATCACAATATACTAATGTGGCTGTCGAGACGGGCCGACGTAACTCGAGAAGAAGGTTACGAATCCAACAGATTTCAGCAACAACGTTGGTAACCACACGATATTCTGCTTCGGCACTGGAGCGAGAAATAGTCGAGTGCCACTTGGAGGACCAGGATAAGAGATTTTGTCCCATGTAAACACAATATCCTGAGGTGGATCGTCGGGTATCCGGACACCCAGCCCAGTCTGCATCTGCATAGGCCCGAAGAGAGATATTTGCACATGGAGAGAGGGTAAGGCCATAAGAAGCTGTGCCGCGAATGTAACGTATAATACGCTTTAGTGACGTGTGCGTATATATACATAATTTTGAAATGAATTTACACACGATTTGGTTTTAAATTTATAAAAGTGATTTATACTTCTACATCAAAACACACACGAAAGAGGCAAGTGTACCCCGTCATATATGTAGTAAAGTATCGGTAAGAACCAAGTATCGATCCAAGGAAATGGGCGGAGAAATAATACTAGACCTTTGTCACTAAACTACCGGTAAAAACATAAGTTTTGTGATTTTAATTAAACTAAAGTAAGCGTAAACAAATACATAATAAAAACATAATAGATAATAGATAAAAAGCCTTGCTTAATACACAACCACAGCATGTCAACTAAGTCGGTTTTGGCACTAGAAGCATTCGGTCAATTTTCCAATTTAAGACAATTAGTATCCCTTTCGGGAATCCTAACATGACAATCATTCGGAAAGCTAAAACGATAAACACACTTTAACCACCTAAAATTGTTCTTTAATGTGCAATTGATAAATGTCTATGAAAATCTCTTAAAAATAAGTTAGTCATCCGTTAGGAGTTTTCTAACCGCACTTAATCAAGGAAAGAGACACCAATAAACACAATGCAACCACCGAGACAAGCATAAACTAGATTAAATCACAACCGAGTTCATTTTACAAATCTTGCATAATAATTCACCAAGATAGCAATTTTGGACTAAACTACTAACTAAGCTAACAAATCATGGCAAGAATTTATAACGACACCATCTAACCCGTTAAGGTCCTTACGTGACGACAAGCTCTCTTGATTAACAATAATTACATTTTATTAAATCACTAACCATTTCTAGTATCATGATGCACACATTTAAACCAAGCTAAACTAGTTAACCAAGTTCAAAGTTTACTAATACAAGATTAATTAAGCTTCATTTTTCAACTATCTTAACTAACCAAATACCAATCATCCAACATAATTACTTATAATCAAGAAATCAATATCAATAACAAGGTTGCAACCTAATCATCAAAGATTAACATAGAAAATACTTCAAAGTGTCATTACAAACAAAGCTTAACACACTAATGGCTATAATCAAGCAAGGGATTGTTGTGTTTTTGCCCAAAGGCTACAATAATACATAAACATTAATCTAAATGCTTGAAAGATTAACAAAAACATGGAAAGATTAGAAAACCAAACCATAAACAAGCACTAGACTAAGAATCCGGATAGTAATGGAGCTAAACGGCACAATGTGGCTTGAATCCGGGTCAAAAGCATAGCCTCCGGAGCCTGTAAAATCGCCTGTGAAGCTCCCAAAATTCCAGAATATTGAGCAGAATGTTTCTGCAAGTTTTTTATATTTTTTCGATGTCGCACGGTCGTTTTTCAGATGGCACGACCGTGCACTTTAAGCAATTATTGGGTATGGTGCACCATACTGCATGACGTCATCAGATCGTTGACCAGATTCGATATCGCACGACCGTTCTTCAGATGGCACGGTCGTTCAATGCCGGGTTCTTGTTGCACGCTTGGTCGCACCGGTCGTTCAGTTCCGAGGTTTCGCTGGATCATCGGATCCGCACGGGGTGCAAGATCTGGAACGACCGTGCATCACCGAGATGGTCTTGATTTCCTTGAACGCCGTGTTGCACGTTCGTTCAATGCCGGACTGACTTGCATTTGTCGGATATGCACGGTCGTGCAATAGGTAGCACGACCATTCCACACGCCCAGGTCAGTTTTCTAACAGAAGGTTCGCAGCTTCGTCGTTTTGTCTGGAAAGTCTTCGTTTTCGCTATCACCTTGTCTGGTATGCTGTTTTAAGCCTGTAAACAAAAGTGTAGATGATTAAGCATCCGAATGACGGTTTTACGGCCGAAAACGCATAAAATAGGGGTAAAACGGGGGACTAAAATATGTGTAAATTAGCGAATATCAAATCTCCGCACACTTGAACTTTGCTTGTCCTCAAGCAAGCTGAACTAAAAAGCAATAAAATACAGAAACAAACAAGAAAGATAATTTACACACTATTTTATTGAAAACTACTATAAACGGTTAGCCGGTTTGTCGAAAGACAACATCAAAAGACTCAAACCCAACAAGCATATGCAATTATAAAGCGACAACCAAAAAGCCGTGACTTCACATTTAATTGACTCAACATGTTAATCTTGACACGACTCACAATGTTCACACACACTCGGTTTTATTTATGAAACATACATAAAATGTGTATGTGCAAACACTCAATGCCTCGGAAATGAAATGTGCAATATCATAAGCTTGTCATAAGATCTCGTCTCCACCAACTAACATGCAAACAAGTGTAAATCAAGAGGTCTTTACGGGTTGTAACGTTAGGCTTGGGCGAAGGGTATGGAAGTGGACATTTAAAGTGGCGAAAATGGTTAAAACTCGGTAGTAGCGTTTAACTAGCAACAAACAATACAACTATACATACAAATGCCTTAAAAAGGCGACTATTGCGCAATCGAGCTTATCAGCGAAATTTTAACATTTAAGCATTCAAAATTGCTCGATTTTTATCAACTTCACCCTATTTTAGGGTGTTTTTTTTTAACTAATGAATTTATACAATGAAACATAAACAACAACAAGCGCTAGTTAAACTAATATTTTGACCGAGTTTCAACACTAAAAAGGTTTAAAACATAAAAATGCTAAATTTGGCTAAGTGGGCGATAATGTGGGTAAACAAAGGTAAACGGGAAGGCTCAACAAGGTTAATCCTAAAGGGTAATATAAGGTGAACGGGAAGCACAACACAAAGAACAAGTACACAACAAAGTGGTAATCTAAGTGCCTCTATCACTTTTACACAAATCCACAAGTTCATGGTCTTAACAAGCATACTAGTGACAAATTCTAAATTACACATAACATCCGGCTCACTCCTATATCCGAAATGAACAAATATATAACAATAGGCTCAAATATGCTCAAGTAACGGAAGGAATAGGTAAAAGTGTGAAAACTATCATGTAAGTCTTTCTTTGTTTGTCACGCTTTCCGGTTTCCTTTTTCAAAAATATTTTGCTTGTCGAGTTTTTATCAAGTCCGACGCTTTCTAAAACACAACCAACCGGTTTATTTACTAAAATATATACAAAATACAAGTATTTTTGAATGATTTTTCTGATTTTCTGATCTTTTTTTTTTTTTTTTTACAAATGAGGACAAACAAAGTTAACCCCCTCCCCACACTTGAACTTCGTATTGTCCCCAATGCGAGACCCGAAATATAGAGAAAGGGATAATAATACTCCCCTCAAGATGATGATGATGCCACGAGACTTCCGAAGCTGTATCTGGTACGTGCTCCGGTCCAAGATCCGATAGCCAAAACCTGCAAGTATGTCACATGTGCACCAAAACAAAACAGAAACAGAAAAATCACAAATCAACCATAATATACATAAATATAAATACTAAAATCCAAACAAGACATAAAGTAAATTGTCTGAAATTTAAAATCCATAACCGGGGTGTTTGAAATAACAGTCAAAATAAACACCCAAAATAAATAAATAAAGTACTGAAATAAAAAACAACCACCAACTGCTATCACCACTGCCTCCTACTCGTCACCATCATCATCGTCTCTCGTAAAGGACGGGCCCGCATCGCCATAACCAGGGGGGTTCCATGGCGGGAACTGTGGGGGATGCTGAAAGTAGTCGGGATATGCGTGATGCATCTCCCCGAAGAGATATGAAAATCCCGCACTCACCCCCTGGTATAAAGTATCCTGGTTCTGCCGAAGCTGGTCCTGAGTGGCCCTGAGCTGATCCTGACTAGCCCGGATCTGCTCCTGGCTAGTCCTAATCTGGTCGAAATAAGTACCATGCTGCTCCTGCGTCACCCGCATCTGCTTGAACTGCTGGTAGAACTCTGGCCACTCCTGATGCTGGTGGAATGCATGGTGCTGCGGTGAATGTGGTGGTGTCTGTGGCTGGTGCTGCTGCTCCGGATGCTCCTGATCGTGCATCTCCTCATCCTCATGTTCCTCTACAGCTGGAGGCAACGGGTCCCAGACCTCGTTGTTCAACCCCTTCAACCTATCCCCCCTATCTAGCTCTACAATCAACCCCATGGCCTTCAGTGACCTAATGTCGACATGAACCCCCTCGGTTATCAGAGTGAGACTCTGAAGCACCTCCTCAGTCATATAGCGTTCGTTGTAAGCTATTTCGGTCACATACTGACCGCCATGTATCTTACTGTTGGGAGTCCGCCCCGAGCACTTCACAAAGTATTTAGCCATTCGTGCGGCTAGGTTGATAGGTGCTTTCTCAACCAACGCATATAGAAAAATCAAATCTGGTGTTGGACAGTTACCAAGACTGTCCATGCGACCTCATATCGTATGGCTAAATACATGGTGCATCACTCACACCAAAGGTTCTCTTAGTCGTGAAGCCTTCGACATCCTCGGATTGTAGGGGTCCCCAATAGCGTTTTCAGCCCAAAATGCATCCCGTGCTGCAACAGAAGGGAAGGTGAACTGATCTGTGAAGACATCGGAATCATCCATGTCGTCCCTAGTATAAATCCCGAGTCTTCTACCCAACCGACCAACTGACCACGTATGCCATCTTCCACATAACCTAAAAGCTATCCGCTCTTTGTGGTGGAATTTGGGTCTCCGATGAGCAACCGGCTTTTCATAGGCATAAGATGCGAAGAACTCTATTGTCAGCTCAAGGTAAACGGGTCGGTTGATACCGACCAGATTTGCAAGCGGGAGACTCATCATGTCATCAAGTCTGTCATACTGATTGAGTTCCCGCATGACTTCCCAATCCAGCCATCGGGGGACCCCGAACTGCCCCCGTCTCGCCCATAAGGCGTCGCATCGCGGAATGCAAAGAGCTTCTTTCTCAATATTGGGGTCAAACTGAAGGAAAGGATGATCCATCTGTATGAAGAATAACGTTAGAAAGATGGAAACAGGAAAAATTTTAATCGAAAACAGCTGAGCAACCAATTATGAAGAAACTGTGAATCTGATCTGGGCATATGGCACGGTCGTGCGAAGAGACGCACGGTCGTGCGTCGCCGATGACAAGTGCAGGTGGCCCAAATATGTCGGAACTGCACGGCGTGCGACCAACGGCACCACCGTGCAACACCGACCAACAACAGATTATCAAAAACATCCGGAATGGCACGACCGTTCCATTCAAGGAACGTCCGTGCGACTGCGTATTTCTGCAGAATCTGACCCAGGCTCTTAGTAGCCCGATTTTTTTCACAAATCAACAAGTTTTTACACAAACAGGGGTCAGAAAATTCACCAGATGTTCACGATACTACGATTCAAACAAGGGTTAGGGTTTCGATTTGTTTATGAAGAGAACCCTAAAAATGCCTTGAAGAATCGGAGGAAATCTAACCTAGAAAGCAAAGAAACAGATAATCTACAACTAGGAACGTACCGTGCGAAGTAGGGTGTGAGATCGTGCGAAGAACCATGCGATTTGAAGTAAAAACGGTCTGGAACGGCCTGGTGCGACTAGGGTTTCGCGAATTGTGAATAGGGGCTGCAGATGAGGGTATTTATAGTACCAAATGACAAAAATGCCCTCAGCCTGACGCACGGTCGTTCGACCTTTCGCACGGTCGTGCGTCACCGACATCGCTCAAACCCAGCCAACTGTTCTCGGAGATGCACCGGGGGTGCGATCCACCGTGCCGGCCCTCGGAAACGCACGGTCGTGCGACACGAGGAACGACCGTGCAACAGCTGCAGATCAGAATTTTCCGCAGAAGCTATTTCCAGCAACTGTTTCGGCCGTTTTTCGCCATTTTTTCGACACACAAACTGTTTAAACAATATTTCAACACAGAACCTTCGCCCGGCACGTAAGAAACTTAAACAAACTAACGGAAACTATCTAACTAACCTAAATTACGTTAAAACTACAAAAACATAAAAGTGGACTATTTTACCCTTATAGCGCCAAAGATGCTCCTGCTACATTTTTGTCGGCGAGTCAGTAGCGTAGACTCATGCTAAAATTTTTGTCGGCGAGTCGATAGCAAGACTCCAAGCTAAAACTAGAAAAATTCCTAAAAAGACGATACTACCCCTAAAGCGCAAAATACGCTCTTGCTACATTTTTGATCCGCGAGTCAGTAGCGTAGACTCTCTCCTCCCCACACTTATGATGTGTGCGGGGTTTGGAGCTCAATTACCTCCACCGCCGACTCTATCGGCCCGGCAACGTACAACTTCAACCGGTGACCATTTACCTTAAATGTAACGCCATCCGCGTTCTCTACTGCAACAGTACCATACGGAAACACTTCCTTAACCTTGGATGGTCCTGTCCAGCGTGAATGAAGCTTCCCAGGAAATAAGCGCAGCCTTGAATTGTACAGAAGAACAAGATCACCCGCTTGGAATTCTTTATGGTCCTTCAAGCGTTTGTCGTGAAGTTTCTTCGTGCGCTCTTTGTAGAGTACGGAGCTTTCATAGGCTTGGTGCCGCAATTCTTCCAATTCGTGAATTTGGAGAAACCGGGCTTCACCTCCGGTTTTAAGGTCCAAATTCGCGGTTTTCAACGCCCACATAGCCTTGTGCTCCAACTCCACCGGTAAATGGCATGCCTTTCCGTATACCAACCTAAAGGGGGTGGTCCCTATAGGGGTCTTATAAGCTGTACGGAATGCCCATAATGCTTCCTCAAGTTTGTCCGACCACTCCTTGCGGTTTGCACCTACAGACCGCTCAAGGATGTGCTTAAGCCCACGGTTCGTGACTTCCACCTGCCCGCTTGTCTGCGGGTGATAGGGCGTGGATAAACGGTGATGCACACCGTATCGGGACAAAGCCTTTTCAAGCTGTGTGTTACAGAAATGAGTCCCTCGGTCACTAATGAGCGCTTTCGGAGCACCAAATCAGGCGAACAAACTTTTAAGAAACCTCACAACTACTCTGGCGTCGTTAGTGGGTAAGGCTTGCGCCTCCGCCCACTTTGATACATAGTCAACAACCACGAGTATGTATTTGTTTCCACGTGAGGGGGGGAATGGTCCCATGAAGTCTATCCCCCAAACATCAAAGACTTCACAAACTTGTATCCAGTTCTGGGGCATTTCGTCGCGTGCCGATATGTTCGTCGCCCTCTGACAAGCATCGCACGCTTTCACCCAACTATGCGCATCACGGAAAATGGTCGGCCAGTAAAACCCGGAATCCAACACCTTCTTCACGGTGAAGTTGGCTCCGTGGTGGCCTCCGGTAGGTCCCTCATGACACTGGCGCAGAATATCGGTCGCCTCAGTACCTGATACACATCTTCTGATCACCTGATCAGCACCCACCTTAAACAAGAAAGGGTCGTCCCATATGTAGTGCTTGAGATCTGAAAAGAATTTCCTCTTTTGCTGGTGAGTCAACCCTTTAATCAGAATCCCGCAAGTAAGATAGTTCGCAAAGTCGGCGAACCATGGCGACTCATCGCATATCTCAACAACCATCAAAGACTCGTGTGGGAAATTGTCATTGATTGAATCCCAATGCGAGTCCTCGATGTCTCCGTGCTCTAACCGAGATAGATGGTCAGCCACTACATTCAACGCACCCTTTTTATCTTGGATTTCTATATCAAACTCTTGCAGCAACAGGATCCATCTGATTAGACGCGGTTTAGCGTCCTGTTTGCTGAAGAGATATCTAATGGATGCATGATCAGTATATACAACGGTTTTCGAAAGCACCAAATACGATCTAAATTTATCAAATGCGAAAACGACCGCCAAGAGCTCTTTTTCAGTCGTGGTGTAATGCTCCTGAGCGTCGTGAAGAGTTTTGCTCGCATAATAGATCGGGTGAAAGTGCTTTTCCTTCTTTTGACCCAGAACGGCCCCTACAGCGTAATCGCTCGCGTCGCACATGATTTCAAACGGCAGACTCCAGTCCGGTGCAACTAAAATAGGGGCCTCAATCAACTTCTGCTTGAGGAGGTCAAAAACCCTCAAGCAATCATCTCCAAACACAAATGGAGCGTCTTTCTCCAACAAACGGGTCATGGGTCTGGCGATTTTTGAAAAATCTTTGATGAATCGCCGATAGAACCCAGCGTGACCAAGAAAGCTCCGTATCGCTCTCACAGAGGTGGGAGGCGGAAGTCGCGAAATAACATTGACTTTAGCGGGATCGACTTCCATGCCAGCATGAGAAATATTATGTCCCAGAACTATGCCCTCCTTCACCATGAAGTGGCATTTCTCCCAGTTCAGGACTAGATTCGTCTCCTCGCACCTCTTCAAGATCTTTCTCAAATTTTCCAAACAATGATCGAAGGAATCCCCAAATACCGAAAAATCATCCATGGAAACCTCCATGGAATCCTCGATCATGTCATGGAAAATTGCAACCATGCATCTCTGGAAGGTCGCTGGTGCATTACACAACCCAAAAGGCATCCGCCTGTAGGCGAAGGTGCCAAAGGGGCAGGTAAAGGTAGTCTTCTCCTGATCCTCAGGAGCAATAGGAATCTGAAAGTACCCAGAGAACCCGTCCAGGAAACAGTAATACAACTTCCCCGACAGACGTTCCAACATCTGATCGATGAATGGAAGCGGGAAGTGATCCTTACGAGTAGCATCGTTGAGTTTGCGGTAGTCAATGCAAACTCACCACCCAGTGACGGTACGGGTAGGAATTAGTTCATTCCTATCATTCGAGACTACAGTCATACCACCTTTCTTGGGTACAACCTGCACTGGACTCACCCACACAGAGTCCGAAATAGGATATATCATCCCGGCATCCAACAACTTAATCACCTCCTTCTTCACCACGTCCTGCATATTTGGATTTAAACGCCTCTGATGTTGTGCACACGGTTTGTACTCGTCTTCCATCAGAATCTTGTGAGTACAGAAAGAAGGATTGATGCCTTTGATATCCATGATTTTCCATGCAATGGCTCTCTTATGAAGTCTCAGAACCTCAAGAAGCTGATTTTTCTCAACCTTTTCCAATGATGCCGAAATTATGACCGGTAAGCGATGCTCCTCGTCAAGAAATGCATACTCGAGATGTGGCGGGAGTTCTTTCAACTCCAAAGACGGTGGATCTTCAACCGACGATTTTGCTTTCTCTTCCTCTACATGAACAATTTCAAGAAATTTCTCCGGACTCTGGGAACCATCGTCACCAATCTGATAGACTGGCTGCTCTAAATCATGGCCCTCCTGCGTAATGCCAATCAGGTCCCCACACGACAGACGTGTGTCCGGATCAATCTCGTCAACAGTACCTTGAAAATGAGAGCACACACATGCATCGACAATGTCGACGTAATAAAGCTTGTCATCATGACATTGCGGATGCTGCATCGATCTTTTGATATCGAATGTCACGTGGTCATCATTCACTCGGGGCGTGATTTGGCCAGCTTCCACATCAACAATCGTCCTTGCTGTATTGTGGAAAGGACGTCCAAGTATCAAAGGTACTTTTGAATCCTCGTCCATGTCAAGAATAACAAAGTCCACGGGGAAAACAAATTTATCAATTTTTACAAGCATGTTTTCCACAAATCCACGCGGATACTTGATTGAACGGTCTGCCAACCGAATGCTCATCCTAGTAGGTAACGGCTCACCCAGATCCAGTTTAGTGAAAACCTTATATGGCATAAGGTTGATACTCGCTCCCAAGTCAGCCAATGCATGGCTAACAGACATGTTTCCAATCAAACACGGGAGCGTAAAACTACCCGGATCTCCCTTTTTCATGGGCAGACGGTTTTGTAGAACGGCAGAACAAGTTTCATTCATCACCACACATGAAATATCCTCGAGCTTCTGTTTATTTGAGAGGATATCCTTAAGGAATTTCGCATACTTTGGCATTTGGGCCAAGGCTTCAACAAATGGTATATTGATGTGTAGTTGCTTAAACAACTCAAGAAACTTACCGTATTGTTCTTCATTCTTCTGCTTCTTCAGCCTGCCTGGGTAAGGTACTGGAGGAGTGTAATCTTTGACCGGCTCCTGGACTTGTGCTGTACTTGCTGGGCGTAGCCTGGCTTGCACCTCGTCCGGTGTGTCAGTCGGGACCGCTTCAGTGATCGGTGATGAGTCCGATATGACGGGTCCGGTAGTTTTTCCACTCCTGGTCATGATCGCATTCACATCCCTGTGCCCGCTCTGGTTTGGCTCTGTATTGCCTGGGAGACCACCCTGGGGTCTCTTTGACATCATCTGTGCCAGCTGACCAACCTGATTCTCGATATTCTGAATCGAGGCTTTGTGACTCCTCATTTCCCCGTCATGAGAGAGAAAACGATCCTCGCTCTGCTGATAGCGTTTTTCAGCTAACTGATTCGCGCTCGAGGAGCTAGTAAGAAGATGAGCCATCATATCCTCCAGCTTGGAACTAGACTGAGGGGCCAGCTGCTGGGAACTACTCCCAGTGCCCTGATTCTGATACGAGTATGGACGCTGCTGGTAAGGTTGGTCGTATTGCTGGAACTGCTGACCCTGACCTTGCTGGGGCGCTGGAGCGCGCTGAGTAAATCCCAAAGGATTTTGATTGCCTGTATTCGCTCGCCACCCAAAATTTGGGTGATTTCTCCAACCGGGATTATAGGTGTTGCTGTAAGGGTTGTTCTGAGGCCTAGTTTGATTACTTATGAAGTCTACCTCCTCGTGACCCTCATACATGACTCCCTGAAAGCATGCACCAGGCTCGTGTGACACTCCACACTGGTCACATCCCGAGCCAGCCTGCGCAACTGTCTGGGATCTATCAAACTTCGATGCAAGAGCCGAGATCTGTGCAGTGATGGCTGTATAGTCGTCTACAGCATGAACTCCTACGCGGGATCCTGATGATGATGTAGCCCGACTTCTATCTCCTTCGCGACGGGAGCTAGACTTCAACGCAGCTTTTTCAGTGATATCATAAGCCTCATTCGGCGTTTTCGTTCCCAAATCGCCTCCTGAATTCATATCTAATCGCTCCTGCGTATTATAGCTAAGCCCCTGATAGAAAGTCAAGACTAGTTGTCTCTTGGAGAAGCCATGATGTGGAACATCAAGTAACAGATCCTTGAATCTCTCCCAAGCCGCATGCAACGACTCTCCCTCATCCTGACGAAAGGTCACCACTCGGTTTCTTAACTTGGTTGTCTTCTCGGGTGGAAAGTATTTTTTCATAAACAGCTCCGCCAACCCATTCCAGGTCCTGATGGACCCAGCTGGCAGTGACATAAGCCATGCTCTGGCTTTGTCACGCAGTGAGAAAGGAAACAACCTCAACCTAACAGCATCTTCCGAAACATTCCTCATCTTAAACGTGGAACAAACTTCGAGAAAAGCCGCTATATGTCGTCCTGGATCCTCATGTTCACGCCCGTCGAACTGCACCGAATTCTGCACCATATTAATAATACTAGATTTAATTTCAAAAACAGGTGCATCTATAGTAGGTCTAAGGATACTCGGCTCCAGGCCTGTCACTCCAGGCTAATTAGACTCATTCAAAGGTCGTTCGTCGTCTGCCATGATTGTGTTCCCTGCTGCCCCTGAGCCCTCGGCTTCAGTGGGTACCACCTGCTCCTGCTCACCAGATGCGAGCAGTAGCCCAACCGCACGCCCTCTCGCGCGAAGACGTCTCCTTAGATCACGTTCGGGTTCATCTGACGGTTCAACAACTTCTGGAGCGGGGGTCGAGAACATCAACCTGCAAACGAAAAATTTGCACAATGAATATTTTATTAATATAATAATGCTGTTTTTTTTAAGCTGAATAGAAGCAGAATATTATTAAAAATGGGCTGAAAATTTTATAAAAATCTGAAAATGCGCCCGAAATTTTTATAAAAATCAACATAATAAAAATGAATGAATCGGCTAAAGTAAAAATGAATACCCGAAGCCGAAAACTAAAAGAATAAATAAATAAATAACAAATCCGGATTAAATAAATAAATGAAACAAAAATTTACAAGTGTACAAAAGAATCACGAAAATGAATAAATCGAATTAAAAGCAAGAAATATTAACAAATAAATAAACAAATAAATAATCAAGAAAGTATTCACAAATATAAACAAGTATATACACCGATAACACAATGACTCGGGTCGTTCCTAAAACTCGCCATTTCCCCGGCAACGGTGCCAAAAACTTGACGTGTGCGTATATATACATAATTTTGCAATGAATTTACACACGATTTGGTTTTAAATTTATAAAAGTGATTTATGCTTCTACATCAAAACACACACGAAAGAGGCAAGTGTACCCCGTGATATATGTAGTAAAGTATCGGTAAGAACCAAGTATCGATCCAAGGAAATGGGCGGAGAAATAATACTAGACCTTTGTCACTAAACTAACGGTAAAAACATAAGTTTTGTGATTTTAATTAAACTAAAGTAAGCGTAAACAAATACATAATAAAAACATAATAGATAATAGATAAAAAGCCTTGCTTAATACACAACCACAGCATGTCAACTAAGTCGGTTTTGGCACTAGAAGCATTCGGTCAATTTTCCAATTTAAGACAATTAGTATCCCTTTCGGGAATCCTAACATGACAATCATTCGGAAAGCTAAAACGATAAACACACTTTAACCACCTAAAATTGTTCTTTAACGTGCAATTGATAAATGTCTATGAAAATCTCTTAAAAATAAGTTAGTCATCCGTTAGGAGTTTTCTAACCGCACTTAATCAAGGAAAGAGACACCGATAAACACAATGCAACCACCGAGACAAGCATAAACTAGATTAAATCACAACCGAGTTCATTTTACAAATCTTGCATAATAATTCACCAAGATAGCAATTTTGGCCTAAACTACTAACTAAGCTAACAAATCATGGCAAGAATTTATAACGACACCATCTAACCCGTTAAGGTCCTTACGTGACGGCAAGCTCTCTTGATTAACAATAATTACATTTTATTAAATCACTAACCATTTCTAGTATCATGATGCACACATTTAAACCAAGCTAAACTAGTTAACCAAGTTCAAAGTTTACTAATACAAGATTAATTAAGCTTCATTTTTCAACTATCTTAACTAACCAAATACCAATCATCCAACATAATTACTTATAATCAAGAAATCAATATCAATAACAAGGTTGCAAACTAATCATCAAAGATTAACATAGAAAATACTTCAAAGTGTCATTATAAACAAAGCTTAACACACTAATGGCTATAATCAAGCAAGGAATTGTTGTGTTTTTGCCCAAAGGCTACAATAATACATAAACATTAATCTAAATGCTTGAAAGATTAACAAAAACATGGAAAGATTAGAAAACCAAACCATAAACAAGCACTAGACTAAGAATTCGGATAGTAATGGAGCTAAACGGCACAATGTGGCTTGAATCTGAGTCAAAAGCATAGCCTCCGGAGCCTGTAAAATCGCCTGTGAAGCTCCCAAAATTCCAGAATATTGAGCAGAATGTTTCTGTAAGTTTTTTATATTTTTTCGATGTCGCACGGTCGTTCTTCAGATGGCACGACCGTGCACTTTAAGCAATTATTGGGTATGGTGCACCATACTGCATGACGTCATCAGATCGTTGACCAGATTCGATATCGCACGACCGTTCTTCAGATGACACGGTCGTTCAATGTCGGGTTCTTGTTGCACGCTTGGTCGCACCGGTCGTTCAGTTCCGAGGTTTGGCTGGATCATCGGATCCGCACGGGGTGCAAGATCTGGAACGACCGTGCATCACCGAGATGGTCTTGATTTCCTTGCACGCCGTGTTGCACGTTCGTTCAATGCCGGACTGACTTGCATTTGTCGGATATGCACGGTCGTGCAATAGGTTGCACGACCGTCCACACGCCCAGGTCAGTTTTCTAACAGAAGGTTCGCAGCTTCGTCGTTTTGTCCGGAAAGTCTTTGTTTTCGCTATCACCTTGTCTGGTATGCTGTTTTAAGCCTGTAAACAAAAGTGTAGATGACTAAGCATCCGAATGACGGTTTTACGGTCGAAAACGCATAAAATAGGGGTAAAACGGGGGACTAAAATATGTGTAAATTAGCGAATATCAAGCGCGTTCCAGTGATCGGAGCTGGGGTTGTGCATGTGAATGCAGATTTGTTGAACCGCATAACTGATGTCGGGCCTAGTAAACGTGAGATACTGAAGCGCACCGGCAAGGCTACGATATAAGGTGGGGTTATCAAAAGGAACACTGGTTGTAGCCCCGAGCTTTGGTTTTGTATCAACTGGCGTGGCGACAGGGTTGCACGTATCCATACCCGCTCGATTGACAATGGCAAGAGCATAAGACTGTTGTGAAAGAAATGGTTGATTACCAGTGCGAGTGACCGTAATACCCAAGAAATAGCTGAGAGGTCCAAGATCTTTCATTGCAAATTCAGCTGCAAGGCTGCCCATAAGCTTCAAACGAAGAGAATCCGAAGAAGTAGTGAGTATAATATCATCGACATAAATCAATAAGTATGCAACGTCACCCCCGTGATGATATGTAAAAAGAGAGTTATCACAGCGACTCTGTAGAAATCCCATAGAGGTAACAAAATCAGTGAAGCGTTGGTACCATGCCCTAGGAGCTTGTTTGAGTCCATAAAGTGATTTCTTGAGACGACAAACATGATCAGGATAGTCTCTGTGTCGAAAACCCATGGGGTGAAACATATACACGGTCTCAGTAAGGTTTCCATGTAGGAAAGCATTTGTGACATCTAACTGGTGAATGGGCCAAGACTGTGATAATGCCAATGTTAGAACAGTCCGAATAGTAGCAGGCTTAACAACCGGGCTGAACGTCTCCCCAAAATCAATACCGACCTCCTGATTTCTCCCATCACACACAAGTCGTGCCTTATACCTTTCTAACGAACCATCGGATCTGTATTTGTGGCGAAATAGCCACATGCTCCGAATAATATGCATATCCGAATGCCTCGGGACAAGTTCCCAAGTCTTGTTTTTAATTAAGGCATTAAATTCGCTTTGCATGGCGTTAAACCATTCCGGGTTAGACAAGGCAGCTTTAGGGTTGGTAGGAATAGGAACGATGGTTGAGGTGGAAAGGTTGAAAATCTATTTCGGTTTTGATATACCGGACATTGCACGGGTGTGCATTGTGCGAGATGGTGGGGGGTGGGGGAATCGGGATTGGGCTGGGAGATGTAGGAGGTGGGACGATGTAGGAGGTGGGTCGGTATCAGATATTGTGGGTAAGGGATGGTTTTGGGCTGGTGAATGTGGTATGGTTGGGCTGGAGTAGGGGTGTGCAAAAAACCAAATTAACCGAACCATAACCGAATTAACCGACAAAACCGAACCGAAAAAACCGAACCAAATAAAAAACCGGCGGGTCGGTTAATGGTTTTTTTGAAAACCGAATGTAGCGGGTCGGTTATGGTTATCATTTTTTCCATACCCACCATGACCGAACCGAACCGACATGTAATAAATCTTTGTAGGATTTAGGACTTTTCGCCAAATTTTTAATATTTGATGTTTTTTACTGAATATTTTTAGTACTTATTGGTTTTTAATATCATTTTGTGGTTTTGGTTGAATGTTTATTTGAATTTATGGAATGTATCATATCACTTTATTTGAATATACGATAATAATTGGTGTTAATATTATAGATTATACCGCTGGAGGGTATATCGGGTGGGCTTAAGGAGGAAGGGATGAAGGGAGTGGGGAGCTGGGCCGAGAGAAGGTGTGGGACGAGAATAGATGTAGGGCCGTTGGGGCTGTGTTGGGCCAGTGGGGCTGTGGTGGGTAAAGGGGAGGTAGGGGTTATGTGAGGTGAGGTATGGTGCGATTGGGGATGGTTATTGGGCTGTGGATGAGGGGAGTTGGGCTGTGGAGTGGGGAATTGGATGGTATGGGATATGAGGTGATATGGATGAACAATATCATCAAGAAATTGGTATGTATGAGAAGTTTGTTTGTGAGTCTTGGCAAAGGGGAATATGGTTTCATCAAAAAGTACATGGCGATTTATGGTGATAGTGCGGGATGTGAGGTCAAGGCATTTATATCCTCGGTGGTTTGACGGATAACCAAGGAATACACATGGGTAGGAACAGTAAGCAAGTTTGTGAATAGTCGTGTTCGGAATGAGTGGGTAGCATATGCACCCGAACACGCGGAGATGTTCGTAAGAAGGCAAGCAATGGTATAAGCGTTGAGTGGGTGTTTGAAATTGATGGATTTTAGTTGGAATAATGTTTAAGAGGTAGGTTGCAGTTTCAAGGGCATGGTGCCAATAAATGTTCGGGGTCGAAGAGTGGGCCATAATGGTACGCATAAGGTTGTTAATGGTGCGGATTTTTCGTTCCGCTTTGCCATTTTGGGATGAGGTGTGTGGGCAAGAAAAGCGAAAATGCATGCCATGCATGGAGCAAAAATTATGAAATTGGTTGTTGGCATATTCACGTCCGTTGTCACATTGAAATTGCTTTATTTTTGTGCCAAATTGAGTTTGAATAAAGGCGTTAAATTTTGTAAACATAGTAAAAACATCAGATTTGTGAGCGATAGGGTAGGTCCATAGAAAATTGGATAGTCATCCAAAAATAAAACATAATAGCGGTGTCCCCCATTAGAAAGGATGGGAGATGTCCAAACATCACTATGTACGATATCAAATGGCTTAAAAGTACTTGAATTAGAAGCAACAAAGGGAAGTCTAGTATGTTTTCCAAAAATACAAGCAGTGCAAACTTTATTATTTAAAGAACCACAAGAAATTGAATTAGAAGTTTTCAAATTTTGCAAAATAGCTGGGCTAGGGTGACCGAGCCTTTTATGCTAAATGTCTTGAGAGATAGCTGCATAAGTGGAAGCAGTTAGGGGTGTGCATGGGTCGGTTTGGGTCGGTTTTGATAAAAAAGCATAACCATAACCTATCGGTTATGGCGGTTATGGTTATTCGGTTTTGATGGTTATAGTGGTTAACCGTGTATTTAGCTTAGCTAAAAATAGCTTAATTTTTCTAACATGGAATAAATTTTTATTGCATATTTGTGTATATTAGTATATTACATAGTATTAAAAAATACATATAATTAGGGGTGTGCATGGGTCGGTTTGGGTCGGTTTTGATAAAAAACCATAACCATAACCGCGATGTCGGTTATTGGATAACCATAACCATAACCTATCGGTTATGGCGGTTATGGTTATTCGGTTTTGATGGTTATAGCGGGTCGGTTATGGGTGGTTAACCGTGTATTTAGCTTAGCTAAAAATAGCTTAATTTTTCTAACATGGAATAAATTTTTATTGCATATTTGTGTATATTAGTATATTACATAGTATTAAAAAATACATATAATCTATAATATTAACACCAATTATTATCGTATATTCAAATAAAGTGATATGATACATTCCATAAATTCAAATAAACATTCAACCAAAACCACAAAATGATATTAAAAACCAATAAGTACTAAAAATCTTACGTAAAAAACATCAAATATTAAAAATTTGGCGAAAAGACCTAAATCCTACAAAGATTTATTACATGTCGGTTCGGTTCGGTCATGGTGGGTATGGAAAAAATGATAACCATAACCGACCCTCTACATTCGGTTTTCAAAAAAACCATTAACCGACCCGCCGGTTTTTTATTTGGTTCGGTTTTTTCGGTTCGGTTTTGTCGGTTAATTCGGTTTTTTGCACACCCCTACATATAATCTATAATATTAACACCAATTATTATCGTATATTCAAATAAAGTGATATGATACATTCCATAAATTCACATAAACATTCAACCAAAACCACAAAATGATATTAAAAACCAATAAGTACTAAAAATATTCAGTAAAAAACATCAAATATTAAAAATTTGGCGAAAAGTCCTAAATCCTACAAAGATTTATTACATGTCGGTTCGGTCATGGTGGGTATGGAAAAAATGATAACCATAACCGACCCGCTACATTCGGTTTTCAAAAAAACCATTAACCGACCCGCCGGTTTTTTATTTGGTTCGGTTTTGTCGGTTAATTCGGTTATGGTTCGGTTAATTCGGTTTTTTGCACACCCCTAGAAGCAGTGTGGAGATTAGTAATGTTGGATGGACTGAGAGTGTAAAGATCCCCCGAACTATTGCACCGTAGGATAGGTTTCTTGGTCCGTAGGTCCTTCACAGTAAAACCATAAGGGTCAAATTCGACAGATAATTGGTTATCAGTGGTAAAACGACGAACATATATAAGAGTTTTAACAAGATTATGAGCATATAGGACAAGTGATTTATGGTTCAAAGTGATTTCCTTTCATTGATACAATCGAAATATATACAAGTTTACAATCTCATAAATTAGGAAAGAGATAATTACAAGGATCCTATCTCTATTTACACAAATATAATCAATTAGTTACAATTTAAACCGTCTGGTTGATATGCGCGACCGTCATGCTTATCTTTATTTGCGCCTTGGTGTAAATTTGTTCAAATAACATGGTTTTCGTATACAACGATGTGATTTTTCTGTGACTTGCAAATATACTAATGCGATGTGGTTTTTTTTATCATCATGCAGAATGTCTCTTTGGTATTTTCTTATTGTTTATGTATGATTTAAACCTGTGGCAGAGCGCGGGTGGTAACCCACTAGTTGTTTACATAATAAAAAATTTTATTAATTTAAAATGAAGTAATATTATTCCAAATTAGCAAATTACAAACAAGTGGCAGGTAAACGGGCAACAAGCTGCGCCGCAACCCCCTTTTGAATTGCAAAACAAATCCTACTAAAGACGAAACGACCCTTAAAGGTTGAGAGATTACTATTCATAACCTGTTGGACCCTGTTTAGAAATTCCACAGCCTCTGGGGCTAGGGAACCAAATGTATCAAAAGCGAAAGGGATAAACACATGTTGATTCTCTAAACAAGCCTTCTCGTGTTTAGCGACTTTGCTTGATTCCGCTTTCAACGCAGCTTGGCCAGCAGCAAACCCATTATCCCTGAGCCCAACAAGAGGGGACACTCCTGTAAGGTCCACACAAGCGTGTTTTCCCCTGGCCCACCCAAACACAAGAATATCAGCTGGTCGAAGAGTAGACCTCCCATCAAGCGGATCCGTCAGAAAGTTCACCGGAGCCTCCTTTTTCGACGAAATCCCCGCCCACTTTAAAACATCAAACAGAATATCCCTTACCAAATCATGTCTGTATTTAAAACCAGGCAACTCCTTACAATGCACCGCATGCTCGCCAAAAGTATCTAAACAAACCTTGCGGCAAACTGGGCAAGGCTCATCAACCGGAAACAGAGGGATCATTAGCCGGTACTTAAGAATTGCCCGGTATTCCACTGCCGACATGTGTTGGCCTAGTCCTTCAATGGGGATGACTGTCAGGAAATCCTGAGCATGAGGAGCCCGGAGACAATCGAACACGGCTTTCTGACGAGGGGATAGACTAAACTTCTCTCCCAAACTTTGGACAGTTCTACAATTCATTTATTAATGAATTGTAAAAAGTCTTAGACTTGAATGTCATACGAGAAAATAAAACTAAATAAAATGTGTTGATTAAAGATTGCAAAAAAAATTTTAAATTAAAATATTAGAATTTAGTTGATAAAAGATTGCAAAAATGTTTTTTTTTAAATTAAAGTATTAGAGTTTATCTTTAAAGATTTTCATTAAGTATGAATGATTCAAATACACAATATTAGAGTTTGTCTTTAAAGAATTTCAAGATTTTCAATAAGTACGAACGCTTCAAATACACAAGTATGCTAATTAACGAATATATAGACCATAATAACACTTTGACGAGATATTCACTTTCGTGTAGAAATGAACATGATCTGCGCGAATCTATTGTGACAATATTCATATGCATCTACAATCCATGTTTGAAATTTTTGACAAAGTAATATGCAAATGTATAGTAATTGTTTAGAAAATATCATTTATTTTGCAACAGTTGTGTTTATATTCAGAACCTAGCTTATAACCCCGTGTATTACACAGAGTTGGATAAATAAATTTTATATACTAAACAATAGAACAATATATCTTTAAAAACCTCATTTATTACATGATTTGAATAAATGTAATTTTATATACCAAATAAAAAAAGTTATATTTTTAAAACCATGTGTATTATACAGGTTGAATAAATGTAATATTGTTTACCAAATAATAAAAATGTTATATCTTTAAGAACACTCGTGTATTACACAGGTTGAATAAATATTATTTTATAAACCAAATAATAAGAAAATTATATTAAAAAAACTAATGGATATACTCAGTACGCGATAGATATGGTGATTACGAAGATGGTTATTGAAAAGAAGACACAGTGGTCAAACATGTTATTCAAGAAGCAAAAAAGTAGCCGTTTAAGTGATAAAATATAAATTATATTTAAAAGAACCCGTAATAAATCTAATTTTATATATAAAGTATTATTGAAAGTTATATACAATTGTTTAAAAATTATATAATAAAATCAATATAATAATTTTTTTAATAATGAAAATAAAAATAAATAATATATTATCACAAAGTTTGGTTTTGGTGATAAATAATTCGGCTATTTAAAAATTTCTTACATTAACAATTTAAATGTAAGGACGATATTTTATTAGAAAAATAAAATTATTTTAATCGACATTTAAAGTAGGATAAGATTTAATATTTTTTATTTAGTTAATATAAGATAGAAAAAAATATGATTGAATAGTTGGGGTAAAAAGGAAACTAAAAATTGTATTTGTAACTGTTATATAACACGTTAGGTAATATAAACAATAAAGATAATATGATATAGAAAATCAAATAAATACTATTATAATGAGAAGTATCCATTAAATTTAAACTAAATAATAATTATCGATAGTTAAGTAGAAGAGAATAAACTAAATGATATTTAGTAGGAGAGTTATCTATGATTAATTAGAAGAGATTAAACTAAATAATAATTATCCATATGAGATTAAACTAAATAATATTTAGTAGGTGAGTTATCTATAATAAATTAGAAGAGTTTAAAGTAAATAATAATTATCCATAAGAGACATAGCCTAATATGATGACACGTGTCCCGTAAATGGTTTCTTTTATTATATAGTACTAGCGGTAAAACCCGTGTGCAAACACGGGTCGTTTTTTTAGAAAACAATGCATAGCCCATATTTACAGAGAGTAAAAAATAATTAGTACAGACTTATAAAATTGATATACACTAATGGTCAATAGGTTTATTCAACAGCAATTCTATTATGTTGATAGCAAACTACTGTTATCTATTAACTGTTAAAAACTTCTGTTGCTTTCCAAGAGACTTTAATAAGAACTGTCATCCATTATCTCCAACAGAGCTTGCCAGATGGATAGATAGTAACTATCAGATGTTAGTCGACCCATGTTAAAAAGGTCAATCAACAGAAACTACAAAGGTTAGTAAACAAATATTAAGAGAATAATGTTATTAACAACATGTGTTAAAAAACCATGCATAACACATATTGATAGAACATATACATATGTGTATAGATATTGTACCAAAACGTGTTATCTATTATAGCTAAAAGACATCCATTATAGCTAAAAGACAACTATAGACATGCATCATCAGTTAATATATAAGATACATATGAATATTTCCATTGTACTATCCACAAAAAAAAGTAGCACCCACACATTGACAGTGAAACCTGTTTATAGACATAACTACATATAAAACATGTCTAAGAAGCAAAATTAGTACCAGCAACGAACCAAATGTACAACCACAAACAATCATGACATGAAACTAAGAGGACTTTATCTTTGTCACGATATGCACAACTTTTTTTAACTTCAGCAATTGAGTAGACTTTTGAAACTCTAACGAAAGTTCATCCCCAAAAGCAATATTGCAAGATCTCAGATAAGAAGACCATCCAACAACAACATAGTTGAATCCAGTATTGGTTTTTTGAGATGTTGTAAATAGTTCATGGACTTCACATTTAAGATTCTGGATCTTGATAGGCTTAGGATTATCAGTATGCAGATCCAACGCAGAAGATACATCTGATGGCAGTTGCTAAAAAACAGAAAATTGAATAGTGAATTTTATAAAATATTGATATATAACTGAAGTTGTTGAAATAACGAAACAAAGCAACGACTGCAAAAGCTTACAAGTCTGTCTTTAGCATGTGTGGTGAAGTGTAAGACTGATTCTGAAGTGGATGATACTAAACGAACCTTTCGAACTTTACATGGTCTATCAACAGCTTTATTATCCTCTAAAATTGTCTTGCCACGAAGTTTGCGCATCTTTTCCACCTAAGTAAATTAATTTAGAATATAACAACTCTAAATTCTTGAAATTTTATAACTTTCTTTATCAACACAAACTATCTTCTCAACTCAGCTTTAAAGTTTAAGACTCAATCATACAGAAGAATATCAATATATTGACACAATAATAAAATAGACAGTATAAAACTAATAAAGACTTACATTAGATATAACACTTGAAGAGGCAGAAATGTCACGAACAGGAAAATCTTTAGACTGTAGTTAATGATCATTAACATCATCAGCTATTTTTACAGAATGATCTTCAGGCTACAACCAAATTTAAAAAAAATCTTCTTATACTTATAATACAATAAAATATATGCGTAGAAAATTATAAATTTACAGCATTTTTAACCTCTGACTCATCAACAAAACACGCAATCTTTGAATCAAATAACCCATCATCAGCAAACTATATTTATAAGAAGAATCATATATAAGAAACCATATTTTAAATCATAATAATATATAAATATTACATGTGTATATATACATTAAAAATATCCTCAAAACTCGTAAGCTGCTTAGAATTACCAACCGAAGCTCCAGCATCCTCATCATCCAAACCAACTTCCCCGAAATCTAGAAGTTGTTTGTGTTTAGCCTACAAAATGAGATTTCAAAAGTTATTAGCATAATATAATAAAAGTTACTTATCACCGTCATGTTATCAAACAATGTATTATATCATCAAAATTTTATACCGCAGCCAATAAATCAAATCCATCATCTCCATAAACTGAATCATCTAAAACAACTACATCAGCCTTCTTGAAAGAAACCTCAGTTCCAGTCTCGGAATGGAAAATGGAAAATGGAAAACGGAAAGCTCAAATGTTTTGGATGCAATCATGGTGAAAACCAACCAAGATTCAACTGGTATGGGAACTTCTTCAATCAACTTTGACCATCCATCAGTAAATCCGCATCCATCCTTTCATCATCACATTCCAAAACCTTTCGCCAACATAGATAGTTGCCATCCCATACTCGTAATTTTTACCATAGAATTGTTTCCAAAATTTGTCAGCAATTAGCTATAGAATAAGCAAAGGAATATTTAGCGCAGACTTGCAAATTTGATATGAACTAATGAGCAACAGAAGTTACAACGGATTAGTCAACAAAAGTTAAAATGAGAATTACTCAACAGGGTTAGTCAACAGTAGTTACAGTATTTACACACAACCTAACCACTGTTTGGCTATCAACTATTACATACCTCTGTTGCTATCCAACAGAGGTTTCGTAACAACTGTCATCCATTATGTCCAGCAGAGGTTGCAACGTGGACAGATCTTAAATATCAGATGTTAGACAACCGAGGTTAAAAGACTTAGTCAACAGAAGTTAAAAAGGTTAGTCAAGAGATGTTAAGATTATAAGGAAACAGACGTTAAAAGGGCAAATAGATGTTAGCAAGCTGTTGAGATAGCATAAAATATTTAGAGTAAGTAATGAAATAATATATCATTACTTACAGTCATGCCAACTTCAGGACTAATATTTGCTGAAATGTAAGAGTTCTCGTATACTTTTTCTTTAAAACATGAGACAACGAACGACAAACGTCCGATAGCTTTCACCAATACAACATCTTTCGTTTTCAAACAACAATCTCTAACAAACTTTGTCCATCCATTCATAAAATACAATGATCATCTCCCTTCTTTACTCGTACTAACCATGATTTGTCACCATCAAGTAACTCTACAATTCGCCCATACGGGACCTCCTTGCCCCACAACAGAGTCTGAAAATCAAGTGGTATATTCTGCAACAGTAGTTAACAAACATCTTACATCAAAAATTAACGTAGAATCCTAATAGTAGCAAAAAAGTTAAAAAAAACATACCAAAAATATAATATCATCTTCATTAAGGAATTGTAAAAAGGATGGTGTTTGATTGGATAGATTCATATCTGCAAATAAACAATTTAAACTTACAAGTTATTATAAAAATCAAGTGGTATATTCACACACTTAAGGTATTATAAAAAGAAAGCTCAAAATGAAAATCATCATCTCTCACAACAATTAAGCAAATGAGCATCAACCAAAAATTATATGGTTGATTTATCGATCGTAATGTAGAAGAAAACATCACAAAGATGCATACACAAATTGTGACAGAGAATGCTATCAGTAACTTCATTTAAGTTAATACAGTACTTAATTAATAAAAATACACCGGATTACAGCAACTATTATTTGCTTCAAGAGAGAATATGAAACGCCGTAAGTGACAAACACATACTCATAACATCAAATAATGATTAATCTAACATATATAATACAAACACTAAATTCAAAAAAACAATACTTGATTTTATAGCGTGTAATCTATATTATGCAATAGAACCTTACCGATTTTGATAACAAAGTTATTTGAGAAAACTTCCGAATATCTTTTCTGGAGCTTATATTCAATAATGGAGATGAAAAATAAATTAAATATAGTTAATACAGATGTTACATTTACACTGGTTGGTTGAAATTAAATTTTGTAAAATTTATACTTTACCCCCTTTTACATTAAAACATCGCAATTTTTACACAGCAATAACCACTGTTTGAATATAAATTTAAAATGGTAAATACGAAAAACTTATCTATTAATTTAATATATTTATATTTATATAATTAAAAATAGTTTTTAAATCCCGATATTAAAGATTATTATAAGTTAAATAAATAAACAATTACAAGTTAATAGATAAATATCTTATTTTCAACAATCCCAATACAATCTCACTTCTTCTTCTCTGGCGAAAAAACTCTACAGTTTCTTCTTCCTCAGACTTGACGATCAGAAGTTTAAATTTTTAGATCAGGTATTTTTTTTTTTTTTGTTCTCTTGTGTATTTTATAGCTATGCTTTGACATGATCCTTTCAGTTTCCTCATTTCAAATTGTATAAACATCAAAATCATAATCTACTGATGTTAAAATAGATAAACTTATATGAACTTATTTTCTTTATTTTATAATAAGATTTATGTCAACCTATTTAGTTACATTTTGATTCATTCCATTTAAGTACACAGTGTTAGATTCATATTGTTGGTTGTAGGGACCATATTGAAGTACACAACATATAAGTTTGGTCCTACAGAGTGGTGGATATTTTTTATACCTTAAATAGAATGCTTTTCAGATATAATTGATTATATATTTTAGTATTTAACTGTTATTGTATTTTTTTACTTTCAGATGGAATTTATGATAATTATCAACGTCTCTCAATTGGCAGACCTAAATGAGGGATTGGTAAGCTATATTCTTAGAACAAATTAACTCAAATCACAATTGTATGCTAAAAATTGTATTTATAAAATTAAAGATATATTAAATGTTGTGTATTTTATATACATAGGTACTTCCAAAGATAATGGCTAACCAATTACCAAGAAAGTGTGAAGTGATAAAGTTGGTTGATTATACGGGTTTTAAGTATAAGGTTGCAGTACAGAGCATCGGTCATAAAAGTAAGAGGATAAAAGGGCCAGAATGGACCCGGTTTGTTGAAACTTATAGAAATAACAAAATAGACAAGCTGTGTTTAAAAAAATTGAAGGAAGCAAAATTTGAGTTAAATGTTTTGAACAATGAGGGATTGGAGATTAGAAAAGATGGCTCGAACAGAGATTATGTTCATGGATGCTTGATACAGGCTGAAGAAGAAACATATTGCAAGCAGGTTAAAAACTCCTACTTATTTATATATATTACCAGTGTATCTTTTGGAATGTTAGAAAAACTTCTAATTTATATTTTGTATCCTATATAAAATCTAATATGACATTTCTAAAATATATGAAATTATAGCATTTACCACATGATTTGCTGAAGCTGTTGTCGCAAAGGAGATTAAAAATTGATAACTTGGTTGCCAAAGTACATGGACCAAAGCAGAGTAGTAAAGTTGATGTGCATTATGTTTTCTCTCATTGACGTGATGTCGTGGTCACAATCAAATTTAATCCAATTACAACTAATTAGCTAGCGGTAAATGGGTATCGAACACAGGGAGTTTGTGGAATATGTGCTATCTTGATGTATGTCTAAATTAACTAAAGAAAACTAAATTGCAAGAAATGTAAATTCAGGATTTTGGCGATTGGTTTTAATTACTAGATTAAACTAAATTAAATTACAAATCAAGGTTAAGTTTTGTAACATGATAAGAGGATAGTGATCATCCCGAGTTTCAGGTTTTAAGTGACAATTAACGTTAATGTTCAACTGGAAAGAACCACATAGACATGGCTCATGTAAGATCAATTGTATGTGATGAAAGGGAACTAAGTACTCGGATTCCTAGAACGCGAGGTTGTTACCTGATGACCAATCAACATATATCCAACCCTAATCCCTCCCATGATATCTCGATTGCCAACGGCACCAAGAACGTATGATTTAGAACTATGATCAAACATACATCAACAGTTTATAAACAACCAATCAAACACCATACTAAACTAACAACACATGCACAGTCTAATATTCCAGAAATTAAAGAACAAAACATAAGTGTCATGAGCAAACCTTACATTCGGGATGATCACCAACGAGAATAGCCGCGCAAAGTGTGGTGAATCATCATTACATCAATTATATTGTTCATAGGAATTAAAACAACAAACCCAATGTTAGAATCTTCCAAAATCCACACAAGAACACCTATTTTCGCCTCCAAGGACTGCTCAAAACGGTTGGGAATGATTGGATTTGAAAAGACACAATAAAACATCATAAAATAGGGCAGTTACACATTTCTCGCTGGCCTCCATCGTAAGCTACGGTGGCCACCGTAGCTTACGGTGGCTTGGAATGGCTTACGGTGGGTCTCTACTGCCTTACGGTGGAAGAAAAATGCTGGGGGCTACCGTAATTTACGGTAGCTACCGTAAGCTACGGTAGCCTTCAGCATGCAATTTTGTTTTCTTCATAACTTTTTCGTTTCAACTCCGTTTTCTTCACCGTTTTCGCCTATGTTCTCGTAATTTCGTCCTCCATCATATTATCTTCTTAATTCTTCCATACCAACAATTGATTTTTTTTCATTTATTCTCCGTCTTTCTATCTCCAATCCAGTCACGCCTATTCCCAGCTTCATTTCCACACTTTTAAGCCCCAAATGTACCTGAAACACAAGCAACCGTAGTTATCTAATTCTATACAATTACCCGATTAAATGTGGGATTTTAATGTCGTTTATACCACTTAAGGGTTGTCCTACGGACTACCCGTCACTCCTGAAAACAAAAAGGGATTAGCTGCTGGTTTTATGGGACCAGGATGGACAACTTTTTGCTTAGAAAATGACATTGAGGAAAGCTGCCAACTGCTGTTTCAATGGATGGGAAGTACTCCTGAAGACGACTTTAACTTCACTGTGAAGGTTTTTAACAAAGACGGGATTGCACTTCACGGGGAGACAAAACATCACTGCAGCCGTACCAATCACCAACACCACAAAAGGCGTCCACATTATAAAAAACAGTTTGAATACCATGTTTTAGAGACACACAGCTTGGTATTTACATATCTACTTTTAATATGGTTGATTTTACTTATAATCTTGGATCTATCTGTTATTACTTAAAGTATATGCTGTTTTGAATGAATAACTAAAGAAAGAATTTTCCTTTACAGGCAATACCGAGGAACTTTGTTCGAGAACACCAGCTAAATGATTACCGTAGAGCTTTGCTGTCATTTGGTCATGTGAATTTTTTTGGTACAACTGGTTGTTAGGAGAGATCCTAGAAGACCTGACGACAACAACCATTTAGTGATGCATACAGACTGGCAGCGTATCATGGATCAAACGGGAATATCTGTGGGGAAAAAGCTGAGGTTTGAGATGGTCGAAGAAAAAAGTGTAAGAGGAGAAAAAATACACTTTGAAGTTTGTCGACATGATCTTTGAACACTTTTTCAGCCTTGTATAATTTATGTTTTAGTTGACATGTTTGATGGGCAAATTTCTTGTTTGGAAACTAACTTAAGACTGAAGTTATGTAATCTTAGTATATACTTTCAAAACTTTGTGGTTTTACCTCTGCTGATGAAGCAAAATGTATGATGAACCTAAGTTCTGCTGTACATGACCAGATATTACACAATTCAACAGAAGATCTATAATATAAGATCTTTAACAGATGATGATCAACAGCTCATAAGGTCTGTTGAAGCATGCTATAACAGTGCTTAGCCTTTAACAGATCTTTAACAGTGCTTAGGGGTTAACAGACCTTAGCACGCTATAACAGTGCTTAGCCTCTAACAGATGTTAATGTATCTCAGACCCCAACATTTTTCCTACTAACCAATTGATTAAATTTTCATTCATCAATCTAACAATAATATACAACCTTACTACTTATCCAGTACATCAATAGCCAAACAAACTCTGCTGATAAACCAAAAGGTCTGTTAAGACAAAGACTGCTGAAGCAAAGGTCTGCTAAAGAGAACCTTTGCTGATGAAGTAAAATGTATCATGAACCTAAGTCCTGCTGTTCAACAACAGATATTACACAATTCAAAAGAAGATCTATAATATAAGATCTTTAACAGATGATGATCAACAGCTCATAAGGTCTGTTGAAGCACGCTATAACAGTGCTAAGGCTTTAACAGATCTTTAACAGTGCTTAGAGGTTAACAGATGTTAGCACGCTATAACAGTGCTTAGCCTCTAACAGATGTTAATATATCTCAGACCCCAACAGTTTTCCGACTAACCAATTGATTAAATTTTCATTCATCAATCTAACAATAATATACAACCTTACTACTTATCCAGTACATCAATAGCCAAACAAACTCTGCTGATGAACCAAAAGGTTTGTTAAGACAAAGACTGCTGAAGCAAAGTTCTGCTAAAGAGAACCTCTGCTGATGAAGTAAAATGTATGATGAACCTAAGTCCTGCTGTTCACCAACAGATATTACACAATTCAACAGAAGATCTATAATATAAGATCTTTAACAGATGACGATCAACAGCTCATAAGGTCTGCTGAAGCACGCTATAACAATGCTTAGACTTTAACAGATCTTTAACAGTACTTAGGGGTTAACAGATGTTTGCACGCTATAACAGTGCTTAGCCTCTAACAGATGTTAATGTATCTCAGACCCTAACAGTTTTCCGACTAACCAATTGATTAAATTTTCATTCATCAATATAACAAAAATATACAACCTTACTACTTATCCAGTCCATGAATAGCCAAACAAACTCTGCTGATGAACCAAAAGGTCTGTTAAGACAAACACTGCTGAAGCAAAGGTCTGCTAAAGAGAACCTCTGCTGATGAAGTAAAATGTATGATGAACCTAAGTCCTGCTGTTCACCAACAGATATTACACAATTCAACAGAAGATCTATAATATAAGATCTTTAATAGATGATGATCAACATCTCATAAGGTCTGTTGAAGCACGATATAACAGTGCTTAGCCTTTAACAGATCTTTTAACAGTGCTTAGGGGTTAACAGATGTTTGCACACTATAACAGTGCTTAGCCTCTTACAGATGTTAATGTATCTCAGACCCCAACAGTTTTCCGACTAACCAATTGATTAAATTTTCATTCATCAATCTAACAATAATATATAACCCTACTACTTATTCAGTCCATCAATATCACCAAAAATGTATATAATGTATAATAACAATATATTATATTATATAACAAACAAAATGTTAACCTTACTTGATATTCAAAACATAGACATTACATATCATTTTCATCATGGTAGACCTTATAAACCAAACTTTTAACCACAGTTTGTTAAAACAACAGTTAACAGACATAAATAAAAACCACAAGGATTCTTCAAAAATAAGTTGTTTCTACTTATCTCTCTTAAGAATTGTTTTTTCATAAGCATCTAATTGTTAAACTTAGTCAGCTTCTTCCTGGTTCTTCTCACATTAGTGGATAGCTCACCAACGTTGACAACATCAGCATCTCGAGCCATCCGCTTTCCATTGGGACTTGATCCAGAATCCTTTTCAACTTCAACGGCTGAAGAGTCGGCCGTCACAGAGACAACATCCTTGCAACATATCACAAAACAACTATTGATCTCATTTAATAAAATAATAAACTCTTTTTAAACGTACTAAACATACTTTAAAAATAAATACTCACCCTTGAAGTTCGCTCAGCAGACACCTGGGAAGAGTCTGAAAGGTTAACGTCTTTAACGTCAGCTACCTCTTGAGTAACCTAAAGGATCATAATATATGATATCATATAAAAATTACAGAATACAGTGTTTAAAACTCAAAAGAAAAATAAATAGATTGAAAGAGTAATTTTATATGCTACCTCATCAGTATTTTCATCACCATTACTATCTCCACCAACCAACTCAACAATTATTACTGGATCATCACATGTTTTTTGCACAGTATAAACACGATAGTCATTTTTAAGATTGAACTCTGAAACATCAATCTTAAAAGCAGCCTTCTTATCAACCAATCGAAATAGCTCATAAGGGAATCCAGTATCATTGGCCTTAACCTGCATCTCTCTTATGTCACTCGCCGCTAATCCAAGAAGCTTCTAAACATCTCTATCAAACATAATAAAAGAAACACTACCAGTCTCATCCTGCACCCGCACTTGCACCTTGAACCTGAAATATACATAACTAACTAAGATAACTACAAAACTATATTCAAATATCAGTCTTAGAATGTTACTTATATAAATATAACACTAAATAATCATCATTACTTACTTTGTGGTGATCGATGTACATTCAGTATGACATCTGATACAAACCAAAGAAGTCACAGGCAATCGAAGAATATCATCTGAAACATTTTCAACATTCTGCAAGTATTCACTTTTACCCATCACCTTCTTGAAACACTTACGACAGCTAGCATAAAACCAACCATACTCTTCTTGCACAATCTTAATTGTCGCAACCACAACACAAGACATTTCATGTAAAAACACAAGACACTTCCTGTAAAAACACGTAGGTGACAAACTAAACAAATAACCAAACTATATACAAAGATGTGAAACCTTTTCTATCTCTCTAATCTCATCAACATGTTTCTTCACACCTTCAGTTACAAATTCTTTATGTAACGGAAAAACACTCTGAGACGATAGTATCGTTTGAGAAGTAGAACCACTCCCTTGTCCAAACTTCAGTATATGTCTTTTGAATACCCCAAATGATTAGAATTAGTATACAAATGAGATGAAACCAAGTATTTCACTTGAACATCTATATACAATAGAAATTACATTGAAAAATTACCTCCTCCTTAGCTCATCAACTTCATCAATTTCTTCATTCAGAAAAATTCGTGTTGCAAACTTATCACTTTGAACAGTATATTCACCTACATGGAAAAGTATATAGATATTTAATGTATACCTGTTTTTATATTGCCAGAAATAAACAGTATAGTTATGATTTGCAGAAATTTTTTACAAAAATACCTTTCCATTCCTTACATTTTCCATGCTATATAACAGACATCACATGCTCATGAGGTGGGATTTTAGAAATGAAGTCCTTAATCTGCAAAGCATAATCATTCCACACAGTACACCGCAAAACCTTACCCCTACATGAAAACAACATTGAATGAATAAAAACAGAAAATCAACCAGGAAAGCTATAACATTTATTAAAGTAGCAAATGAGCCATAAATTAACTACCATATTCACTAAGAATAAACTGTAGACCTCATTTATTACCATTAGCATGATCCCACATTAAATACAAACATTCTTCATCTTATTTATTAACATTATTAAATACATTTAATGATCAGTACATGACTGAACATATAAACAACAACTTACTCCAAATCTTCAATCTCGAAATTCATCTTCTTAGTCTCCTTTGGAGGTCGATCAAAGATTTCAAGATCTCTATAACAAATCACAGATCCAGCAACATCTATATGATCACATTATACAAGAATATAAGTAAAACTCTCTAATATTACACAAGCAAGACATGATTACAAAAATATACAATACCAACACTCAAAGCATTTAATGCCTCTCCTTAAAGAATATCTTCATAAGCTCTGAAATTGAAACCATACTCAACACCTTGCCAATCTCTCGCAGGAGTAACAGTCGTGCATCTATAAAAGTTGATTTTATAAGGCTGCACTACTACTTTATATAAATCTTTATTCTCACCAACACCAAATTTTGTCAGAATCACAACAGCATCTTCTTGCAGCTGTCCATCAAAAACAGGTATCAGATGACTCTTAATACCTGCTTGAATCTTATCACCCTGAAGAACATTTAAAGAAAGTATCTTCTTAGCATACAACACTGCATTTTCTAAAATAATAACAAAACGGAAAAGAAGATATACAAATTACCTTCTCATCAATGAAGATGATCTCCATCTTGTAACCCTGATTCCATTTTCGAAGAATTCTTGCCTTCATGTTCCACATATCCTTCCCAGGATTCAAATTGTTAACAAAACTAAGATTATTACTGCCAACTGATATTGACATGATGAAATATGAAGGATGATCTCCATCAAGCGTGATGAAATATGAAGAGGGAAATGAGAAGAAAAACCTTATATAAGAAGGATGATTGACAAGAGTTTCTGAGTGACATACATTAACTGCTAATTACTTATTCCCATGCATATTTGAATTTGAATTTCCCGGTACTTAGCGTTAAACATCTGCTGATCTAAAAGCATTACGGAAGATAACAACAACTGTTGCTGCTAAGTATACGTTTGCCAAAGAAACAAGCTACTACTTCTCTTAGATGGGCAGTGGTTTGCCCTTTGGAATGTGGGCCAGACGGCCCAGACCTTTAACATTTAAAATACACAAGGTAGTGGTTTGGTAGAACATTAAATGTATTTTAAAGTGTTTTATATATTCAGGTTTATGATGTACTAATGAGATAAGAAAAGCCTTGTTGGACATGCTCTCAAGCTGACACATCAGCTTTTCTTATGTCACATAGATTTCTCCTTTTATAGAAAGTATAGATAGATAGATTTCAAGGATATATGCTACAAATTCAGTTTAGTGACTATTTAAACGAAGAATTAGCTTTAAAATAAAATAGAGGGTGAATTTCAAGGATTGACCTTTATCTTTATACTCATTTTCAGGTGTTGTCCTTTATGTTTAAAATTGTCGAGTTTTGTACTTTATATTTTCAAATCATACACGTTTTGTCCTTTAGGCCTAACCCAGTTAGTTTTTTCAGTTAAATTTGGTCATGTGCTTTGCACATGAGGGCATTTTTGTCAATTCATATTTACAGGGACTAAACCAAAACGAAATATGAAAGATAAAAAAACAAGAATTAAAAGAGGCTCAGATCTGTTACTAAAGAGAACAAAGAAGAACAAGAACAACCTTACTTTCTTCTCCGGCCAAGGACAACCTTCTCCGACCATGCACAGTTTCACTATAAATTCGGGTACATAACCATTAAAAGATGGAAACTGAAACGCAGACCAAAGCTCACGTCGTGAGCTCCTTCATGACAGTGAGGCGAAGTTCCGTCAATGGGGTGTTTATTTTTTTCCGATGACCGGTAAAAGTCACATCATCGGCCAATGGGGTGTTTGTTTCTTTATTCACCACTAAGATTGTACAATGGGTTTATTTTTTTGGCCCCAACATCTCAATTGCGACCATGGAAGTTGATTTTAACCTTTATCACCAGCCATCTACGTTTTTCTAGTGACTGGTAAAAGCTCATCTTGAAACCCTCTGTCGTCTGAAACGGAAAAAGTACCACCTAAGTTTATTTGTGGGCTGTCGGCGATCTGGTTTTGCAACAACTCTGGTTCGGCGATTTAGTATGTCAATTTCCTTTTTCTTTTTCTTTTTGGTTTTGGGTCTACAGAGGGTTGAGTGTGATTTGAGTTAAATGGACAGGGGCGAGAGAGAGAGAAGTGGTGGAGAGTGTTGGAGGGTGGTGGCCGGAGGTGGTTGAGGGTGGTGGCTGGAGGTGGTTGTTGGTGGTGGCTGGGGAGAGGTAGAGAGAGAGAGAGCTAGAGAGAGTGAGGGGGTTGTTTCTTTATATATAAATTTATACACATATATTATATTATATATTATATTATTTTTTAAATTTGTTTAATTATTAACATATTTTTAAAGTAATTGGTGAAAAAGACCAAATTACCCTTAAGTGATTAGATTTAACTGAAAAAACTAACTGGGTTAGTCTTAAAGGACAAAATGTGTATGATTTGAAAGCATAAAGTACAAAACTCGTCAATTTTGAACATAAAGGACAACGCTTGAAAATGAGTATAAAGATAAAGGATAATTCTTGAATTCACTCTAAAATAGATATATGACTCTAATGCAATAACATCTAAATTTTGTACATGTGGTTTGTTGAAATTTAAAGTATAAATATGTTCGGTAAAAAAGATTATTACATCCAAATCTACGGTGCCTTCAGTGGCGGAGCTTGAAAATTTCTACCGAGGGATCGGAAGTCACCGAACCTAAAAATTCTATATAAGTAAATTTCTTTTTTATAAAACCGGGAGGTCGAAAACGTATATACCTAATTCTATACAAAACGTACATACGTAACACTACTGAGCGAAAAGTTCGGGAGGTCGGGCACCCCCTGGTCCCTTGAAAGCTACGCCCCTGGTTGCCTTCAACTCTTCCAAAACCTTATCTACGAAATCTTGCTTGAATGCTATGCGTTGAAGACATTCTCATTTTTTGGCTCCCCAAATGAACGAACATGTACAACAACCACCATACTTAGTATATTTCTGTCTATACTCAAAAATAGTAATTATGAAGTTGGACAAGTTTTATTAAATGAACGAACGTGTAAAATAATAGTTATCTCAGATAAAAATTACATAAAGTTAGACTAAGTTTTACTAAATGTTGTCCTTCATAAGATGATCATGTGATATCGTTGTTTGTTATGAATTTAGGCTATAGAGTGTGGTCCTGACTCTCATGACCACCATGACCCACGTCAACGCCATGTCACTCATCTCTAATCCATCATCCAAAACCACTACTCTAAGGGTGTGGTCATGACCCAAACCGGTATCCCCTTATTAATTTTAATTCATTTTTTGTCAAAAAAAATAGGAATAGGAAATATTGGAAAAAGGAAAAGGAGGTCCATGGTTGCTGTGGTTTAATCCACGCGAACTATGGTAGATGAATGAGGGGGGGGGGGGGGGGGGTAGCGATTGATTAATGTCCTATGTGACAATTCATGACCCAAACCATGGCCCCCAAGTTTGTTTAGAAATTGAAAATTATTAGTGGAGTTAGTCGGGAAATTTAAGATTTCATGTTGAGACGACCTCAAGTCAAATGATATTGTCGGACGCAAGGTGACCCCAAGCACAGTGGCACGCTAGATTTTGTTCAATATGGCCATATTATGTACAAAACATGATTGGCTCGTTGGTCTTTATTCAATTTTAGTTTGATAATAAAAGAGGAAAAAACAGTTTAAAAGTAAATAGAAATTGTTAAGTAATATTTAAATTAAGGGTGGAGATACAATAGGAAGTTAATTTGGCTAGGAAGGCTAGGAAGTGATCTTGACCATCCATTAAGTTAATCAAGGGCTAAGATTAAATCAGGGAAATTGAAAGTAAGAAAAGAGGCGCGTGACTTTTTTCAGGGGCATTCTAGTCAAGTAAGCCAATAGTTTCTCTCTCCTCCAATTCCCCCCCATTTTTTAAACGTTAATAACTCTTTCATACGACATTATTTTTTTATAAAAATTGCACCAAAAAAACGAGCGTTTTTTATCTTTAAAACGAGTATACTATTGCTATATTTTGAAAAAAAAAATTTAAAACCCAGTTGCGTAAAACGCAATAGAAAAACCCCCAGTATTGTAAAACGCAATGAAAAAAAAACCTTAAAATGACATTTTTCTAAAACGCAATGCACCAAAAACACATAGAAATGACTTATTTGTAAAACGCAATGGCCAGAAAACACAAAGAAATGTTTTATTTCTAAAACGCAATAGCCTAAAAACTCAAAAGAAAATGTACTTTATAAAACGCAATGGACTAAAAACCCATAAAAATGTGTTTTACATAAAACGCAATGCACCAAAAACACATAAAAATGTGTTTTACCTAAAACGCAATGCACAAAAAACACAAAGAAATGTCTTATTTGTAAAACGCAATGGCCAGAAAACACTTAAAAATTACTCATTCTAAAACGCAATGGACTGAAAACACCTAAAAATATGTTCTACCTAAAACGCAATGACTAAAAACACTTCAAAAATGTGTTTTACCTAAAACGCAATAACTAAAAACACTTAAAAATGTGTTTTTTCTAAAACGCCATAGCTAGAAAACACATAAAACTCTCTTATTTCTAAAACGCAATGGACACATAAAACTGTCTGAGAACTGTCTGTGAATTGTCTGTGAACTGTCTGAATTGTTTACGAATTACTGTCTTTGAAATGAGCCAATTTCTGGAAAATTAATTTTTCTGATGCGTTTTTAGTACAACAATTTAATCGAACCAGCCAGGGGCTCTGCCCCTTGGACCCCGCCAGGGGCTGCCGCCCCTGGGACCCCGCTACCGGGGGCTGCCGCCCCCGGACCCCCGCCAAAATCGTAAAACGCAATGACTAAATCAAAAACCCAGTTCGTAAAAATGAAATTAAAGAATTTGTTACCTGAATCGAAGTGATTTCTTCAACAATTGACGAATTTTGAATGATTGAAACACTTATCAGCTCTCGAATCGAACGAATCGAGTAATTATCTTCAAAATCACCGGAAAAAAAATGAGATTTTGTATGAATTTAAACTGGGTTTTCTTCAAAAAAGCTGAAGAACACGTTGATCGGGTGTTTGAATCATTGATTGGTGATGAAAATCGCACTATAATGTAGTGATTATTGAGATAGAAAGTGAAGAAATGGTTGAAGATGGTGGGTTTTGAAAATGGTGGGTTTTGAAGTTACTGGGTTTTGAAAATGAAGAAGAAAGGGTTGGATTGACTAAAATACCCTTTTTCTTTATTTTAATTGTTGCCACATGTCATCCCCTTATTGCTTCCTATCCTTCCTAGCAAAATTAATCTTCCTATTTGATCTTTTCCCTTTAAATTAAATTAAAGAAGAAGAAAACCCAAAAATATATGGCCATAATAGCACCAAAACATGTTTGGCTCGAGTAGGATTCAAGGATATCAATTACTCAAACTGTAAGTAATAATATTATTGATGCTTCAAAGCTGGTTAAATAGCATTACATACTCCACACGACTAATAACCAAAGATTCAGTACCCAATTGAATAACAAAAGACCCAGTAACTCCCTCATACTGGGCTGACCCAAACTAAAACTCACCCAGGGCTGACCCAAAACAGACATAGGCTATAACAGCCCATTTATTATAAATAAACAAAATAAGCCTAACAAATTCCTCCCCTTAAACGAGAATGCATCAAGCAATCTGTTTAATCTATTGTACTCCAATCTTATTTCTGATTTGAACATAAGCATCCAACTTGAGAGGTTTTGTCATACCATCAGCCAATTGTTCCTCGGTTCTGCAAAACTCAAGTTGTACAGTCTCTTGATTCACCAAGTCTCTAAGATAGTGGAAACCCCACATCTATGTGTTTGGTCCTTCTGTGGATTACTGGATTTTTAGATAGTTTAATTGTTGAACTATTATCACACATGATGCTGATTGCCCCACCAGGTTTCTCTTCAAGATCTTCATGCAAGCCCTTTAGCCAAACACAATGACAAGCACACCCCATGGCTGCTATGTATTTTGCTTCCGTCAAGGACAAAGTCACCACATCTTGTTTTCTAGAACACATATTCAGAAGTACACCTACGGTCCTCCATGTCTCTAGCATAGTCACTATCCGTGCAGACTTGAAGCTTTGCACTTGGACATCTTTAAAGCAGACCAAATGTAGGTTCCTCTTACGTACCTTAACACTCGTTTCGCAGCCTCCATGTGTTCTTATCTTGGATTTGACATAAATCTTGAGATTAGACTAACCACATACATGATATCCGGACATGTTACTGTTAGATACATAAGACTCCCTACTAGTCTTTTGTATAAAGTGGCATCAACTTCCTCCCATACTCCCGATTTCGTTAAGATAGCCACCAGAACAATCGGATTTTTAACTAAACATCTTCCACTCAAATGAAACTGAAACTCAACATAACCAATTATCCACAGATCTTTAAGTTATTTATATATATACCTCAGTGTATCGTGTTTGTTCATGATTCCAAGATTCTCTAACAGATGTATATAAATAATAAAAAATATAAAGGGTTTCCGTCAAAGACTTACACGCAAGAACAACGGTTGCTACGCATCATCATTTTAAAAATCCTAAAAAACCAGTTACCACCATCATTTTAAAACATACTCCAATTCCAGCTCAGATGAGTTCATTTGACCGCACTTGGCTGCAAAAGAAGTTGCAAGCGGACAACCCAACTTAGCGTCTTCCAACTATGCCTCACCAAGATGCAGATCTTTGTTGGGTTAATCTTGATGTTACAAGTCGAGTACGGGTCAAGTCGGGTACCCGTTTTCTTTAAATGGATCATTGATTAGCACACGAGTCATGGGTCAGCATCGTTAAAGGTTCACATGTAAGGATTTAGTCCATGTTGACCGAGTTTCATGGAAGTGGACATTGGGTTTGTTCCAAAATAACATGAGAACATGGGTTTATTTTAACATGTGTTTGTTTATGTTTTTCATTATAAATAGCATTAGCAATACTACGTAGGATTCATCTATCTTGTACTCTCATTTTTATTTAAGCAAGAATTAAAGTAGTAAACTTTGTGTATTTGATCTTGGGCTGATAACCAACATTTGGTATCAGAGCGGGTGATAAACGACGACCGATTTGAGAATCGTTCTTTGAGAGGAGTAGCCCGTGGGCTGTAAGGCTTCGAAGAAGAAGAAGAAGAAGAAGAAGAAGAAGAAGAAGAAGAAGCATGGGAGATTTCATATCAGGAGATCGCGAGATAGAAAGAAGGAAAGAGACCGGTGCGATAAGAAAGAAAGAAGAGCAAGCATCGGTAAGAACGAAGAAAGAAAGAGTCGGCGTCGTGTCGAAAGAAAGGAAGAAAGTAGCAAGTATCGACATGTAATTTCTGTTACGCTTCGCATTTCTGTACTTCCCTTATTTAGAAGGTGTATTTGTATTTCTATTTTTGGAAACTTGTAATCGTATTGTATTCGTATTTCCTTTCCAATATTGTAATCCAAGACTTTGATCATAATGAAATTCACTTTTATACTTATACATGTTACATACTTGTGCTATACGCTACAACCTCGAATACATGTTTATACGCAAAAACCGACACTTGAAATACTTGAAATTATCAATTATATGTGCATTATACTCATACACTACTTTGATACGCTTGGAATATCTAAAAACATGCTTAATTATGAGTTTCTAGCATAAAATAATGGAATTATCAAACTCTAGGGGTCAAACTGCAAATTCCAGAAAGTTTGGTAAATTATGCAGGTGGTGCACGACCATGCAACTAAGGCGCACATCCACGCACAATGCGATCCGCATGACCGCGTACCTGATGTGCACCACCCTGCGATCCGCATGGCCGTGCAAAATGAACAGGTCTGGCAGAATCTTTTAAAACACACGAATTTTGGCTACATTTCCCTCCTTTCAACCCCCAACCACCTCATTTAACACTCAAACCCTAATCCCAACTATAAATACAACCCCTTACCACCTCCTAAACACTTTCCACTGATCTAAATCTCTCTCAAGCTCTCTAATCTTCTCTAATTTCTCAAGTCTTGGCAGAAAGTTTCAAGCATTCTAAGTGAGTTTTCACTCACTTTTCTTCTTATTTCTTCATGCTTTCCTCCTCTAAACTACTTGGATAACCTCTAGGAAGGTTTCCACAAGTTTGTCATGGCAAATTAAGGTGGAACCTCACCATATTTGAGGTCCAAAGTAGAGTTAAAATTCTGCTTTGAATTTTATACTTATTTCTTGTATATTTTGATTGAAACTTGATGAAATCTTATACCCACCAAGCTCCCAACCAAGTTTATAATTGTGGGTTTGTGTCGTGGTTGATTTCCACCAAGAAAACAAGCTTAAAACATACTTTAAATTCTGCTCATTTATGTTATAAGTGATTGGAATGAAACACCCCAAATTTCATGTGTTGTTTAATAAAGGTTAGTTATGAATTACTAAGAATAAGTTATTAACCATAAAATATAAACACCATACTCGAGGGGCCAATCTTGGATAATTTGAAAGATGAACTAATAAAACACAATTTAAAACACAAACACACACATCAGTGGGTGTGTGTTGACTAGAGCTAGATGAAGAAAGAAAAACCCTTAACATCACAAATCAACAAAATTGAAAGGGAAAATGAAGTTTAAGTTTATGCATGGACTAAGATTCATGATCATCTAAGTGTTCTTAACACCAAGTAAGTCGAATTTTATGATTTAGTGACGTTTGATGAAATGGGTTATGTGTAATATGTGAACGTTTTATGAAATTGAACATGAATACTAGCAAATATCAACATGTAGTAGTTGTAATGTGCTTATTTTGATTATGTAGGTGATTTGGGGTAAAACCCACTTGTATCTGTAGAATGATGAAATTTAGTGAAGATTATGAGCAATTAGTGTAATGATTATGTATGAGGTTTGCTTACAATGAGTATTTGTTAGATGAAATTGATTATGAATGAATGTTATAAGAAATTAGTTGAATTTGATGATCTTGACATGAACTAGTGAGGTTATGCATAAGATACTTGTACATTATGCTTTGCTAATGTTATGCACACCATGAGTTCGATGAAATGCCTTGATTGATTTAATTATAATTCGACACAAGTCCTTATTAAATTGATGTAATATGATGATGATGGAAGTGTATATGGTTAATTAGCACCATAATATGTAATGAAGAATGCATAAGCAATGAATTGTATGAAAGTTAAAAATATGAAGTTGAAATGTATAGGATCAAAGAAAGAATAAGGCACAAGTCATTCCAAGACACAAGTAACGCAAGACCACGGTAAGTTCCTATGAACTTCACTTTAAATTAACGAAGATTACGGTATTTATCTCATTTCATTGTGATTTTCTATTAAATACGGTTAGAGAGCGATAAATGGAATTTGACATATAATGAACCGTTATGTATGATGATCCGATGTGAACGGGTCAAAATGGAATGTAAATAGAATGGTAGAATGATGATCCGATGTGAACATGTCAAAACGAAAAGTAAATAGAATGGTAGAATGATGATCCGATGTGAACGGGTCGAGATGGAATGTAATAAGAATGGTCGTATGATGAACCGACGTGAACGGGTCGAAAAGATATGTGATAAAATGATCGTACGACGATCCGTTATGAACGGGTCAAAATGAATGTATAAGGAATAAGAATGAAGATGATAATTGATTTAATTATCATGTTTGTTAGACGTTAGAATTCTATGTTAGCAATCATTTTAAATGGGATTTTTAGATGAAAGGATTAGATGGTATAAAGTAAATCTTAACTAGGAGATGGGATGCAACAAAAATAAAATTTTTGTTTATGTTTAAAGAATCCTACTAATGAAGTTTTGTGTTGTTAATGATAGGTAAATCTCACCCTTGATGATGGCGAGCTTGAACCAAACACACTATGATGCCCTTTATGCGCTTCCGGTTATGCTTATTTTCAAATGGGTCAAAACACTTTTGATTGTAAATGTTAGATTAGAGGTTTATGTTTTTCGTAAGCAAGTAAATGTTGTTGCTTGTTTTGGTAGTTCAGATTTACGTTTGTTTACAAAACTTTATGGTCGTGTTGGTTGTAAGTCGGTATCAAGGGTATTTTGTTAAATCTGAATTTATGGTATGAAAGTTTTAAAAAATTGGCGTTTTTATTGTCGTTTTAACCGTTTACTATTATAGGCATTTCATGGAAACCATCCAAGCTTCAACCATCCATGTTGAAAGACTTGTGGATGAGTTGTGTATAAACCATGGAAGCTTTGGCTATCCGAATTAGTTCCACAAAACCTGACTTGTTCACACTTTTCATACACCAAGTAACTTCCAAGATTCAAAGTAACACAACCCTGCCACACCTCCAACATTTTCCATGATGGGTATGGAACACCTGGGTTGATCTTACTTGGCTACTTGACGAACTAGTTAGTTTTACCTTTATTTTTATTCATGACCAACCGGTTCATCAACTAAGTTGATGACTTTGTGCTTTGGTGAAACCTAGAATGATGTTAATCTTACCTCCATGCTCGACTTACATGATTTATATGATTATAAAATGATGGACTATTCTATATAATATATATGGGTGGGGCTCGGCTACAAAGTTCATTTTTCCTACAAAGTCATAAAACACCACAATTTTAGCCATAAAACGCACTTAAAACCCACAAATAACATAGTGAAGATCACTAAAACACAATATCCAAACCCTAACAATACTTAAAAACTCCAAACACACCATCATACAACTATGAATATAAAACACAAAATGATAATCAACATAAAACACACTAATGTTAGGCATTCGATAATCGAAGCCTTATCATCCAAAACACAACACAAAACTCACAAATATGGTGTTTTATGACTTTTTACACTTTGTAGAAAAAATGGACTTTGTAGCCAACTCTCACCCTAATATATATATATATATATATATATATATATATATATATATAATTTGAGAAGAAAAAGAAGAAAGGGCATATTAGTAAAATACTATTTCATTTATAACTCATATCATTAATTTTTAACTATTTAATTAATTAGTCAACTAACCATTAATTATCCTACATATAATCTACAAAACCTACACATATCAAAATTTTCCTACATATACCTTACACATTATAGAATTTTATCCTACACAGTCGAAATTTATCCTACACACCTCGAAATATATCCTACACAACTATTAATTTATTCTACACTTTTAATTAAGTTGTTTTTTTAATTTGAAAAAACTATATATTTTGAAAAGGAGTTACAAATGTAATATAGTTAGTTATTAAAGGGGAAGAATACAAATTAATGATTTTTGTAAGTTTACCAATATACCCTTATATTAAAATTAAATGCAAATATTAAATGAAGTAAAATGAAGCATTCTTATTGGTTGAAACTTCTTCTTTTTTCTTCTTACAAAAAAATTCTTCTCATTTGAACCCTCCACTATATATATATATATGGGAATGTTTAAATGAGAACGCTAAATATTGTGAGAACTGTGAGAACAAATGAAAAAACTACGAGAACTTGGTCAAAAACAATTCAAATTCAAAATTTTTCTACACTTATCATTATTATTCAAATACAATGCTAGAAATCTAATTTACACGTTTAAATTTACGTGAATTCGTAAATAAAGAAAACTTACACATGTGTAAGTTTTCCATGCCATTTACACATGTGTAAATCTGTTATATTTACACATGTGTAAAAAATCTAAAAGGGTGATTTTGAAAGGAGAAATGAATTATTTGATGTTGTAAATTTTTTTTTTTTTTTGATGTTGTATCTTAATTACAATGAGGTTTGTATTAAAAAATTGGTTTTGATTGATTTCTTCATTCGTTCTCACGGTTCTCGCAATATTTAGCGTTCTCAAGATAACCCTCCCCTATATATATATATATATAGGAAAAATGTAAAATACAATATGACTTAACGTACATCACGTACGACAACGTGCGTGATTATGTGTATAAAGTGGGTGATTAATGTTTTCATCATGCGTGATTAATGTTTTCCAACATGCGTGATTTAGGTTTTTTAGTTTATAACGTGCGTGATTTCAAATGAACGTGCGTAATTATCTGTCGTACGTGATGTACGTTAAGCCGTATTGTACGTTAACTGGCCTCTCCTTCTCTCTCTCTCTCTCTATATATATATATAGGCCGGTTATTGTACAATGGGGGTTAACGTACGCTACGTACAAGATTGTTTTTCGACGTGCGAGTTTTTGCTTCAACATGCGATTTCTGATATAATACAAACATGCGATTTCTTCATATACATAAACATGCGATTTTGCAGCTTATAAACATGCGATTTCATTTTTTTTTGTAACATAACGTGTGATTTTGCCATCGTGTACGCAACGTACATTATGGCATTATGTACGATACACTTTCTCTCTCTCTCTCTATACATATATATATATATATATATGGTAGGGTTCATGCGAGAACCACCTTTATTACGAGAACCAATGTGAACAAGGGGCATTACTGTAAATACATAATATAATTTAAATCAGCTGCCACTCCTCATCTCACTGGACTTCAATCAACAATTAAATCCTCTTTTTTATTCAGTTCATGTCCAGATCCAGTTTCTACACAATTCATCATCTCAGTTCACGTCACACTCCAAATCCCCCAAAATTCATCATATCGATCTTATAATTTACACTCCAAATCCCCCAAAATCGTAATATCGATCTTATAATTCATCATATATTCAAATTAGGGCTATAAGAAAAGAATCATCCATCATATATTCATCATATATCCGAAATTAGGGCAATAGTAACAGAATCATTGAAGATTGCAGCACAAATAGGGAGAAACTGAAGAACAAACGTCCAATGGATTCATCGTATCATGATGCTACACAGTTCTGTGAATTTGTAAGTTTGTACAATTTGTTTTTGCACTTTCATATGTTAACATGATGCTTAATTGTCGATTCAGATCCTTTATATGTTAATATGACGATTAAATCGTAGTTTCATATTTGCATTAGTGAAAATGGTTTGATATATATGATGTTTGAGGGATTTGGGGTAATTGTTGTGATACACCGACTTGTAATGTGGTAGGTATGTGTGTTTTTTTTATATGTAGGTTTTGTTACTAAATAATTTTAAATATATTTGGTGGTAATACAGAATTTGAGTGGGCAATGGTTAGGTTATTCTATTGAAGCAAACATTACTTGTTGATATCGGTCATGTTAATGCACTTGTGCACATAGTTATGCACATGTGCATAGTTAATGTGGTGATGATAAAGTTGATGCATAGATTGTTAACAAGGTCATTTATGTTGATGCATATGCGCATAGTTAATATAGTGATGATAAAGTTGATGCATATGTTGTCAACAAGGTCGTTTATGTTTATGCACATGTGCATAGTGTATATGGTGATGAGAAAGTTAATGTTAATGCACATATTTATTGATAATTTATGTTTATTGATCTTATTTTTTATTATTTTATTATTTTTTTTGTTTTGTATATTATTGCATATCAACAATAGGAAAAAATCGAAGAAAGCAACGTTTGTTTTGAAGTCAATGGATGAAGGGTCAAAAAAATGTCAGATGCAATGGAAGATGATTATGTGACATGCAATGGAAGATGATTACGCGGCAGTTAAACAGAGAGGTAAAAATAAAAAAAATAACTTTTGTTTTGTCTATTATTTTTTATCGAAGCCAACCTATTGATAAGCTCAGTCATGTTAATGCACATGTGCATAGTTATGCACAAATGCATATTTTGCCAGATTATTTCAATTAGGTCAGTCATATGGATACAAACGTGCAGTTAGGCACATGTGCATAATTTGCCAGAATATGTTAATAAGGTCATTCATGTTGTTGTACATGTGCATAGTTATGCATATGTGCATAGTTTGCCAGAATAAGTTAACAATGGATTTATGTTGATGCACATGTGCATAGTGTATATAGTAATGATAAAGTTAATGTTAGTGCACATATTCATTGAGATTGTATGTTTGTTAATCCTATGTTTTTTTTGTTTTGTTTTTATCGTATATCGATAACGGAAAAAAATCAAAGAAGGTAACTTACGTTTTGAAATCAAGGGATGAAGGGTCAAAAAATGGTCGGATGCAATGGAAGATGATTACACAACGGTTAAACAAAAAGGTAAAAAAGGTTGATTAATATTCGATGATGCAGTTGGGAGTTTATGCACATGTGCATCCCTTTATTACTTTCACGTTAAATGATATCATTTATGTAAACACATTAAATATATCACATGTAGGTGCACAAGTAGAAAAAAAATCATAAAGAGGAGGACAAGTGAGCGAAATCATGATGAACAAATTGAACAAGTAAACAAAATCCCTTTATTACTTCACAGTTTGCGGGGTGTTTACTATGCGACATATGGAAAAGTATAAAGGGAGTGGTGAGAAGTTTGATTGCATATTCAGCAAAGATAAAGAAATTCAAGACTTGCAACTTAAGAACATGAGGATGAAGATAGCAACAAAATTGCCATTATCAGAGGCGAATGATCATGTTTGTTGATATATGATGTATTATGCTGTTTGGTAGAGGGAATGTTGGTACTGTACATGTGCATGGTTTGAAATAGCATACATATTGGTATTGTATAATGCATTACAGATGGTTATATTTGTTAACTTAGGATGTAATATGTTGTTTGGTATAGTATATGTTGGTGGTGCATATGTGCAATAATGATTGTTGATCGGATTATGTGATTCTTATGATGAGGGTGTTATATTTATTTGTTGTAACACAAAAGTTGTGTGATAATGTGTTAATGTTGGTAATGCACATGTGGAGTGAAACAGTAAACATGTATGCACATGTGCATTGTTCGAAACAGTAACCATGTTGGTAATATATGTTAGGTGGTCAATAATGAAATTACATATGATTATGTCTAATAAGTAATTGATAACAAAGTATCATGATCGTAATCACAATCTATGAATATGAAAACAAATAGTACAAAAAATGATTGTAAATAAAAAATCATAAACAAGACGAATAATGCTTAGAAATTGTTTGACATCATATATAGGCCATAATAGAGGATCGTCGGTTGATTTACGATGTCTAGATGAACGTCTAAGAGATTGCTCATGTTCATATATATATATATAAGTGTGTGTGTGTGGGCGGGGGGGTCTTCTGGATCATCATCAACATCTTCATCAGTGTCATTGGAATCAACATCATCGGAACAAGAATTAGGTTCATCATCAGGGGGGTCAGGAGTCCAACAGCATATTGTCATTAAATGTATACATAATGTAATTGTCAATAGAATGCACGTGTGCATAATTTAATTGTCACCATAATGCACACGAACATTATCATTTTATATATAACGACATTTTTTTGAACATAACAAGATGCCATATATTCAAACCATAACTCTATCTAGGAACTAGAGAAGTACGCTTACAATAAAGATATAAACTCCTAATTTTCTATTACATTTACACCACTGGTGTTCCACTCTTCAGTCACTAAATTATCCATTAAATACTCCATTTTGGCTATGACTTTCATCCACAACATAGTACACTCATTGACTTGTTCCAGTATTATAGCATTTGAAAACTGCACGACTTTTAATGCCTTCTCATTTCTGCTCGACCATATGTTTATAATGTAGCCATCACTATGCAGTTGACTGCCTTTTTCTTCTTTTTAGAAATATCCAGCTTCCAGGAAAAAGAAAGAATGTCTGCCACTGTTGAGCAAGAATGTACATCTTTTACTCCCAGCCATGATCCGACCATCCACCATAGCGTTTTTTACATCAAACAAATAATGAGGATGTGTTCAACAGTTTCTTGCTCGTATCCGCAACTCGGGCACAATGTGTAGCTGAACTGAATTCCCCTTTTTTCTAGCTCCGTCTTTGTCGGTAACCTGCCTTCGATGCCTTTCCATGCTAACATATTGGCTTTAGGTGTAGCCCAGCCGTTCCAGGTCATTACAAAGCCACTCGACGGGTCCCCGCTTATGACACACAAGTCCTCTCTAACGGTTTTAACATTAAAAGTCGACTTATTTATCCGAGTGCCAACCCCACCCATCTTGACCCGTCTTCATTCTAGTGTATCTCAGCAGCGCCAAAAGCTGCATAAACTCCACGCATGCCTCCCCGGTTGTCGGCTTGTTCTTCCATTTCCAATCCCACACAGTCACCTCCCCTTTTTTGTTGTAATTGTCTGCCACCCAAGACCCTTTGTTTGCTGCCATTCTGTACATAATTGGATAGTCATACATAAGGCAATTGTTCAGAATCCATACATCAACGAAATAGTCTAATTTTCAACATAATGCACATGTGCATATAATTTAATACAACATCATTTAGAGTAAATATAATGCACATGTGCATATTATTTAATATAATATGATTTACAAAGTATATACATCATTTACAGTCAACATAATACCTTTAGTCACAAATCGAATGAACTGCAACTCTTAATGTTCCGTATTTGTAGGTGTATTGTGACTGTTAACTGTATTATCAGCAGATACCTTTAGTTACAAATCGAATGAACTGCAACTCTTGATGTTCTGTATTTGTAGGTGTATTGTGACTGTCAATTGTATTATCAGCAGATGGACCAACAATGTCACCAACAATGTCTGCATCAGATGTATGAGGAGGATTATCAGAGAATGTATGAGGAGGAACATCAGATGTAAATGGTGATGTAGAGGATGCCATAAACACCGTTTCCGGCTGCCGCCGCCGTGAAATCCAGTGAGTTATGTGATTGCCGTCGGCCGCCGTCGTCGATGTATACAAAATATGCTCCGATGAATGAAACCCTAAGAATTAAAAGATGTAAAAATATGCTTCGATGAATGAAACCCAAAGAATGAAAAGATGGAGCATGTGAACAGGTGCAATGAAACCCTAAGAATGAAAAGATGTAGATTGTGAACAAGTGCGCGTGTTTTATAAAAGATATCACATAATTACAATTTTGCCATGTGTTCACACTGGTTCTCGCGCTTCTCGCAATAAAGGGTGGTTCCTCACGGATCCTTATCCTATATATATATATATATATATATATATATATATATATATATATATATATATAGAAACGGGATCAGGAGAGAACGGTGAAAAGTGTGAGAACGGTGAGAACGGATCCTGGCCCAACATGTAGCAGGGGGCGCTAATTGTTATGCGGGGGTACGATTGTCCTTTTATACGTTCCCTCCTTATTCGCGTTATAAATCTATTTCAAATTAAAACTCCAAAGATTTCTTGTTAGATGTTACCTCATTTGCAAGCTTTCTCAAATCTATGGCTAACGTGGATTCTGTTCGACAAAGTAAAATTCGTTGGCGTTTTCTATTTTTGTTCCAGCAAATCATGCAACAGATATGGCGTTTTGTTCTTTTATGCTTGTTTCATTGTTTTTTTATAATGTGTTGTATGATTTTCAATGGCGTTATCCAATTATGCAATTTAATCGCGTTTTAATTGGTATTTAAACAATTACTAAGAACTGATAATTGGAGTTTTCAATATTAATTTTAATTGTGGTTTACGATCTAGTATATTTCTTATATTTTTACGATCATTGGCGTTTTTCATCTATTTGATTAGTTTTGAAAGTTATTTAGTAGTATTTGTAAAGATCAGTTATTACTATTTGTTAATTTGTTTAAACATCAGTTTTGTTAATTATGGCGTTTTCATTATAATGTTATATTTTGTTAATTATTCATCTCATGGCGTTTTCATAATGCCATTTTTAAATTATGTGTTTATTATGTCTTGTTTATTATTCAATTAATGGCGTTTTAATCTATAATGTTATTACGAGACATTTTCTATTTTTAATGGCGTTTTTCTGATTTTTCTGTTTCTCACTGTGTTTTCTCAGACGAAGTTGCTTCCTCGAGTCAAAGGCTTTGCCCCAAAACTGGATTACCATTTATCATTCCCGACGTCAGTGAAGAAATAAAGCCCACAATGGACATGGTATTCTCAAGCCTCGAGGATTGTTATTCAATGTATGTCAAGTATGCCAAGGAGTGTGGGTTTTCAGTCAGGAAAGGTACTACAAAGACAAACTCTAAAGGTGTGTTACATATTAAGTATTACTTGTGTGCGAGATCTGGGTTATACAAGGACAAGAAGGTTGATACGTTGGACCCCAATCAAAAGGAGCGATTACTGCGATCCAACTTTTCAAAGAGGACTGATTGTGGTGCACTGTTAGGTGTAACTTTTGAGGATGGATCATGGAAGGTGTATAAGTTTGTCGAGGAGCACAACCATTATCTTGTTGAATGTCCTGATAAGCATTTTCTTCCAACTGAACGACACCTCACTCAGCTCCAGAAGCATGTTATACACAGCATGTCTAAGCTGAATTTGGGTCCCGTGAAGGCGTTTAATGTTATGAAGATTTATTTTGGCGGTTTTGAAGATGTGGGTGCAAGTAAAGTTGAATTTAAGATCTATAAGAGGCAAATTAACTTGTTTATAGGGGAATATGACGCCGATATGGTTGTGAGACATTTGAATGAAAAAAAACATTCTCAGCCTAATTTCTTGTATGATTACTTCACAGACGAAGAGAATCGTTTGAAGGGACTTTTTTGGTGTGATGATCAATCCAAACGAAATTACCATGTGTTTGGTGATGTGATTTCGTTTGACGCCACGTATCGTTCCAACAAGTAATATTTTATTATACAACTTCTTCTGTTTTTGGCGTTTTATGAGTTTACATGCAATGGCGTTTTTATTAGTTTACATGATATGGCATTTTATTAGTATACATGCAATGGCGTTTTATTATTGTTTCAGTTCTCATGGCGTTTTCATATGCAGATACTCGGTGTTTGTCTCGTTCACTGGTATAGACAATCATCATTGCAATGTTACATTTGGTGCAACATTATTTGCGTCGGAAACTGTTGATATGTATATTTGGTTGTTGAGAGTTTTTCTAAAAGTTGTTGGTTCTCTACCAAAAGTTGTTGTCACTGACCAAGATCCAGCAATGAAGAAGGCTATTTCGGTTGTATTTGTTGACACGATGCATCAGTTATGCATATGGCATGTGATGCATAAACTTTCTCTGAAGGTTGGTATGCTTATTTTTACCTTTGGCGTTTTAGGATACACTGCATTTTGAAATACATGGCGTTTTGTAGCTTGTTAATGTTTTCTTAATTAAGTTTTGTCTTTGTGTCATTTTATACGTTTTTTTTATGCATGGAGTTTCCGTGTTATACATAGGTTGGTGTTAGGCTATGCAATTCCACCAATTTTAAAGAACGTATTTGTGGTGTTGTGTGGACGGATATTCTCACACCTGAAGAGTTTGAATCAGAATGGGAAGCGGTTATCGCAGAGTTTAATTCAGCAGATAATGACTGGTTATCTGATATTTTTGCACTCAGGGAATCTTGGATCCTTGCGTACTATAGAATGGAAGAGATGTCGGGTCTTATGTGAACGAAATCGAGGTCGGAGAGTGAGAATCATTTTTTTGGTCAAGGGTGCAATTCGAAAGCTACTCTTGTTGAGTTCATGACTCATTATGAAACTGCAATAGAAGCACAGCGTCACACACACCGGAAAAATGATCATGAATCTCGATACAACCGACCCCAGTTGAAGAGTAATTACCAATTATTGGAAGGCCAAGCTGTTGACATATACACAAAAAGTATTTTTTGTGACGTCCAAGCTGAACTAATCGGAATTGCGGATTACATAAATCAACGTTACAAAGATCAGCTCGATGGGTTTATTAAGTTTTACATAAATAACTTCCTACAACCTTGTACATCCTTATTTGAGGTAAGCAATGGCGTTTTGTTTTTATATGGCGTTTTCTGTTAATGGCGTTTTTCATATCCAATGTCTTTTTTTTTTAATTTTTTTAGACAAACATTCTCTGAATGGCATTATAGAGATATTGTTTTTGGCGTTTTTCAGGTAATGTTCCGTAAGTCTGATTGCACATGCAGTTGCTCATGCAGGCGTTTTGAACAGTTTGGTTTGCTATGTAGACATATATTCTATGTTTTGAGAATTATGGACATTAGGGAATTTCCAAAACAGTACATTCTGAATAGACGGCGCAAAGAGGCTTCCCCAAATTGCTCTCATGAATTCTCAATTAGTCGTGAATATATGACCAAGCTTGACCCCGATGTGCAAAGTATGATGCGAGATATTATTTTTTCAATGGAATATACTTTGAACCGTTTATCTGGTAATAAAGAGGAGCTATCCTTATACAAGGATCATGTTCAATCTTATATGAAGAAGGTTCAAGATATGCAGATTGTTGCTCCTCCCGCTAGTATTAGGGATAGATTTGCCGAGATAACCGGTCAATACAAAAATGACAAGAATCCAATAAGAGTCCCTGTTGGGTATAAATCCAAAGGTTCTAGTTCTCGGAAGCGCCTGAAATCTAAACAGGAGATAGCAATTGAGAAAAAGAAATCAAAGTCGAAACCCGGGGCCAAAGAAAGACATTGTCAGAACTACAAAGGATATGGACACTACACATCGACATGCAAACAAGCTGTAATTAAAAGAAGATCGACAAGGTCTTCGAGAGCTAGTGAAGAGTAGTTTGGCGTTTTGTATGTTTCATTCTTATAGAACACACACAGATGGTCTTCGAGAGCCATTGTAGAGTAGTTTGGCGTTTTGTATATTTCATTCCTATAGAACACAGACAGATCTCAGTTTGGCGTTTTACATCATTTTTATACATCATTTTTTTCCATTCTTTTTTTTCGACCTATTTATTCATAACATGCTACTTCGAAGTTACGTAACAAACAATATAAGATCGGTCAAGCAAATCAAACGCCAAAAAAAAAAACACAAAGCCACTAAATAAAACTACCAAAAACCTCTATTTTTTGTCATGCTAAACTCAATAATGTTTTGCTGAACGAGATGGATAATATTGTTAATCCTCAGTCAAGAAATATATCTAACAATGTTGTCCATCCCGTTTAGCTAAACTTTATTGAGAACAAAACTGAATCTCCATGAAATGGCGTTTTTGAATTTTTGTGGTTTTTGTATGTTTTGGCGTTTATATTGAGGAAATAGTGTATATAAAAGAAACACGGATTGGAATCTTTGATATTTGTTTTTTTTTTTGGCGTTTCTAAGATGAATGGTATAGAGGAAAATATGGCGTTTGGGGTTTTGGTGTGAATTTTAGTAGGTCTGAGAGGTTGTTTATATAGGAAGTTTTTGGCGTGTATTTTAGGCGCGATTTTTATTATAGTAAATGCTAGTAATTAAGTTCCGTCGTTTTAGTACTCTTTGTTTAGTTTTATCGATTAAAAACAAAGTTTAGTGTTTTATATCTAATGGCGTTTAGATTAGGATGAAGTGTGCTATGTGTGTTAAGGCGGGATTTTAACAGCGTTTTATTCCTGAGTTTGGCGTTTTGTGTAGAGAAGTCAAAAGACCCTTTTACCCTTAATGAAGCGCGCCACACTAATAAAAGTGATGTTATTTACGAAAACGACACCGCGTCATCTAGTCCATAGATTGTTTTGATCTGACGATCCATAAGCGTTCTCTCTGTTCTCACACTTTCCACCGTTTTCTCTAGATCCTGACCCTATATATGCGATTTTGGTATTACTGAAGATCATGCGATTTTGGTTATTCATCCACATGCGATTTTGGGTATTCATCAACATGCGATTTTGATTATCTATCACCATGCGATTTTATACTTGTTTGATCATGCGAACTTCTGAATTTATCAACATGCGATTTCTTATTATAACGTGTGACTTGCCATCGCGTACGCAATGTACGTTAAGGCATATTGTACGATATACTTTCTATATATATATATATGTATGTATATATGTATATATATATCCGAATTCTTGATACTAACCGGATTATGGTTAGGTGTATTTAATTATTCTATAAAAGTGTTGTCGCAACCCCCGCCCCCTAACAACCCGGGAACGGGCGGCCGCGGCCAGTTTTGGTGGTATCTTGTGTTTATCCATTTTGGCAGCTGAAATTTCATCAGGACCGTAGTTAGGAAATATTTTATCAGAGTAAAATACCACACTTTCATAATATTAAACACATGGGAGAAATCCCCAGTTTTAAATACACACATTTTCATAAGGATAAACCCTATTTTATTTAATAAAAACATCTCTTTATTTTAGGTAACTTTATAGCCACTTTTCCAAGCCTTCTGTGCTGTCCAGCTGGCTTCTATTTGGCTTTCACATTTTGTTACCTGAAACGCGTTTAAAAACATTTTTTCAGTGGGAAATACTGGTGAGTGAATCTCAGTTTAATCAAGTTTAATAAAAACCATTGTACAGTATTGAGGGTGGTCGTGCAATTACATTTGTTTCCATCTATTCAATTACCACCCGCGGTACTGTCAACCCGACTTGTGGTCATGTTACTCCTCGCAAGGTAGTAACAAATTTTGTATACAAAACCCCATCATACCGACGATAATTGTAGAATACAAATACTCAATAACTGTTTAATATATTATTTATCGTGTGAGGTTTTGTAAAAACAATTTGCAAAAAGGAGATTACTCACATTGTTGTCTTAGGCTTTCTATAATGATTTTCTAGTGATTATCTAGAATTTACACAAATGCACACGCGTTAGTATAATAACCCAATATTTATATTAGTAATACCCTCCCCGAGACGGCATTCCAACGACAAGTCGGGCAGAATCACGACAGCCGTTACGGAACCCTGGATCAATCGGGCAGCGTATCTAATACGTAACCGGGGTTATGATACTTACAACGGAGCAGAAATTCGTTATTTAGGGGGTATTATACCCGGAGATTATGTCTACTATGGAGAAATTTTGAGAGAGAAAGAGATTTTGAACGAACGGAAACTGAAGGCTGAGAGCCTCCATTTATAGGCGACCCTTCGCCTTCCCTTGCGACCCGCGACATAGGGGTAGTAGGGCCTAGGGTTTCCGGATCACCTTTCTAGCTTCGACGTGTGGCTGCCACATGGCAGTCCTGGGTGATGCCTCGTTGATGATCGCTTGGGGCCCGCGTAGGAGGTAGCCAAAGGCTACGCGCCCCGTGACAGCCTCAATTTTCTTGTTTTTATTTAATTTTAATTATATAAGGGTATTTGGGGCTCGGTTTTCGCATACGGGTATGTTTTAAGACATATTGGGGTATTTTAGATATATTAGGGGTGTCGAAAATTATTTTGAGGGTTGTTATATCCTCCCCACCTTGTTTTAGAGCTTGTCCTTGAGATATACTAGAACAAGTGTGGATATTTCCTTTGCATTTCTGATTAAAGCTCCCATGTATACTTTGGTCCTCTTTTGGAGTCCCATTTTACTTTGACCAGAACTAATCTCTTGTGTTTGAGGTTCCTGACTTTTCTGTCTTCAATCTGTAGAGGTCTTTCTACAAATTTAAGTTGTTCAATTACCTTTATATCCTTAAGAGGTACTACCAGTGATTCATCAGCTAAGCATTTCTTGAGATTAGATACATGAAATACATCATGTATTCCTGCCATTTTCTCTGGCAGCTGTAACTGATAGGCTACAAGTCATATTCTTCTAATAATCTCGAAAGGTCCAACATACCTGGGGCTTAGCTTTCCCCTTTTAATGAATCTTACTACTCCTTTCCAAGGAGAGACTTTTAGTAACACTTTATCTCCTACTTGAAATTCCAATGGTTTTCGCCTGTTATCAGCATAACTCTTTTGTCGATCTCGTGCTGCTTGTAACACCCCGAAAAAATGTAAAACCTTAAACTGGAATTAATAAGGTTTAAATAAACGAGAATTTACTAACTAGGAAATTTAACCAAATTAGTTAAAAATCTAGAAATAACCATAAAAGTAGAGTTAAAGTTCACTAAAATCTATATTGATCAAAGTGAAGGGGGTTAAGTTGTTAAAATTGAAAACTTAATTCTAATAACCAAACAAAACACAAACTTAACCCCACTTGGAAATCCCTGGTCGACCAGAAATCCCCAGGGGCGACACCCACTTCATTCAAACCTAGAATTCTACTAAAATTCATAAATTGAAGGAGCAAATCTGGTCCAAACGAAAATCCGAGCATAGAATCGTGATCCTCATCACAAGAGGATTACAAGGTATGTAAAATTTAAGGATTTCTCTCAACTTGGAATTTTGATGATTTGGGAAAAATCTAGAATTAGGGTTGCATGTGTATATTATGATGATTGTGGAACTATTATAGTGTCTAAGGACAAACCCTAGATCAATAGAATTTGATATCATAAGAAATATTGGGTGAATCCATAATCACCAAGGTAGGTGGTTAGTGGGTCATGTGTATTTGGATGAACACTAGGAAGTAAATTGTTAATCTAGTATATTTTAGCAATCTGGGAATGATTTCAGTAATTTGAAGCTAACATTCATGTAAATTGATTGGTTTATATGAAAATAGGGTTAAATGATAAACTATAGAAGTGATGTTTGATCATTTAAAATTCTGCTTATAAAGTGTTTGTTGAAATGCCTCTATGAAGGCTTAAAAACTGAAATTTTGAGTTAAACGCATAATCATGATGTTCGGTGTATTATGCGAATTATGATGTGAAGAGAGTTCTAAACATGTCTTGAATTGAACTCTATAGGACAAGATACCGGAACGTCGAGTGGACAAGCCGGTGGTGACTCACGGTTGAAGGGCGTGCGCTAAGGTATGTAACTTGACCCGTTACATTTATGATACCGGATGATTTTATGTGTAATTGAAATTTGAACAAGAGTTGTTTTGAATTAAGCAAATGAAGTCGTTATATTGATTGTTGATTTAATTTTGGCTGGCACTCGTTGGTAGTCGTCAACTAGGAGGATTCCTTAGACGAGCCAAACGGGTCAAATAATCAAGTTAGACATGGTTAATGTTTCGGATTATAATATGTTGATTGTTGATATGGGATATTATATAACATACTAGAAATACCAGATTTTTATTATAGATATCCAATAATACCGAAATCCGAAGGTTGGGGTTTGGTGAATGATCAAACAAACAAAATATGAAATTCCCAGGTATTACCGTAAATTACGGTGGTACCGTAATTTACGGTAGATGCTAGAAGTTTTACGGTGAGGTTCTACTGCTTTACGGTGGAACTTTTATTGGAAAATTGTCTACCGTAACTTACGGTGGGACCGTAAGTTACGGTAGAGTCAGAAAAGTTTTGAAATTTTTATTTTTCAATTCATGGAATATAGTTTCGGTATGTATTAGTTCTAAGACCTCCGTTATTAATGTTTTATGATAAACATTTCAGTTTTCAGGAACATCAAGTAGTAGGATGATGATCAAGCTATCAAGACGAACCGAACACAAAGTTTAACGCTTCCGCAATTGATCTTTTGTTTTAAAAAAAAATTTATGTAAACAATTGTATCTTAAGTCTTGAATATGGTTTCTTAGGATAAATATGTGAATGTTGTGTCTAGATATAAATTTTAAACCTTGTCTTTCTTGTAAACTTAAACTTTTGGTATGATATGCAAAGAAATTAAGTCATTAAATCTAGTAATAAAACAAGGGTGTTACAAGTTGGTATCAGAGCTCAAGGTTGTCAATAAGTGTTCGGTTCAAGCTTGATCGATCGTCCGGTAAGAATTAACTTGTTTTGTTAATAAATTATGTACTATGTATGGAATGAGAAATGAACAATATGCATGAAAAGAGTGTGTAAGCTCACTCAAAAACAAGAAATGCATGAAACAAGAATGATCAAATCAAGTTACGGACTTGATTGAATAGAAACAAGAATTATTAAATCAAGTTACGGACTTGATTGAATAGAAACAAGAATTATTAAATCAAGTTACGGACTTGATTGAATAGAAACAAGAATTATTAAATCAAGTTACGGACTTGATTGAATAGAAACAAGAATTATTAAATCAAGTTACGGACTTGATTGAATAGAAACAAGAATTATTAAATCAAGTTACGAACTTGATTGAATTAAAACAAGAATGATTAAATCAAGTTACGAACTTGATTAAATCAAAACAAGTAAAGCATGTGTTATAAATGGAATGTTTAACAATCTACGTAAACATTTCAGAAATCGAGATGGCTGATGGAGGCAATGATAATGCGGTGCCAAGAGTCACCGAACAAGTGAGGGAAGTGATTGCCGAAGAGGTTGGAAAGGCGATCGAAAACAGTTTGTCGGGTTTTATTGATAAAATCCAACACACGGTTTTATCAATAGTAGAAGATAGAATCAAGAAACTGGAAGATGATTCAAATGTAGCAAAGGAAAAACGTGGAGGACGAAAGCCTTGTTCATACAAGGAATTCATGGCTTGTAAACCACCAACATATAATGGGGAGGTTGACCCAATAGTGTGCCAACGATGGCTAAGTGACATCGAAGGAGTATTCGAGAGAACCCATTGTGACGAAGAAGACTACGTAGCCTATGGTACGGGTCAACTAAGGAGTCAAGCAAAAGATTGGTGGGATAACAAAAAGAAGGAGATTGGAAGTGAAGCGGCTAAGGCCATGACTTGGGAGGAGTTTAAGACGCCGTTTCTTAAACACCATAGTCCCAAGGCGGTCGTAAATAAAATCAAGGAAGAGTTCATGCAACTCAGACACAAAGGTGAATCCATAGACAAGATCACGGGGATGTTTATGGACAAGATGAAGTTCTGTGATGAATTGATAACGAATGAAGAGCAAAAGGTCTATTATTATCATAACATGCTAAGCGCGGAATATAGAGAATTCATAACCCCTTCCAAGTACGAGACCCTTACCGAGATTGTCAATGCTGCTCGGGAAAGGGAGATCGAATTGAAAAAGAGTATAGAACGGGGTGAACGAAGGGCACTAGATGTGAATCCAAGCCCTACCAAGAAAGCAAGAACGAATGAAACAGCAAAGAGATCAGATGCTAAAGGTAGTACACCAGGTTGCAAAATTTGTGGGAAAAATCATAAGGGTGAATGCCGTTACAAGGATAAACCTTGTCCTATATGCAAGAAAACGGGACATATGGCTATGTCATGCCCGGAGAAAGTGACGGTTTGTTACAACTGTTATCGAACGGGTCACAAGAAGTCGGAATGCCCGGAACTGGTTGGAAAGAAGGATGGGCAAGAACCGAAAGGTGAAGCCCCGAAAGCAAAGGCAAGATCTTTCCAACTAACTGCTGTAGAAGCGAAGATTGAACCTGACGTGGTCTCAGGTATATTTGCTGTAAATTCAATTCCCGCACACGTGTTATTTGATACGGGTGCGAATAAATCCTTTGTTTCATATGGGTTTATTCGACATCCTTCATTTATTCTAACGAAATTACCTGTGCCTTTAGAAGTAGAGATAGGTAATAACAAAAGCTTTATTGTTTGTGATGTATGTGAAAATTGTAAACTGAGCGTCGATGATGAAGAATATTTGATAAATCTAATCCCGATGTCGATGGGAGAATTCCAAGTAGTCGTGGGGATGGATTGGCTATCTCAATACCATGCAAAGGTCGTGTGTTTTCGCAAAGAGATAAAACTAACATCTCCGAGCGGAAAACACGTCACCATTTACGGCGAAAAACGAGGCAACCCCATAGTATGTTCGATGTTGAAAGCTCACAAGCTCATGAAGCGAGGATGCAAGGCATTCATAATTTATGCAAATGAGGCCGAGAAAGAATCACGGAAGATTGGAGATGTACCGGTAGTACGAGATTATGAAGATGTTTTTCCGGAAGATTTACCGGGGATACCGCCTGAACGGGAAGTAGAGTTCGGGATCGAATTGATTCCGGGCGCGAAACCTGTAGCAAAAGCCCCGTACCGACTTGCACCATCGGAACTACAAGAGTTGATGTCCCAAATCCAAGACCTGCTTGATAAGGGATTCATAAGGCCGAGTGTGTCTCCTTGGGGCGCACCGGTATTGTTCGTGAGGAAGAAAGACGGGAGCATGCGTATGTGTATTGATTACCGGGAGTTAAACAAACTCACGGTAAAGAACCGATACCCGCTCCCGAGGATAGATGATTTATTCGACCAACTACAAGGTGCGAATTGGTTTTCCAAAATTGACCTTAGATCGGGGTATCATCAACTAAAGGTCAAAGAAGAAGATGTGCCGAAGACGGCTTTTCGCACAAGATACGGACATTACGAATTTCTCGTGATGTCATTTGGGCTAACAAATGCGCCCGCGGCTTTCATGGACCTCATGAACCGGGTCTGCAAGCCAATGTTGGATAAGTCGGTCATCGTGTTTATCGATGATATCTTGGTGTACTCGAAAAATGAAGCTGAACACGCACATCATTTACAAGAAGTGTTAGAGACACTTAGGCAAGAGAAGTTATATGCAAAATTCTCTAAATGTGCCTTTTGGTTACAAGAAGTTCAATTTTTAGGTCATGTCATAAATGCCGACGGAATATTGGTGGATCCGTCAAAGATAGAGGCAGTGTCAAAATGGAATCCCCCGAAGAACCCTTCTGAAATTAGAAGCTTTTTGGGGCTTGCTGGATATTATAGGAGATTCATTCAAGATTTCTCCAAGATTGCATCGCCGCTAACAAAACTAACCCAAAAGAAAGCAAGGTTTGTTTGGGGAGTCGATCAAGAAAAAGCGTTTCGGACGCTAAAAGAAAGGCTAACTCAAGCTCCGGTACTGACATTGCCGGACGGAGTCGAAGACATGGTGGTCTATTCAGATGCTTCATTATCGGGGCTCGGTTGCGTATTGATGCAACGGGGCAAGGTAATAGCCTATGCCTCGAGACAATTGAAGATACACGAGAAGAAATACCCCACGCACGATCTCGAGTTGGCAGCGGTGGTATTTGCATTAAAAATATGGAGACATTACTTGTATGGGGTAAAATGCACCATATTCACCGACCACAAGAGTCTGAAATACTTCTTCGATCAGAAGGAGTTAAATATGCGACAAAGGCGATGGCTGGAAACGGTGAAAGACTATGATTGTGAGATACACTATCACCCCGGAAAGGCAAATGTGGTAGCGGATGCTCTAAGCAGAAAAGCGGACTATGTCCCAATACGAGTGAGGTCGATGCAACTCGTGGTAACCTCGGGTATACTTGAACGTATTCGAGAAGCGCAATTAGAAGCAGTAAAAGAAGAGAATTGGAAGAAGGAAAGAATAATTGGGCAGTTGAAAGACTTGTCGGATGGGAATCACGGGTTAAAGACTCGATCCGGAAGGATATGGGTCCCACATACCTGTGGAGTAAAGGCGCTTCTACTTGATGAAGCTCATAAATCCCGTTATTCAATTCATCCGGGTGCGACCAAGATGTACAATGATTTGAAACAAAATTATTGGTGGCCCGGAATGAAGAGGGATGTGGCGAAGTATGTGGAAAAATGCTTGACATGTTTACAAGTCAAGGCGGAGCATCAGAAACCCTGTGGCAAACTCCAACCGTTAGAAATTCCGGTTTGGAAATGGGAATATATTACAATGGACCTGTTAACCAAGTTGCCTAAGACGAATCGTGGTTTTGATGCAATACGGGTAGTAGTGGTGGATAGATTGACGAAAAGTGCTCACTTCATTCCGATTCGTGAGACTTATACGTCAGAAAAGATGTCAGAAGTCTATACCAATGAAATCATAGCACGTCATGGAGTGCCGGTGTCCATCGTGTCTGATAGGGATACCCGGTTTACTTCGAATTTCTGGCGTGATTTCCAAGAACAAATGGGGACCAAATTGTTCATTAGCACTGCGTACCATCCTCAGACAGATGGACAAAGTGAAAGAACGATACAAATATTGGGAGACATGCTACGGGCGTGTATAATCGACTTTGGAGGCAGTTGGGATGTTCACCTACCGTTAGTCGAGTTTTCGTATAACAACAGTTACCAATCTAGTATTAAAATGGCACCATACGAACTGCTTTACGGTAGGAAGTGTCGAACCCCGGTTTGTTGGGGTGAAGTGGGTCCACGCGAACTCGCCCATCAAGACATAGTAAGAGCCACGAACGAAAAGATCGATAAAGTTCGGGCACACTTGAAAGCGGCTCAAGACAGGCAAAAGGCGTATGTAGATAAAAGAAAAAGGCCAATTGAATTTCAAGTGGGTGACATGGTCATGCTAAAAGTGTCCCCATGGAAAGGCGTTATTAGATTTAGAAAGAAGGGGAAGTTAAGCCCAAGGTTTATCGGGCCATTTAAAATTATCGGGAGAGTTGGCAAGGTAGCTTACCCTCTTGAACTACCGGAGGAGCTAAGTGGAATCCACGGCACGTTTCACGTATCTCAATTAAGAAAGTGTTTAGCGGACGAAACGACCTATATCCATTACGATGATATCGAAGTGGATAATAGTCTAAATTATGTGGTGAGACCGGTTGAAATTTTAGACAGAAAGGTCAAACGTTTACGAAATAAACAAATCGAACAAGTCAAAGTCAAATGGGAGCATAGGAAGGGTTCGGACACTACATGGGAGTCCGAAGAGGAGATGCGACGTCTTCACCCTACTTTATTTGGTACGTATTGCGGTTTCGAGGACGAAACCCTTTTAAGGGGGGTGGACTTGTAACACCCCGAAAAAATGTAAAACCTTAAACTGGAATTAATAAGGTTTAAATAAACGAGAATTTACTAACTAGGAAATTTAACCTAATTAGTTAAAAATCTAGAAATAACCATAAAAGTAGAGTTAAAGTTCACTAAAATCTATATTGATCAAAGTGAAGGGGGTTAAGTTGTTAAAATTGAAAACTTAATTCTAATAACCAAACAAAACACAAACTTAACCCCACTTGGAAATCCCTGGTCGACCAGAAATCCCCAGGGGCGACACCCACTTCATTCAAACCTAGAATTCTACTAAAATTCATAAATTGAAGGAGCAAATCTGGTCCAAACGAAAATCCGAGCATAGAATCGTGATCCTCATCACAAGAGGATTACAAGGTATGTAAAATTTAAGGATTTCTCTCAACTTGGAATTTTGATGATTTGGGAAAAATCTAGAATTAGGGTTGCATGTGTATATTATGATGATTGTGGAACTATTATAGTGTCTAAGGACAAACCCTAGATCAATAGAATTTGATATCATAAGAAATATTGGGTGAATCCATAATCACCAAGGTAGGTGGTTAGTGGGTCATGTGTATTTGGATGAACACTAGGAAGTAAATTGTTAATCTAGTATATTTTAGCAATCTGGGAATGATTTCAGTAATTTGAAGCTAACATTCATGTAAATTGATTGGTTTATATGAAAATAGGGTTAAATGATAAACTATAGAAGTGATGTTTGATCATTTAAAATTTTGCTTATAAAGTGTTTGTTGAAATGCCTCTATGAAGGCTTAAAAACTGAAATTTTGAGTTAAACGCATAATCATGATGTTCGGTGTATTATGCGAATTATGATGTGAAGAGAGTTCTAAACATGTCTTGAATTGAACTCTATAGGACAAGATACCGAAACGTCGAGTGGACAAGCCGGTGGTGACTCACGGTTGAAGGGCGTGCGCTAAGGTATGTAACTTGACCCGTTACATTTATGATACCGGATGATTTTATGTGTAATTGAAATTTGAACAAGAGTTGTTTTGAATTAAGCAAATGAAGTCGTTATATTGATTGTTTGATTTAATTTTGGCTGGCACTCGTTGGTAGTCGTCAACTAGGAAGATTCCTTAGACGAGCCAAACGGGTCAAATAATCAAGTTAGACATGGTTAATGTTTCGGATTATAATATGTTGATTGTTGATATGGGATATTATATAACATACTAGAAATACCAGATTTTTATTATAGATATCCAATAATACCGAAATCCGAAGGTTGGGGTTTGGTGAATGATCAAACAAACAAAATATGAAATTCCCAGGTATTACCGTAAATTACGGTGGTACCGTAATTTACGGTAGATGCTAGAAGTTTTACGGTGAGGTTCTACTGCTTTACGGTGGAACTTTTATTGGAAAATTGTCTACCGTAACTTACGGTGGGACCGTAAGTTACGGTAGAGTCAGAAAAGTTTTGAAATTTTTATTTTTCAATTCATGGAATATAGTTTCGGTATGTATTAGTTCTAAGACCTCCGTTATTAATGTTTTATGATAAACATTTCAGTTTTCAGGAACATCAAGTAGTAGGATGATGATCAAGCTATCAAGACGAACCGAACACAAAGTTTAACGCTTCCGCAATTGATCTTTTGTTTTAAAAAAAAAAAATTATGTAAACAATTGTATCTTAAGTCTTGAATATGGTTTCTTAGGATAAATATGTGAATGTTGTGTCTAGATATAAATTTTAAACCTTGTCTTTCTTGTAAACTTAAACTTTTGGTATGATATGCAAAGTAATTAAGTCATTAAATCTAGTAATAAAACAAGGGTGTTACACTGCTTTTAGTCGTTCCTTGACTTGAATGATCTTGTCAGTTGTCTCTTGCACTATCTCAGGTCCGGATAGCTGCTTTTCCCCAATTTCTTCCCAACAGACTGGGGTTCGGCACTTTCATCCATAAAGTGCTTCGAATGGTGCAGTATTGATACTTGTGTTATAACTATTATTATAATAAAATTCTATTAAGGGTAAATGATCGTCCCAATTACCTCCGAAATCAATTACACAAGCTCTAAGCATGTCTTCCATTGTCTGAATTGTCCTTTCGCTTTGCCCGTCCGTTTGAGGATGGTAAGCGGTGCTTAGATTCAACTTGGTTCCCATTGCCTTTTGGAAACTGGCCCAAAAGTGAGAGCTAAAACGACTATCTCTATCAGAAACAATTGACAAAGGAATTCCATATAATGAAACTATTTCATTTACATACAACTTGGCTAATTGTTCCATACTGAAAGTTTCCTTCATCGGTAGGAAATGAGCTGACTTGGTTAGCCTATCTACAATCACCCAGATTGTATTATTACCTTTCCTTGTTTTGGGTAATTTGGTAACAAAATCCATTGTTATCAATTCCCATTTTCATACGGGCATTTCTAACTGCTGCAGTAAACCTGAGGGTTTCTAATGTTCAGCTTTGACTTGTGAACAGGTTAAACACTTAGAGACGTAAGCTGCTATATCCTTTTTCATTCTTATCCACCAAAAATTCTTTCTTAAATCCTGATACATTTTATCACTTCCAGGATGCATCGTATACTTAGACTTGTGGGCTTCTTCTAATATACGATGGCGTAGGTTTCCTAATTTAGGTATCCACATTCTTTTCTTATGGAATCTCCAAATTCCATCTGTTCCTTGTTCTAATTCCTTAATCATTCCTTTTAACTTTTCAGTATCCTCCTTGATTACTGATTCTTGTGCTTCTCTAATATGTTCATTTAAATCTACTCGTAGATTTAATTTAAAAGAACACACTCTTTTTGGCTTTTCATGATACTTTCGACTTAAAGCATCCGCCACTACATTTGCCTTTCCTGCATGATACTGGATATTACAATCATAATCGCTAAGAATTACCATCCAACATCTTTGTCTCATATTCAACTCCTTTTGCCCGAATACATACCTTAAACTCTTATGATATGTGAAAATGGTAAACTTACTACCATAAAGGTAATGTCTCCAAATCTTAAGGGAAAAAATTATGGCTCCTAATTCCAAATCATGAGTTGAATAATTCTCTTCATGATTCTTAAGTTGTCTAGACGCATAGGCTATAACCTTTTGAAGTTGCATCAATACACATCCATAACCTAACTTAGAGGCGTCACAATAGACTACAAAGTCTTCAGTTCCCTCGGGTAACGCTAGTATGGGTGCATGGGTTAGTCTTTGCTTAAGAATTCTAAAGGCTTCTTCTTGTTTTGGTCCCCATTCAAACTTAACGGATTTACAGGTTAGCTTAGTTTAGGGAATGGCTATTCTAGAAAAATCTTGAATAAATCTCCTATAATAACCGGCCAATCCTAAGAAACTTCTAACCTCGGTTGGTGACTCAGGGGTTTTCCATTTGGTAATTGCATCGATCTTGGTGGGATCCACATGAATTCCTTCATGATTGACTAGATGTCCTAGAAATTGTACCTGCTCTATCCAAAACTCGCACTTTGAAAATTTTGCATAAAGCTTTTCTTTCCTTAATAAACTTAGAAGTGCGTGCAAATGCTTTGCATGTTCCTCTTTACTCTTAGAGTAAATAAGAATATCATCTATAAAGACAATTATGAATTTATCCAAATATGGCTTACATATTCGGTTCATCATGTCCATAAATGCAGCTGGGGCATTGGTTAAACCAAATGGCATGACAGTAAATTCATAATGGCCAAACCTTGTTCTGAAAGCGGTCTTAGGAATGTCCTCTTCCTGTACCTTCAATTGATGATATCCTGATCTTAAATCGATTTTCGAGAAAAATCGAGCTCCTTGCAACTGGTCGAACAGATCATCGATTCTTGGTAAGGGATACCGATTCTTAATCGTGACTTTGTTCAATTAGCGGTAATCAATGTACATACGCATTGACCCATCCTTTTTCTTGACGAACAGTATCGGTGCTCCCCATGGTGATGAACTTGGCTATATAAATCCTTTCTCCAACAGTTCATCTAACTGTTTCTTCAGTTCTTGCATTTCTGTTGGTGCCAAACGATAAGGTGCTTTGGCAATTGGTGCTGTCCCTGGTAGCAGATGGATTCTGAATTCGACTTCTCTGTCTGGCGGTAATCCTGGTAATTCTTCTGGAAACACATCTGTGAACTGAGATACTACAGGAATATCTTTCAGTTCTTTTCCTTTAGTGTTAGTGATTATAGAAATCAAATATACTAATGACCCTTTTCTTATATAACTTGTTGTTTTCATCACAGAGATGAATTTTGTGGATCTAGATGGCTTATCTCCTTTAATTGTGATCTTTTTACCCCTTGGTGAATTTACTTGAATTGACTTTTGATCACATAAAATACTGGCTTTATTGGCTATTAACCAATCCATTCCTAATACAACATCAAATCCTGCCAGATTCATTGGGTAAAGGTTTGCAATAAACTTTTGATTTAAAAATTCTATTCTTGCTCCCTGCAAGATTTCAGAAATCTTAATGGCTTCCCCATTTGCTGTCTCTACTAGACATTCTTGTGGGAGTTTAGTTAATGGTTGATTGAGAAGTTTGCAAAATGAAGTATTAATAAAACTTTGGTTTGCACCAGAGTCAAATAATACTTTAGCAAAAACATCATTAACTAAAAACGTACCGGCTATCACGTCCGAAACCATCTTGGCCTCATCTGCAGTCAGAACAAATCCTCTAGCATTTTTGGTAGTCTTATTGCCCATGGCTGGAACTAGTTTCGGACAATTCGGCTTGATGTGACCTTTTTCTCCACAGTTGAAGCACATCCCATTATTAGGTTTCCTCCTACAATCTTCTTCCTTATGTCCTGGTATCTTGTAGAAATTGCAGTAAGTGGAGCATTTTCCTGAATGCTTTTTCTTGCAAGCCTTGCAGTAGGGTGCCGAGTTAGAACCTATATTCCTACGGTTGGAATTTCCATAACGAAATTCTTGGGTAAGCCTTTGAGATAGGTTTCTCCTCTGGTCTTCTTCTCGTGTACGCACTAATTCATCAGTCAAGGTATTTGCTAGTTCTACAGCTTCTTCTATGGTTTGGAGTCTAGCTGCCTTGACTACATGCCTAATTTCCCCGATTAATCCCCAAATGTAACGGGAGATCAATACTGGTTCTGGTGATGCAAGGGTTGGTACGATTCTAGCATATTCAAAGAATGTAGTAGTATAACCCTTACTATCCACTCCAGTCATCCTAAGGTTTAAGAACTTATTTGCTATCTGTTCTTTTTCATTGGGAGGGCATAATTTCCTTTCCACCATATTCTTAAATTCTTCACATTCCATATTATAAACCCTATCACTTCCCCTAGACTGAAGGATAGTGTTCCACCATTCTAAGGCTGAGTTCTTAAACAGATTGGAAGCAAACATTATCTTATCCTCTTCCGCACACTTGCTTATTTTTAAAACAGCCTCAGTCTTTTCTATCCAGCGTAGAGTTGCAATGGGTCCTTCATTGCCCGAGAATTCTATTGGTTTGCAGGACTAGAATTCTTTGTAAGAACAAACATAAGATATGGTTCTTCTTCTTTTGGGAATGGGCACTTGAAGTACATGTCCATTGTTTACGCTGTGTTCTGGTTCAGTTGGTCGCTTACTGCTATGTTTACTTTTATTATCCGCTTCCCTAATTGTTTGAATAATAAATGTCATTGCATCTATGATTCCTTGTGCCACTATGTGTTGGATGGCACTATTATCTGCTTGGTTTCCAGTGTTATTGTTGTTCGGATTCTCATTATTCGGGTTATTGTCATTCTGGTTATTATCATTCTGGTTTTCCTGGTTCACTTCGTTGTCCATTTGAATTTTAAACATTTACCACGTATTAATATCACAAGATAATATTTAATACAACCAACCACACAACATGCAGGTTGATAAAAAACGTCGAACATTGCGACTTACTCTTTTTTTATAATATAATATGCATCTAATACAAACCGATACTGGAAATTAAAATTACAATACAGCTGAAATTGAAATTACACTATTAGTAGGCATTTATAGTTATATTATATATTTTTTTCATACACACATATTATATATATTATTATATTATTATTATTATGATTATTACTTCCTCCACCATCACCTTCATGGATATGGGTTCATCTAGAACTCCATATTGCGCTCGTCATACTTCCAGACGAGTCGCTCTCCAACCTGTCTCATCCTCTCGCTACTTTCTAAAATCTCTTCTCCGAAAGTTCGGAGTTCTTGCACATTTTCTGCACTCATTGGGGGTGCAGGTGCTGGGACTGGGTTTGGGATCTGGGGAATGGGTTCCTGGTACGGGTAAGGATTCTCTAAAATTTCCCTAATGTATTGATCACTATCATAGTAGGGATCTAGAGGGTCCAAACCTGGGTAGGCTCCTAGATTTGGCATGAGCATGTCTTCTAGTATTGGGTAACGTTGCACATAGTCCCTATTATCATCTAACCACGGGTCGTACTCTGGGTCTAAGGGATTGGGTGCTGGTACCCTAGGTATCTCCTCTGGGTTAAAATCATGCATTTCGACTTGATTTTCTGGGTTGTTTTCTATTTCCATTGGTTGGTTAGGGAACAGTGGTAATGGTTGGGGTGCTATCAGTTGCTCCAGGTTAGGGTCTGCTGCTGTGGTTGCTAGAATATGGAAATTGGCTAAACTCCTATTAAGCATATCATGTGTGTGGGCATCGGTTTCTCTTTTAGCGGCTGCTAGGACTCTCTGTTGTTGCAACTTTTTCATTCATTTCCTACGTTCATGCGCTCCCCTACTGAACCATCCTCTCTTTTTAGGAGTGAATGGCTCTTCAGACTGAGCATTAAACACGAATATCCCTTCTTCATTGTCAGCTGAATACCCTGAGAGGGCAGGCTGTGAAGAGGTGCCTTCGCTCCTAGGCGAGCTGGACAACTGAAGATACGCGTCGGAAGGTCCTTGGTCGCTCATACTGTAAACTAACAAATAGTCAAATAACACACAACGATAAGATACAAAAATGCACGTAGTTCCGTAATTTATTTCCTAACACTTTAGATAACTTTTGGTGTCAGCAGAACACTTCTGTGGCTAAATCAATGGCTTAGCTCTGATACCACCTTCTGTCGCAACCCCCGCCCCCTAACAACCCGGGAACGGGCGGCCGCGGCCAGTTTCTGTGGTATCTTGTGTTTATCCATTTTGGCAGCGGAAATTTCATCAGGACCGTAGTTAGGAAATATTTTATCAGAGTAAAATAACACACTTTCATAATATTAAACACGTGGGAGAAATCCCTAGTTTTAAATACATACATTTTCATAGGGATAAACCCTATTTTATTTAATAAAAACATCTCTTTATTTTAGGTAACTTTATAGCCACTTTTCCAAGCCTTCAGTGCTGTCCAGCTGGCTTCTATTAGGCTTTCACATTTTGTTACCTGAAACGCGTTTAAAAACATTTTGTCAGTGGCAAATACTTGTGAGTGAATCTCAGTTTAATCAAGTTTAATAAAAACCATTGTACAGTATTGAGGGCGGTCGCGCAATTACATTTGTTTCCATCTATTCAATTACCACCCACGGTACTGTCAACCCGACTTGTGGTCATGTTACTCCTCGCAAGGTAGTAACAAATTTTGTATACAAAACCCCAACATACCGACGATAATTGTAGAATACAAATACTCAATAACTGTTTAATATATTATTAATCGTGTGAGGTTTTGTAAAAACAATTTGCAAAAAGGAGGTTACTCACATTACTGTCTTAGTGTAACATCCCGATTTTTCGTGGTATTAAAATATGTATAATATTTCAAGTAAGTTTGTATTGATGGAAATAGTATTTTGTAACACCCCTAAAATACTAAATTTCGGTTATCATGTTTCATTATGATATTAACAAGAAGTATTGTAACTAGGTATATTGAACCTATTTAAAATATTAGTTATCTATTAGTGAAAATAGTGTTTTGACCAAATTAGATAACTAACCAAAACATAAGGGCCAAAAGTAATATATGCTAGAACCTTAGATAAATAAAAACAAAAAAAAAGAAAGGGGAAAAAGAAAAGGGCGTGACCAGGAGGTCACCCCTGTGCGATGCAGGACAAGGAAGAAGGAGGAGGGGACTGATTTCACATGAGGATCACGAAATTGGAGGCTTGAAGTCTCGATTATGTCTTCTTTGCTTGATTCTAAGGCTCTAGTAAGTGATTTCATATGTTGTTTGATGAAATTCAAAGTAGTGTTCTTCATGCTTTTTGTTCAAACCATGAAATTAGGGGTAATTATGTGTGATTTTGGTGTTGAACAACCATAGTCTTTATGCTAAACTGATTGATTGCAACTTTTGAGTTATGGATTCATGTTGCATGTTATGATTTGGGTTCAAATTCAAGATTTGGTGATTAGGGTAGAGATGTATGGAAACCATGTGTGAAGTTGCTGACCAAAATCTGAGTAGAAACTAACGATCCTAAAACAACGATGATTTTCTTTAAAAACATAAAAGATGATACTATTTGAGAATTACAAAGAAAGTAGACATCTTTAATGATGAATTGGGTGTATGAGAGTTCATATAAGCGTAAAAATGGTGGAATATAGTTTATGCCCGCAAGATGTTTGATTAAATGCCTAAACCAAAATAAAAGTGAGATTTTGAAAGTTTTGCCATGTTTACTTGATTTCTAATTATTTGCTAACAATAACTTGGTGTTTTGTAAACATAAAGCTTTGATGAATCTAATGGTGAATGATATTAACATAAAGTACATATGTGAATGTTAGTTTCGCTTGATCTTCCAAACGGGTCACTTGAGTGAATGAGTTAATCGGGTTGGATTATAACCCAAACTTATACACATTGGTTAGTCGATGAAATTATGGTGAAAATTACCTGTATGTTATGACTAAACACAAATGTGTGATAACGGGTTAAATGGATGTTGATAAACCAATTAATAAGTTTGGGGTAAAAGAATGATTTAGAACACATGTTTGATGATGGGCTGGATGAGTAACTAGGTATTATGAGATAAATGCCCATGTTACGTGTTCTAATGATTTGCAAGTTTGATTTGTTGTCAAAATAGGTGGCATAACGTTTGGATGGCAACAGGTCAAACGGGTGATAAAGCAACAACATTCCTACGGGCAAAGGTGAGTGACTCGAGTATGTTTGGAGTCGCATTGATTTAAATAGTCTTATTGTTGGCTTAAATTTCTTATAGTTAAGGTGGTTTAATGAAACTTATTGAATATGGTTTAACTTAACAATAACGTATTGTTTTAGTGATGTTTTGGGGGTTTTAACCCATCAAGAAAGAGTACACAATGTTAATGGGTCAAGATACCCAAATGCTGAAAATTTAGCTTATTTCCAGATTTTTGCTAGTTTTTAAAAATTCATAGAAAATCAACCGAATGTCCGTTCGGGGCGTATTTTATATCCACAGAAAGGTCTCGGAGTCACCGTTAATAAGAATTTTCGTTTGAAGTGAAATACTCACTATAAATATGGGAAAATACTGAATTACTACAGCTGCATAAAGCTGAGTGAAAAAACATAAATTTTATAGTACTTGCATATTCTTAGGGAATTTATAAGGAACCAATGGGATGTGATTATGTTGTTGTTTTAAACCTCTATGTAGCTATATATATTACATGAGTTGAAGTGAGTGATTCCTTGAATGTGGATGTGTATGCTAAATTAAAAAGTCATGGGTGTTCTAACCTGCATGTGCAAAAACGTGTGTTCATTTAGTAGTGCTTATGAATGAATGACACTTATGTCGTAAAAACTATATAACGTATTGGAGTATGTTATGAATACATGTATGAATTATTAAGAGTATGTTAGATAATAATGATTGTTGATAATCGTATATATTGTCTAATGAATTGCAACATAGATATGTGGCAGTTCACCATTTTATTTATATTGACCGAATCAATTTGATAATGGTTTACTTTGAAGTTTCCTTGATTCTATATTAGCAGGGATATACATGAGATATAAAAAAGGGCATCCATATTAGAATGGAGAAAGTCACAATATGCGTGACTCGAGATAATGAAGTGGTGGCTCGATATTGTTTCGTTAGGCATTATGAGCATTGAATACTCCGTTATGTTTGGTACGAAATCATATTATGAGTCATCACTTATCAAAAGCTAATATTTTGGTGTTTTCAATGTAGGTGAAAATCAACGGGTGACTTGAACCAGAATCATGAAAGAAGAAAACATCCCACAAGTCATTCACCAATAATCCGGTTCAATCTATATATTAGTCATAACTATGCTAACCGTAGGAATATATAATTTCTCGGTTGAGGCTAATAATATGGTAACGTTATATGACAGATTCGGGTGGTAGGAAGGCGAAAGTGATCAAGTTTTTGAAGCGGGTCAACGATGTGAAGATTTAGTGACGCCTTGTTCACTAAGCAATATGGGTTTTCTTATTGGGTCAAATTGACTTACTTATTTGCATTTTAGAGTTTAACTTCAATGTTTATTTTAGCCAAGTGCTAGTATGTCAATGTAGTAGTGGGTTATATTTTCTTTATAAAAACCTTGGTAAATAAGCAGGTATTGTTTTCGTAAGGATTGGTCGTGATGCAAACGGGTCATGGCGAAATTTTCTAAAAGTGTGTGTAATTGTTTTATTAATCCGATTATGTGGATTAATAGATTTTAGGAATATTAACCTTATTAGGTAATATTAACAAAAAGAAAAAATCTGGGCCTATTTTCCGCAAAGTATTATAATATTGTTTTTAACAAGGATTTCCTGGTGATTATCTAGAATTTACACTTAGGTTTTCTGTAAGGATTTCTTGGTGATTATCTAGAATTTACACAAATACACACGCGTTAGTATAATAACCCAATATTTACATTAGTAATACCCTCCCTGAGACGGCATTCCAACGTCGGGCAGAACCACGACAACCGTTATAGAACCCTGGATCAATCGGGCAGCATATCTAATACGTAACCGGGGTTATGATACTTACAACGGAGCAGAACTTCGTTATTTAGGGGGTATTATACCCAGAGATTATGTCTACTATGCAGAAATTTTGAGAGAGAGAGATTTTGAACGAACGGAAACTGAAGGTTGAGAGCCTCCATTTATAGGCGACCCTTCGCCTTCCCTCGCGGCCCGCGACATAGGGGTAGTAGGGCCTAGGGTTGCCGGATCACCTTTCTAGCTTCGACGTGTGGCTGCCACATGGCAGTCCGGGGTGATGCCTCGTTGATGATCGCTCGCGGCCCGCGTAGGAGGTAGCCAAAGGCTATGCGCCCCGCGACAGCCCCAATTTTCTTGTTTTTATTTAATTTTAATTATATAAGGGTATTTGGGGCTCGATTTTCGCATACGGGTATGTTTTAAGACATATTGGGGTATTTTAGATATATTAATGGTGTCGAAAATTATTTTGAGGGTTGTTATAAGTGTGGAAATGATTGGTGTTAAATAGAGAATCAGTGTGGTGCATTAGGGTTTATAGTGGGGAATCTAGTGGACATTTTGGATCTCCACCACCGTGGCGGTTCCGATGAAGAAGAAAGGAGACCGTTAAGAGTCACCGGTGCTTGTGGCTTCAAAGAAAGAGAGAGTGTGTGTGTGTGTGTGTGTGTGAGACAGAGACGGTGACATTGACGTGGTGGTTCTGTGGTGGTATAGGAAAACAACATTTTGTTATACAACGAGAGTCAGAATGAGTTTCGGGTCAAAATAACAGGATTTTATAAGACAAATATGACTTGATTTCACTTTTGGACCAAAATGGCAATAAAACTGAAACCACATGGACCCAGATTCAAAATATTTGAGTTTTGGACTAAAGTTTCAAAAGTGATTATAACAATCAAGTCCGTCATTCCTGCATCACCTAACTCGATTAATTTATAACGAGAATGCCTATTCAACGAGTTAATCCAATACCACTACAAATGTTGATAATCACTAAAATTTCCAATATAATTTAATTTTTATATAAATTATTTACTAATTAGTGTGTTCAATTGAATGAGCATGTCGACATGATCTTGGCTTAAACATGGTTAAAATTTTAAACATGCCAACCCGAGTTGACCCGAAACTAATCCAATACCACTTTCTGTTTTCCTATAACAAAATTTGTAAAAGTACCAAAATTTTTAACTAACACGTATCGAAAAATTAAAACGAGATTTTACATATATTTACATATAATGTAAATACCATATTTACACACTCGTAAAACGGAAATTTTAAATTTTTACAGCTATTTAATACAACCAAGCACATATTTACGTTGACGTAAATCGCTAAATTTGTGACTAAAAAATAAACATATATTTACGCACTTGTGTTCATGTAAAAAATCCTCATCAAAACCAAAAAAGGAATATCAAAAACCAAAATAATTCAAAAGGCTAAAATCCAAAATGTAAAAAATCCTTATCAAAAACCAAAAAATACAACACTTGCTAATTCGTAACTGATTGCTTTGTGTTCTTGATTGACTAGACAGTGTTTTTTATTACAACTATTAATAAGCTTCCCTTGTACTATTAGTAAGCTTCCCTTATAAAGGTAATTAATCAAACACATAACCTATTGGTCCCAAAATCTTATCTCACCACTAAGATGCCACTAGGCTATAAAGACGTAAGAATTTTTCAAACATTAGTACATTACCCAAAACGTTTAGTCCATTAAATGGATAAATTTACACACATATGTAAATTTGTAAAATCTCGTTTTAATTTTTCGTTATGTGTTCGTTAAATTTGTAAAACGCTTCACATAAATTGTTGCTTTAGACAAAAAAAAAGCGCTATTTCAAACGCTTCATCGCTTCACGCTTTAAGTGTGCTTAAAGCTAACCGTTTTAAACTAAGGGTGGGGTTTGGCGTTTTATAAAAGTATAATTTTCTTTTATTTTTATTTTTAATCAGAAAAAGAAAAATAAATTTTTTAAATAAAATTTGTAATGTTTTACACGTCACCATGTCACGTTAGCAAAAACTGACAACATTAGCAAAAAAAAAAAGAAGGAAAAAAAGAAAGAAAAAAAACCCTTACCTGGTTAGTGTCTTGTTAGTTTGGGTTTGACATAACACACAAAGTGTTAAGTTTGGGTGACGAGGGGTCAAAGTGTCAGTTGAGGGTGGCCGTTCACGGCCAATAGCGAATAGTTATGGAGTGATAAAATCCAATAACCTCAAAAAATAAAGGGTCACAAATATTTGGTATGTTATAAAAATACAATACATTAACACACATCATTTACATATAGTATGAAAAAAATAAAAAGTGAAGTAAAAGGCACATTTTCAAAAAAAAAAAAAAAAAAAGATGGTAATAAACACTCTGAGTAGACAAGACATCGCTAATGAAGCAGTTGATCAACTCTTGACCTCAATTACCTGCATCACCTTTCAACAAGAGACAAAAGAAACAAAGATTAGATAAAATAAACATACGGGGAATCTCTTCTTCTTTATAATATGACGAAGTCGAAGAAACCTACCTTGGCTCCATATATATATGAATTCTAAGGCTGCTTGAAATGAAGACGCCACTCGTCAATAAATCCCATCTTTTCAGGATCCATGTTCGGTAGTTCACGCGTTTCAAGTCTTTTAATGATCTCAGTGCCCCGTACAAGAAGGTGGACTGCATCCCTAACATTATCTACTCGATTTTCTATTTCACTTTCACGGCATTTTGTTATAATGACTCTTGGTATGTTGGTGAGGTAAGCTGTATATATGTCTGCAATCATGCCTCGTAGTCGGGAAAACAACTCGTCTTCAATGATTTCCATGTTGTTGCTTTCATACGTATGCAGGATCGTTTTTGCAATTCGATACATTGAATGGGCAGCTACTACCTTCCAAGGAAGCTTCTCCTTCTCCAGCGGTTCTCCATTGGTACCTCTGTTGAATTTAGTCACTACATCTTCTGCCGTACGAGCAAACGATTTAATAATATCTGTTGGTGTTTTCCCTTCGTATGCACTTCTTTTTAAAGTGGTATCCAACCACTTGCGCTTGTCTTTTACGTAATCCAACCACAAGATCCATCCTGCCCTTCGAATATATAAGGATGCCATATTCAGGCATCTTTCCACTTCAAGAGTGAAGTAAAGACATTCTTCAACACTTTTGAGCAAATTATCAACAACTTCCTCATCAATATTCGGAATGACAATGGAAATGCATGTTAAGCTTATTATTGGTAAGCTCCAGGTATTTTCAAGTTCAACCGGAAGTAGAGATTGAATTTGATCGGTGTCAAACGTCTCTACTCCCTCAAATCCAATAGATTTTTCAAGAAGCTTAAGAAGATTGTGAGGTGGTTCAGCGATTTGAAATATATTCATAGAATCTAAAATCCTTTTCACTGAATGTTTAGTAGACACCACATCATCTTCGGGTAACAAAACATGGTTGCTAAGGTCTTCGTCTGTATCATCACCACTTGAGGCAGCAGGTGGTGTAGACAACATATCTTTCAGTGATTTGTAAGGCATGAAAATGATAATAATGAGAATGAGCTCGATTATTTTGCAGAAAACTACAAAAAACCTTTGAGGTTTAATCCAAATGCTTATAAAGGTTTTCAACGGTTCACCAATGTCATTTTCACACAAATGTTGAGTCCAATATTTTTCTACTTTAAACACTGAAAAATGGTTCCTGTTCTGATTAGCAAACGATTTGAGCCTAAGGATTGCATAACATCTATATATTGAGAAAGGCTGGAGATATTTGGACACCCATCGCGCCTATTTTCACACCTTTGGTGCCCTAGACGCCTCGTATAGGTCTATACGAGGCGTCTACGCACTGAATTCAAGGGGGTCTGCGAGGGTGTCAGGCACAAAGTTTAAGGAACCCTAGACGCCTCGTACAGAGCTATACGAGGCGTCTAAGATTGGGTTTTTTTTTTTGGCTGAAATGAGGGGTGTTTTGGTGGGTTTTGGTATGGTTTTTGGATAGTTTTTGAAGATGTGTTTTTTATTGAAAATTTTTTTGTTTTTAAAAAAAGTTATGTTTTTTTTGTTTTTTACACTATAAAAAAGTTTTTGTTTTTTAAAAATGAACTATTTTAAAAATCGGCTCTTTAAATATATTATATCGATTAAATATTATAATGTTTTTTACATTTTACTTTTTTAAATATTATTCTTCCGATTAAAATTTTATCTCGTTCAAATATTCAAAACATATTTTGTTTCCGTATTATTTCAATTTAAGACAACAATCATTAAGTAACCGAATAATTGAAAACAAACATAAATATGACATAGATAAGATAACTTTGTACATCCATAACAAAAATATATAAGATAAGTTTGTACATCCATAATAAAAATAAAAACAACAACAGGTCTATGCATCCGAATCCGAATCTGGCTGCTGCGGCTGCTGCTGCTGATGTGGTGCTCGAGGTGGTGGGAGCGGTATCGCGGGTAACCCATCTCTCTCGCGTCTATCCTGCAGCTCCCGAACCACCCAACCTATCAAATCGCTGAGCCTGTCAAGCTCTGCTCGTACCTCCGGATGTATCGGCGCAGCTCCTGGGGCATGACCTGGAATAGCGTGACGTGGAAACTGAGGCGCCCCGGCAGGTGGCGGTGGCTGTGGCATCGCTGCACCGTCTACATCCTGCGGAGGCTCCTCCACGGGCACTACATCAGCAGGATCTGCAGGAGGATAAACGGGCTCGAAATGCTCTGGTAGGGCCTCCTCTATCCATATGCCCCCGTTGCGGTTTTTAAACCGCGGGCCAACTGCGAACCTCCTGATTACCCTCATCCCCCACAGCGACTGCATGCCCATCCGCGTCGGCATGACTGGCGGCGTCCGTAGATGTGGGTCCTCGTGCAGTACGAGGCCAAATGAACGCGCAATGACGGTCACGTACGCCCCGCCATACAAAAATCCGTGCTCCTGTTTGTGATGGGCGGAGGCGTAGTACTGGGCTAGACCGTGTGCTAGCGCGCACGGCCTCCTATACAACAAACAATAAAGGAAAAAAAGATCTGTAGTCGTACACCACTCACGGCTGTAGCCGCGCGCTGAAATCGAAGTAGCGAGCAAATGGTGCAGATACCTGCAGATAGTGTTAGCGAAATACAGAAACAGAGATTAATAAACAATGCACATAATCACAATAATTGCCGTAATAAATGTACGTACCTGTACAGTGGGTCCCTAACAAACGACACCCTCCCCTTCGACTTGTCGTGCTCCCAAGTATTTGGCCCCGCAATCACCTGCCAAAACCCTAGAAGAATGGGTTTGTCAACCACCACTTGCCCCGCTGTGTAAATCTCAGTCTCGATCACCCCCTGCATGTATAAACCAGAACGCACCGCAAAGTCTGCTAGCGTCATCGTACGCAAAACGCCAGCGAGCCTGAAAGAAATCTCAGGCGGAGGGGGAGCATCTGGGTACGGAAGCGCCACTGGGACCCCAGGAGGGTGAAATGTGAATGACGAAATGAACTCAACAAGCAGCTCCCTGTAGGTCGGCGTGTGCGCCAAATCAAAAAGACGATGCCACGGCGAATCGAGAGGTATAAACCGACGCACTCTATCCGTCTCAGCAAGCTGGTCCATCGCACCCCAGTCGATCGATGCATGCGATCCAATGTACATCCTCCTAAGCTTCTGGCAATGGCGGGCGACATCGGTGCCGTCGGGAAACTCTAGGTACGGACAACCCTGCAGCGTATCCAGATCCGGCCGCCGTCTCCATCGTGGACCCTCCTGAACCTGCTGAACCGCCAGTACCGCATCAAGATCTATCTGAATGTCGTCGCCCTCCATAATCAATCTGCAGGTAAATAACGTATACGTATAAAAACAATAATAAATAAATCAGAATAATAATAATAATACTAATACTAATAATAATACTAATACTAATAATAATAATAATAATAATAATACTAATAATAATTAATAATAATACTAATAATAATAATAATAATTAATAATAATACTAATAATAATAATAATAATAATACTAATAATAATAAATATTAAGAAAAAAAAATAATTAATAAATAATACTAATAATAATAATAATTAATAAATAATAATAATAATAATACTAATAATAATAATAACTAATAATTAATAAATAATACTAATAATAATAATTAATAATAATTAATAAATAATACTAATAATAATAATAATTAATAAATAATAATAATACTAATAATAATAACTAATAAATAATAATAATAATACTACTAATAATAATAATAACTAATAAATAATAATAATACTACTAATAATAATAATTAATAAGAAAAAAAATAATTAATAAATAATACTAATAATAATAATAATTAATAAATAATTATAATAATAATAATAATACTAATAATAATAATAACTAATAAATAATAATAATAATAATAATACTAATAATAATAACAATACTAATAATAATAATTAATAAGAAAAAAAAATTTACAGAGCCTCGTATAGCCCTCGTATAGGGCTATACTCGGCGTCCTGTTCTTCCCCATTCATCTTCAACCTTAAACTCAAGCCCCCAAACCCCACAAAAATCAAATTTCAGGGCAAACCTACGGTCTAAAGGCAAAAACGTGGCAAAAATACTAAACTACGGGGCGAAATACATACCGGTGATGCTTCAAATCTTCGAAAATCCGGTCGAAATACGTATCCGAGGCGTATAGAGGTGTATTCTCCGTATGTGTGTGTGTTTATTGTTTGGGGGCTACAACCAGCCTCGTATAGACCCCCCAGCCTTATACGAGGCATAGACGCCTCGTATAGGTCTATACGCGTCGTCCCCTCTTTTTATTAAATGACCATCTAGCCCCTGGTATGCCCCCAGTATAGGCTTTATTCAGGGGCAAAATGGTAATTAACCATTCCAAAAAGATATTTCTGGAATGGTTAATTACCATTTTGCCCCTGACTAAACCCTATACTGAGGGCTTTACAGGGGCAAAATGGTAATTTAATAAACCTTCCAAGACGACACGTATAGCTCTATACGCGGCGTCTGGTTTTTCAAAATTACCTTTAAGCCCCTGTTAAAGGCCTATACTGGGGACTTTCAGGGGCAAAATGGTAATTAACATAAAATATTTTCAAAATTCAAATTTTAATTAAAAGAATTGTTGCCGACACTGTAGACGACTCGTATAGATCTATACGAAGCGTCCTAAATCAAAAAATTCAAATTTTGATTTTCAAAATTCAAAATTTCAAAAACCCGCTCAAATAGACGTCTCGTATAGATCTATACGAGGCGTCTGTGGAGTAGGAAATGACCTTTTAGCCCTTGAAATAAGCCTTGATTGGGGGCATACCAGGGGCAAAATGGTCTTTTGGGCATAATTATACGACGCGTATAGCTCTATACGCGTCGTATATTTTTAATTTTTTTTAAAAAATGATTTTAAACTGTTTTAATTATTGAAAAATGATACAAATTATAAAAAAAAATTATAGAAATTGTAGAAAATTATAGGAATTAATAAAAAAATACATTCAAATTACAAAAATCATTCTTCCGTATCACTATCGATGTAATTAAGACTGGGGTTTGATCTTGGCGGAGGATTCATTATCGATGTATACCATTCTAGACGTGGCAAGTACATATCTTCCCATTGTTTCGTATGGGGTGTTCGGTGGGTCAACCATAGCCCGTGTGCTGGTGGCATTGGATAATCCCCTTCCAGCTTAACATGTATGAAGTGGTTCTCGTTTACATGTGTAAGCGTTATGAACAATGGTTGTTGATTAGCCGGAGGACTTAGTATCGGGAAGAAAGTGGAACTCGCACCCATGGTTGTCGTTAACAGGTGCACCCCGATACCGTACGTTTGTGCAATAAGAAGTCCTGCATAGGGGAAGTCCATCCAATGATCCCCCCCACAACCGGACACTGAATCCCAAATTAGGCCCTGACGATGCGTGTAAAAATAACCTTTATCCCATGCTTCAAATATTGGGAACCAGATCGATTTGTTCTGGTCCATTTCTTGAACAAGGTGCCTTCGAATGAGCCCCCATGAACTCTGTTCCATACCTAAGCCCACAACCACAGACCGAAACCCACAATGACCGTCCGGCATCACATCTCGTATGCACGAGACGTACGGATGGAACACTAGCGGAATGTCATCCTGAAACTGTTCGATGATTCCCACGTACTTGTCCCCAATGATTAACGGAAAACCGTGAGCATCTCGTGTCTCTTTCTTCTTAGAACTCTTTGAACGGCTTAGGCTCGCTTTGGGTTTTTGGGACCTTATAACCGACTGTTGAGAGGCCTGTGACGGAACGTACGAGCTGTGACGAGGTTTGTCGTACTTAGTTTGTCGGGAACCTTCAAAGCACGTGTTTGCATCACCGAATGAGCTTCTCCTCAATTCTTCATCTATACGAGAGGCCTCGTCCAACCTTTGTTGTACCTGCTTTGTTGTTGGTCGGCCACGAGTATTTTGTTGGACAACCGGTGGTTTCTTGGTAGATTTCTTTGGAGTCAACACCGCTTTAATCTTTGAAATCAGGCTTTTTTGCTGAGCTGGGGGGTGCGACTCTAATTGTTGTCTAACAATATTTAGCTCTTCGACCACGTCCACGTCATCGTCTATCAATTTACAACTTTGGAAGTTAAGTTTCCGCCAGAAGACGTCCACGTCTTCGAGTTGAATCGGACGCTCTGCATGGTTAAAAACAACATTGTTTAAGTCACATGATTAACGGAAATATATCACACAAGTGTTGTACGTTTAACAATTATTACCTTCAAGCATGTACTTTTCTATCCTGCAAGCACAGGGCAACCCACAGTTGTGCCACATTTGGCAACCACATGATGAATGAAAGCGCTCCAAGACATCTAGCTTCCTAATTGCCTCGCTCCTCAACAAGTCAAGGGCTGTATGGGAAACTTTACCAAGTAGGTGTTGAAACAACGGGTGTTTGTGGTGGGTCATTGTTTTTTCGATGCTATCTCGAAAAGTCTTCCTTATTTCACCGAACTGTGCCTCAACTATATCATGGACACAACCAACTATACGGTCGAGCGAGCTCCTATCTTCAACGTATCTCTTTAAGTTGGCGTGTTGGCTCTCAACTCTGTTTGTGGTACGATTACCAAAGTTGCGCCTCTTATCAGTCCACGCAAAGACGAACATCTCCTTATAGTCTTTTAGCCAGTTATCGTACACGTATTTGAAGACCCCTAAAATGTAAAAATAATTTAATAAAATTTGCATAGGTGAGTCGTATGTTATTATAAAAACTTACTAGAACGTTTGCACTCCACAAGTCGTTGTCGCATGTTGCGCAAGTGGTACTCGTAGATGAGTATGGATGGAGACTCAATCAATGTCCCCCAGAATGACAAAAATTTCTTCCAGTCTTCGTCTGTGAAGGCACCCTTGCAGTGCTTCATAACATTCTGTTGTATGTGCCACCTGCAAAGAAGCCTGGAGGCGTTTGGAAATACTTTAGCACACGCGCCCATAAGGGCTAGGTCTCTATCGGTTAAAATCACACGTGGCTCCATGCATTCATCCAACATTGACTTGACCCTCTCAAGCACCCACACAAAGTTATCACCCCGTTCTTTACTAACAACGGCATGCGCGATAATAAACGATTTGTTGGTAGGCGTCATACCAACAATCTGGATAAAGGGCATATTGTATATGTTTGTCTTGTACGTCGCATCGATCAGCATGACGTGGGGGAATGCACGCCACATGTCTCTCGAGTACCGATGAAGAAAGAAGATCTCTGTTACGATCTCTGTTCCGGGTTCCTCCCGTGTCTCGTAAATAAAGTCGTTGTTTATCAGCTTGTCTTCTAGTGACTGCATGGGAGTCAATCCTTGTCTTTGTTCGGCTCTAATCTTCGCCACAACGTTTTGAACGTCTTTCAGAACATGAAACCTGTCGGGGTCCTGCTTCCTTATCGTTTGAAATATTTTGCGCGACTCCATGTTTTGAGCTGTCAGCTGCTCGATCAGTTTCATTTCGCTTGGAGTAAACCTTCGCACAAACGCGTGGGCCGATAGGTCCTCACAAAGTTCGTGGTTATGTTCAATTTTTCCGTCTTTAATCTCCCAGGTTTCATACGGGTGGTTTCGCACAGCCAGCAGGTAAAACGGGCAACCGGTTTTTTTGCTTCCGGCTTTTCTAAGTGTTGCTGTAGTCTGGTGCTCACCAGCACGATCACATTCAAGCCATACCCTCCGGATTCTTCCACCGGTTTTCTTTGATCGACGGGTGACAATAACGAAACCATCCGCGTTTGCTATTTCTTGTATCCGATTCTTTAGTTCATCTAAAGAGTTGAAAACCTGTAACATCGACAATAATTATAAATAATTTTAATAAATAAATAAATAATAATAATAATAATATTAATAATAATACTAATAATAATACTAATAATAATAATTAAATAATACAAAAATAGTAATTAATACCTGCTTTTTTAAGTACGGACTGTCCTGGATGGGAGGTGTCTCACCACCATATCTACCATATCCACCATAACCACCGTCTCCTCCGTATCCACTGTATCCACCATCTCCTCTGTATCCACCATCTCCTCTGTAACCACCGTCTCCTCCGTATCCACTGTCTCCTCCGTATCCACCGTCTCCTCCGTATCCACCGTCTCCTCCGTATCCACCGTCTCCTCCGTATCCACCGTCTCCTCCGTATCCACCGTCTCCTCCGTATTCACACCCGTATCTATAATCCGGATACCCTTGTTGCGTCGGATAACTTGGTTGACAAGCATGGTATGAGTCATCTACAAGGGCTGTTTCATCAACAGGGGGATGATTGTTCAAATCTAGAAACGGTTTGTTTTGTTCTCCTTGTATACTAGACACAACCTCCTCTTGCTCATTAGAATCGGGAACGCAAGACTCCTCCAAAATAAAGAACCGTATCATCATTAGTAAATAATAAACTAAAACAAAAACTAATTAAAACATTTAAGTACCTGTACCGTTACCGGATCGCTTTCGGGCACCCAGTTCTCGCTATAATACTGCCCGAAGACATAGTTGCCGTCCCAGTATGATGACATTTCAACACTTCGGGATGATAAGAACACAAATTAAATGCCGTCCCAGAATGAAAGAAGAAGAAGATGTAGCAGAATGAAAGAAGAAGAAGAACAAGAACAAGCGTAGAGACATAATACATGTCTTAAATGTTGGATGCTCGGGACAAACCATACACTGTATGTTGCACTTTTTCATAAGCCTTAGACGCCTCGTATAGCTCTAGACCCCTCGTATATATTTTTGTCAGCTGTAGAAGACGCCTCGTATAGGTCTATACGAGGCGTCTTAGTGCCTCGTATCCATCCCTCGTACAGACCTAGACTCCCCGTCTGATGTGACTGATTTGACATTGTGCTTTGGTGCAGAGATGGTCGGAAAAGTAACCCTATACGCCTCGTATAGGTCTATACGAGGCGTCCTGAAGGGTGTCAAAATAGGCATGAAGGTGTGTAAATATGTAGACCCTTGAGAAAACGCTCCCCATAAGTACTCCTATGGATTGCACAAAGTAAATTTCTCCAGTTGACATCTTATACACCGATGATATAAAAGGTAGACTATGGAGAGCATGCCATGACGAAGACATGTACACAACCATACTAATTAAACAAATTACGCTGGATGCAGAAGATAATGGAGTGTTAGCCAAAACAAATTGAGGGTTACTAGTCGTTGCCATGATGCAATGTCTTTTCAGAAGCTGTCTTAGCTCCTCAACTTTTAATATCCGGTTTTTTTGTAGATTTTGATCATTTAAAGTGGCTTGATATTTGAGTTCTACAAGTTTTTTTAAGGTTGGGATTGTTACAGCAAAAGAAATAAAAATCACTAGGAAGAAGAGTAACATACCCACATAGATGCATGCCGCCATGAATGGAGACATAACGAAAGGGTGGACAGACTCACGTCTAATAACCCTGTTCTGCGCCACCCACAAGCACCAACAAGAAACAACTATGATGCCTTGGACAACCGATTTCCTCCCAGAACTAATGTGCCCCGCCTTGTGAATTCCCAACAGGTCTCGGAACAAAAAGGCGAAAATGGGCGGAATGCGACATCATCGACTGATCTTCTGCCAAAGAACCGCTGCAACAACACACGAGGTGAACAGGTGATCCACTGTCTCGAGGTCAGATTTGCAAAGGGGGCACAGGCCGTCCCCAACCACTATTCCCCTCCTACAAAGCGCATCCGCGGTAGGAATTCTGTTCATTTCTGATCTCCAAACAAACAGGTTACATTTAGACGGCACCCACTTACACCAGACCACCACAAACCTGTCGCTATCTAGCACTGCTCCCGTCAAGACTCTTTTAGCTGATTTAACTGGAAAAAAAACGAACGATCGCCCAGCCACTTCCACTTGTCTTCCGAATTACCCAAGGAGACAGGAGAAAGGATCGATTGGAGAGAAGCTAACTCCCTCGACTCATCCTCCAGGTCTGGGTCGTGCTTCCAAAGCCATTCCCCAAGCAAACGATCCCGAACGGAACAGGTTTTCACCATCTCCAGCCTAAACAAGCTAGGGTAGAGCTCTTTAAGTGGAACCTCTTTAAGCCACGGATCAAGCCAGAAAAGAATACGGTTGCCTTGTCCTACAATACCTTTAAAGAGACTCCAAAGGAGAGAATTGCCAGCAAAGGGCTTGTTAATAACCGAAACAATGCTATGCCAGACACCGCCAAACGATTTTTTTATCGGGAGAAACGACCAACCCGACCCACCAGAATGGATAGCATCCACCACTTTAACCCACAAGCTGTGATTACCGCACTTGTACCTCCATCTCCACTTACACAACAACGCGCGGTTTATATTGCTCAGCTTGCTAATCCCCAATCCACCCTATTTCTTAGAAGAAGTTACCCTTTCCCAAGCGACCCAATGAGTTTTTCTAACCTCATCCGATCCACCCCAAAGAAACTTCCTGATTAACTTCTCCAAATTCGTCACCACCTTCACCAGTGCCTTGTACAGCGAGAAATAGTAGTTCAGAAGACTCTCGAGCACTGACCGGATAAGCGTTATCCTCCCCCCAAAAGATAACAACGAGGATTTCCAAAACGCTAGCCTAGATTCGAAAACATCATAGACCGGCCTCCAATTGTTCACACGATTCATGTTTGCCCCCACTTTCAACCCCAAATATTTTAAAGGAAGAGCATCGGGATTACACCCAACCACACCCGCCATCGATCCAACCTCGAACGCACTAACCCCAACACCGTAAAGATTAGATTTACCAAGGTTGATCTTTAGACCAGAGCAAGTGAAAAAACATCTCAGGATTCGAACAACATTCGTGGCATTTTCCATATTCCAGTTCCCTATAATAAGCGCATCGTCTGCAAAAAATAAATGAAAGAGCAAAGGCCCGTTGTTTGGCAACTCGACACCGGAAAAAACACCGACCTCGCCGGCCTTATCAAAAAGGCACGACAATGCTTCCATAACCACCACAAACAAGAAAGGCGATCTAGGGTCCCCCTGCCTTAACCCTTTACCACATTTAAACTCGAAAGTAGGAGACCCGTTCACCAAGACCGACGCCCTAGCAGAAGCCATAATCCCCTGAATCCAACTGCACCACTTCGACCCGAACCCCATTTGACGAAACACATCCACCACAAACTTCCAATTAATGTTGTCATAAGCCTTTTCGAAATCAATTTTGAACAAAAACGCTTTTTTCTTACACATTTTCAGCCATGAGCACACCTCATTGATAATCAAAGGACCGTCGAGAATGTATCTTCCACCCAAAAATGCTGACTGAGAACAAGAGATGACCGAGTCAAGGACTTTCTTTAATCTGTTAGCGAGAACTTTAGACACCACCTTGTTGATGACCCCAACTAAACTTATGGCACGATAGTCGTTGAGATCCAAGGGGTCCCTGTCACGGCCCTCGGCCCCGGTTTGACCCGGTCCAGAGCCGCGAGGCAGGAAATCCCATGGTATCTAATTAGGTGACAGCGGAAGTCTTTTTAAACAGGATCGATTAATATTAAAACTGCTCGTTTATATATAATATAGGGATAAATCCCATAATTTACAATAAAGTGATTTCACTGGGAAATCTTTATTTCTTAAAACATGTTTCTTTATTTTATACTGAGCCACTTCCTTGAGCTTGTAGTGCTTTATGGCACTTTTCCTAGATCATAACAGATCACCTGAAACATGTTTGAAAAAGGTTTTGTCAGCGGGAAATACTGAGTGAATCATTCTATTTTGCATAATGATGCATAGTTATTAATTACAGCATAAGAGCGATTACAATGGCTTCTATCTTATTTTTATCTGGCATTCTGTCACAATGGTGACGATGGTCATACCACTATTAGATCAATGAACCTAAATAGTGATGATTATCCCTTGTAGGTCAATGAACCTAACTGGGATTATCCCGAGTAGGTCAATGAACGTAACCGGAAGCAAATTAGTAATGTGCACAATACCCCACTAACCAGTAATTCAAGATATCCACGACTTAGTCCCTGTAATTATAACCTTGAAAATAATTTGAGGTATTGTAAAATAGTTGATAAAAAGAGAATGACTCACATTGTAGATTTAACGAGCAGAATATAAGCCTACTGATTAGCCTTGATTAACCTAATTTAAATAATACTGCACACACAAACAGGTTAGTAACTAATACAGCAGTTACGACAATTCACGAGATTAAACCCTCACAACGATTTACTAGTGCAATACTTAACAATTCAGCGGATTCACAACGAATGACAGAGTATAGTCCGATTTCGAACAGCACTCAAACATTCAAGTCGAAATCACAATGAATAACAAAGTATAAACTCAATTTGAGCGGCACTTAAACAATCATTGGATAGTTATAATCAATCGGACGTTGGATCGTAATAGCGATCGAGTTATTACCCTGATTGCGGCAGCAATTAGTGATCGTGTGTGTTTAATTGTGATAAACAGAGCATAACTCCGTGCCTAAAACGAATTTCTTCGTCGAACATACGCAGAATTTCAAGTGCCAATGTCTGCTATTTATACCCGACTTTTGCCCCCCCCCCTTACGGACCGTAACAATTAACCCTTACGGTCCGTAAGGGTTACCTATTTTTTTATAGAGTAGCCACGTGTGGGACTAGGCCTGCTGAGTCAGTAGTTTCGTAAATTTCAAATTTGACAGCATGTTATGTAGATAATCGTTAACTAGGAAATACCCCCCCCCCCCCTGAGTTTTAGGGGCCCTGATCCTGATTCTGATGATTCTGAAAATTTTAGGGTTTGCGTAGAATTACTTGGGTGTCTTAATTAGGGTTTCCTATTGGTCAAATTAATTCAATGAATATGACTTTTGATGAGAGTTGTTACATTCTCCCCACCTTAATAAAATCTCGTCCTCGAGATTTACTGGAATAATTGAGGATACTTTTGCTTCATTTCTGATTCCAGTTCCCAAGTGTATTCGGGTCCTCTCTTTGAATCCCATTTTACTTTAACTAGTACTAGTCGTTTGTACTTGAGAAACTTCACTTTTCTGTCTTCGATCTGAAGAGGTTTCTCAACAAATTTTGACTTTTCGTTTACCTCTATATCTTGGAGAGGTACTACCAAAGATTCGTATAATAGACATTTCTTAAGTTTGGATACATGAAATATATCATGTACTTCCAACTAACTCTCCTGGTAGTTGTAAACTATAAGTGACTGATCCTATATGTTGGATTACTGGAAATGATCCTACGTATCTTGGACTTAGCTTTCCTTTCTTACTCCTTTCCAAGGAGATACTTTCAAATACATTTTGTCTTCAACTCGAACTCCAACGGCTTTCATCTATTATCTGTATAATTCTTCTGGCGATCTATATCTGTCTTCAGCCTTTCCTTAGTGATACTGAATATTATAGTCGTATTTCCTTTGCCTCATGTTTAATTCTTTTTGCCCAAAAATATATCTTAAATTCTTATGATCCGTATAGACAGTAAACTTACTTCCATACAGATAATGTCTCCAAATCTTAAGGGCAAAAATTATAACTCCTAATTCTAAGTCATGAGTGGTATAGTTTTCTTCGTACCTTTTCAATTGCCTTGATGCATATGCAATTACCTTTTTGCATTGCATTAACATACTTCCAAATCCTAGCTTTGAAACATCACCATATACTTTAAAATCTTCTGTTCCTTCTGGTAAGGCTAGGATTGGGGCATTTGGTTAATTTCTGCTTTAAGATCCTAAAGGCTTCTTCTTGTTTAGATCTCTAATCAAACTTAGTTGTTTTACAGGTTAGCTTAGTTAATGGTATAGCTATCTTGAAAAATCCTTAATAAATCGTCTATAGTATCCGGCTAAACCTACAAAACTCCTAATTTCCATTGCTAATTGCGGAACCTTCCATTGGATAATTGCTGCTATCTTAGCAGGATCTAAGTGAATACCTTCATGATTCACCATATGACCTAGAAATTGCACTTCTGGCAGCCAAAATTCATACTTCGAAAATTTGGCGTAAAGCTTTTCTTTTCTTAATAGAGTTAAGAGTGCATACAAGTGCTAACAATGTTCTTCCTGACTTTTGGAATGAATAAGTATATCGTCGATGAAGACAGTTACAAATTTATCCAAATATGATTTACAGATTCTATTCATCATGTCCATGAATGCTGTAGGTGCATTCATTAATCTGAAGGACATGACTTGTAAACTCATAATGATCATTCCTAGTTCTGAAGGCAGTCCTAGGTACGTCTTCCTCTTGTACTTTTAATTGATAATATCCGGAACATAAGTTGATCTTAGAAAACTATTTATCTTCCTGGAATTGATCGAATAGATCATTAATTCTAGGTAATGGGTATCGATTCTTAATTGTAACTTTATTCAATTCTCTATAATCAATACACATTCTTATTGAACCATCATTTTTCTTAACAACCAATACTGTGCTAACCGATAAGGTGCCTTTTCTATCGATATAATTAGATGAATCCTAAATTCCACCTCCCTATCTGATGGTAATCCTGTAACTTTTCTGGGAATACATCTGAGTACTCTGAATACTGCAGAAATTCCTTAAGTTCTTTATCTTTAGTATTAATGATTACTGAAATCATATATACTACTCCTTGCTTTCATTCCAGATTAGCAACTTTTATTACTGATATGACTTTATGGGTTTACATGGCTTTATCTTTTGTAATCATTATTACTTCTCCAATGGTTGCACAATTTCTATGGAATTCTTGTCACGGATAATTCGAGCATAGTTGTTTACTAATCAATTTATTCCTAACATAACATCGAATTCAACCAATATGGTTGCATGAAATTTATGACTTAAAAGTTCTATTTCTATGTTTTGCAGAACCTTATTTATTTTAACTAAATTCCCATCTGTCGTTTCTACTGTAGAAATTTATCTAATGCTGGTTAACGGTAAGTTAAGATTTTGGCAGAGTAAAGTATTTATAAAACTTTGGTTTGCACCAGAGTCAAATAATACTTTTGTGTAAACGTTGTAAGCTAAGAACGTACCGGCTATCACATCTGGAATCATCTCGGCTTCTTGAGTAGTCAGTTGAAAGGCTCTCGCATTCCTTTTTGCTCCTTCTGCCGGTTTGGCTTTATTGTCAAATGGTTTATTCAGTTTTGGACAATCTGGCCTAAGATGTCCAGCTTCTCCACAGTTGTAGCAGACTGAAAATTTCTTCCTCCTGCAGTCTTCTTCTTGATGCCCTGGAATTTTGCAAAAATTACAATATCCTTTGCATCTTCCAAAATGCTATCTTTTGCAAAAATTGCAAAATTGACTAGTAGAAGATTGCCCATTCCCTCATTTGTTATGGTTACCCGGACGGAATCCTTGGGTAATCTTTTGGGCTACTTCCTTCCTTTTATTTTCTTCTCTTGTCCGTACTAGTTCGTTAGTCAGAGTATTGGCTAATTCCACCGCATCATCAATCGTGCGAGGTTTCGCAGCCTTGACGATATTACGGATTTCGGAAATCAAACCCCAAATATAACGAGAAATAAGTACCGGTTCTGGCGAAGCCAGCGTTGGTACTACTCGAGCATATTCGAAGAATGTCGTAGTATACCTTCGACAATCTACATCCACCATCCGATGGTTTAGAAACTTATTTGCCATTTGATCTTTTTCATATTCGGGACAGAATTTTGTTTCTACAAGACTCTTAAATTCTTCCAATTTCATGGCATAAGCCATCCTTCTTCCTTTTGCTTGTAACACCGTATTCCACCATTCTAGCGCCACTTCTTTGAAAAGATTTGACGAGTACATGACCTGATCATCCTGAGCACATTTACTTATGGCAATTACTGCCTCGGTTTTTTCTAACCAACGCAGTGCCGCAGTCGCTCCTTCATTGCCTGCAAACTCAGTGGGTTTACAAGCAAGAAATTCTTTGTAAGTGCAACCAGACGTTGCAGTTTTCCTTTTCTTAGGGAGCGGAGCTTGCCGTGGTTCATTATCATGATTAACATGATTATTGCCTCCGTTTACGCTATTACTGAAGTTATCTTCAGAAATACATTTACTAGGAACGATTTGTTGAGGTTTAATTGGATTTTTAACAGCAGCAATGATTGCTGGAATAGCATTGGCTATCCTTTGAGCAACTATTTCTGGAATAGCGTTGGCTATCCCTTGAGCAACTATATTTTCTATATCTTGCCTAGTCACATATTGGTCCCCCGGTTGTTGCTCAGATTGATTAACCTCATTAACTGGTTCATTATTAGCGTTTTCCATCTGATAACTAATTTATAGATAAATAATTAGTATAAAAGAAATAATCCAAGGTCACCATTAATTTGCACATAGTCAAGTAAACGAATATACAACAAAATTGTAAATTTTCTAATATTTCATTTGTTTTATAGATTATATCATGCTTCTATATACAACCGTTTTATTATTTATTTTACACATACTGATTTTACTATTACTATTACACAACCACAATTTCATAATCCCCTATCCTTTGTCAGGTGATATTCTAGTAACGGCGTTCCTTCTCATCGTATTTCCAGGAGATCTGTCCCAAAATCTCTTGGATCCTATTCTCAGCATCCATTAGTTCTTTGTTAAAATAACGGAGTTCAGCCATATTCTTGTTACTCATTGGTGGATTTGGTAAAGGTTCTGGTTTGAATTTAGGAAAAAGCTTATAGGGATGGTTTTGTAACAGTATTTCATTATTCAACCATTCGTCTATTTGCCAGTGGATTGAAGGGTTTGGAATAGCTGGTTCTAAGTTCATTGGTAGTTGTATTTCAAGAGAATGAATAAAATCATTTTCATTAATAGGCTCAATAGTATCATCGTTTGCTATTATAAAATCTAGTTCTTCTTGAGATGGTAACCCCTCAATTTGCCTAGAACTTTCCCCAATTTCCATTTTCTTAGGCTTGGGTTTCTCGAGAGGTAAGGCGTTGAATTCTATAGGTTCTTCTATGTCTGGTATATACCTATTGAAATCTCTGGAAACTTATATTCTTACTGGATAAAGATTTAAATTCTGAAGGACGTCAGACAAGTTACTCATGCTGTTTAGCAAAATACACACAATTACTAAATTAGAAATCATAACAAAATTTTATAGAAAAACTTTTAAATATTATTTCATGCTGGGTAACTATCCAAAATAACTGAAAATTAAAACACACTAAGGTTTACTTATTTATTTACTGGGTAAGATTTCTAGACTGTAGGTAATTCGATTGCTAAAACTTTGAGTCAAATTATTTTAAAGATTTGTATTTATTGCTACGGTGGCTAGCATATAGAGATCTGCCCATACTGTACACAATTAGTCAGATAATAAAACATGTTTTCACAGAATGGCAATTAAATTTCCTAAGTATCTCTCAATTACTTTAATAGGCTAAAATCAATAGTAAGCTTAAATCAGTGGCTCTGATACCACCTTTTCCTGTCACGGCCCTCGGCCCCGGTTTGACCCGGTCCAGAGCCGCGAGGCAGGAAATCCCGTGGTATCTAATTAGGTGACAGCGGAAGTCTTTTTAAACAGGATCGATTAATATTAAAACTGCTCGTTTATATATAATATAGGGATAAATCCCATAATTTACAATAAAGTGATTTCACTGGGAAATCTTTATTTCTTAAAACATGTTTCTTTATTTTATACTGAGCCACTTCCTTGAGCTTGTAGTGCTTTATGACACTTTTCCTAGATCATAACAGATCACCTGAAACATGTTTGAAAAAGGTTTTGTCAGCGGGAAATACTGAGTGAATCATTCTATTTTGCATAATGATGCATAGTTATTAATTACAGCATAAGAGCGATTACAATGGCTTCTATCTTATTTTTATCTGGCATTCTGTCACAATGGTGACGATGGTCATACCACTATTAGATCAATGAACCTAAATAGTGATGATTATCCCTAGTAGGTCAATGAACCTAACGGGGATTATCCCGAGTAGGTCAATGAACGTAACCGGAAGCAAATTAGTAATGTGCACAATACCCCACTAACCAGTAATTCAAGATATCCACGACTTAGTCCCTGTAATTATAACCTTGAAAATAATTTGAGGTATTGTAAAATAGTTGATAAAAAGAGAATGACTTACATTGTAGATTTAACGAGCAGAATATAAGCCTACTGATTAGCCTTGATTAACCTAATTTAAATAATAATGCACACACAAACAGGTTAGTAACTAATACAGCAGTTACGACAATTCACGAGATTAAACCATCACAACGATTTACTAGTGCAATACTTAACAATTCAGCGGATTCACAACGAATGACAGAGTATAGTCCGATTTCGAACAGCACTCAAACATTCAAGTCGAAATCACAATGAATAACAAAGTATAAACTCAATTTGAGCGGCACTTAAACAATCGTTGGATAGTTATAATCAATCGGACGTTGGATCGTAATAGTGATCGAGTTATTACCCTGATTGCGGCAGCAATTAGTGATCGTGTGTGTTTAATTGTGATAAACAGAGCATAACTCCGTGCCTAAAACGAATTTCTTCGTCGAACATACGCAGAATTTCAAGTGCCAATGTCTGCTATTTATACCCGACTTTTGCCCCCCCCCCCCCTTACGGACCGTAACAATTAACCCTTACGGTCCGTAAGGGTTACCTATTTTTTTATAGAGTAGCCACGTGTGGGACTAGGCCTGCTGAGTCAGTAGTTTCGTAAATTTCAAATTTGACAGCATGTTATGTAGATAATCGTTAACTAGGAAATACCCCCCTGAGTTTTAGGGGCCCTGATCCTGATTCTGATGATTCTGAAAATTTTAGGGTTTGCGCAGAATTACTTGGGTGTCTTAATTAGGGTTTCCTATTGGTCAAATTAATTCAATGAATATGACTTTTGCTGTCGAGTTTGCTCATCTTTTTACCATCCTCCGAATGCCACGTAAAAGCTCTACCTCTCAAATGGAACTCCGTAAGCCCCGCATAAAAAATAAAAGAGTTGAAATTATTCGCACAAGAAGGTTTAAAGGAGTAGTTTCTCCTTTCTTCCCGAAATATAACCGCATTAAAGTCCCCACCCACAACCCATAGCCCATCGTGATCATTAATCAAAGAAACCAAATGATCCCACAAGCCCTTCTTGGCCTGTATACTTTGGGGGGCGTAAACATTCAAAAAATTCAGCATCTGATTATTCCCACTCAACCTTCCCCTAACAAAAATAAAATTCCTATTGGTAGAAGATTCCATCACATGAAACAGATTATCATCCCATAGGCAAACCAAACCCCCGGACAACCCTGTAGAGTGAACTACCTCCATACTAAACGATCCCGAGCCCCAAACTTTACTCAAATCAGAGCGCGAAGAATTACTCTGTTTTGACTCCTGAATGGCAATAAAATTGATCCCAAACTCGCGTCTAAGCTCCATAAACCAATCCGACGTGAAACTACCCCCTAACCCTCTGATGTTAATAGATAAAAAATTCATTGAGAGACCACATTAATACCTGAGTTTAGGACGGACTTCCTGATCAGATCTGAGTGATTCCTTAGCTCGACTCTAATTTTGGCTCCAATCGACAGCGTTTCCTCGATCTTTTTCTCTGCACAATTAATCGGATCCACAGTGGTAGTCGCCGGGTTATCTCCATTCAACTCAATATCGATCGAATCCTCTACTCTGCTATTAAAAGAGCCTGCAGGAGTAGCTCTTACATTAAGATCAAAGCCCTCATCTTTGGAAGAAATAATCTCCTCAGTATCAGTTAGATTCCTGGACGTAAATCCTAGAAAAGTGACTATAGGGACTCAGGGCGTTAAACATTTTGATTTTAGACTCAAGTATTTAAAAACACTAAAACACAAGGACTTAAAAAGTAATTTACCCTAAAATCTTATTAAAACATCATTTAATTAAATAATATGTTAAATCATCATATAATGAAAGAGTGTAAACATGAAAATAACATGTTTTTGTACCTTTGGTCATGGTTATGCGATGATATTTAATTTTCAACCCAAGACATACTCAACTAATATGTATGATAACATTATATAAATTATATAACAAATATAACACTATACATCTATCATAGACATGCTATCAGACAAAATATAGTGTTATATTTGTTATATAATGTAACTAGGTTATAACCCCGTGTATTACACGGGTCGAATAAATGAATTTTATATACTAAATAATAAAACAATATATCTTTAACAACCACTTTTATTGCACGAGTTGAATAAATATAATTTTATATATTAAATAATAAAAAGTTATATCTATAAGAATCATATTGTACGGATTGAATAAATATAATTTTATATACCAAATAAAAAAGTTATATTTTTAAAACCGCTTGTTTTACACGAGTTGAATAAATGTAATATTGTTTACCAAATAATAAAATAATACATCTTAGTAAATAATAAAAAAAGGTATATCTATAAAAAACCACGTGTATTACACGGGTTTAATAAATCTAATTTTATATACCAATAATAAAAAAGTCATATCTTTCAATATACTAATGGATAATACTCGATACGCGATGGATATGGTGATTGTGAAGATGGTTCTTGAAAAGAAGATATGTTATTCAAGAACCAAATCAACATCTATTTGAGTGATAAAATGTTGGTATCAATTCCGACAAATTGATTTATAAATGCTTACAATGAATGATAGGTGTTACACATTAATGTTTTATTATATAGTATAGTATAAATATATATTTATACTGATATAAATAAATTATTATATTGTAGAAAAATTTGTTAACAAAGTCTCAATAAATTTAACCCATTATTTAAAACTTATAAATGTAACGAATTCTCAATAAATTTAACCATTTATTTAAAACTTGTAAATGTATAAATGATAAATAATATTAGTTAATTTTATTTTAAGTTTCGTAAAATCTATTTGATACCAAACTAAACAAAACATTCAAATATATAGTTAATATCAAGAGTAAATTACGATTTTGGCCCCTGTTGTGATATCACTTTTACCCTTTTAGCCAAAAAACGAATCTTTTAACATCTGAGCCCAAAACGTCTTTTTTTTCTAACCATTTTGGCCCCTACCAAAAGGGTTAGAAAAAAAGACGTTGGGGTTCAAAAGGGTTAGAAAAAAAGACGTTGAGAGCTCAGATGTTAAAAAATTTCTTTTTGGGCTAAAAGGGTAAAAGTGATATAACCACATAGGCCAAAATCGTAATTTACTCTAATATCAAATTAGATAACTAAGTTTGAATTTGAATTAAATAGATAAATATAAATGTAATAATTAAACTAAATAATATTTAGTAGGAGGATTATCTATAACTATTGAGAAGAGATTAAATTAAAATTATAATTATCTATAAGACATGACCTAATATGATGACAAGTGTCCTTAAAGTGGTTTCTTTTATTATATGTATAGATATAATGTTACATAATGTTATATGGTGTTATATGGTGTTACATTGTGTTATACGGTGTTTATATGGTGTTATATAGTGTTATAATACACTTCTCACACTTCTCACATTTCTGGATTAATGTACAGGATCCTCAACCCACATTTGAAATTTGTATGTAAACTCATGCTAACTGTTTACAAAACAGTAAAGAATCTTTAAAAAAAAACATGTTTACAAAACAGTAAAGATGTTGCAATGCAGTTTTATGGACATTGCATTATTGGATGAGACTTACTGTTTACTGAAATAAAATAGAATTAGCCAACTTACGTGATCGCTCTTGTGATACAACTGCTAAGAAATTTAATGAAAAATGTATTGAATTCAGAAATAAATAATTATATGCAACCATAATTCGTATAAAATAGTGGATTTGTAGATGAGATGTTCGCAATGAACTAATAACTTTTGAAAAGAAAAGTGTAAGAGCGATGAGATATTGATACTCGAAACAGAGTGTTTGAAAAAAAATGATGTGTGAATTTGAGTAAGCATTTATCTACATAAAAGAAAATAAACCTTAAATGATTTATAAATAAGAAGTCGAACTAGTTCGATTGATAATTCATTTAGCTATACACATGAAAAATGAGGTGTGTAAATTTATTATAATTTTTCATGTACCATTTAATGGACTAAACGTTTTGGGTAATGTTTGAAAAATTCTCACGTCTTTATAGCCTAGTGTCATCTTAGTGGTGAGATAAAATTTTGGGACCAATAGGTTATGTGTTTGATTAATTACCTTTATAGGGGAAGCTTAATAATAGTTGTAATAAAAAACACTGTCTAGTCAATCAAGAACACAAAGCAATCAGTTACGAATTAGCAAGTGTTGTATCTTTTGGTTTTTGATAAGGATTTTTTTACATTTTGGATTTTAGCCTTTTGAATTATTTTGGTTTTTGATATTCCTTTTTTGGTTTTGATGAGGATTTTTTACATGAACACAAGTGCGTAAATATATGTTTATTTTTTAGTCACAAATTTAGCGATTTACGTCAATGTAAATATGTGCTTGGTTGTATTAAATAGCTGTAAAAATTTAAAATTTCCGTTACGAGTGTGTAAATATGGTATTTACATAATATGTAAATACTAGGTTATCACCCGGGTGCTACCCGGGTTGGAGAAAACTATTAAGATATATATCAAGTGTATAAATAAAATAAAATACAAAGTCTCGTGTTACATAAATTAGTGATACAGTGGATATACAATTTAAAGATAGTCGAGTCCCTTTGAAGATGCATATCCTTCGAGTTACCAAAACCTTTCCGGTAGTAAATTGAGTTCTCTCTACGAAAAAAACAGCCAAATTATAAGTGTTTAGATATATAATATAAACTTTAGTGTCGATACTATATAATATAAACTTTGGTGTCGATAGTGTCGATACTAAGCTTGCTGAGATATTAGGACAAAAACGCACCAAGTTACTTAGGTATATATAATTCTTAATACAATCACACTATTTCAATCATAAAATCAACTAAACTTTATATAATTGTTTCACATCAATCTTAAATGAATCAAATACTCTAATTGACAATATGGTTTGAAACATGTACAATCATATCTTGATAACTTGATGTATTTCGATGATCAACCTCCAACTTCAACAACTTCCCTTTGATATGTTGCTTCAAATCCCATAATTGATTACCAGTTGGACCCATTCCAAATTATCTGACCAAACTAAGTCTATGGTAAATGTGTGCTTGTAAGTGAAAAAAACACATCCATTATTTGTGCTCGTTAAATCTGCACGCCACAATAAGTCTAAGATAAATATGTGCTTGTATTTCCATGAATCTGTCCTTAGCTCTCCTTTTACCATTCTCATATTGACCCATGTTCATCAATAAGCTCCTGCCATCTTCTCAAGTAGTAGGTTAAAAATTCAACCAAACCCAGAATTAAAAACTCACGCCATACAAACAAAATCGCATGAATTGTAGTCTCATGCCGCAAGACACACTATAAACACACCACATAATGTTTATTTTTTAAAACTTTGGAAATGAAAAGGTGATTGGGGCCAGCCTAACCCGGCCCGAAGCCGTTTTGACCAAATAAATATTCATAAATACAATAAGGTCATTTCCTTTAATCTAACTGAAACGCTAATTATTGTTAAAACTTTGGAGAAGGTGATCGACGCTAGGCTAATCCAACAAGAACCTGTTTCGAGCAATCATTTTGCAGGTCACTTGACCCGTTTGAGCCGTTTAATAGAACTTACCCATTTGGCCCATGCAATAAAAATTACCCGTTTGACCCGTTCAATGAAAATTAACCATTGACTCGTTCAAAAAAATAATGGTTAATCTTATGCAAAATCATGGACTTTGGAAAAGGTGATCAACGCTAGGCTAATCCAACCAGAACCTGTTTCGAGCAATCATTTTGCAGGTCACTTGACCCATTAGAGCCGTTTAATAGAACTTACCCATTTGGCCCGTGCAATAAAAATTACCCATTTGACCCGTTCAATGAAAATTAACCATTGACCCGTTCAATAAACTGAAAATAAGCCGTTTTGACCAAATAAATATTCATAATACAATAAGGTCATTTCCTTTAATCTAACTGACACGCTAATTATTGTTAAAACTTTGGAAAAGGTGATCGACGCTAGGCTAATCCAACCAGAACCTGTTTCGAGCAATCATTTTGCAGGTCACGTGACCCGTTTGAGCCGTTTAAGAGAACTTACCCATTTGGCCCATGCAATAAAAATTACCCATTTGACCCGTTCAATGAAAATTAACCATTGACTCCAAAAAAAATAATGGTTAATCTTATGCAAAATCATGGATTTTTAATTTCATGTTACAAGTGGTACCTTTGCTCTCAAAATTGGTTTTTTGCTTTTACAAAAATCCCAATCTTACTTCTCGCATCTTTTTCAATCTGAGCCTCAACCCATATTAGAGGTTTTATTTTTAACTAACATTTTTTTTCACCTGAAGATGTCCACTGAGATGCCTTGTAGTAAATTGTGTTAGTGATCTTCATCAACTCGTGTGTATTTCTCTCCAGCTCCTGTCTTCAAATGAAATGCATCGACTGACCAAATATCTGCATAATATCGAACCATAATGCAGACCTTTAAGTGTCGGTAACTGTTATTTTTTAAAACTTTGGAAACGAAAAAGTGATTGGGGCCAGCCTAACCCGGCCCGAAGCCGTTTTGACCAAATAAATATTCATAAATACAATAAGGTCATTTCCTTTAATTTAACTGACACGTTAATTTATTAAAACTTTGGAAAAGGTGATCGACGCTAGGCTAATCCAACCAGAACTTGTTTCGAGCAATTATTTTGCAGGTCGCATCGCTTGACCCGTTTGAGTCGTTTAATAGAACTTACCCATTTGGCCCATGCAATAAAAATTACCCATTTGACCCGTTCAATGAAAATTAACCATTGACTTGTTCAAAAAAATAATGGTTAATCTTATGCAAAATCATGGACTTTGGAAAAGGTGATCGACGCTAGGCTAATCCAACCAGAACCTGTTTCAGGCAATCATTTTGCAGGTCACTTGACCCGTTTGAGCCGTTTAATAGAACTTACCCATTTGGCCCATGCAATAAAAATTACTCATTTGACATGTGACTATAACATGGCTCGACAATGATTGTATGTCAAGTTGAAATTGTTAAAATTTTTTTTATTAATTTGGAAGGGATGGCGTAACTATAACATGGCTCGACAAATATTTTTTTGTAATAACAGAGAAATAGATTAATTTGATCCTACCAGCAAACACAACAATGCCCACTGCTGGAAGTAGCTTCAGTATAATAGATTTACAATGTGAACCATTGCAAAAAGTTTTAACATAATCATTAAGTAGGTAAACTATCACTTTTTTAAATACTTCCAGTGCTATTAATTATATAATGTTTACCTTGCTAAGGCAAGTGCAACATTAATTCTTGACATCAGAAGCCGAAAAGGCTTGGACTGGATTTAGTGAGCAATTGCACTTAGTTAGATTAAATCTATTAGGAGTTCCGCTTAATGGTTGATGTAATAAAGCTGAAAGCTTGATACCAATCGGATCTTGTTGATGCAAAATCACACATATATAAGGAGTATGTATGACATATTCTAAATAGAATTCAAGCTTAAGAAAGCCATACCGAAGCAAACGATGACAGGCCACCAAGTAACATATGTAAATTGTTACTTCCAATCAAACCATGTCGGTTATACATGAGTCTGTATCTGATCAATCCCCCATAAAGTGAAATATTAAAAACTTATCAGGGAAGGGGAGGGAAGAAGGTATACCTGGAACTGCTTGTTGGTCCTCTCAGACGTAGTGAATCCACCAAAAACCTAAAGCCCAAGAAAAATAAAAACATATAATAGTTACCTAAACTGAAATCAAAACTCACCATCATTGTGAACAATCCCCAAAGCATTCCATTTACTAAAGATTATGCATACATGACAGAATGTGCAATTTACATGAACTAAACATACACTTGGATATAAAAGTTCAGGTTAGTCAGAAAACACAAAAGACCAAGTTACATATGGAGTTAATTTGAAGATCAAGAACATACCTGTAGTGGTTGATCGATATCTTAATAAAAGTCCAATATGAATAAACAAACTAAAGTGAAAGGCATATTCATTTATGACCTGTTGTATTCGTAACCAGATTATATTAACAATTAAGATTTTGTTTTTCAAAATTCGTAACCAGATTTAAATCATATGATTTTGTTTTTCATGTAGAAAAATATATACATACATTTGTAGTACCAAAATAGGCATAGGACAATGTTGGAAAGTGATAGTCATGAAATCCTTGAGCATTTGAATATGATAAACCAATAGTTACAAAAGGCGGTTGAAGTTGTAACTTCAAGTCTTCCACCTCAGTTGAGGTTAGAAAGTCCTTTGGTACCTAAAGTGCATATAACAAATCATAAGAGAATTATGTAAACATATACAGAGGTGGATTTAAAACTATATATAATAGGATTCTTTTGGAAAAGAGTCTACACCTGAACTCAAGGGGTTGGTAGCTTTGACCATGTTGACTTTTTCTCTTCAATAATGTGGTGACTGAAAACTGGTAAAATTCTAAAGTTTTGTCAGTACAAATAAATGGTGCTACACAAAACAAAAATCTAATCAAAGTTGTTAACTTTTATATATAAAAAAATATATAAGATGGGATCTAGGAGTTGACCACCAAAGTATATGAACCGCTTATATTGAACATTTTCATGACTTGAGTGAAGTGTGAAAAACTTGAAGTAAATGATCGAGCTATCTTATCTGCTTTAGAAGCCGATAACCGAACTAACTCGTCATCATTAAGGCTCACTTCTACAATTAAGAAACATAACAATTATGTATCAATTATATAACTCCAAAATATCCACTAAAAAGATGAGTCCTATCATATACTGCAAAATGACAAAAAAGCAATTTTGTGAAGATTACCTAGTTTGTTAGCTAATCAGTTTCATCTTCAACTTGCTTCATCGTCATCGTCATCGTCATCGTCATCGTCATCGTCATCGTCATCGTCATCATGACTTTAATACCTTACACTCTAGCCATAACCACATGCCACACTCCACACCCATCGACAACCAAAGAATCGTCCATTAATTTCATGTTGATTGAACCGAGAAATACCGAAGAACAAAAATATTCGAAACTGGGTAATATTTTGGATTGAACTTAGAACCCAAACTATTTCTCCGATCTAAAAAAATCAAATAATAAAAGTATTCCAGTCGGGATTAATTGCCAACTTATCCATTTTTTTCATCAGATTCGTTACATACTCCATTTGAATGAACTATGTTGTATATAAACCAAGAGTAAAATTAAATCATAAGTTACATCCAGTGGATACACATTCAAAAAGATACCTTTTAATAGTGATGATCAGCAACCTTTCATGAATAAGAAAGAACTCCAAAAGTTTTGCTATTTACTGGTCGATGGACAACCTTTTTGCGCTTGAAAGACAGAAACAAAGATGCCAAATTAGGTTATAATATACCTATTCGCTTAAGAAGGGATGACATGTATACCTAATCTAGTTGCCGCCAACTATGTCTCTACCACCACCACCGTTGTGAAAGGACCATCCACAAAGATTGTTATTGGAAACGTCACTGCAGAAAATAAGAACATCAAACCCATATTATATTCAGCATTTTAACAACAACTTGATATATGTACTTATGAATGAATGATGAACCTTTAAAGACTATGATAATTGGTAAATATTTTGCTACAAGTTCAAACCACCAGAACCATTTTCGTAATTTAGCATCCAAAATGGTAATACATGAGTCCTTGCAGCTCGGGTCCATGTAGTCTATTGTTGGAAATTGATAATATATAGATAACCCATCTTAGCCATCAAATTGCATGATCAATAAGACATTGAAACTTAGCCTCATAACTTCTTCCAGAATGTTATAACAGTCTACTCAAACAAATAGCAAGCATACTTGCACGACTCAAAGGAACTTGCTTCACATATAGTAGAATTCTAGTTGTATGTTTTATAAGTGTAATGACCCAACGCCGAAAAATGATGATATACTTGTTCTTAACTGATGTAGCTGGTGATTTCAATGCTGAAACTGATGATGTTTTCACTGATCCAATTGGGAGAAACCACCTAATGATTTACAAAGCTTTGATTTAATTAATTTGATATGTGAATAAATTAAATTAAAATAAAATAAACTTAAAAACAAACCTTTAGGGCTGACAATGATCAAAATTTTAAGTTTTTTGTCGAGCCCCAAATCAAGAACTCAAGAAACCAACCTGAAGTAACAATCATAGATCAAATTTTAAATGTATAACAGAAAAATAACCATAAAAAAATGAAGCTGAAGGGTTCGCAAAGATCAAAATTTCAGAGTAAAAATAATCGGTACACACATGTTCGTTCACATTTGTCTGAAAATAACATTATCGTCAACCTGAACAATCAAACCTTAATGAACCATTTGTAAGAAAATCACCATTTATCGTAATCCTTGAGCATAATAACTTGTATGCAAATCAAGTTTCCCGTCTGTATTTAAATGTTCAATTCAGAACAAAGCATCATATAACGAACCATGAAAAAAATCCGACCGATTCGATTAACATAGAAGCAAACTTACAACAACCAAGATCCCCAAATCTTCTTCGAAAGTTCATTCAGCCACCGATGACAACTGTAGCAGCTAACAACCGTCATTCTGACCACTGTCGCTGCTGACGAAGGTATGGCAGCAACCTACTCATCACTGGAAATCCGCCACAAGTGACTTCATCACTGACCGGTAGATGTCTTTACCCATGTCATCGCCACAGATCTAACGCCAGTTCACCAAATCACAGTCAACAAATTTCCTAGACCATTAGAAACGTTCATCTGTTGCTGAAAATCTGAAACGCAAACCGGGAACAAAAGAAATAGAATCAGAGGTCAGACTTTCCTTAATCACTCTGTCCGGCTAACCTTAATCACTCAATAGAATATACAGATTTGTTCATCTGTTGCGATTTTTTAAAAACCCTAAACGATGAACAAATGAATGGTAAATCAAGATTTTACAAATCTAAAACAAAAATCATTAAAAAAAAACTTACATTAATGAAACGGTGAGACTTTAGAGACGATCGGGGTTGGTGAAGTTTGAATGTAGCGTATTGACAATGTTTTAATCGAGTTGAATGAAGGGAAGAGGAAGAGGAAGAGGAAGAGGATGCAAGTTAGGGTTTATTTGGCGTGTGAAGAAGAGAGATGCAAATTTAATCCGACTGATGTAGATTGATTTCAAGGGAGAGATGAGAAGAAATGGTGAAGAATTTAGGTTACAAAGAGAAGAGAAGCGGCGGTGAATCAAATTGAATGAGATGCAGATTTAGATTTAGGGTATTAGAACATTTAAATAGTCGGGTCATAATACGGATCCCGCCTCTACCCATATAAGGAAAAAATAGACCCGAATTTTTGGAGCCAAAACCAATTTCAAGAAGCCCTATGGTGATGCCACCTCATTTCCCAAGCCCTCATAACATGACACATAAGCCCTTATTTATCATGTTTATATATATATATATAGATATGTAAAATCTCGTTTTAATTTTTCGTTATGTGTAAGTTAAAAATTTTTGTACTTTTACAACATTTTGTTATAGGAATACAAGTGTGTAAATATGTGTTTACACATATCTAAATTGTAAAATCTCGTTTTAATTTTTCGTTTTGTGTTCGTTAAATTTGTAAAACGTTTCACATAAATTGTTGCTTTAGACAAAAAAAAAAGCGCTATTCCAAACGCTTCATCGCTTGACACTTTAAGTGTGCTTAAAGCTCGCCTTTTTAAACTAAGGGTGGGGTTTGGGGTTTTATAAGAGTATAATTTACTTTTATTTTTATTTTTATTTTTAATCAGAAAAAGAAAAATGGATTTTTTAAATAAATTTGTAATGTTTTACACGTCACCATGTCACTTTAGCAAAAACTGACAACATTAGCAAAAGAAAAAAAAAAAAAAAAAAAAAAAAAAACCTTACCTGGTTAGTGTCTTGTTAGTTTGGGTGTGACATAACACACAAATTGTTAAGTTTGGGTGACGAGGGGTCAAAGTGTCAGTTGAGGGTGGCAACGGCCAATAGCGAATAGTGAATAGTTAGGGGGTGATAAAATCCAATAAACTCTTATAAAGGGTCACAAATATTTGGTATGTTATTACATATAGTATGTGTTTTAAGAACAAAATGAACAAATTAATTTCAAAACACTAGTTTTTTATGAGGAGAAAAAGCCCAATTCAAAAGTAACGTAACAACATTTTTCAAAAGTAATGTAAAGAAAACGCACACTTCACATTGCCACTACACACCGTCTTAAAGTAACGTAACAACATTTTTCAAAAGTAATGTAAACTAACTATATATGGTTCCAGGATGCTGGCCGCCCCTTGTATGCAAAAGAAAAAAAATATTTGTCTGTTTCTTTTGGGAATTTTCGTTTCAGATTCACTATAGTTTTTCACAATTATTTAAAATTTTGATATTTAATATGTAAGTTTTTTACGGATTCCAATTTTTTTGACAGATTACTAACGGGTTTTTTATTGTAAACTTGTGCATGGTTAGAAATTAATGCACCATTCTATTACGTAACTTATAAAATCTTATTAGAACATCATTTAATTAAATAATATGTTAAATCATCATACAATGAAAGAGCGTAAATGTGAAAATAACGATATGGTTTTTGTACCTATGGTCATGTTCATCGTTCGGTTAGACAGCTGTTAAAGAATATATGTGATGATATTTAATTTTTAACCCAAGACATACTCAACTAATATGTATGATATGAACCCACATTTGAAATTTGTATGTAAACTCATGCTAACTGTTTACGAAACAGAAAAGCATCTCTTTTAAAAAAAAAAAAACATGTTTGTATGCCAGCAAATTCTAGGATGTTGCAATGCAGTTTTGTGGACATTGCATTATTGGATGAAGACTTACTGTTTACTGAAATAAAGTAGAATTAGCCTACTTACGTGATTGCTCTTGTGATACAACTGTTAAGAAATTTAATGTAAAATGTCTTGAATTTAGAAATAAATAATTATATGCAACCATAATTCGTATAAAATAGTGGATTTGTAGATGAGATGTTCACAATGAACTAATAACTTTTGAAAAGAAAAGTATAAGAGCGATGAGATATTGATACTCGAAACTGAGTGTTTGAAAAAAAAAATGATGTGTGAATTTGAGTAAGCATTTATCTACATAAAAGAAAATAAACCTTAAATGATTTATAAATAAGAAGTCGACTAGTTCGATTGATAATTCATTTAGCTATACACATGAAAAATGAGGTGTGTAAATTTATTATAATTTTTCATGTACCATTTAATGGACTAAACGTTTTGGATAATGTTTGAAAAATTCTCACGTCTTTATAGCCTAGTGTCATCTTAGTAAAATTTTGAGACCAATAGGTTATGTGTTTGATTAATTACATTTATAGGGGAAGCTTAATAATAGTTGTAATAAAAAACACTGTCTAGTAAATCAAGAACACAAAGCAATCAGTTACGAATTAGCAAGTGTTGTATTTTTTGGTTTTTGATAAGGATTTTTTACATTTTGGATTTTAGCCTTTTGCATTATTTTGGTTTTTGATATTCCTTTTTTGGTTTTGATGAGGATTTTTTACATGAACACAAGTGCGTAAATATATGTTTATTTTTTAGTCACAAATTTAGCGATTTACGTCAATGTAAATATGTGCTTGGTTGTATTAAATAGCTGTAAAAATTTAAAATTTCCGTTTTACGAGTGTGTAAATATGATATTTACATAATATGTAAATATATGTAAAATCTCGTTTTAATTTTTCGTTATGTGTTAGTTAAAAATTTTGGTACTTTTACAACTTTTTGTTATAGGAACACAAGTGTGTAAATATGTGTTTACACATATCTAAATTTGTAAAATCTCGTTTACACACCCTCTCACATCCATTTATCACTCACAAGCCCATAACGCGTTGATTTTATCACGGAAAGGATTTTATCACGCGTTGAATAGTTGGTGGCGGTGGACATTTCAGCAAGTTCCACGCGTGGAACTTCTTATCACGCACAACAAATATAACCACCCCGCCTCCCCTTACGACTTAAGGTGATTTCGGCAATTCATTCATTTATGGCCTCGGGTCCGTTGCGATTGGGGACAAAATTATGGATAGTAATAAGATTCCCTGTTCCCAAAATTATGAAAATACAAGTATCTATAACGTGGCATCACATTTAAGAAACCATGCATCGCATGAAATCAACACAATAAAAATACAATACATTAACACACATCATTTACATATAGTATGAAAAAAATGAAAGGTGAAGTAAAAGACACAAAAAAAAAGATGGTAATGAAACACTCTTAGTAGACAAGACATCGCTCATGAAGCAGTTGATCAACTCTTGACCTCAATTACCTGCATCACCTTTCAACAAGACACCAAAGAAACAAAGATTAGATAAAATCAACATACGGGGAATCTCTTCTTCTTTATAATATGTGTAAGATTAAATATTTATTTATTTATATTTAATCTAGTAGCCATCATTATCATTTATATAATATAGATCAAAATATATTAATAACCTATTAATAATTAGTTGGTAATTGTTGATGGACCATATTACCCTTATTAACTAATTGGGTTTCCTCTTGGGTGTATATATAAGGAGATTATTAGAGAGGTTAAAGGTTAGACACACAACCTAACAACATAACATCACAATTCGTCTCTCTCTCTCCATAACCGAAACCTCCCTACTTTCGGTTCATCACCATCATCACTTTACACCCTAAGGAGGAACCAGATCATCCTGACAAGTATGTCGAACTCAATGGTTGCATCACTGACTGGATTCTCTACTGGCCTGGCTGCTGTAACAGGTATGTTATTCATGTTTTCCATTATGTTTAAACAGAACTGATCAACATGTGGTATCAGAGTATTTGTTGATAAATCAATTCTGGTTTTGTATCCATTATTCTGGGATCAAAAATCTGGAAAACGAAAATTTTAAACCTTAAAAAGTCTCGGCTGTTTTCGGGTCCCTTGGTACCGAAATCCCTGTTTTCGGAAAAATATGTTTAATATATTGATTCGAAATCATAATGGGTAAAACTAATATTCGAAATCTGATAACAGAACCATTAAAATCTAGATTTCGGAACCCAGAATTATGTTTTTATTTTTTAGGGTTCATCATAATGTTCTAAGAAAGCTCGAAAAATTCCCTAAATTTTGAAATATAATTTGGATTAGTGGGTGTTTTTCATGATTTTGATCTTAATTTTATCTATTAGAATTTTGAAAACTGTTAATAGATTTCAGTTATTATTTTCGAAATCATTTGATAAGTTTAGATCAAAAATAAAATAGGAAACACTATCCTACAATCCCTTAAATATCGAGTTTTAGTTATTATCACAAGAAACAGCAATTAACAGTGGGTTTCGAAATTATCAACATGTCGCACAAGTCCCTTTTTCAGTCGCACAAGATCAGATCAGATATGATCTGATCGCACAAGACATTCGCACAAGATCAGATCACATGAGATGTGATCTGATCGCACAAGGGAAATCGCACAAGAACTTATGGATCGCACAAGACCTGTGGATCACACAAGATAGTGCTGATCGCACAAAACTTGGGCCTGACTAATCGCACAAGTTTTGGGCCTCACTGATCGCACAAATTTTGGGCCTCACTGATCGCACAAGACTTGGGCTTTATTTACATCGCACAAGTTTTGGGCCTTATCGATCGCACAAGGCATTACCGATCGCACAAGGCATTACTGATCGCACAAGTTCGATCCGCGCTAACAGGTGGTTTGCTATTAAAAAAATTGGTTCTGTAAATACTTAGTTAATTAATAAGGATCAAATAATGTTTTACAAAACCAAAATAGCTTAACTTGAATGAGCTTCTGATGTATTAATTCTGGCCAAAGCTGATTTAATATATCTATTTATTGTTCAAGTATTATAAAAGCTATGTTGAGTATGCATTACAAACGTGAAATGTCTTAATTCTGGCCAAAGCTGATTTAATTCATTTATGTTTAGCATGCTTGACAAGTGCATAACTAAAGTGATTGTCTCATTTATGGCCAAAGCTGATTTGTCACGATTACTTTGCACACATACTTAAATGATTACACTTCTGGCCAAAGCTGATTTGTCTTTGTTTAAGTAGAATTTTACTAAGTCTATTATTTTGATGTTAGTAATAGACATATCACAATCTCTTCACATAAAGATCTTTATATTAATGATCCTTAATTAATTTTATGATCATTTGTCTTATTCTTAGTACCCATAATTTTACTCACTATAATTTACTTCTCTAATTCCTAAACCTAAAATGTTTGCTTTATTTAAAGTTTCTATTAGAATTAGCTCTTAAATTAAATCCTTGATTATTTCTTAAGACACGATAATCCTATTGCTCTCTTCTGATAAAGATTATAAAGAAGAAAATTAGAGCATGCTGATTAGGACAAATCGAACATGATGTCTCTTATGATAATCAAGAACTCTCTAACATAATGCTATCACTAAAGTTATTTCAAATTAAGTCTTTCCTAAGGCTAATCTCTTATATATGGAATAATCACTAGAACTCCTAAGATGCATGCCTTCTTTTAAAATTCTAAACTATAAAGTTAAGTGGTATATGTGAATACATAATAATGTACAATACCATGACCCATAAAGTTAAGGGCTTACGCATGGAAATAAGTACATTTTCCAGTACATTACATATTAAGATTTTCACTTGTACAATTTGATGCCTTATAAATCAACTATAACACTAAAAAATACCAAAGTATAATGAGTGAGTTGATAAGCAACATATGTACAAAGAAATAAATGTTTGAAGCTGGAAAATAAGTTGTTACTCACCTTACAACCACTTAAACTTTAAAAGAGGATTGTTCTAAGGTCCATAGACAAATTACAAGTAAAAATTCCAACTTTGAGGTTCTTCAAGGGAAAATCTCACTGCATAATTATGTCATTAGACTAGACATAAGCAACGAGACTATCCATTATTCTAAAGAACAGTTGGATGAATTAATTAGATAGTCACTTATTAAAGATATTTAAGTCTACTAATTATAATATTCCTATTAACACATGATTAGTTGACTCTAGTTTTTAAACGTTTCCTTACCAGAAGTTAACAAATAACTAACATGAGAGTTAGTGACAAAATTAAATGTTAAGGCTATAAGAACAATAATACGCATTCTTCTAACAACGTTTTTCGATACCGTACATATATTCTGAGTATTAATCAGAATATAGTATCATAATTAAGCAATGTTATGAAGGTTGTGAGGTTTGCATAGTCAACATAAAGTCACACTTATCTTAAACTCTCATCTTATTTGTTCTAAATATCTGGATTGAAACATTATTAAGATAAAACTAGATGATACCTTACACTTTCACAATTTTTTGTCATCATGCAAATGAAAAATTTGACAAAAGGAAAATGAGACTTACAAATTTCATCAATTATAACCAAAATTCATGAAAAATCATGACATGGTTAATGAGGATGATTTCTTATCTAATCTCATTCTAAGTGATTTTAAATCATGACGTTATAGCCCTAAATATTACTTGGCTCAAGGAATAAGTATGGGTCCATCATAAGTCATTCATTGACATTCGTGGAACTTATTCCAAATGGAATATTCAGACATAATTCATTTATCATTTAAAGACTATCTACTTGTATCTAAAATTTGTCGCATATGGCCCACGTTCTTAGAAGAAATCTATTCATGTATGTACTTAATAAGATTTCTATTAAATATGTCCCTAAGTTTCTTATGATATTTGGACATTAAAGAAATCAAATAAAGTCTAACGTGTATATGATAGGTTCCCACGTCACGTACCTCATTGAAACTTCTCTTGTAGCATTTCTAGAGATATTAAAGATCAGTGGGAGCATTAAGTGTCTTAATAATAACTTGCAATAGTTGCAAGAGGTGGGGGAGTGAAAATTTTACATTACCTCAATTTACACCTCTTGTACAAGACACCGCTCCATCACGACACTGTTCTATCATAACTTGTCTCCTTAAAATCTAATGCTACTCTTACAAAAGTTTCATTGTTGCTTAATTGTGGGCACACTTAGATTTCTTATCTAAACTAACATAATCCTCAACAAGAGAAACTACAATGACTAACGTCATTAATATGTTCATTAATATGTTTTCTCTATTAGAATTTGTTTGGTCGTTAAATATTGACCCTAAGCATGCTGAGTTCCTAAAGTTTTCTAAGGTCAGTGGGAGCAGTCAAAGTCCTTATCATGACTTGCAAGGAATACAAGAGGCGGAGGGAAGAGTGTCATTAAATTTCACTCCAAATTTAACTCCGATTACACCTCTTGTACACCATACTGCACCAACTCTTACAAACTTATAATCCTGAAAATGATAGCAACCTAATCAAGAGCTAATCCATAAAACTGAAACTTCTAACAAACCCAATAATCAACTCAGGATGTCATCTAGGTTTAAAAGCCTACTAACTTTGATTTAAAAGCCTACTAACTTTGATGATTACATAACCTCCCTAACTGAAGTTGAAATGGATTTTGGAAAAGTTTATTGATCCTATCTCTCCTAATTAAGCCATTAGCGTCAATTAATCTTCTAAATAGAATAAAACTGTTTTCTAGTAAAACTGTTTTATGTGTTCGTATAACGTTTGGGATTTGATTGAATTACCTAAGAGTGTTCATAACTAAACCAAATCCTGATATAAACGTTAAGACACAAAGAAGCATGATTGATTGTCAAAGGTTATACTCAGGAAAAGATATATCATTAAAGAATCTTTCTTACATATCTAATAAAAGATTTCTTTTAGGATCATCACTGTTCTAGTAGCTTATAATAGTTTTGAGCTACATTAGATGAACATTAAAACAATTTTCCCTAACAACTGGCTGACATATTTACATATTCATAAAACAACCTGAAAGTTCTAAACTTAAGGTTAAAGAACAGTTTGTCTATAAGCCAATAAAATCCATGTATGGGTTAATGCAAACGTCATAATGTGATGAAATCTTAACGAAATTATTTTCATCAACAATCAAGTGGATTAATGTACCTACCTCAAGATGAGTGGGAGCAACTAAGATAAACTTGTCTATATAGATGATATTCTTTTAACAAGTAGATGTTACATAAGTCAAAGCATTGTTAACACAAACTTTGATATAATAGATCTCAGTGATATCTCTTACATAATAGATATCATAACATGTTGAGATAGACCAAATGGGATATTACTTCCATTCCATAAGTTTAACATTTAATTGGTCCTTACATATGTAACAAACAATACTGCTCTCCTTTAGAGGATAATAGGATAAATGAGATTATTTCCTTACGCTTCATTAATTAGAAGCCTAGTAAGTTTAAGTCTATATTCGTTTAGATATTACTCACATTGCAACACACTAGATATGTCTAGATTAATGTGAAGCATCTAATAGAGTATTACAATATCAGTAAAAGAAACGAGAGGCTATATTTTAAAGAAGAAGTGAGAATTAAAACCGGTTTATTACTCTAACTTTGTAATATTCAAAGATGACAAAATGTAATTTCGGGCATATTCTTATGTCAGCAGACAAAACCTATTTCATGGAGGAGTCATAATGGACTGATATCAACAACCTAAGTTATAACGACATAATATAGTCACTAAATGTTGTTGGAAATTTATCAGTGGACTCATAAGTTTATTAACTCCATATAATTAATATATTGAAGACTTATTGTGATAAAGTCAGCTACCATGTCTCCTTGAACAGTAACAGTTCGAGAGGTGCTGCATTAAATTTCGATACGAAATTAATTATCCGTTTATGAACGAATTGAGGAAACTAAATCTTTGTATCGAATGCATTCGTGATATGCTTAAGCATCCTATAACTAAAGGTCTATTACCCATAAGTCTTATTAAGAGTGCTCATAAAAGAGACGGGTTTTAATTGATGACCATGTACAACTGCATATCGTACTATGAATGACTAACTATTAATCAAATTTCCTCATCAGTTTGATTTTGTATGTCTCTTACATATGTTCTTCCGGTGTAATGACATATAGACAACTATAAATACAAATCAAACATTAAAGGGCTTATTTATTTTGATCATAACTGTTAGGTTTTAAATTAAGGCTATAGTATGACTAATGGGGGTCCTGAGTCGCATAATGATTCAACGGCTGTATTTCTCTGCTATAGTACTTGTTTAAGGCTAAAATGAGTATTAACTTCTGATCAGACTAATCTAATACTCATGATAAATGATTATTCGGCTAAGTGGGAGAATGTAAGATTATATATTTATTTATTTATATTTAATCTAGTAGCCATCATTATCATTTATATAATATAGATCAAAATATATTAATAACCTATTAATAATTAGTTGGTAATTGTTGATGGACCATATTACCCTTATTAACTAATTGGGTTTCCTCTTGGGTGTATATATAAGGAGATTATTAGAGAGGTTAAAGGTTAGACACACAACCTAACAACATAACATCACAATTCGTCTCTCTCTCTCCATAACCGAAACCTCCCTACTTTCGGTTCATCACCATCATCACTTTACACCCTAAGGAGGAACCAGATCATCCTGACAAGTATGTCGAACTCAATGGTTGCATCACTGACTGGATTCTCTACTGGCCTGGCTGCTGTAACAGGTATGTTATTCATGTTTTCCATTATGTTTAAACAGAACTGATCAACAATATGACGAAGTTGAAGAAACCTACCTTGGCTTCATATATATGAATTCTAAGGCTGCTTGAAATGAAGTCGCCACTCGTCGATAAATCCCATCTTTTCAGGATCCATGTTCGGTAGTTCACGCGTTTCAAGTCTTTTAATGATCTCAGTGCTCTGTGCAAAAAAGAATACCGCACTTTCAACACTATGCGCTCGTTTTTCTATTGCACTTTCACGGCAGTTCGATATTATTACTCTTGGTATGTTGATGAGGCAAGCTGTTGATATATCTGCAATCATGCCTTGTAGTCGGGAAAACAACTCGTCTTCAATGATTTCCATGTTGTTGCTTTCATACGTATGCAGGATCGTTTTTGCAATTCGATACTTTGAGTTGGCAGCTGTTACCTTCCAAGGAAGCTTCTCATTCTCCACCGATTCTCCATTGGTACCTCTGTTGAATTTAGTCACTATAACTTCTGCCGTACGAGCAAACGATTTAATAATATCTGTTGGTGTTTTCCCTTCGTAAGCACTTCTTTTTAAAGTGGTATCCAACCACTTGCGATTGCGTTTGTCATTTACGTAATCCCGCCACAAGCTCCTCCTTGACCATTGAATATAGAAGGATGCCTGATTCAGGCATCCTTCCACTTCACTAGTGAAGTAAAGACATTCATCAACACTTTTGAGCAAATTATCAACAACTTCCTCATCAATATTCGGGATGACAATGGAAATGCATGTTAAGCTTATTATTGGTAAGCTCCAGCTATTTTGAAGTTCAACCGGAAGTAGAGATTGAATTTGATCGGTGTCAAACGTCTCTACTCCCTCAAATCCAATAGATTTTTCAAGAAGCTTAAGAAGATTATGAGATGGTTCAGCAATTTGAAATATATACATAGAATCTAAAATCCTTTTCCCTGAATATTTAGTAGACAACACCTCGTCTTCGGGTAACAAAACATGGTTGCTAAGGTCTTCGTCTGTATCATCACCACTTGAGACAGCAGGTGGTGTAGACATCATATCTTTCAGTGATTTGTAAGGCATGAAAATGACAATAATGGGAATGAGCTCGATTATTTTGCAGAAAACTACAAAAAACCACTGAAATTTAATCCAAATGCTTATAAAGGTTTTCGATACCGAAAATTGTAGTGGAGGCCGTTTAAAAAAAATACAAAATGATGGTGTAGACAACGTATCTTTCAGTGATTCCTCAATTTCACACAATTCTGGAGTCCAATATTTCTCTACTTTAAACACTGAAAAATGGTTCCTATTCTGATTAGCAAACGATTTGAGCCTAAGGATTGCATAACATATATATATTGAGAAAACAATCCCTATAAGTACTCCTATGGATTGCACAAGGAAAATTAGGCCAGTTGATTCCTTATACACGGATATTGTTATATCAGCTAGACCTTGGAACCCATGCCATGACAAAGATATGTACACTACCATACTAATTACGCAAATTACGCTGGATGCCGAAGAGAATGGAGTGTTAGCCAACACAAATTGAGGGCTACTAGTCGTTGCCATGATGCGATGTCTTTTCAGAAGCTGTCTTAGCTCCTCAACTTTTAATATCCGGTTTTCTTGTAGATTTTGATCATTTAAAGTGGCTTGATGTTTGAGTTCTACAAGTATTTTTAAGGTTGGGATTGTTACAGCAGAAGAAATAAAAATCACTAGCAATAAGAGTAACATACCCATATAGATGCATGCCGCCATGAATGGAGACATAACGAAAGGGTGGACAGACTCACGGCTAATAACTTGAGTCTGAATCTGAATGCCAACATCGACAATGATCGTGATAACAAAAATGGATAAACCCATGACATTTGCCAAAAGTGACTTGTTGTCCAAAGACGCCAAAGAAGGCATTGAGAGAGACATCACTGTGCACAGAAAACCCAAGCCTCCTACCTTGGCAACTTGGTCAACCTCACTTGGCATTTGACTAGTCAAATCCATGGGCAGTTTCATGGCCACTGCTATCAAGGTAAGGGAAGCAGAATTGAGTGAAAATAATTTCACTGGAAGCCAAAATTTTTTCAAACATATACTAATCATGCATTCCGCTAGCATTCCAGCGAAGCAAAATACCAATGCCAAATAGATGTACATCCCAATTACCATCATAGGTTCGCTATACTTATCTTCGGTTTTTATTTCATTGCAAACAACCATCAGAGCCGAGACATTTACTTTGATGGAGTCTAGATTTTGGCGCGACTGGTTTAATTGTAACGTGATATTTTTACAAAACTCAGCCATATTTGGAATTTTTGGGCAAGTATTAGAGCATTCACATCAAATCCATCAAATTATACATACATTCCACTAAAAAACAACTCCTATATCAATATATTTCTACTAAAATCAAATACTTTTTCTCTCTCCTTTCAATTAAATAATATTATCATTACATTTTTATCTCACTTCCACTCACAACCACTTTCAAAATATATTAAAAAAATTATAACGGGTGAACAGTGTCCCCCCAAATATACAGATGAACAGTAACATTTTCTCTCTCCTCTACTCACAACCACTTTTTATACCCTTTATAATATAAAAACCCCTCCTCACATAATTTGTCTGTTGACTATATCCCAAAGCGCCCCGCTTTGGCCTAAGCGCGGCGCTTTGGGTGTGCAAAAAGACAAATGGCATGTGCGAATAGACCAAACCATAAATAAAACTTAAAAACTTAAAACTATATTTTATTGGTTGAAGTTCAAGTATAACAGAAATTAACCATTTTTAGATACTTTTTATATATTCTATTGGTTGAAAAGTATAACATAAATTAACCATTTTTAGATACTTTTTATATATGCATCATTGGATTCAGAAACATATATAGTCCTATTTTAAAACATCATGTAATAAAAATAATGTATCAAAACACACTAAAATCTCTATAAATTAATAACGTTGGGATCGGGATATTTTATTAATTTAGCCAGATATTATTATATCGATAAATTAATAAATTATTGATTTAAAGAGTTGACTTATATTCATGGGCGTAGCTTAGAAGGTGCTTTGGGGGGGGGGGGGGGGGCGACCCCGCGAACTTTTCGTTCAGTAGTGTTATATATGTAACTTTCGTATAGAAATTTTTGAGTATATACGTTTTCGACCCCCCCCCCCCCTAACTCTTAAAAAATATATGATTTTAGCATTCATGAAAAATTTCTTTTACAATATCTTTTCATAGTAAGCTTGTTTTTTTTTTTTTTGAACGGCAAAGAAAAGCGATTTTATTTATACACTGCTGGAGTAACAATTGTTAATCACAGCCACCATATATACATGTAGAACACACAGACCAAACATAAACCACCATATATAAAGGAACAATTTTCTCCTACCAGGTCTGCATCAGACTTCCAAAAGTGCTGCACTAAAACCACTCCATTTGTCCCATGTCAGCGAGACCTTTTTTGCTCGACTTTTAAACCACAAAAAAACTCGTCGCCTTAATCTCATCAAAAACATTCCGGAATTGAATCTGTCTTCTGTTAAAAACTAAGTCATTTCGACTTCGCCAGATGCACCACACTACCGTTTGCATAATCAAATACACAATCTTTTTCCATTTAATTGAACCCCGAACATGCTAATGAAACTGCATGAGATCCTTTCTTTCCAACAGAAAAATTGAGTGGAATCTGACCCATTTGCTGACCTCCTCCCAGATCCTTTGTGCGAACGAGCACGATATGAAAAGATGGTCTATCGTTTCGTCCCCGTTACAGCAAATAGGACAAAAGGTGTTCGGTACATTCACATTTCGGTTTCTTAAAGCCACCAGAGTAGGAAGTCTGCCTAAAATCACTCTCCAAAGCAGAAAATTTACCTTAATCGGCGACCATGAATTCCAAACAACACTTTGATTCCCGCCCGAGTATCTATTTTCTTGTATCAATCTTCTTAGACTTTTAGCTGAAAACAAGCCGGTGCCTTCAAGCTTCCATGACCAGCGGTCCGAGTTCGAGCTCAAAGAGATTGAATTGAGTAAAGCAACAATCTCCCCTGATTCTCTGAATTCGACTGCTGAAACAAACTGACGTCTCCATTGGAAACATAAAATCGCTGCACCATTTTCAACCCGTACTCTATCTGCGATACACACGTTTTTGCAGCGTTCCAATTCGAATAGGACAGGAAACTTCTCTTTCAGCGGAACCTCCAGAAACCAGCAATCATGCCAAAACGACAACCCCAAACCATCACCCGGAACCCCTAGAAACAATTCCGATAAACTGATGTTTAATGGTGTTAGTTCATGTTGTATTTTGGCCCCGTGTTTCCAGATGCCCGGGACAGACACCTTACCTGGAATACAATTCCACGCCCTGCTACTATTATGAAACCCCCAAATTACCTTTCTCCACAATCCGTTTCGGTCTTCTATAAAGCGCCACCACCACTTTGCAAGCATAGCTATGTTTGTATCCCTGAGCGCATGTATACCTACACCTCCCAAATCCTTTGGAGCCATAACGTCGTCCCACGCCACCCAACACATCTTAGACACCTCCGTGGTACCACCCCATAGAAAATCTCGCCGCAAACCTTCTAATTCTTTAATAACTTGAACAGGAGCCTTATAGATCGAAAAATAATATGTTGGTAGTTGTCACACCCCGATATTTCCACGTTTGACCGGTGGGGAGTATCGTGACGTGGTTGGCAACGTTACAGTCAAACAACACAATATTTAAATGCACAGCGGAAGCAAAAGAAAGATATATTTCAACCGAATATAATTGCAATATCAAGTATCACAAACAGTTGAAAAATAATCCACAGAAGGATCAAAAATAAATAGGTAACATTATTCAACAGTTTGACGTCCAAGCTTGCGAGACTTATGGTGGACGCTAGGAGAAAAGCCAGCCTAGTTCGCTTAGTACCTGCACTTAACCTTTTTGGGAAAATACGTCAGTTTACACTGGTAAATACATTCAACTGACTCATTTTGAAAAGTTTAATAAAATTGATTTGAATGCACGTGGCACAAACTCTTTATAACTTGGGATAATTATTTAAATATATAAACTTGTAAAAGAATTACATGTTCCTTATGCGTTCAGTAGCCCGGTTCGTGCCGGGTTAAAGATCAATAGACACACCACATTATTTATTTATGCACTGACGGGTGTACGCCTACACCCCGCGCTTAGCTCGTGGCCATTTCGTAAAATGATGCCAAGGATATCCAGGACATAGTCATTAACCTCCCAAAGGCGTTAAGAAAACAAAACATATTTAAACGGGTCATCTCGATAATACTTAACCACCAATCGATTAAGGTCGAATGCCCGACCAAGCGGTATTTTATATACCGTACCCCAAGCCCGTATAAGGGAAAATAAGTTAAAAGTATTTACCTTTGCAAGTATAAATCACAATTAGAAAATGTGGGTAGCTTTTACCGGTTCTCCTATTCTGGAACAAAGGTTTATAATAACCTATTAGAATCCTAACGGTCTTTAGTTAAGCTTAAGCTTAGACCGGTTAGTTTTAAAGAAAGATACGGTTCAAACGCACGATTAAGCGAAGACCGGAATCGAATGTGATTTAGACCCGGAAAGTTTGAAGACTTGTCTTATATGGATAATCTAAACACATTCTGGATTTTGAGATAAAACCGATAAGGTTTGACCCGTTTCGGCTAGTTTATGCAAACTAGTTACATAAATCGAACCGAATGCGCAAGAGGCGTAACGGGTAACAGAGCCATATACAGGTTTCCTAAGTTAATATGCCTTAAATATGTTGCGGCATCAGTAAGATATCTTTTATTATGCCCGTAACGAATTTAAACTCAAACTATGCCCCGAAGGGGTAATTTGGTCATTTATAAGGTTATAAAAGAGTTTGAATAATATTCTGAGTTACAGGTCTGATGTAATTAGTAAAAATACTTAATTTACTAAGTTACAACAGTAGGGTATTACATATATGTGAAATTTATCAATTATAACCAAACTATGCACCGTAGGGGCATTTTGGTAATTTCACATAAGCTTAAAAAACTCAAAACTGAAGTCTGAGTTAAACAAATTTTGCTTACTTTTAAAATATTATAATTTACCTAAAATATCAGTAGGTATCAACCCTTGTATGTTTAAAATAGTTTTAGTACATACTATGCGTTAAAAACGCTTAAAAAGGCGATTAGCAGCCGTTTCCGGGTTCTATATAGAAAGCTGATATTTTTATTATTCCATAAGGTTTAAAATAATATATTTATCATATAAAATCAGTAGCAAAAGGTTTGGGGTCAAAGAGATATGTAAAACTCATTTTATAGCCCAAAAGGGCAAAACCGACAATTACCGACTCAAGCTTATAACTCTAAGTTATGCTCAGCCTAAAATTAACTAAAAATCTTTAAAAATCCCAAAATAATATATTACATCAGTGGGTAACAAGTTTGATATCAAAAAGTGGGTTTAAATAGGCTATATGCTAATTATGCCGTTAAATCGCTACAAAGCTTTCTAATTACTCTAATGAGCATAACTCTCAATCTACACCTCAAACTGATGTCAAATTTTGGGTACAAGTTTATATTTCAGTAACTAAGGTTTCTACTCTTTTACATTTTTAAAAATCACGTCTTATGGTGAAAAGGGCATAATGGTCAACATATGAGCAATTAACGGAAACATGCATATTAATTGGTTAACTAATGAACCAAGGTGTATAATCACAGAGGGTTATACTAGCATGTAACCTAGTCCAATTAAAGCTCTAAGGAATTTCTAAAACATGCTTAAACGGGTCAGAACTGAAAGTCAAAGCAAAAGTAAAATTATGCGACTTTCGGTTCCGAACCGGGTCTCTACTGAAAATTGTCGGGTTGAACATGTTTAGACATGTTCTTACATTAATTACCAAGTTATATTAATGATCAAACAGGTTGTATGGGTTCTACATTGCTAATTATGCATTAAGTTGAAATTAAGCATCTTGTTGACTTTTTAATAACGAGTTTGACCCGACAAATGACTTAGTTAGAGTGGGAATCAGAGGGTGCCCTTTTAAGGGTTTATTGCCCACATAATTACCAACTTATAACTACCTTCAATTCGACTAATCACTGGACCATTAATGATTAATCGCTAAGTCAACCGTTAATTACGACGGTTTGACTTTTAAGCTAAAACTAAGTAAAAACTCAACTAAGAAAGGTTAAGCATACTTACAGAAGTCCTATGCACGACTAGGAATGTCTTGGGTCTGCTTTGGAGCTCCAGAAGTCTTCACAATTGCAGATGGAAGGTGTGCTCATAAGGTTGCAACATAAGGCCTTTATATAGTGCTTAAAATCTCATAGATCATTGACACACAAGCCTAGCAATGGCCATGGATCATCCACAGATGTCCCCTAGGTCTAAAAAGCATGTAGGGGTCTCCCATGGAGTGAAAATATCTGATTAAAGTCGGTTAATGCGTGAAAACAGGCTGCTGTCCAACTTTATAGTAACTGGGGATCGAACGCGGCCCGCGTGAGTGTCTACCTGGGCTTACGCGGCCCGCTTGAGACCTGTTGTCAGGTTAAACATTTTCTAGTTGTTGCATCTTGTCCCTTGGCCCTTCGAAAGGTCAACCTAACTTTATTTCTTGCAATTTGAGCCCTCCAAATTTACCTATAAGGGCTTTAAGACTTATACCCACTTTGTTAAGTCCTTGGTCACTTCATGTTTACCCGAAAAGTCATAATTTTCAACGTTGACGCTTTAACCCCTTGTATACGAATTTGATCATAACTTTCTCATACGATAACGAAACTTTATGAAATGTATATCGTGCATTCTAGTGAGCATAATTAACCGTTACAAAGCTTCGGGTTTGCTAAAAGGTCACTCAGAGGTATACTTTAAACATGTTGACACATTTAACCCCTATAGTTTGTAATCTCTCACTTTCTTTCATATTTAGCTTCGTATGATCCATGATTTATTCGTTTGAAGGTATGAGCATCATGTTGGGTTATTGTAAAGTATATTCACCTATTATTGACATTTTGAATCCTTATATTCACATACTTTTCTTGTTTGTCAACTTTAGTCCTTCAAATAAATCCTTTACACGTTTCAAGCCCATGACACGTGTCGGTATAATATTGGACGTGAAATTTCGAGGTGTTACATCCTCACCACCTTAAAAGAAATCTCGACCTCGAGATTTACTGAAACAAATGAGGGTACTTTTCTTTCATTGTGGACTCTACCTCCCACGTGTACTCGGGACCTCTACGGGCATCCCATTTTACCTTTACAATAGGTACATGCTTCCTTCGAAGCTTCTTAACCTGTCGATCCTCGATCGACACAGGTTTTTCAATAAACTTCAAGCTCTCTTCTATGTGCACATCTGTATGTGGTATGACCAGTGATTCATCGGCGAAACACTTCTTCAAATTGCAGATGTGGAATACATTGTGAATACCACTAAGCTCTTCAGGTAAGTTTAACTTATAGGCAACTGATCCGACACGTTCGATGACCTCGAATGGTCCTATGTACCTCGGGCTTAACTTGCCTTTCTTACCAAATCGCATCACTCCCTTCCAGGGTGATACTTTAAGCAACACTTTGTCACCTACCTCGAAGTTAAAAGGTTTACGCTTTAAATCTGCGTAGCTTTTCTGCCTATCTCGGGCAGCTTTCAGACGGTCACGAATCTGGACAATCTTGTCTGTTGTTTCAAAGACTATTTCTGGTCCTGTCAGTTGGACATCTCCAACTTCCGCCCAACATACGGGCGTTCTGCACTTTCTATCGTATAAGGCCTCGAAAGGCGCAGCCTTAATGCTGGTATGGTAGCTATTGTTATATGAGAACTCGATTAATGGCAGGTGGTTATCCCAACTACCACCTAAGTCGATCACACATGCACGAAGCATGCCTTCCAAAGTTTGGATAGTACGCTCACTCTGGCCGTCCGTCTGAGGATGGTAAGCCGTACTGAAATTTAAGCGCGTGCCCAATGATTGTTGGAAACTTTTCCAAAAATGTGACGTGTATCTAGTATCTCTGTCAGAGACAATAGCTACTGGTATGCCATGTAGAGATACAATCTTATCTACATACAATTGGGGTAACATGTCGGAGCTATAGGTCTCCTTAATGGGTAGAAAATGTGCTGACTTAGTCAGTCTATCAACTATCACCCATATCGAATCATTTCCTTTCCTTGTCTTAGGTAACTTGGTGATGAAATCCATCATCACCATTTCCCATTTCCACGTAGGAAGTTCAGGCTGTTGTAGCAAACCTGACGGCTTCTGATGTTCTGCTTTGACTTGCGCACACGTCAAGCATTTAGCTACATAGGCAGCTACAGACTTCTTCAAGCCTATCCACCAATAGTTTGCCTTTAGATCCTGGTACATCTTATCAGCTCCAGGATGAACGGAATATTTGGAACTATGGGCTTCTTGGAGGATAACATCCTGAAGTCCTCCATAAATTGGAACCCATATTCGACCATTCAATCTCAGAATTCCGTCCTTGCCCTGAGATAACTGTTCTTCAGTTACTCCTAGCTTTTCATTAGGATAGTTAGCTTCCAACACAGCTTCCTTCTGTGCAGCTAACAACCTTTCATTCAAACCGTTCTTTATCTCAATGCTCTTAGCATTGATTCTTATGGGCTTCACTCTTTCCTTCCGACTTAAGGCATCGGCAACCACGTTTGCCTTGCCTGGATGGTATCGGATTTCACAATCATAATCATTCAACGTCTCCATCCATCAGCGCTGTCTCATGTTTAAATCCTTTTGGTTAAACAGGTGCTGGAGGCTCTTGTGATCAGAATAGATCACACACTTGACACCATATAGATAGTGCCTCCAAAGCTTCAGTGCAAATACAACGGCACCCAACTCCAAGTCATGGGTGGTGTAATTCTTTTCGTGCACCTTTAACTGTCGTGAAGCATAGGCAATAACTTTGCCTTTCTGCATAAGTACACATCCCATCCCGGTGTGTGATGCATCACAATAAACTACAAATTCTTCGATTCCATCAGGCAATGTCAACACAGTAGCATTGCTCAACTTTTGTTTGAGAATATCGAAGGATTCTTGTTGCTTAGGACCCCAATCGAACTTTACTTTCTTACGAGTCAATGAAGTTAGGGGTGCAGCAATCCTTGAAAAAATTTCAATAAAGCGCCTGTAGTATCCTGCCAATCCCAAGAAGCTGCGAATCTCGGTCGGCGTCTTCGGCTCTTGCCAATTCATGACAGCTTCAACTTTAGCGGGATCTACTTGGTTACCATGCTCACTGATAACATGTCTAAGGAATTGGACTTCACGGAGCCAGAATTCACACTTTTAAAACTTGGCATAGAGCTTCTCCTGCTGAAGTAATTCCAGAATACATTGAAGATGCTTCTCATGGTCAGCCTGACTCTTGGAGTAAATGAGAATGTCATCGATGAAGACGATGACGAATTTATCTAGGTAAGGTTTGTAGACACGATTCATGAGATCCATGAATGCGGCTGGTGCATTAGTGAGCCCAAAAGGCATCACTAGGAACTCGTAATGTCCATAACGAGTTCTAAATGCAGTCTTGTGCACGTCTTCATCTTTAACCTTCAATTGATGATAGCCTGACCTCAAATCGATCTTGGAGAAGTAACTTGCCCCTTGAAGTTGATCGAACAAATCGTCGATCCTAGGCAATGGATACCTATTCTTGACTGTGACTTTATTAAGCTCACGGTAATCGATGCACAGACGCATCGATCCATCCTTCTTCTTGACAAACAGGATTGGCACTCCCCAAGGTGACGAACTAGGTCTAATAAAACCCTTGGCTAGCAATTCATCTAGTTGTGCCCTCAATTCCTTCATCTCTATTGGTGCCAACCTATAAGGTGCTCTAGCAACAGGTGCTGCTCCAGGGATGATGTCGATTCTGAATTCCACTTGCCTATCTGGTGGTAAACCAGGTAGTTCTTCAGGAAAAACTTATGGGTATTCAGAAATGATGGGGATTTCTTCAATCTTGGGCTTCGGCTCGTCAATAGTCACTTGTGCCATGTAGATGACACAACCCTTCTTCAAACACTTAGAGGCCTTGAGCATAGTCACTTGCTCAGGCAGTCCATACTGGGTATCTCCCTGAACGGTAAGTGATTCACCAGACGAAGTCTTGATCACCACTTATTTCTTGTTGCAGACAATCTGGGCCTGGTTATGAGATAACCAGTCCATACCCAAAACTATGTCAAAACCCGCTAATTTAAAGGGAAGTAGGGACAAAGGAAAGGAGTGGTTCTTAATGGATATAACACATCCATCTAACACAGTTGAGACGGTGTCTATGGTGCCATCTGCTAATTCCACCTCATATTTTACACTTAAGGTTTTAACAAGTAAATTCAGCAGATTGCAAAACTTATTATCTACGAAAGACTTATCAGCGCCTGAATCAAAAAGTACTCTTGCATAGACATCATTTACAAGGAAAGTACCTGTAATCACATTGTCGTCCTGAACCGCTTCCTTTGCATCCATCCTGAAGACCCTAGCATTGGTCTTCTTTCCTTCATCAGCTTTCTTTGCATATTTTTGGGCAATTTGTCTTAATGTGCCCTTTTTCGTTGCAACTGTAGCACGTTGCATCTTTCAACTTCTTGCAATCCAAGGTCTTGTGTTCCTTGGACTTGCATATACCACATGCAAAAGTTCTTGACTGAGTCTGCGAGTTCGATTCATATCTGCACTTGCCGAAGTGCTGTTTCTTGCAGACTTTGCACTTGGGCTTATCACCAGATTGATGCCCATCCTTCTTAGACTCAGACCCTTTGCTGTGGTCATTGTTTCCTCGGTGCTTCTTGTTTGACCTTCGTGAATTGTCATCTTCACGTTTCCTTTTCTCGGCATCTGTGTTCCTCAGCGATCTCTGTCTGACCGCGTCCAGTGTGAGGGACAAGGATATATCCATTATAGATCTGAAAGTAGTTGGCCGAGAGGCCTTCATGCTTGCCTTTATTTCTGGGGCTAAACCCCCAATGAAACGAGCTATTCGTTTGGGTTCTGGGGTCACCAGATACGGAACCAACCTTGACATTGTGTTGAAGCTCGTAAGGTAAGCTTGGCAGTCAAGGTTCTTCATAACCAACGATAGGAAGTCAGACTCAATCTTTTCAACCTCATGTTGAGGGCAGTAGTTTTCTCTGATGAGGGCAACAAATTGTTCCCATGTCATGTTGTACAGTGGAATCTTCCCAGTAGCTTGAATCAACGATCTCCACCAAGCTAAGGCCTCACCTTTGAACGATTGAGACACAAACTTTACCACATCTCTATCAGCGCACCCGCTGATATCAACCACTGTGTCCATCTCATCCAGCCACGTCATGCAGTCTATAGCCCCTTTTTCCCCAGTGAAATCCCTGGGTTTGCATGACACAAAGTACTTGTAGGAGCAACCCTTATCACGGGGTCCTTGATTCAGTATTATCTTTTGAGATGGAACACTGTTTTGGTTTGAGGAGTGTCGATCATCATCTCCTTTCTTGGGTTCATCCTTCTTGGAGGGTGGTGGTTTGCTGTGAGCCTCAGAATGAGTCCTAGGCTTTGAGTGCGGTGTTGATAGGGTCCTACTTCGAGTCCCGCTATAATCATTATACTGCCGCTCGATTGCTTTTGTAACAGCGTTGTCTATTAACGCTTGCAATTCAGCACCCGCTATATTAATCCGGGCATCATTCTGATTCTCCACTGGGTGACTATTAATTTCATCCGAGTCAGCCATTGTATCTTGAACTGTTGCATAAGATATGACAATAATTTATTTGGGACTTTATTATGGAATTGTCTTTTATGGCAATTCATTAACCACGGTAAACATAGACCAGATTTGGTTAATTTATTAATCATATTTATTTAGGATTTTTATTATATTTTATCCTAATTATAAAACAATAACAGTTTTATTAGTAGCACAAAAGGCCTAGTCACGAGGACATTTTTAAATCATAAGCCATGATTTCAGAGAATCAAAGCTTTAAGGTTTGAACACAGTTCTTTACCTTTTTCTGACTGGGAGTCATAGACTACTACTGTCTTTTGTCTCATATGAAAATGACCAGGGCCCGTAGGCACTATATTACCAATGGATGGTCAACATATGATCATCTTAATTGATGATTTAAACCCATGATTTATATATCATTAGTTTAAGTTAGGAATCTTTTGAAAAATCCTTTTAAGAATGACGTGTGTGATTTTAACGAATCACGTCTGCCAGGAGTGTTAACATGTTTTCAGATGTTAACAGGGATCCGAATCTTTTAAACAGGTCTTACCATCTTGGCCAAGTCTTATACTGACATGCAGGCTAGGTTATACCTTTAAGATTCTTATTTAATATACAAATAGGCAGATATATTTTTAAAAGGAATGATTTTGATTCATTTATTTCGCATGTAATTTATTTAGGCATATAATGGCAAAAATGAAATTTATAAACTTAACATTCCATTAATTTTTAAAAAGATTACACATCGCCCTAAACGGGACTTTTTAACATAACAACTTACCCACGCAGGGGTCAAACTGAAATAATAGTCCACGCAGGGACTTAAACAAACAACATACCCTCGTAGGGGTTAACAGTAAAATAGGCCCACGCAGGGCTCAAAAGACAACCATACCCACGCAGGGGTCAAAACAGCAAGATAGGCCCACGCAGGGGCTCAACTGAAACAAGGAAAATACAATCAATAATTGAAGGGTTCAATGGTCCTTCTTGCTCTTCCCTTTAATTAAACTTGTCAATCCCTGGAAGAAACTTTGTCGCTCCCTGCGATCTCTGTGAAAATCTCGCTCGACTTGGTCCAATCTTTGAAGAATTTCTTCCCGTTCGGGTGGGGAAAACCGTGGCGGCTGTGATTGTTGCCGAATTATAGGTCTAGCAGGTATTTGGTACCCATGAGTTGGGTACCCTACTCCCCAAGGAGCTCCATACGGTCCTTCAGGATGAAGGGCGTTATAGTTGGCCGCTACCAAGTATGGGTCGGCTTCAACGTAATTATAGTTGGTGTGAGCCGGCTGCTCAAACGGGTTGTACGCCATTGAACCAGTGTATGCAGGAATCGGGTTATCAAAACCCATCGGTGGTGGCTGCGGTGCAACTGGGTTTGAAGGCCCACCCATTTGCGGGTCTTCATGAAGTGGCGAATAATGACTGCCACTTGAGTGATGAGGGGAGCTAAAGTGAAAATCCCCTCCTCGCGCGGACATCCGTGCGCCTGTCCTCCTACGCCTTGGCGGTTCTGGAGGTGCTTGATGAACAGGCGGCGGTGGAGGCGGTGGCGTGACAGCCACGAAACGTGAATCCCCAGAGGGATCCTGCTGTTGCTGCTGCTGGTGAGGTGATGAATGGTGAGAAGGTGTGAAGTACCATTCATGTTGGTTAAACCGTGCTTGGTAACTGTCCGGACCACCGTAGGGTGATCCGTGAAAAGAAGATCCATCAGAGATCTCGATGGGATGGTTAGGTGTACCGCTTGCAGGTTCGACGGGATCCGTGTCCTCATCTATGTCCACCGCATTGTCTTCCGAGAAGTGGTCCTCCGGTCCCATTGGGTTAAAACCCAATGGTTCTTGAATATAATTTGCCAGGTTAAACCGGCCCCGAAAAAACAAGAGTAGGGTTGCCAAAGGAGTTGTGCGACAGATATCTCTGGAGAGGTATATATGAAGGTTGTGGGTTATCGGGCTCGTTTTCCAAATGTGGCCCGAAGGAATGGCGGTAAGGAGGTGTTGAGCTGTGTGAAACAGACCGTCTAGCGGGTTCCACATTGGTCCTCCAGTTCTCTCGAGGATCAGCACTCGCAGTGGTAGAAGGAGCTCGCCATTGCGAAGGCCCGGCTTCGTGATCATTGGGGGCGGTGATTGGCCCCTTGCCTCGTCCTCTTCGTCTGAAAAATCTTGGAGGCATATTTAGACCTGTCAATATAACATAAGATAACGACAAAATATAAAGGACAAAGTTGAGAGAAAAAAAAAACAAGAACATTTTGGATTATTCTTATGTTCTTTGTCTAGACTCGAAAAATTTAGGAATGTGCAATTGTGTCATTGAGATTAAACACAAAAGGCTAGTGTTTAATTCACTCAATGTTGGCTCTGATACCAACCTGTCACACCCCCATATTTCCACGTTTGACCGGTGGGCCCGGTGGGGAGTATCGTGACGTGGTTGGCAACGTTACAGTCAAACAACACAATATTTAAATGCACAGCGGAAGCAAAAGAAAGATATATTTCAACCGAATATAATTGCAATATCAAGTATCACAAACAGTTGAAAAATAATCCACAGAAGGATCAAAAATAAATAGGTAACATTATTCAACAGTTTGACGTCCAAGCTTGCGAGACTTATGGTGGATGCTAGGAGAAAAGCCAGCCTAGTTCGCTTAGTACCTGCACTTAACCTTTTTGGGAAAATACGTCAGTTTACACTGGTAAATACATTCAACTGACTCATTTTGAAAAGTTTAATAAAATTGATTTGAATGCACGTGGCACAAACTCTTTATAACTTGGGATAATTATATAAATATATAAACTTGTAAAAGAATTACATGTTCCTTATGCGTTCAGTATCCCGGTTCGTGTCGGGTTAAAGATCAATAGACACACCACATTATTTATTTATGAACTGACGGGTGTACGCCTACACCCCGCGCTTAGGTCGTGGCCATTTCGTAAAATGATGCCAAGGATATCCAGGACATGGTCATTAACCTCCCAAAGGCGTTAAGAAAACAAAACATATTTAAACAGGTCATCTCGATAATACTTAACCACCAATCGATTAAGGTCGAATGCCCGACCAAGCGGTATTTTATATACCGTACCCCAAGCCCGTATAAGGGAAAATAAGTTAAAAGTATTTACCTTTGCAAGTATAAATCACAATTAGCAAATGCGGGTAGCTTTTACCGGTTCTCCTATTCTGGAACAAAGGTTTATAATAACCTATTAGAATCCTAACGGTCTTTAGTTAAGCTTAAGCTTAGACCGGTTAGTTTTAAAGAAAGATACTGTTCAAACGCACGATTAAGCGAAGACTGGAATAGAACGTGATTTAGACCCGGAAAGTTTGAAGACTTGTCTTATATGGGTAATCTAAACACATTCTGGATTTTGAGATAAAACCGATAAGGTTTGACCCGTTTCGGTTAGTTTATGCAAACTAGTTACATAAATCGAACCGAATGCGCAAGAGGCGTAACGGGTAACCATAAGAGCCATATACAGGTTTCCTAAGTTAATATGCCTTAAATATGTTGCGGCATCAGTAAGATATCTTTTATTATGCCCGTAACGAATTTAAACTCAAACTATGCCCCGTAGGGGTAATTTGGTCATTTATAAGGTTATAAAAGAGTTTGAATAATATTCTGAGTTACAGGTCTGATGTAATTAGTAAAAATACTTAATTTACTAAGTTACAACAGTAGGGTATTACATATATGTGAAATTTATCAATTATAACCAAACTATGCACCGTAGGGGCATTTTGGTAATTTCACATAAGCTTAAAAAACTCAAAACTGAAGTCTGAGTTAAACAAATTTTGCTTATTGTTAAAATATTATAATTTACCTAAAATATCAGTAGGTATCAACCCTTGTATGTTTAAAATAGTTTTAGTACATACTATGCGTTAAAAACGCTTAAAAAGGCGATTAGCAGCCGTTTCCGGGTTCTATATAGAAAGCTGATATTTTTATTATTCCATAAGGTTTAAAATAATTTATTTATCATATAAAATTAGTAGCAAAAGGTTTGGGGTCAAAAAGATATGTAAAACTCATTTTATAGCCCAAAAGGGCAAAACCGACAATTACCGACTCAAGCTTATAACTCTAAGTTATGCTCAGCCTAAAATTAACTAAAAATATTTAAAAATCCCAAAATAATATATTACATCAGTGGGTAACAAGTTTGATATCAAAAAGTGGGTTTAAATAGGCTATATGCTAATTATGCCGTTAAATCGCTACAAAGCTTTCTAATTACTCTAATGAGCATAACTCTCAATCTACACCTCAAAATGATGTCAAATTTTGGGTACAAGTTTATATTTCAGTAACTAAGTGAAGGGGCAAGGTCCCAAAAACCTCATAATAAGTATTTAAGACCATACCACAAACTGGCCTTTCAACCTTTTAACCTTGCGCGGCCGCGCATTGGTCTTACAAATGGAAGAAAGTAATCAGCAATCTATAGTCGCGCGCCCAAAGGAAAACATAAATCCTTGCGCCTTCTCCCATTAACAAAGGATTAAAATCCTGAGATCAATACCTCCGCCTAAATATCCAGACTTGGATAATTTAGACTTAGGATTTATTCAGTGGCTTCCACACAGTAAGGTGCCACACTAGATTACATCGGATCGAGACAACTTGACATTGGATCAAAGAACTTAACGGAAGAAAATATAACCGCTACGGCGTTAGCATCTTCCGTCATCTTTTCAATAACAGGTTTTCCCTCCCAAACTCCCGGTTATAAAAACAAGAACTGTTCAGGTATGAACTCAGGTCACACACACTTCTCAAATACTTTTCTCTTCTCCGTACCAATACTTATTCTCACACCGGAGTCGGGTCAAGGAGAGAACCCTCTTCTCCCCTTGGCGAGGCTAACGGTGTTCTTTTTTGCAGAACCATCGGAGAAAGAGATCAGCTGCAACTGAATCGACCGAGAGAGAGCTAACCCTTTTATGCAGATTCAAACCCCCTAGATATTTCGGTTCCGACCATTTATCTAGTGTTTCTTCATTGGCGCCCACCGTTTTCTCAGTTTTTCTAGTTTCTACCTCGTTTCGATTCAGTCCATTCCATTTTCTGTTTTTCCACATGGCAGAAAATTCGTCATCTCACCGGCAACCTGGTCCTCGACCAAACGTCGGAAACAATTTACCAGTGGAAGGGATCGTAGAAGAGGCCTTGGACGATAATGAGGTTCAATCCAATCGAGCAAATGATCCTGTTACTCCAGGAATGTTACCAGCAAACCCTGCTCAATCAATTTTACCACCAGGAGAAACTCCGATATCATGGTATGTCCGGTCCCAAGGGGCATTAAACGCAGTGTACACACAGTTGTGTGCTCAAACTGCTCCTCTGACTCAATCACGGAGACCGGGATCTAGAGCTCATGCTTCCCAACGAGTAGAATCAACTTATGATGATACAGAAGTTCATGCCAGATCCACGTCTCAACGCGAGTACATTCAGTCAGGCAGTTACCAGAGGCAACATCACGGAGAATCACATCCTCGTCGAAGACAATCGGTTCATGATAGGTTGGGTTCCGAACGGGATACCCACACCGATGAATCCGATCCAACATACCGTTTGAGTGCAAACAACAGTGTGTTCAACCGACTACAGCCAAACTATAACAAATGCAGACCTCGAGCGGTTGATAACCCTGAGGCAGAACATAACTATGACTTAGTTTATCGCCCTGCAGAAGCGGCGGAAAACTCGAAGTTCATACTGGAGATAGCTCTGGCTCCATTGGAGAAGGCAAAATTACCATCTAACGTTGGGAAATTCAATGGGTTAACTGACCCTGATGATCATCTGAGAGTATTCACCAGCGCAGGGTTGGTTGGCGGTTGGACTCTTCCGCTATGGTGTCATTTGTTTGTACAAACATTAACCGGCCCAGCGCGAATCTGGTTTGATAACCTACCAACGGGACAGATCGAATCTTGGAAAGATCTGCGTGAAAAGTTTTTAACACACTTCAGCCAACAAAGGCGTTCCATGCGTGATACATCCGACGTCATGAACATCTGGCGCCGCGATGACGAGAATCTGGAGGATTTTATCACCAGATACAATAAAGAAGTGTTGGAGATTAGAGGTGTTAACGAACAACTAATCCGTGCTCATTTCAAGTACGCGGTTAGATGTGACGACATGGTTAAGGTATTATCTGGAACAGAGGGCCTTCCCAAGAGTTGGGAAATGATAATGGCGCCGGCCAAGGTTTATGCGCAGACCGAGAAAAACCTTACTACAAACAGGCCACCACCACCACACAACAGGCCCGCAGACTTAAGCGCAACCGGTGAAAGAAGGTTCAAAAAATCATGGCGCGAGTCATCAGGAAGTCGTTCCTCTGAAGATGCCCGCACAACAATCAACAAGCTCTCTGCACAAAGAGAGAACAAGCACGAAAATAGGGAGAGGCAGTGGACTCCCCTAACAAAGACCCCAGCGGAGGTTCTGAGTACTGAGGACTATCAATTCAAACCTCCGATTCCGATGAAGAGTAAACGTGGTCAAGACCCGGCGCAATACTGCGAATATCATAAAGACAACGGGCATACCACGAACAACTGCATATCTCTGCGCACGGAAATAGAGAAAGCCCTCAAAAATGGAGAACTTACGCATTTACTCCAGAATATGCGCAAGGAGATTAAGCAGATTACCCGGGGAGAAGAAAGCTCAAGCAAACGGGCCAAAACTTAAAGGACTCTATAAGTTTTCCGCAGAAAAGACATGACCTATCAAATGCGGCGGAACTATCAGAGAGTAAGTTAAGTTCCATTTAATTATCAGAAAAACTTTGTAAAGCCTCTGAGCTCTATCCATGAATAAAATTACAAAGTTTCTATTATTTTTGTGTTTACAAAGTGCATGCAATTTCTTTTTAGTAAGCGCAAAAACATTATGGTAGTATAAAACAAGCTCCATGCGCGGTCAGTGATCACGTCACAAACGACCATAAACTCACACATGAGCTTCATACCAACTTCATTCGCCTTACTCAAGTAAAAGCAATTGTACTCATACAAAATATTGTAAAGTCATTTAACAAAACAAATAGAAACATACTATTTTTAGCGTACAAATACGCCCTAAAGAGCTTCAAACACAGCAGTGTTTAGAATCCTTGCGCAACAGCGCACTGACAAAACAAGGATCTACATCCCACATAAAAAATTGTTCAATACAATTTCATCCTACTCTAAATCTTCACCCTCATCCGGAAAGATTTCTTTGAGTTGCGTCACGTGATCATCCGATTGCAGCGCCACATTTATCAACTCCATAACTGGAAGTTGCAAATTATTAAACTCTGTCTTCATGGAAGCAAGCGCGGCGGCAGTATTTACGCCAAAGGTAGCAGATTTGCTATCATCCCAGTTAGCCTTCAACGCGCTATTCACATGTTGGGAACATTCCGCATAACCTTGCGCGTACCCATCTCGTCGTGCAGCAACCATCAAATTAGCAACAGTTTTATCCAGTTCTTCAGAGTTTAACACAGATTCAGCAACCTATGAAATCAAGCGAAAATAAGCATCAAAAAAGAGCATATATGATTTCACAACAAAAAAGAGGAAAGAAACTTACACAAGCAATCCCGCGATCTTTCAACCAGGCCATATCATTCTTTAAAGGTTCAAGCTCGCTTTCCGCTGAAACCCGCGCCATTTCTGAATTCTCCAATTTCTCTTCAACCTCAGTCAAACAGCGGGAGGTTTCAGTATTCTCGGAATGCGCAAGCTCCAGATCCTTCTTCAATTGTTCCTGGTCAGAAACCAAAGCAGTAAGTTCCTATAATTCTTTATCTCTAACGGCAAGAGTGGCTAAAGCTTGTACCTCCCGTTGCTCACTTCGTTCCCTATGAGAACGCGCCTCCACCAACATAGCTTCCATATCAGCTTTTTCTTTCTTCAATCTTTCTACCTCCGCATCTTGATTCTTCAGATTTTCAACCTCAGCCTTGAGGTTATTTATGATATTGCGGAGGTTTGCCTTCTCAGCATTGTCCTTCTCACAAATTCTCCTCCAATTTTTCCGTTCCTCAGACAGGAGAGCAGCTTCAGCCTTTCTTTTCCAACCAGCAACAGACCATTCCTCAGTCTTACGCTCAGCTTCAAACTTGGCTCGCTCAGTCTCTTATTTAGCCTTCAACTGAGCCACATATTTTCCATCTTTAGCAAACTTCTTTTGCGATGCTATAAAAGATGCCCGCTCCTTATGCATGTTATACCACTCACGCACTATACGGTGAGTAGTAGAAACATGAGAAGCAGTTTCTGCAAGATAAGATTGATAGGTCTGTTCATAAGGCTGATTTTCCTGAAATTTAATCTCACCAGGCGGAAGTATCCCTTGCAACCAATCTTGGCATACACGCCAATCCGAGAAGGTATCACCTTTTTTCACATTCCAAACAGGGACATGAGGATCAGAAGCATCTTTTTCCGTATAAGTCCGGTAATAATATTCTCCCAGAGTTTCTTCTGGACGAATTGGAGATTGTTTATCAACACCAGCAGATGAGCCTGTCTCCTCAGTTGTGACCTTCTCAGTATGCTCAGGTATAGCTTCAGAAGGTCTAGGGGGAGAAGATTGAATTTTTTCAGCAGTTTCCTTTTTTCCCAAATCTTGAACAACAGTTTCCGGGGTCGGTGGATTATCAGCATCATCTACCACTCCCGGTTCAACAATATTTTCAGCCTCTGTATTAACACCAACAGGCATCTCAGCCTCAACAGTTTTTTCTACACCTTCCCCAGCAATCTCTGAAGGCTCTAGCGGGTCTGCAACAGCAGCGCGCGGAGGAGTAGGGGGAAGTTCTTTATTAACCACAGATGGTACTTCTATAGGAACAGGGGAAACAGGAACTTCTGGACAAATAAAAGTCTGTAAGAATTCCATCCGCTTAAAGAAAACAAGGAAGAACAACACTTACCTGGGACAGAGTCCGAAACAAATGCATCAAGATTTCCCTTTCTGGTAATTTTCTTCCTTTGCACCTTTTTAGGAGGTTGACCCTCCGCGTCAGGATTAGTTTGTTTCCGTTTACCAGCCTTCCGATGCACCAAGTGTTCAGGACTAGAGTCCAGGTCAATAGGCTCGTTAGGGTTGGATGGGGGAATATCAGCAGAATCCTTTGGTTCAGGCTTCGGTTCCCGCATAATCACTGCAGGAGTAAGACCCTCCAAAGAATCAGAAACCACCACATAATCACACCTGGGGACAGAGGAACGGCGCGTACCTTTCTTCTCTCCAACATTCTTCGCCTTCAAAGTTTGAGCTTTAACAGTCTCACTCCTTTTGGGCAAAGAAGTAGAAGTTGTTGCGCGTTTCTTCTTTTCAGGGCCTATGCCCAAGTTCAACAATTCACCTACAAAAGCGCAAAGCAAAGGTTTACCCACAAAGAATAAAAGGAAAAAAGAAATGCAGAAATAACTTACCAGCATCACCAGCTGGTTGAGCAGATAGATCCGCATCTTGCGGAAGAACAAAATTCCTTACAATACGATGGTACCAAAGCTCCTCTTCAGGTTTCTTTTTGATGGTACCCATCCTTCCGCCTTCCCTCCTGAAGGCAACAACATACAAAGAGACAACTACATCCAAAAAAGAAAACAGGTCAAAAAAAAAAAAAAAAAAGAGAAGAACAGTGAAAAAGCCCCAAACTTACTATGACCATCCTCTGTGTATACGGGTTTATCGTCACGTCCCATCTTCCAGTTCAAACTCATACCGGCTCCGACAAGAGCTTTCTCCGGCAATGCAATATTAGGCACATCTTTCAGATCTTGATACCAGTTCTCATCAACAGGAGTCTGAAGCGTTTCAATCGGAACGTCGTCTTTCCCCCTTAAAATCATCTTCACCGGAATCACTCCGGCCTTAATAAAGAAGAACTTTTGCTTCCAATCATGGAAGGATTTTGGGGGTTGCAGTAGAATCTTTTTCGCAGAAGCCCTCTGAACAAACGAATAAAACCCCTGGGTACAGTGCATCTGATGAAAAACCCTAAATCGAAGAACAGTCGGTTCAACATGCATCGTCCGGCACACAAATTCAAAATGCCGAACCCTAACCATACCAATAGGGTGAAGTTGGGAAATATGAAGTTTGTAAAATCTGAGAACGTCAAGGAAAAATCTGGTAACAGGCAAGCGAAAGTTACCGTCACAGAAAAAATCCCAAAAGAGGGTAATATACCCAGCCGGAGCATCCGCTGCCGTTTGCCCCTCTTCAGGATACAAAGCACCCCAGTTCTCCGGAAATTTGAGATTCTGAATCAGACCCTCAAAGGATGCCCTTGTCCACTTTAACGGTGGAAGCTCAGTCGTCATTTCTTCAGTGAGATCTTCTTGATGTTCTCCGGTTGACATAAAGAAGGAGCAACAAAGTTTTCGGTAGAACAAGAAATGAGGAAAGTTTTTCAACAGAGACAATGATTATACAAAAGAAGTTATCCAGACGATTATATATACTTATCGCAATAAATAGCATCGGTAACCGTCACAGCGACTGTTCCGGGTGTCACAGTTCCCCAAGCAACAGAAAAAGAAAATGTCAGAACATACACGCGTTTACACGCGCACGTGTAAGACACGGACAGTAAAAAACAACTGACAATGACAGGTTGTCAAAATCAATTTACTGCACTAGCTTCAAGTCAAAGATTTTCCATAAAAAATCTTTACAAACTCATTCAAATCTTCTCAGAGAAGATTTCTTATTTCTCGCGCCCAAAAACATTTTCCTCTCATAAGTCCAGTGCTCCACTTATTTGCATAAGTACAACACTAGACTGGGGGGACTTGAAGGGGTAAGGTCCCAAAAACCTCATAATAAGTATTTAAGACCATACCACAAACTGGCCTTTCAACCTTTTAACCTTGCGCGGCCGCGCATTGGTCTTACAAAAGGAAGAAAGTAATCAGCAATCTATAGTCGCGCGCCCAAAGGAAAACATAAATCCTTGCGCCTTCTCCCATTAACAAAGGATTAAAATCCTGAGATCAATACCTCCGCCTAAATATCCAGACTTGGATAATTTAGACTTAGGATTTATTCAGTGGCTTCCACACAGTAAGGTGCCACACTAGATTACAGCAGTAATCTTCTAGAAAGAATATGATCGTGCACCACCAAGACGGTTATAACCGTCTGGACACGTGTCATTACCACAGACATCCCTGAAATCACAACGAAGGCATGCAATTGAAGAATAATCTTCACTTAATCACTTTCCACGTGGCAACTCCCTAGCCATAGATCAAACCACGATCCGTGTGCATTCACATCGGATCGAGACAACTTGACGTTGGATCAAAGAACTTAACGGAAGAAAATATAACCGCTACGGCGTTAGCATCTTCCGTCATCTTTTCAATAACAGGTTTTCCCTCCCAAACTCCCGGTTATAAATACAAGAACTGTTCAGGTATGAACTCAGGTCACACACACTTCTCAAATACTTTTCTCTTCTCCGTACCAATACTTATTCTCACACCGGAGTCGGGTCAAGGAGAGAACCCTCTTCTCCCCTTGGCGAGGCTAACGGTGTTCTTTTTTGCAGAACCATCGGAGAAAGAGATCAGCTGCAACTGAATCGACCGAGAGAGAGCTAACCCTTTTATGCAGATTCAAACCCCCTAGATATTTCGGTTCCGACCATTTATCTAGTGTTTCTTCACTAAGGTTTCTACTCTTTTACATTTTTAAAAATCACGTCTTATGGTGAAAAGGGCATAATGGTCAACATATGAGCAATTAACGGAAACATGCATATTAATTGGTTAACTAATGAACCAAGGTGTATAATCACAGAGGGTTATACTAGCATGTAAACTAGTCCAATTAAAGCTCTAAGGAATTTCTAAAACATGCTTAAACGGGTCAGAACTGAAAGTCAAAGCAAAAGTAAAATTATGCGACTTTCGGTTCCGAACCGGGTCTCTACTGAAAATTGTCGGGTTGAACATGTTTAGACATGTTCTTACATTAATTACCAAGTTATATTAATGATCAAACAGGTTGTATGGGTTCTACATTGCTAATTATGCATTAATTTGAAATTAAGCATCCTGTTGACTTTTTAATAACGAGTTTGCCCGACAAATGACTTAGTTAGAGTGGGAATCAGAGGGTGCCCTTTTAAGGGTTTATTGCCCACTATTACCAACTTATAATTACCTTCAATTCGACTAATCACTGGACCATTAATGATTAATCGCTAAGTCAACCGTTAATTACGACGGTTTGACTTTTAAGCTAAAACTAAGTAAAAACTCAACTAAGAAAGGTTAAGCATACTTACAGAAGTCCTATGCACGACTAGGAATGTCTTGGGTCTGCTTTGGAGCTCCAGAAGTCTTCACAATTACAGATGGAAGGTGTGCTCATAAGGTTGCAACATAAGGCCTTTATATAGTGCTTAAAATCTCATAGATCATTGGCACACAAGCCTAGCAATGGCCATGGATCATCCACAGATGTCCCCTAGGTCTAAAAAGCATGTAGGGGTCGCTCATGGAGTGAAAATATCTGATTAAAGTCGGTTAATGCGTGAAAACAGGCTGTTGTCCAACTTTTCTGTAACTGGGGATCGAACGCGGCCCGCGTGAGTGTCTACCTGGGCTTACGCGGCCCGCTTGAGACCTGTTGTCAGGTTAAACATTTTCTAGTTGTTGCATCTTGTCCCTTGGCCCTTCGAAAGGTCAACCTAACTTTATTTCTTGCAATTTGAGCCCTCCAAATTTACCTATAAGGGCTTTAAGACTTATACCCACTTTGTGAAGTCCTTGGTCACTTCATGTTTACCCGAAAAGTCATAATTTTCAACGTTGATGCTTTAACCCCTTGTATACGAATTTGATCATAACTTTCTCATACGATAACGAAACTTTATGAAATTTATATCGTGCATTCTAGTGAGCATAATTAACCGTTACAAAGCTTCGGGTTTGCTAAAAGGTCACTCAGAGGTATACTTTAAACATGTTGACACATTTAACCCCTGTAGTTTGTAATCTCTCACTTTCTTTCATATTTAGCTTCGTATGATCCATGATTTATTCGTTTGAAGGTATGAGCATCATGTAGGGTTATTGTAAAGTATATTCACCTATTGTTGACATTTTGAATCCTTATATTCACATACTTTTCTTGTTTGTCAACTTTAGTCCTTCAAATAAATCCTTTACACGTTTCAAGCCCATGACACGTGTCGATATAATATTGGACATGAAATTTTGAGGTGTTACAGTAGTGCATTCAGTACCGACTTTATTAACGTGATTCTCCCACCATAAGATAAAGTATTAGCCTTCCATACCGTTAACCTTTTTTTAAACGTTTCTATTACGGGCTTCCAATGCTTCACTAGGTTCATGTTAGCTCCAACTTGAAGTCCCAAGTACTTGAATGGGAAGGATCCAACCCGACACCTCAAAATTGTGGCCATATCTAAAACCTGAGCTTCATTAACCCCAACCCCGTAAACACTACTCTTAGCGAGATTTACCCGTAATCCGGATGCGAGGTAGAAACACCTCATGATCCTATTTAGGTTCTGGGTGTTTTCCACCGACCATTCCCCCAAAAAAACGTCATCCGCATATAGAAGATGTGACAATGCCGGCCCATTTCGACCACACACAATTCCCTTGAAGATGCCAATAGAGCACGCCTTCTTAAAAACCCCGGATAACGCCTCCATGGCGATGATAAAAAGGAAAGGAGAGATCGGGTCCCCTTGTCTAAGACCCCTCCCACATTGGAACTCTTGCGTAGGAGACCCATTGAGGCTCGAGCCGAGGATACTAACGCCATCACCCAAGACCTCCATCTCGGATGGAAATTCATTTGTTCCAGAATCGAGTCGAGAAAATCCCAACTCAAGGTGTCATACGCCTTTTCCAAATCCACTTTGACCATCATGCCTTCCTTCTTTGACCGTTTCAACCATGCTACAATTTCATTCAACATAAGAGGCCCATCTAGTATGCTTCTATTTGCTAAGAATGCTGTTTGCTCTTCCGATATAAGTCGATGAATAACCCCCTTTATTCGATTCGCCAAGACTTTTGAAATAACTTTGTTTACACAGCCGACCAAACTAATAGGGTGATAATCCGAAAGCCCATCGGGGTCGCTCACCTTAGGAATCAAGGCAATGAAGGATGACATGCATCCTTGATTAAAGCTCGGGTTTGTGAAAAACACGTTGAATAAATCCATGAATTCAGCTTCCACCCCTCCCCAAACACTCCTAGGGAATCGAAAATTTATACCGTCTGGGCCCGGGGCCTTATTCCCATCACATTCCCAAACGGCATTTTTTACTTCCACAAGCGAAAAAGGTCTTTCCAGATCGTCTGCTTCCATATCTGACAACCTGGATAAATTTGGACAAATAAGCGTCGGACGGGATTCCACTGGCTCCTTGAACTTTTCTGAGAAAAAATGATATGTAAAATCCTTAACCAACGGTGGCGTCGTCGCCCATACACCATCAATTCTCAAACCATTTATTCTATTACTACTAGTGTTGGCGTTGATGATACCGTGAAAGAATGCCGTGTTTTCATCCCCTTCTACCGCCCACCTTATTCTAGATTTCTGCTTCAAGTCCATAGTCTTCAGTCTATCAGTCTCCGCAATAAAACTCTTGCACTCAGCTCTAAGTTCAAGCTCATGGGGTAAGAGACTTCTAGATTCAACTAAAATCTCTAAACTATCCAACTGTGCTACTTTACTTGCGTACGCCCCGTTACCACTCGCCTTATGTTTGAGAACCCAATCTCTTGCCCTAAATTTTAGCCATTTCAGCTTTGTAGTACCCTTAAATCCGCCGGGCCATTAAAACTAAATCTCGGGCAAAGGTTAAGAAGGTACTCCTCCAAACCCGGGATTTCTAACCACGAATTAAAAACCTTACACGGGATGGGACCATAATCCGTCGGAATTGTTGACAAAAAAATCGGACAATGGTCGGTGATAAAGTTCGAAAAGGCTACCAAAGATGCCATAGGCCACAAATTTTGATAGTAAGATTGTACGTTGCAAATTTTGATGCATCCTTGGAACTGATGCATTGTTGGATTCAGAAACGTATATAGTCCTATTTTAAAACATCATGTAATAAAAATAATGTATCAAAACACACTAAAACCTCTATAAATTAATAACGTTGGGATCGGGATATTTTATTAATTTAGCCAGATATTATTATATCGATAAATTAATAAATTATTGATTTAAAGAGTTGACTTATATTCATGGGCGTAGCTTAGAAGGTGCTGGGGGGGGGGCGCCCGACCCCCCGAACTTTTCGCTCAATAGTGTTATATATGTAACTTTCGTATAGAAATTTTTTGGTATATACGTTTTTGACCCCCCCCCCCCCCCGGCCCGTTATTCGGGTCAAGCTTCGCCACTGCTTATATTCACAATCTCTTAAGTGCAATTGGGTGATTTAAAAAAAAATCAACATATATTTGAAGTTCAAAAAAAAAACAAGTGAATATAAATTCATTTTTTACTAGAGAATCCTAGAATTTTGGAATATTTTAGTAATTATTAATTTATAGTTTTGCTGGAACCAAAATATTTACATTGAGATTTCAAAAAAAAAAAATTATTATCTTATTATTTTATAGATTGGGGTCCAATTTTGTACTGGTCCTAAGTTTGGATCGGACAAATTATTAATTTTATAGAGATTATTAATTTATCGAGTATTAAATTATAGAGTTTCTGCTGCATATATGAATTGAAAGAAAATAAATGTGAAAAATAAATTTTGTGTTCGTTGTATTGTCGGACAAAAATAATAGATGTTCAATTAATACGTACGACGCTATGATGAGAATCCGTGTTTGAAATTTTAGGCCAAGTCATATGTAAACTCATGCTAACTGTTTAAAAAACAAAAAGCGAGCACCTCTTTTGTGAAACTTTGTTGTTTGTTTGCAGAAAATCAGAGGATGTTGCAAATGTTGTTTTGTGGACATGGCATCATTGAACAGAGACTTACGATTTTGATAACAAGAAGAATTCACCGACTTACGTGATTAATCTTATGCTGTAACATCTAAATTTTATATAAGTGATCAACTAAAATTAAATTACAAAATAAATTTACCATTTTAGGTATAAAAAATAACAAATACTATCACATCTATTATTTATCGTAGATTAACTTTACTTGTTAAAGATGGTAATTGGTGTTGCCTTCTAACAAAATTTGTCTTAAGCTTGTAAATGAATTAAACGAATATTTAAGCGAACCTATTATCTTGTAGTTTGTGTTCACTCGTTATAAGAAATGCACGTGCTTATCTTTGTTTGTTAAGAGAATGAATGTATTTGTGTTTGTTCGTTTAGAGAAATGAATGTATTTGTGTTTGTTTGTTAATATTATAAACAAACACAAATGAAGATAAATAAAATACAAATTAAAAGTTAACGATAATATCTAAATTAAAGACTATATATGATATTTAACAAAATATCTAATATTTTAAAAGTAAACAATAACATTTAAATTTAAAAACTAAATACATTCACATGGTTCAAAATTTAAGGATTAAGACCATGCGTAGTGGCTTGATGAATAATGCCCCCACCCTTGGGCGTTTTTTGCCATGTGGTAGTCCAGTCAGCATGGGGCATTATTGGGCGTTTTTGCAAAAGTGGCGTAGTTGAATAATGCATAATAACGCCCCATCCAATCATTACACAATTATTTATTTTTTTTTAAATTAAAAACTTAAAATACTTCATTAAATTAAAAAAAATTACAATACTAGAAATAAAAAAATAAAAACCGACTAAACTTAAAAAAAAAGGAAAAAAAATGGAAATAAAAAAACAAATAAAAACCACAGGGGCCTCATTTGCCATTTTTAAACTTAAAATAAAACCACAGGGACCTAGTTTGCTACTTTTAAACTTAATACAACAACTAATATATATTTTGAGTTGTTTCTACCAAATACAATCATATTCATTATCTCACATGAAGTTAACACATTAACCGGAAGTTTATTACACATAATTTGCAAATAACATCAAATCGAGAAACTATAGACGTAAAACACACATTTTTAAAGAAAAAACTACATGGTAAGGATGCACTGCATCACCTTTCAAAGAGTAGCACAAAAAACATAGATTAAAGTAAACACATACGAGGAAACTTTTTTCTTTTTCTTTTTCTTTGTTTTTTTTTTTTTTTTTTTTATAAGATATAGAAGTTGAAGAAAACTACCTTGGCTCCATATGAAAGACCATGAATTCTAAGGTTTCCTCAAATGAATACGCCACTCATCAATATATGCCCTCTTATCTTGATCCATGTCCGGTACATGCCTTTCAAGCTTTTCTATTATCTTGGTTGTCCGTCCAAGAAGGTCGACTGCAGCCGCAACACTAGCCTCTCGTTTTTCTATTGCACTCTCATGGCACCTCATTGCTATGGCGAGTGGTATGTTTGTAACACCCCGAAATTTATAAAACTTTATAATAAAAATATAAAGTACAGAATAAACGAGAACAAGCTAACTAGGAAATAAATAACCCAGTTAGCTATGAATCTCGTAGTAACACATGAAAGAACTAAAAATGCCCAAGTTATAAACCAAACCAAAGTTGAGGGGCTTATGTTGTTAAATTTGAAACTTAATTAAATAAAAACAAATTAAAACCCGCCAAACACACACAAATGGTGTGTCTGGTCGATCAAACAACAGGGGCGACAAGGGGGTTCTCCTCCAAACCCTAACTTTCACAAAAACCATAAATCGAAGGCTCAAATCAAGTTCAAATCGAAATCTGAATATAGATTAGTAATCACCTTGTTGTAGGGATCATAAGGTATGTAAATTTTAGTATTTTTGATTCATCTCAAGTTCTAGACAAATCATGAAAAGTTGAAATTAGCTTGATTATATGATGTATAGATGAAATTTGTAATGAAAACAAGTATAAGGCTGAATCCTAGTTGATAATTTACAACAATCTTGCTTAGAACTATGAAATTGTGATAACCCACTTATAAGTTAAATGGGTTTTACTAAGTTGATGAACACAAGCATTATGATTGTCAAAAATTGTGTTACTTGACTTCTTTATAATAATCTTGATGAATGCATGTAAGCTTGATATGGAGAAATCGAAGATATGGTTGATATTGGTAAAAATAACAAATCATGAACTTGATTCTAGCTATGTAAAAATTAGACCCGCTAGGTGTTCGTTAAAATGCCTAAGAGAGGATTAAAAGGTTAAAAATCGGATGAAAACGCAGATTTGATTAATATAGGAAATTATGCGTTAATGATTATGAAAAGAGTTCTAAATTGATTGTGAATTGAACTCTTTAGGCAAAGAATCCGGGTCGTCAAGCAGACAAGTCAGAGGGGATACGCGCTTGAAGGGTGTGCTCTAAAGGTACGTGACCTTAGTCTCGTTACATTATGCAATAATGTTTGGTTTTAATGTATAATTGGTGTCGTAGTGTAATATACTCGTTAATGTGTCTTTGAAGTGACGAAGTTCACTCGACATAGTTAACGGGTCAAAATAATGGTTGGAATTGGTTTTGGAAAAGGTTTGGCTTGTCATCAAAGTGATGGTTTTCACTCGACAACCAAACGGGTCAAAATGATGCTTTTAAAAGAATCATGTGTGAAGAGACTCGAAAGTCACTCGTTGCGTTAAATCTTGGATAATACCACACCAATGAATTGGTTATGCCAATGTAAGTTTAGGAATCCGAGATATCGGGTCAAACCGTAGAAATAAATTGTAAATGTCATTTGAAGCAGAATGCTTGAATTTTGAAAACAATCATTAGTTTCTAATGTGAGCGTAAAGCCATGGAATGGCGCGAGTACGCCAAGGTTTATAAGCCTGGGTATGTGGGTAATCGTGTCTGAAAGGTCTTAGAACAGAAAAATGGTATTTTGCACTTTTTGCTAACGGGTTGGATAATTGAAACATGGATTTCATGAATCATTTTCTCGTAATTCGGTTTCCATAATGTGAAATTTACATGGTTGGTTTCGTAATTTTATTACAGACTCACAGGAAAAAGAATGGACTAAAACGGAGAACCGAGTAAAAAGTTATGATTGTTTAAAGTTAGATTTTTAGAAAATTTTCGGAGCTGGGCATAATGCAGGTCCAGAAACTGGACCTGCTGGAAAACATACTCCCCCGCGCCACGCGACGGGGGCATAGGGGACTGGCGTGACACGCGGGGCCTCCCGGGGCACGCGAAGGATCGAACCAAGTCTGGCGCGTGGCGCGACAGACTAGAAACCGGAAATTTTTCGATTTTTGTTATGTTTATGTATTTGGCACTTGTCTAAGCTCAACTAATATTGTCAAAACTAATTATTTATATGGTTTTGACCTCAGGTGATGCTCGTTAGTTTTGGATTTCGATCAAGCGTGAAATCAAGAACCGAACACCATTTTTGAAGCTTCCGCACTAATTTAAGCTTGTCTAAACAATGCTGCTTTTTTGTAAACGTTATTAGTTGTGAATACTTGAACTAGATGGTCCTTATGTTAACTCGCTTAACGATGTACATCTTAACTTTAACTAGGTTTTGTTAAATATGCATTTTGTTTAAAAAGGTTCGCAAAATTTATAATTAAATTAATAGAAATTAAGTCGAGTGTTACAAGTTGGTAATCAGAGCTCAAGGTTGTTAACAAAGTGTGTTCGGTTCGAGCTTGATCAAGCATCCGGTAAGAGTTAATTGTTTTAAGTAGAGTTATTAAGTATAAAAAGGGAAATATGAATTGACATGCATGGGAAGAGCGTGTTAACACACTCAAACCTGGAAAGTGCATTAAATAAGAGCGGTGAAAACAAGTTATGAACTTGAATAAACCGAAGTAAATAAACCATATGCTATAGATGAAATGTTTAACGCTCGATGTAAACATTTCAGTTTAAAGATGACGGATAGAGATAACGATGATGCGGTGCCAAGAGTCACCGAGAAAATGAGAGAAGTGATTGCTGAGTGTCACGGCCCCCGACCCGGTTTGACCCGTTTCAGGAGCCGCAGGACAGAAATCCCGTGGTTTTTATTTAACAGCGGAAGTTTTCTTCAGGATCTTTTTTTAAACTGAAATATTTCCCGATTATTTTATTTCACAACTCGGGATAAAACCCGGTAATTTACAATCCTAAGATTTCACGGAGAAATCTTTTATTTTACAAAACATGTTTCTTTATTTTATACAGAGCCACTTCCTTAAGCTTGTAGTGCTTCTCGGCAATTTTCTTGGATTACAACAGATCACCTAAAACATGTTTGAAAAAGGTTTTGTCAGCGGGAAATACTGAGTGAATCATTCATTTTACTAAAACGACCCGTTTGTTATAATTTACAGTATTAAGAGAGATTACAATGTTTCAGATATCAACCAACTACCCACGGTATTTTGTCACTCGACCCATTGGCCCTCCTGTTGTCCAATTGTGTCTGTGACTATGGTCATATCACCCCTTGGCTGCCCCAATGGTGAAGATTATCAAGTAATGTATACAAAACCCCACATACCGGCTGTAACTTGGTGATTACATAAACTTAATCACTGTAATTATAACTTTGAAAACATTTAAGAATTTATAAAGCACTTTGATAAAAAGAGAATGACTCACATAGCAGATTTAATTTGAGCAGAGCCTAGCCTACTGATTAGCCTTTTTAACCTAAATTTAATAACAGGCACACAATTCGGTTAGTAACTTAATACAACAATTACGATAACTCATGAGATTAAACCTTCACATCGAATGACAAAGTGCGATACTTAAACATCCATTGAATTAACAACGAATGACAAATCATAAACCCTAATGTGGGCAGCACTTAAACATCCATTGGATAGTTTAATCGATCGGACATTGAATCGTATCAACGATCGAGTTATTACCCTGTATTGCGGCGGCGATTAGTGATCCGTGTGTGTGTTTTGGACTGTTTATGCTATAACTCAGTGTACGTAATGAGAATTTACGTCGTTCAAGTGCCAAACTTCGATTGCCAATGTCTGCTATTTATAGTAAAATTTTACACTTGCTTACGGACCGTAAGCCTTATCCCTTACGGTCCGTAAGGGACACCTAATCACTATAGGGTAGCCACGTCCAGGACTAGCCTAGCTGAGTTAGTTTTACGTGAAATTTCAATTTCGACAACAAACTGAAGAGATAATACTAACTAGGATTTACCCCCCCCCCCCCTGAGTTTTAGGGGCCCTGATCCTGATTCTGATTGTTCTGAAAATTTTTGGGTTTGTACAGAATCACTTGAGTGTCTCAATTAGAGTTTCCTATTGGACAAATTAATTTAATAAATATGACTTTTGATGAGAGTTGTTACATTTTCCCCACCTTAATAAAAATCTCGTCCTCGAGATTTACTGGAGTAAATGAGGATACTTTCGTTTCATTTCTGATTCCAACTCTCAAGTGTATTCAGCTCCTCTCTTTGAATCCCACTTTACTTTAACTAGCACTAGTCGTTTGTGCTTGAGAAATTTCACTTTTCTGTCTTCTATCTGAAGAGGTTTCTCTACAAATTTTAATTTTTCATTTACCTCTATATCTTGGAGAAATACTACCAAAGATTCGTCTGATAGACATTTCTTTAGATTGGATACATGAAATACATCATGTACTCCAGCTAACTCTTCTGGTAGTTGTAAATAATAAGCAACTGATCCTATACGTTGAATCACTGGAAATGGTCCTACGTATCTGGGACTTAGTTTTCCTTTCTTACCGAATCTAACAACTCCTTTCCATGGAGAAACTTTCAAAAGTAATTTATCTCCGACTTGAAATTCCAATGGCTTTCGTCTATTATCTGCATAACTCTTCTGGTGATCTCTGGCCGTCTTCAGCCTTTCCTTGATTTGAGTAATCTTGTCGGTCGTTTCTTGCACTATTTCAGGACCTGACAATTGACTTTCTCCTATTTCTGCCCAACAAACTGGAGTTCTGCACTTTCTTCCATAAAGTGCCTCGAATGGGGCAGTTTCAATACTTGAATGATAACTATTGTTATAGGAGAATTCAATTAAAGGTAAGTGATCATCCCAGTTTCCACCAAAATCTATCACACATGCTCGGAGCATGTCTTCTAGAGTTTGGATTGTTCTTTCACTTTGTCCGTCTGTTTGAGGATGATATGCAGTGCTTAGGTTTAGTCGAGTTCCCATTGCTTCTTGGAAACTTGTCCAAAAATGAGAAGTAAAACAACTATCTCTATCTGATACAATGAAGAGTGGAACTCCATGTAAGGATACTACTTCATCTACATACAACTTTGTTAACCTTTCCATGCTAAAGGTTTCTTTCATTGGTAGAAAGTGAGCAGATTTGGTTAATCGATCCACAATTACCCAAATTGCGTCATTACCTTTTCTGGTCTTGGGTAACTTAGTAACAAAATCCATTGTTATGAGTTCCCATTTCCATACCGGCATCTCTAATTGTTGTAGTAGACCTGAAGGTTTTTGGTGTTCTGCTTTAACTTGTGAACAAGTAAGACATTTAGAAACATACCTAGCTATATCCTTTTTCATGCCTATCCACCAGAAATTATTTCTTAAATCTTGGTACATCTTATTGTTTCCTGGGTGCATGGTATACCTAGATTTATGAGCTTCTTCTAAAATTTGATTTCTTAATTCTCCTTATTTAGGTACCCAAATTCGTCTTTTGTGGAATCTCCAAATTCCATCAGCTCCTTGTTCTAATTCTTTTAATCTTCCTTTCATTCCATCAGCATCATCCTTGATTGCTGTTTCCTGGACATTCTTTATTTGTTCCATTAAATCTATCTGTAGATTTAATCTGAGAGCACGAACTCGCTTTTGCTTTTCATGATATTTACGACTTAAGGCATCTGCAACTACATTTGCTTTTCCTTCGTGATACTGAATATCACAGTCGTAATCACTTAGGATTTCCATCCAGCTCCTTTGCCTCATGTTTAACTCTTTTTGCCCAAATATATATCTTAAACTCTTATGATCTGTATAGACAGTAAATTTACTTTCGTACAAATAATGTCTCCAAATCTTAAGGGCAAAAATTACGGCTCCTAATTCTAAATCATGAGTCGTATAGTTTTCCTCGTGCTTTTTCAATTGCCTTGATGCATACGCAATTACCTTCTTGCATTGCATCAATACACATCCAAATCCTAGTTTTGAAGCATCACAATATACTTCAAAATCTTCAGTTCCTTCTGGTAAGGCTAAGATTGGAGCATTGGTTAACTTCTGTTTCAAAATCCTAAAGGCTTCTTCTTGTTTAGGTCCCCATTCAAACTTAACTGCTTTATAGGTTAGCTTAGTTAATGGTACAGCTATTTTGGAAAAATCCTTAATAAACCGTCTATAGTATCCAGCTAAACCTATAAAACTTCTAATTTCCATTGCAGATTGTGGAACCTTCCATTTGGTAATTGCCTCTATCTTTACAGGATCTACATGAATACCTTCATGATTCACCATGTGTCCTAAGAATTGCACTTCTTGCAACCAAAATTCATACTTCGAGAATTTGGCGTACAGTTTTTCTTTTCTTAACAAAGTTAAGAGTGCATGCAGGTGCTGACAATGTTCATTCTGACTTTTGGAATAAATAAGTATATCGTCGATGAAGACAATTACAAATTTATCCAAGTACGGTTTACAAATCCTATTCATCATGTCCATGAATGCTGCAGGTGCATTCGTTAATCCAAAGGGCATGACTGTAAACTCGTAATGACCATACCTAGTTCTGAAAGCAGTTTTAGGTATGTCTTCTTCTTGTACCTTCAATTGATGATATCCGGAGCGTAAATCTATCTTAGAAAAATATCTAGCTCCTTGAAGTTGATCAAATAGATCATCAATCCTAGGTAATGGGTATCGATTCTTAATTGTAACCTTATTCAATTCTCTATAATACACATTCTCATTGAACCGTCCTTCTTCTTTACAAACAACACTGGTGCTCCCCATGGGGATGAACTTGGTTGTATAAAACCTTTACTTAATAATTCATCTAATTGCTTTTTCAGTTCTAATATTTCTGTGGGTGCTAACCGATAAGGTGCCTTGGCTATCGATATAGTTCCTGGAATTAAATGAATTCTAAATTCTACCTCCCTATCTGGTGGAAGTCCTGGTAATTCTTCTGGAAATACATCTGGGTATTCTGAGACTACAGGAATTTCCTTAAGTTCTTTACCCACTAATGATTACTGAAATCATATATACTATTCCTTGCTTTCGTTCATAACTAGCAACTTTCATTACTGATATGAACTTCATGGGCTTACGTTGTTTATCTCCTGTAATCATAATTACTTCTCCGGTAGGTGCATGAATTTCTATAGAATTCTGATCACAAAGAATTCGAGCATGGTTGGCTACTAACCAATCCATTCCTAATACAACATCGAATTCAGCTAATTTCATAGGTAATAGGTTTGCAAAGAATTTATGACCTGAAAGTCCTATTTCTACATTTTGCATAACCTTATCTATTTTAACTGAATTTCCATCAGTCGTTTCGACTGTAAAAATCTGCTTAATGTTGATTAAGGGTATATTAAGAGCTTGGCAGAATGAAGTATTGATAAAACTTTGGTTTGCACCAGAGTCAAATAATACTTTGGCGTAAATGTTGTGAACTAAGAACGTACCAGCTATCACATCAGGAATCATCTCAGCTTCCTGAGTAGTTAACTGAAAAGCTCGAACATTCTTCTTAGTAGCTCCATCAGCTGTCTTGGCTTTGTTGTCTGCTGGTTTGACCAACTTAGGGCATTCTGGTTTAAAATGTCATGTTTCTCCGCAATTATAGCAGACTCTTGTTTTCTTTCTACAATCTTCTTCACGATGTCCCACCATTTTGCAAAAATTACAGATTACATTACATCTTCCATAGTGTTTCTTTTTGCAATTCCTGCAAAATGGCGGATTTGAATATTTCCCTGTTCCTCTTCTCTTCAAGTTGCTACTATTACCCATACGAACTCCTTGGGTAATTTTCTGAGCCAGTTCCTTTTTCCTGTTGTCATCTCTTGTGCGCACCAGTTCATCAGTTAGGGTGTTGGCTAATTCCACAGCATCGTCAATAGTGCGAGGTCTCGCAGCTTTAACGATATTACGGATTTCACCAATCAATCCCCAAATATAGCGAGAAATGAGTACCGGTTCTAGCGAAGCCAGTGTTGGTACCACTCTAGCATATTCAAAAAATGTCGAAGTATAACCGCGACAATCTACACCCATCATTCTATGGTTTAAGAACTTATTTGCCATTTGATCTTTTTCATATTCGGGACAGAATTTTCTTTCTACAAGACTCTTAAATTCTTCCCAGTTCATAGCATACGCCATTATCCTTCTTTTGCTTGTAACACCGTGTTCCACCATTCTAGCGCCCCTTCTTTAAAAAGATTTGACGCGTACATGACCTGATCGTTTTTATCACATTTACTTATGGTAATCACTGCCTTGGTTTTCTCTAACCAACGCAGTGCCGCAGTCGCTCCTTCATTGCCTGCAAACTCAGCAGGTTTACAAGCAAGAAATTCTTTGTAAGTGCAACCAGGCGTTGCAGCTTTCATTTTCTTAGGGAGCGGAGCTTGCCGTGGTTCATTATCATGATTAGTATGATTACCGCCTCCGTTTACGCTATTACTGAAGTTATCTTCAGAAATACGTTTGCTAGGAATGATTTGTTAAGGTTCGATTGGATTTCTAACAGCAGCGACTATTGCTGGAATAGCATTGGCTATTCCCTGAGCAACGATATTTTCTATGTCTTGTCTATTTAGAAATTGATCCTCCTGATGTTGTTCAGATTGATTAACTTCGTTAACTGGTTCATTACCAACGTTTGTCATCTGGTAATTAATTTATATAATTTATTAGTATCAAATAAATAACAATTATAAATAAAATAATCATGTAAATTTCACATACACACATATAGCCAAAACTATCGATTTCTCGATTCCCATTTTTATATAGTATGCATCAATACACACTATTTACAAAGTTTTATTTATTTTATCAACTATATTCTACTTATTTATTTTACAACCACAGTTTCCTATAAACCCCTTATTCCTCGTCAGCTAATATTTTAATAACGGTGCTCCCTCTCATCATACTTCCAGGAGATCTGTTCTCCTACTTCCCTGATCCTATTTCCGGCATCCACCAGTTCCTCGCCAAAGTGGCGAAGTTCAGCTAAATTCTCATTACTCATAGGTGGATTAGGTATAGGTTCTGGGTCAAATTGAGGAAGAAAGGAATAAGGACTGTTAAGCAGGTTTTGAAACTGCCAATCATTCGTCCACCATTCGTCCATTCCCAGAGGTTGAGTGTGGATTATAGGTTCTGGGATTGCTGGTTCTAAGTTTATAGGGAGTTGAGTTTCAATAGGACGAGTAAAAACATTTGTATTGACAGGCTGAATAGTATCACAGCTTGCCAATATAAAATCTAACTCCTCCTGTAATGTCATTTCCTGGTTTTGTTTAGAGCTTTCTCCAACTTCTACCTGAGAACCTCCTCCAATCTCCATTTCTATTTGGTTAGAATATTCATCAAACTGTAATCCCATCTGCCTAGACTCTTCCCCGGCTTCAATTCCCTTTCCTTTGTCTAAAGGATTTTCTATTTTAGGCATCTTCCTAGTGACAGGCTTCCTCCTACGAACACGCCTCCATCCTACAAATCTCCTCCTTTTCTTGGGCTTGGGTTTCTCCGGAGGTGGAGCATTGAACTCAATAGGTTCTTTTATGTCTGGTATATACCTATTGAAATCTCTGGAAACCTCTATTCGTACTGGATAGAGATTTAAATTCTGAAGGGCGTCAGACAAGTCATTCATACTGTTATACAAAATACACACAATTACTAAGTTTAAAAATTATAACAAAATTTCATAGAAAACCTTAAAATATTATTTCAGACTGGGTAATTACAAAACAAATAAAAACACACTAAGTTTTATTGTAAATTTATTTATTTACTGAAATAAAGTTTCTGGACTGTAGGTAATAAAAGTGCTAAGACTTGATAAAATTATTTAAAGATTTGCATTAACTGCTACAGTAGCTAGCATATAAAGATCTGCACATTTCTCATCTAACTTGTCCTCCTAAGGTGATTTACTGGTTAATTCCTGGGTTTCCTGTTTAATCTTCTTTTCTCGGAATTTCTTTATTTTCTCTTTACTTTTCCTAATAATCAGACTTCTTTTACTAGGAGAAAGTGGTTCCTCATATTGTGCCTTTCGCACAAATATTCCTTCTTCAGGAATTACAGAGTGATTTGAGGATTTTGTTTGGGATGAACTTCCCTTCTCGTTTGATGACCTATCTAATTTAAGATAGATGTTTGACAGCTTTTGTTTACCCATACTGTACACAAATACTCAAATAAGTAAACAAGTAATCACAAAATGACAAGTAGAAAAATTAAGTATTTTCCAAATACTTAATAGGCTTAAATCAGTGGCTCTGATACCACCTTTTTCTGTCACGGCCCCCGACCCGGTTTGACCCGTTTCAGGAGCCGCGAGACAGAAATCCCGTGGTTTTTATTTAACAGCGGAAGTTTTCTTCAGGATCTTTTTTTAAACTGAAATATTTCCCGATTATTTTATTTCACAACTCGGGATAAAACCCAGTAATTTACAATCCTAAGATTTCACGGAGAAATCTTTTATTTTACAAAACATGTTTCTTTATTTTATACTGAGCCACTTCCTTAAGCTTGTAGTGCTTCTCGGCACTTTTCTTGGATTACAACAGATCACCTGAAACATGTTTGAAAAAGGTTTTGTCAGCGGGAAATACTGAGTGAATCATTCATTTTACTAAAACGACCTGTTTGTTATAATTTACAGTATTAAGAGAGATTACAATGTTTCAGATATCAACTAACTACCCACGGTATTTTGTCACTCGACCCATTGGCCCTCCTGTTGTCCAATGGTGTCTGTGACTATGGTCATATCACCCCTTGGCTGCCCCAATGGTGAAGATTATCAAGTAATGTATACAAAACCCCACATACCGGCTGTAACTTGGTGATTACATAAACTTAATCACTGTAATTATAACTTTGAAAACATTTAAGAATTTATAAAGCACTTTGATAAAAAGAGAATGACTCACATAGCAGATTTAATTTGAGCAGAGCCTTGCCTACTGATTAGCCTTTTTAACCTAAATTTAATAACAGGCACACAATTCGGTTAGTAACTTAATACAACAATTACGATAACTCACGAGATTAAACCTTCACATCGAATGACAAAGTGCGATACTTAAACATCCATTGAATTAACAACGAATGACAAAGCATAAACCCTAATGTGGGCAACACTTAAACATCCATTGAATAGTTTAATTGATCGGACATTGAACCGTATCAGCGATCGAGTTATTACCCTGTATTGCGGCTGCGATTAGTGATCCGTGTGTGTGTTTTGGACTATTTATGCTATAACTCAGTGTACGTAATGAGAATTTATGTCGTTCAAGTGCCAAACTTCGATTGCCAATGTCTGCTATTTATAGTAAAATTTTACACTTGCTTACGGACCGTAAGCCTTATCCCATACGGTCCGTAAGGGACACCTAATAACTATAGGGTAGCCACGTCTGGGACTAGCCTAGCTGAGTTAGTTTTACGTGAAATTTCAATTTCAACAATAAACTGAATAGATAATACTAACTAGGATTTACCCCCCCCCCCCCCGAGTTTTAGGGGCCTGATCCTGATTGTTCTGAAAATTTTAGGGTTTGTAGAGAATCACTTGAGTGTCTCAATTAGAGTTTCCTATTGGACAAATTAATTTAATAAATATGACTTTTGATGAGAGTTGTTACACTGAGGAGGTCGGAAAGGCAATAGAAAATAGTTTGTCGGGTTTCATCGATAAAATCCAAAACACGGTATTATCAGTGGTGGATGAGAGAATCAAGAAATTGGAGGATAATACCAATTTAGCAAAGGAAAAGTCGGGAGGACGAAAGCCTTGTTTATACAAAGAGTACATGGCGTGCAAACCGCCAATTTACAATGCGGAGGTTGACCCGATAGTATGCCAACGGTGGCTAAGCGATATCGAGGGAGTGTTCGAAAGGACCCATTGTGATACAGATGACTACGTAGCCTATGGCACGGGTCAGTTAAGGGGTCAAGCGAAAGACTGGTGGGAAAACAAGAAGAAAGAAATTGGAAGTGAAGCGGCTAAGGCTAAGACATGGGATGAGTTTAAGACGTCGTTTCTTAAACATCATAGCCCCAAGGCAGTCATTAACAAGATCAAAGAAGAATTTATGCAGCTTAGACACAAGGTTGAGTCCATCGAAAAAATCACGGGAACGTTCATGGATAAAATGAAGTTTTGTGATGAATTGATAACGAATGAAGAACAGAAAATATATTATTACTATAATATGTTGAGCGCCGAGTATAGGGAGTTTATGACTCCTTTAAAGTATGAGACCCTCACCGAGATCATAAATGTTGCTCTGGAACGGGAGATAGAATTAAAGAAGCAAATTGAAAGGGGTGAAAGAAGGGCGCAGGTGGTTAATCCAAGCCCTACGAAAAAGGCACGCACGACTGATTCGTCGAAGAAACAAGAGGGAAAAAGCGGGTCGCCAAGCTTCAGGGTATGCTGGAAAGGGCACAAGGGCGAGTGCCGGTTTAAAGATAAACCATGTCCAATATGTGGGAAAACAGGGCACACGGCTGCATTATTCCCCGGGAAGGTATCGGTGTGCTATAAGTGCTATCAACCGGGTCACAAGAAATCAGAGTGCCCAGAGCTAGTCGGGAAAAAGGAAGGTAAGGATTCACATACGGAGACTCCGAAAGCAAAAGCCAGATCCTTCCAATAAATGGCAGCCGAGGCGAAGGTGGAGCCCGATGTGGTCTCAGGTATATTCGCCATATATTCAATTCCCGCACATGTGTTATTCGATATGGGTGCGAATAAATCCTTTATTTCACATGGATTTATTCGACATCCTTCATTCGAACTGACAAAATTACCTATGCCTTTAGAAGTAGAAATAGGTGATAACAAAAGCTTTATCGTATGTGATGTATGCCAAAATTGTAGAATGAATATTGATGAAGAAGAATACTTGATAGACTTAATTCCAATGTCGATGGTAGAATTCCAAGTAGTGGTAAGGATGGATTGGCTATCCTGACATCATGCAAAGGTCGTGTGCTTTCGCAAGGAGATTAAGTTAACATCTCCAAGTGGAAAACATGTTACCATCTATGGAGAAAAAGGGAGTAATCCCGTTATGTGCTTGATGTTAAAGGCTCACAAGCTCATGAGGCGTGGATGCAAAGCGTTCATGATACATGCGAACGAACCAGACAAAGGATCGCCAAAGATTGAAGATGTACCAGTAGTACGTGAATACACCGATGTATTTCTGGAGGATCTACCGGGAGTACCGCAGAATGGGAGGTAGAGTTCGGAATCGAATTGATTACAGGCGCGAAACCTGTGGCCAAGGCGCTGTATCGGCTCGCGCCATCAGAGCTACAAGCATTGATGTCTCAAATCCAAGATCTGCTTGACAAAGGGTTTATCCGGCCAAGTGTGTCTCCGTGGGGCGCACCGGTGCTATTTGTGAAAAAGAAGGATGGGAGCATGCGCATGTGTATCGATTACCGGGAGTTAAACAAACTCACAGTGAAGAATCGATATCCGCTCCCAAGAATCGACGACTTATTTGACCAATTGTATGGCGCAAATTGGTTCTCCAAGATCGACCTTAGATCGGGGTACCATCAGTTGAAAGTCAAAGAGGAGGATATACCGAAGATGGCTTTCCGTACACTGTACGGACATTATGAGTTCCTCGTGATGTCCTTCGGATTAACTAATGCACTCGCGGCTTTCATGGACCTCATGAACCGGGTTTGCAAGCCCATGCTGGACAAGTCGGTGATAGTGTTCATTGACGACATCTTGATATATTCGAAGAATGAAGCAGAACACGCAAGTCATTTGCGTGAAATGTTGGAGACGCTCACAAGAGAGAAATTGTATGCAAAATTCTCGAAATGTGCCTTCTGGTTACGAGAGGTGCAGTTTCTCGGGCACATCATTAGTGCAAATGGGGTGTTAGTAGACCCGTAAAAAATAGAAGCAGTGGCGAGATGGAACCCGCCGAAAAATCCTTCAGAAATTAGAAGCTTTTTGGGGCTTGCGGGTTATTATAGGAGATTCATATAAGATTTCTCCAAGATTGCTATGTCGTTGACCAAACTAACCCGTAACGACGAAAAGTTTATTTGGGGAAAAGATCAAGAAAATGCGTTCCAAACGCTTAAGGAAAAATTGACCCATGCACCGGTATTGGCATTACCGGATGGGGTTGATGATATGGTGGTTTACTCGGATGTGTCGCATTCGGGCCTTGGGTGCGTTTTAATGCAACAGGGCAAGGTTATAGCCTATGCCTCGAGACAACTAAAGACTCACGAAAAGAATTATCCTACACACGACCTCGAGTTAGCAGCTGTGGTATATGCCTTAAAGATATGGAGGCATTATCTGTATGGGGTAAAATGCAATATCTTTACCGACCATAAAAGTTTGAAATATTTCTTCGATCAGAAGGAATTAAACATGAGGCAGAGGCGGTGGTTAGAAACAGTCCAAGACTTTGATTGTGATATACATTACCACTCGGGGAAGGCTAACGTGGTGGCGGATGCGTTGAGCCGAAAGGTAGATTATACACCCATTCGAGTGCGATCAATGCAATTAATTGTAACATCGGGTTTACATGAACAAATCCGAAAATCTCAAATCGAAGCATTGAAGGAGGAAAATGTGAAGAGGGAACGAATGGTTGGCCAATTGAGAGATTTGGCGGATGGTAATCAAGGGTTAAAGACGCGTTTTGGGAGGATATGGGTTCCAAATTCGTGTGGAGCTAAGGCACTCCTATTTGACGAAGCCCATAAATCCCGTTATTCAATTCATCCGGAGGCAACCAAGATGTATAATGATTTAAAGCAAAATTATCGGTGGCCCGGAATAAAAAGGGATGTTGTAAAATATGTGGAGAAGTGCATGACGTGTTTGCAAGTGAAAGCAGAACACCAAAAGCCATATGGTAAACTGCAACCGTTGGATATCCCAGTCTGGAAATGGGAACAAATCACAATGGACTTATTGACCAAACTGCCCAAAACCATCTGCGGTTTCGATGCTATATGGGTAGTTGTGGATAGATTGACGAAAAGTGCTCACTTCATTCCGATCGTGAGACTTATACGTCCGAAAATATGACAGAGGTATATACCAATGAAATAGTGGCACGCCACGGGGTACCGATATCTATTGTGTCCGACAGAGACACCCGGTTTACTTCGAACTTTTGGCGCGAATTCCTAGAACAAATGGGGACTAAATTGTTCATTAGCACCGCTTTCCATCCACAAACAGATGGACAAAGTGAAAGAACAATACAGACATTGGAGGATATGTTACGGGCATGCGTTATTGAATTTGGGGGTAGTTGGGATGTTTATCTACCATTGGTCGAATTTTCATATAACAACAGTTACCATGCAAGCATCGGTATGGCTCCGTACGAGATGCTTTACGGTAGGAAATGTCGAACTCCGGTGTGTTGGGGCGAGGTTGGTCCCCGCGAGATTGCACATAAGGATATAATCCGAATCACGAATGATAAGATTGATTTGGTCCGAGCCAATTTGAAAGCGGCTCAGGATCGACAAAAATCATATGCAGACAAAAGAAGAAGACCAATCGAATTTCAAGTCGGTGACAAGGTTATGTTAAAGGTATCCCCGTGGAAAGGAATTATTCGGTTCAGATAGAGGGGGAAGTTAAGCCCGATATTTATTGGGCCATTCAGAATCATTGAGCTGGTCGGTAAGGTGGCATACCATCTCGAACTGCCCGAGGAGTTGAGTGGAATACATAGCACGTTCCACGTGTCACATCTCCGAAAATGTTTAGCCGACGAAACTGCTTATATCCCCTGCGATGATATCGAGGTAGATAACAGCCTCAATTATGTCGTAAAGCCGATTGCAATTATAGATCGCAAAGTAAGAAGTTGAGAAACAAAGAAATTGATCAAGTAAAGGTCAAATGGGAGCACAGGAAAGGTTCGGATACCACATGGGAGTCCGAGGAGGAGATGAGACTTCTCTACCCCACACTTTTCGGTACGTACTCTGGTTTCGGGAACGAAACCCTTTTTAAGGGGGGTGGACTTGTAACACCCTGAAATTTATAAAACTTTATAATAAAAATATAAAGTACAGAATAAACGAGAACAAGCTAACAAGGAAATAAATAACCCAGTTAGCTATGAGTCTCGTAGTAACACATGAAAGAACTAAAAATGCCCAAGTTATAAACCAAACCAAAGTTGAGGGGCTTATGTTGTTAAATTTGAAACTTAATTAAATAAAAACAAATTAAAAACCGCCAAACACACACAAATGGTGTGTCTGGTCGATCAAACAACAGGGGCGATAAGGGGGTTCTCCTCCAAACCCTAACTTTCACAAAAACTATAAATTAAAGGCTCAAATCAAGTTCAAATCGAAATCTGAATATAGATTAGTGATCACCTCGTTGTAGGGATCATAATGTATATAAATTTTAGTATTTTTGATTCATCTCAAGTTCAAGACAAATCATGAAAAGTTGAAATTAGCTTGATTATATGATGTATAGATGAAAGTTGTAATGAAAAACAAGTATAAGGCTGAATCATAGTTGATAATTTTCAACAATCTTGCTTAGAACTATGAAATTGTGATAACCCACTTATAAGTTAAATGGGTTTTACTAAGTTGATGAACACAAGCATTATGATTGTCAAAAATTGTGTTACTTGACTTCTTTTTGATAATCTTGATGAATGCATGTAAGCTTGATATGGAGAAATCGAAGATATGGTTAATATTGGTAAAAATAACAAATCATGAACTTGATTCTAGCTATGTAAAAATTATACCCGCTAGGTGTTCGTTAAAAATGCCTAAGAGAGGATTAAAAGGTTAAAAATCGGATGAAAACGCAGATTTGATTAATATAGGAAATTATGCGTTAATGATTATGAAAAGAGTTCTAAATTGATTGTGAATTGAACTCTTTAGGAAAAGAATCCGGGTCGTCAAGCAGACAAGCCGGAGGGGATACGCGTTTGAAGGGTGTGCTCTAAAGGTACGTGACCTTAGTCTCGTTACATTATTCAATAGTGTTTGGTTTTAATGTATAATTGGTGTCGTAGTGTAATATACTCGTTAATGTGTCTTTGAAGTGACGAAGTTCACTCGACATAGTTAACGGGTCAAAATAATGGTTGGAATTGGTTTTGGAAAAGGTTTGGCTTGTCATCAAAGTGATGGTTTTCACTCGACAACCAAACGGGTCAAAATGATGCTTTTAAAAGAATCATGTGTGAAGAGACTCGAAAGTCACTCATTGCGTTAAATCTTGGATAATACCACACCAATGAATTAGTTATGCCAATGTAAAGCCATGGAATGGCGCGAGTACGCCAAGGTTTAAAGCCCGGGTATGTGGGTAATCGTGTCTGAAAGGTCTTAGAACAGAAAAATGGTATTTTGCACTTTTTGCTAACGGGTTGGATAATTGAAACATGGATTTCATGAATCATTTGCTCATAATTCGGTTTTCGTAATGTGAAATTTACATGGTTGGTTTCGTAATTTAATACGGACTCACAGGAAAAAGAATGGACTAAAACGGACAACCGAGTAAAAAGTTATGATTGTTTAAAGTTAGATTTTTAGAAAATTTTCAGAGCTGGGCATAATGCAGCTGGAAAACATACTCCCCTGCGCCACGCGACGGGGGCATAGGGGACTGGCGCGACACGCGGGGCCTCCTGCGGCACGCGAAGGATCGAACCAAGTCTAGCGCGTGGCGCGACAGACTAGAAACCGGAAATTTTTCGATTTTTGTTATGTTTGTGTATTTGGCACTTGTCTAAGCTCAACTAATATTGTCAAAACTAATTCTTTATATGGTTTTGACCTCAGGTGATGCTCGTTAGTTTCGGATGCCGATCAAGCGTGAAATCAAGAACCGAACACCATTTTTGAAGCTTCCGCACTAATTTAAGCTTGTCTAAACAATGCTGCTTTTTTGTAAACGTTATGTAAGACCCTAGTTCGTATTTGACAAAAGTCGCAGCGGAAGTTCATGCCATAAAATTTCTTTCCTTATATATATCTTGACTTACTTAAAATTTCATTTTTAACACAACTTTTTCACAGGAAATCATCAATCGACTCATTTACAATTTAAAACGTAACATGAGTTTTCTATATTTCATATACCAATGTCCCCATACAATCTGTCTTGTGACTCGATCCTCGATCTCTATTCCTTGATGATCCTCATGACTCGTACTACCTGCACTCACCACATAAAATTCATAACATTAGTACGCATTATAAACATACAAGATTTATTCACGTTTACTTTTCGTTCCGTTAACTCTTTACATCCCTGCTTTCCATCCGATCATACAATCTGTGGTGAGACTTCTTTGCTATTCCTGCGTTACACTTCATTCACCAGGCACGCTAATATTATCGTTAGTACTCAATTTCATTGGATACTTGCGTACCTACCTTCATACATACTTATACATATTTATATGTTCACACATAACCATTTACGTACATACGTACATACCCACATATATACTCATCTACATCATTACATACATATCTACATTCACCCATACTTACATCATTACGTACACCCATAACATTATACATATATTGTAACAACTCTCATCAAAAAGTACTATTTATTATTTTAATTATCTAATTAGGAAACCCTAATTGAGAAACCCAAGTGATTCTGTATAATCCCTAAATTTTTCAGAATATTTGGAATCAGGATTAGGGCCCCTAAAACTCAGGGGGGGTAAACCCTATTCGGTAATATCTATAGAAAACGCTGTCAAAAACTCGAAATAACACGAAATCGACTCAGCAGGCCTATACTAGTGACAAGGCTACCCTAGGGTAGGTCGTCACCCCAGGCGAGTCGCGACAAGAGTCACGACATCTCCCGCGACACGCGGGGGAACCCAATTTCAAGTATAAATAGGATTGTCTGTTTCATGCAATTGAGTGTTCGTTCGACGTTAAATTTCAAATTGTACGCTGAGTTATAATCAAAACAGTCCCAAAACACACACTGATCACGAAGTGCTGCCACAATTCAGGGTAATAACTCGATCGCTGCTACGATTCAATGTCCGATCGATTAAACTATCCAATGGATGTTTAAGTGCTGCCCACATTAGGGTTTATGCTTTGTCATTCGTCGTTAAATCGATGGATGTTTAAGTATCGCACTTTGTCATTCGTTGTGAAGGTTGTAATATCGTGAGTTGTCGTAAATGCTGTATTAAGTTACTAACCTAGTTTGTGTGCTTGATTATTTAAACTAGGTTATCAAGGCTAATCAGTAGAATAAGCTCTGTTAAATCTACAATGTGAGTCATTCTCTTTTTATCAAATCTGTTTACAAAAGCATGTTTATTTTCAAAGATTATAATTACAGGGATTAAGTCTATGTAATCTGAAATTACCGGCAGTATGTGGGGGGATGTGCACATAGCTACTAATTATATATCACTTGTGGGTGAACGGACCCAGCAAGTGATATGTCCACAGTCACAAGTCCGGTCAAGTGACAACTGGATCAGTTAATTTAAAAGATAGAGACATTGTAATCGCCCTTAATACTGTAAATTATAACAAACGTGTCTTTTTTAGTAAAATGAATGATTCACTTAGTATTTCCCGCTGACAAAACCTTTTTCAAACATGTTTCAGGTGATCTGTTGTGATCCAGGAAAAGTGCCGTGAAGCACTATCAGCTTAAGAAAGTGGCTCAGCATAAAATAAAGAAATATGTTTTGAAAATAAAAGATTTCTTCGTGAAATCTCAGTATTGTAAATTATCGGGTTTTATTCCGAATTGTGAAATAAAATAATCGGGAAATATTTCAGTTTTTAAAAGATCCTGAAGAAACTTCCGCTGTTAATTAAATACCACGGGATTTCTGTCCTGCGGCTCCTGAAACGGGTCAAACCGGGTCGGGGGCCGTGACAGAAATAAGGTGGTATCAGAGCCACTGATTTAAGCCTATTAAGTATTTAGAAATACTTAATTTTACTGATTGCCAATTTTGTGATTATGTGTTTTATTAACTGATTATTTGTTAATTACAGTATGGGTAAACAAAAGCTGTCATATATATCTTAAACTAGATAGGTCATCCAACGAGAAAGGAAGTTCATCCCAAACAAAACCTTATGTAATTCCTGAAGAAGGAATATTTGTCCGTAAGGCACATTACGAGGAACCACTTTCTCCTGATAAAAGAAGTTTGATTATTAGGAAAAGTCAGGACGAAATAAAGAAAAACCGAGAGAAGAAAGTTAAACAAGAAACCCAGGATTTAATCAATAAATCACCTTGGGAGGACAAATTAGATGAGAAATGGGCAAATCTTTATATGCTAGCCACAGTAGCAGAAAATGCAAATCTCTAAATACTCAAAAGTTTTAGCACTTTTATTTCCCAGAAACCTTATTTAGTAAATAAATAAGTTACAGTAAATCGTAGTATAATTTACTTGTTAGTTGTTTTATGTATACAATAATATTTACGGGTTATCTATAAAATGTTGTTTTAACATTTGGTATGTATTTTGCATATCTGCTAAACAGCATGAATGAGATATCAGAAGGTTTAGAAAATCTTAACCTCTATCCCGTTAAGATAGAAGTTTCCAAGGAATTCACCGGTTACTTCGCTGATAAAGAAGAACCCATGGAATTTCAAGCCAAACTACTGCCAAAACCTAAACCCAAGAAAAGAAACAGATTTGTGGGCTGGAGGCGTGTACGAAGGAAAAAGCCAGCAACAAGAAAGGTTACCAAAACTGAAGAACCAAAAGACAAAGGAAAGGGGGTAGAAATTGAGGAAAATATTAATCAAATAGAGATGGAAACTGAGAATAGTTTTAAGCAAACAGAAAGAGAAGTCGGAGAGAGTTCTAGGCAGAAACAGAAAATGACTCCTTGGGAAGTGTTAGATCATAAATTAGTAATGAGTGATCTCATCGGACCTGCCGATGGAAACCTTGAAGCAGCTAATCCAAACCTTATATTTACTGAAGAAGATCTTTTCAGTTATCCACTAGAAGCTCCTATCCCAATCAATCTGGAACCTGCTATTCCAGATCCTATTGTCCAACCTCAACCATTACCAGTAGAATTAGATGAATGGTGGACAACTGATTGGCAATACCAAAATCTTTTAAACAACCCTGATACATTTTTCCCGCAAGTTGACCCAGAACCTCCACTATACCCAACCATGAGCCCGGAGAATCTTACTGAACTTCGTCTTTGGGGCGAAGAATTAATTGATGCAGGAAATCGAATTAGGGATGTGGGAGAAAGAGTTACTTGGAAGTATGACGAAAGAGAGCGTCGTTTTTAAGAAATTAGCTAATCAGATAATGGGAGTTTGCAGGAATATGTGTGAATAAATAATCATAATAACCAGTATGTGTAAATAACTTAACAATAAAACGTTGTATGATAATCGTGTGTACGAGGCATAATATAATATATAAAAATGAAACTTGTGAAATCGATAATTTTGATTATACATGTTAATGTGATTATATGCAAACTGTTTTATTTTATTTGTATTTATACTAATTATTTACATAAAATTTATTATCAGATGTCAAACATTGGTAATGAACCAGTAAATAAGGTTAATCAGTCAGAGCAACATCCAGGAGATCAATATATGACTAGACAAGATATCGAAAATATTGTTGCTCAAGGGATAGCTAATGCTATTCCAGCATTCGTTGCCGCTATAAAGAATCCAATTGAACCGCAGCAAATCGTTCCTAGTAAACACATTTCTGAAGATAACTTCAGTAATAGTGTAAACGGAGGCAATGATCATGTCAATCATAATGCAGAACCACATCAAGCTCCATTTCCTAAGAAAATGAAAACTGCAACGCCTGGTTGCACTTTCAAAGAATTTCTTGCTTGTAAACCCACTGAATTTGCAGGCAATGAAGGAGCAACTGCATCACTGCGTTGGTTAGAGAAAACCGAAGCAGTAATTGCAATAAGTAAATGTGCTAAAGATGATCAGGTCATGTACGCATCAAATCTCTTCAAGGAAGGAGCACTTGAATGGTGGAACACGGTGTTACAATCAAAAGGAAGAATAATAGCTTATGCTATGACTTGGGAAGGATTTAAGGGTTTAGTAGAAAGGAAATTCTGTCCCGAGTATGAAAAGGAACATATGACAAATAAGTTTTTAAATCATCGGATGATGGGTGTAGATTGTCGCGGTTATACTTCGACATTCTTTGAATATGCTAGAGTGGTACCAACACTGGCTTCGCCAGAACCGGTACTCATTACTCGCTACATTTGGGGACTGATTAGTGAGATCCGCAATATTGTTAAAGCTGCGAGACCTCGCACTATTGACGATGCTGTGGAATTAGCTAACACCCTAACTGATGAACTGGTGCGCACAAGAGATGAAGATAGAAAGAAAGAATTGGCTCAGAAAATTACCCAAGGATTTCGTATGGGTAATAATAACAGTTTCAAGAAAAGAGGAACAGGGCAATCTTCAACTTTGCCATTCTGTCAAAATTGCAAAAAGAAACATTTTGGAAAATGCAAAGTATATTGCAATTTTTGCAAAACTGTAGGGCATCGTGAAGAAAATTGCAGGAAGAAATCCATAATTTGTTACAATTGTGGAGAGGCAGGACATTTCAAAACAGAATGTCCTAAAGTGATCAAACCAGCAGATAACAAAACCAAGGCGACCGACGGAACTACTAAGAAGAATGCCAGGGCATTTCAGCTGACCACTCAAGAAGCAGAACTCATCCCAGATGTGATAGCGGGTACGTTCTTAGTTCACAACGTATACGCAAAAGTATTATTTGACTCTGGTGCAAACCAAAGTTTTATAAATACTTCATTCTGTCAAGCTCTTAGTTTACCTTTAACCAATATTAGGCAGATTTTTACAGTTGAGACAGCAGACGGAAATTCAGTTAAAATAGATAAAGTTTTGCAAGAAGAAAACATAGAACTTTTAGGACATAAATTCTCTGCAAGACTATTGCCGATGAATTTAGCTGAATTTGATGTTGTATTAGGAATGGATTGGTTAGTAGCCAACCATGCTCGAATCTTGTGTGATCAGAATTCTATAAAAATTCAGGCACCCACCGGAGAAATAATTAGGATCACAGGAGATAAACCACGTAAGCCTATGAAGTTCATATCAGTAATGAAAGTTGCTAATTATGAACGAAAACAAGGAATAGTGTATATGATTTCGGTAATCATTAGCACTAAGGGTAAAGAACTTAAAGAAATTCCAGTAGTCTCGGAGTATTCGGATGTATTCCCAGAAGATTTACCGGGATTACCTCCAGATAGGGAAGTAGAATTTAGGATTCATCTAATTCCAGGAACTACACCGATAGTTAAGGCACCTTATCGGTTAGCACCCACAGAAATGTTAGAACTGAAAAAGCAATTAGATGAATTACTAAGTAAAGGATTCATACAACCTAGCTCATCCCCTTGGGGAGCGCCAGTGTTGTTTGTAAAGAAAAAGGATGGTTCAATGAGAATGTGTATCGATTATAGAGAATTAAATAAGGTTACAATTAAGAATCGATACCCATTACCTAGGATTGATGATCTATTTGATCAACTTCATGGGGCTAGATATTTTTCTAAGATAGATTTACGCTCCGGATATCATCAATTGAAGGTACAAGAAGAAGACATACCTAAAACTGCTTTCAGAACTAGGTATGGTCATTATGAGTTTACAGTCATGCCCTTTGGGTTAACAAATGCACCTGCTGCATTCATGGACATGATGAATAGAATCTGTAAACCATATTTGGATAAATTTGTAATTGTTTTTATAGACGATATACTTATTTATTCCAAAAGTCAGACAGAGCATTGTGAACACCTTCATGCACTCTTAACTTTGTTAAGAAAAGAAAAGCTTTATGCCAAATTCTCGAAATGTGAATTTTGGTTAAAGGAAGTGCAATTCTTAGGACACATGGTGAATCACGAAGGTATTCACGTGGATCCTGCTAAGATAGAGGCAATTACCAAATGGAAGGTTCCACAAACAGCAATGGAAATAAGAAGTTTTATCGGTTTAGCTGGGTATTATAGACGGTTTATTAAGGATTTTTCCAAGATAGCTGTACCATTAACTAAGTTAACCTGTAAAGCTATTAAGTTTGAATGGGGATCTAAGCAAGAAGAAGCCTTTAGAATATTGAAGCAGAAATTAACAAATGCACCAATCTTAGCCTTACCAGAAGGAACTGAAGATTTTGAAGTATATTGTGATGCTTCAAAATTAGGGTATGGATGTGTGCTTATGCAACGCAAAAAGGTGATTCATATGCTTCAAGGCAATTGAAAAAGCACGAAGAAAACTATACGACTCATGATTTAGAATTAGGAGCCGTAATTTTTGCCCTTAAGATTTGGAGACATTATCTTTACGGAAGTAAATTTACCGTCTACACAGACCACAAAAGTTTAAGATATATATTTGGGCAAAAAGAGTTAAACATGAGGCAAAGAAGATGGATGGAAATCCTAAGTGACTACGACTGTGATATTCAGTATCATGAAGGAAAGGCAAATGTAGTTGCAGATGCCTTAAGTCGTAAGTATTATGAGAAACAACGACGAGTTCGTGCTCTCAGATTAAATCTACAAATAGATTTAATGGAACAATTGAAGAATGTTCAAACTACAGCAATCAAGGATGATGCTGAAGGAATGAAAGGACGAATCAAGGAATTAGAACAAGGAGCAGATGGAATTTGGAGATTCCACAAAAGTAGAATTTGGGTACCTAAGCAGGGAGACTTAAGACCTAAGATTTTAGAAGAAGCTCATAAATCTAGGTATACTATGCACCCAGGAAACAATAAGATGTACCAAGATTTAAGAAAGAACTTTTGGTGGATAGGAATGAAAAAGGATATAGCACGATATGTTTCTAAATGTCTAACTTGTTCACAAGTTAAAGCAGAACATCAGAAACCTTCAGGGTTACTACAGCAATTAGAAATGCCAGTATGGAAATGGGAACTTATAACAATGGATTTTGTTACCAAGTTACCTAAAACCAGAAAAGGTAATGATGCGATTTGGGTAATTGTGGATCGATTAACCAAATCAGCTCACTTTTTACCTATGAAAGAAACCTTTAGTATGGAAAGGTTGGCTAAATTGTACGTAGATGAAGTTGTATCCTTACATGGAGTTCTACTCTCCATTGTTTCGGATAGAGATAGTCGTTTTACTTCCCATTTCTGGAAAAGTTTCCAGCAAGCTATGGGAACTCGATTAAATCTGAGCACTGCATATCATCCCCAAACAGACGGACAAAGTGAAAGGACAATTCAAACCCTAGAAGACATGCTCCGAGCATGTGTAATAGATTTTGGTGGAAGTTGGGATGATCATTTACCATTAATTGAATTCTCCTATAACAATAGTTATCATTTAAGTATTGAAACTGCCCCATTTGAAGCACTATATGGAAGAAAGTGCAGAACTCCAGTCTGTTGGGCAGAAATAGGAGAAAGTCAATTATCAGGTCCTGAAATAGTGTAAGAGACGACTGATAAGATTACTCAAATCAAGGAAAGGCTGAAGACGGCTCGAGATCGCCAGAAAAGTTATGCAGACAATAGATGCAAGCCGTTAGAATTCCAAGTTGGAGACAAAGTACTATTAAAAGTTTCTCCTTGGAAAGGAGTAGTTAGATTTGGGAAGAAAGGAAAGCTAAGTCCAAGGTACGTAGGACCATTTTCAGTGATCCAACGTATAGGACCAGTTGCTTATCGTTTACAACTACCAGAAGAATTAGCAGGAGTACATGATGTATTTCATGTATCCAATCTCAAGAAATGCTTATCAGATGAATCACTGGTAGTACCTCTTCGAGATATAGAGGTAAACGAAAAGCTGAAATTTGTTGAGAAACCTCTTCAAATTGAGGATCGAAAGGTCAAGTTTCTCAAACATAAACAACTAGTTTTAGTCAAAGTCAAATGGGATTCAAAGAGAGGAGCTGAATACACTTGGGAGCTGGAATCAGAAATGAAGCGAAAATATCCTCACTTATTCAAGTAAATCTCGAGGACGAGATTTTTATTAAGGTGGGGAGAATGTAACAACTCTCATCAAAAAGTACTATTTATTATTTTAATTATCTAATTAGGAAACCCTAATTGAGAAACCCAAGTGATTCTGTATAATCCCTAAATTTTTCAGAATATTTGGAATCAGGATTAGGGCCCCTAAAACTCAGGGGGGGGGGTAAACCCTATTCGGTAATATCTATAGAAAACGCTGTCAAAAACTCGAAATAACACGAAATCGACTCAGCAGGCTTATACTAGTGACAAGGCTACCCTAGGGTAGGTCGTCACCCCAGGCGAGTCGCGACAAGAGTCACGACATCTCCCGCGACACGCGGGGGAACCCAATTTCAAGTATAAATAGGATTGTCTGTTTCATGCAATTGAGTGTTCGTTCGACGTTAAATTTCAAATTGTACGCTGAGTTATAATCAAAACAGTCCCAAAACACACACTGATCACGAAGTGCTGCCACAATTCAGGGTAATAACTCGATCGCTGCTACGATTCAATGTCCGATCGATTAAACTATCCAATGGATGTTTAAGTGCTGCCCACATTAGGGTTTATGCTTTGTCATTCGTCGTTAAATCGATGGATGTTTAAGTATCGCACTTTGTCATTCGTTGTGAAGGTTGTAATCTCGTGAGTTGTCGTAAATGCTGTATTAAGTTACTAACCTAGTTTGTGTGCTTGATTATTTAAACTAGGTTATCAAGGCTAATCAGTAGAATAAGCTCTGTTAAATCTGCAATGTGAGTCATTCTCTTTTTATCAAATCTGTTTACAAAAGCATGTTTATTTTCAAAGATTATAATTACAGGGATTAAGTCTATGTAATCTGAAATTACTGCCAGTATGTGGGGGATGTGCACATAGCTACTAATTATATATCACTTGTGGGTGAACGGACCCAGCAAGTGATATGTCCACAGTCACAAGTCCGGTCAAGTGACAACTGGATCAGTTAATTTAAAAGATAGAGACATTGTAATCGCTCTTAATACTGTAAATTATAACAAACGTGTCTTTTTTAGTAAAATGAATGATTCACTCAGTATATACACATACATCCCTACTTGTAACATACCTAACTCATACATGCCTACTCACATACATACATACCTTCATATATCCGCGTATACTTGCTCACATACTTATAAACATACATACGTACATACCCACATATATACACATCTACATCATTACATACATATCTACATACATGCATACATTCGTACATACTCACTTGCGTACATATACATACTACCTACATACACACCTACATACATACATTCATATCTCCACGTATGCCTACATACGTGCATACACTCATATATATACCTACTTGCATACATCCAAACATACATTCATTCATACATACAACTTATATCCATACATACATACATACATACCTTCATACGTATCTACACTTCCTAAAACAAGGAATAAATTAGTCATTCTTAGCTTATACGCGTCTAAAAACGGTCCAGACGGGTTCGCATTGCGTATAATAATAAAATATGATTTTTTCAAGGTTCATGAGTCCATGCCGTCGCATCGCGCCACCACCCCATATGATCAGAAAGTTCGCAGCTGTTGCTGTATATTCCCAGCATAACTCAGTTTTACGGAAACGAGCATAACTTTCTCGTTTTTGATCCGTTTTACCCGATTCTTTTTCCTACGCGACCGTAATTTAATTCTCCATCACATGGAGTGAAAATCCAATATTTGGACTACCGAAATTTATAACTTTTAAGCCTTCGGCTTATTACCCTTTTACCAAATTTTGACCCGTTCATGCATTTGTCAACATAACTCGTTTGTTTGACCAAAACTTCTTATGAACCTAATAATATCAATAACGTCTATCATAAAAGATTAAATTCTCGGATGTCTTGCATCCTCTTAACCCATTTTCGCTCAAAAGCTTATTTTGACCCGTTAAAGGTATTTGCGCATTTTAAGGTCCTTGGCTTACGAAAATCATACTTCTCGCTTTCCTACTTTTCACAAACATTCACTTAATCAAATAGCTTGTTTCTAATCAACTTTTAAGACAGTTTGCCTGATTTACCCATCAAGGGCGTTTTTGTCAATTTTGTTCCATCCTTTACTACAAAGGACTTCCTTAAACATTTGACTAGTCCCACGACTTAACTACAATTCTAAACGCACATACCTGGCTCGGATCAAAGCTATGACCCGTTGTAATATTCCGTGCACTAAATGGCTAGTTAAACGGAACATAATTCCTTTCGCTATTCATCCTGTGAATACATAATACTTGACAAAACAATTCATTAGTCCATATCGCCAAATGGTAATGTCTTCACCATTTGACCCGTTAAGTCTAAATGTCCATTTTATCCTTGTGGGATTTTAGTTAGTCGTTATCCCATTCATGTAACTTATTCCTTCGTTAACTCGTAACTAAAATCACCATAATACCCTTTTTACCCTTTTCGACCATCAACTTAGTTTCTTAACATAATCACATGTTCCGACCCATACCAAAACTTGTCGGAACATCATAATTCACATATTTAGTTACCATGTTCGTAATCTATACAATGCATAGATATTCTACAAAAGGGGGTGTAAGCTTTACTTACATAGCATCCGAATATGCTTCCCGTGCGCATTAGTCCTGTTTGACCCGCTTCTTTTCCAAGCTTCCATGTCGCTTATCAAGAATCAACTATCATATATCATTCTCAAGATAGTTAGCTTATTCATCATTCATCACAACCTTTTCATCACACGGATCTTATATTAAGTTTATCATTTAACCTTATAACATGCTAATCCATCATTTCTTATCCAATTACTTTAAACACACATACACATATATGATTTTCAAACATCGTTAACATAAGCATATCATTACTTCTATCATATCAGCAAAACCCACTTCATAACTACTTTGTTAATCACTTACAAGTGATCTAATCTTAAGTTCTTCATAATTTCATCATACTTTTGATGTTTGTACTACCTCCTAAGCATAGTGTACAACTAGTTCATGCATATCTTTCTAATCTTATTCATGATTCATCAAATTCCTCCTTCTAATCAATATGAATCATTCATGCATAAACATCAAACACACTATCATCATATTTCTTTCAATTTCCTCTAGCAAGAATCCATATTACTCACACAATACATCAACATTCAACAAGAATTAGACATGGATGATGACTTAAGTCATCATTTTCACCATAACTAATGGGTTTCACCTCTAAGCATCAAATTAACCTAAATCATGCATAACCCATGTTCTATATGATGATTCTAACATATCCTCATACTCAATTTCATACCAATTCACGATTTACAACATAACCCACTTCGTTCATAATCACCAATCTAACTTTTAAGACATACCTTATGATCCCCTTGTGAAGGTGATCATTTATCCATGTTCCTTCTTGAATTTGAGCCATAATTAACCCTTCAATTTGGTGATTTAGTCTTGTTAGGGTTTTGGCTCCCATGGAGCTCGATCTCCTTCCAGAACACACGATTGTGTGTGTGTATGTGGGTATTTTTTTATTAATAATTTCAACTTTCATTTTGCCCCACTTTAGCCCCTCAAGTTTGTCACTTAAATAAAACTGACACAACTTTCATCCCTTATTTGTTTCTACCATACTTTTTAACTAGGATAAATAACCTAGTTATTTATTTCTTGATGTACCATATTAGAACATTTAACGAATATAAACATTCGGGTTTTGGGGTGTTACACGTTATTGGTTGTGAATACTTGAACTAGATGGTCCTTATGTTAACTCGCTTAACGATGTACATCTTAACTTTAACTAAGTTTTGTTAAATATGCATTTTGTTTAAAAAGGATCGCAAAATTTATAATTAAATTAATAGAAATTAAGTCAAGTGTTACAATGTTGGTGAGGCAAGCAACTATTATGTCTGCAATCATGCCAGACAGTCATGTAAACAACTCGTCTTCAACAATGGCCAAGTCGTTGCTTTCATACGTAAGCAAGATTGTTTTTGCAATGCGATACATTGAGTTGGCAGTGATTACCTTCCGAGGAAGGTTTTCCGTCTCCACCAGTTCTCCATTGGTACTTCTGCTAAATTCATTTAGAATTTTCTTTGCACTCTGAGCAAACAATTTAATAATATCTTTTGGAGTTTTTGAGTTTTTTCCTTCATAGGCACTTCTTTCCAAAGTGGTCTCCAACCACTTGCAGTTTTCTTCGACCTCATGCCACAATGTCACGGTTGCCCTTCGAATATTCACATACACAAATTCCCTATTTAGGGTTTCCTCCACTAGATGAGTGTACAAAAGACCTTCACCAACACTTTTGAACAAGTTGTCAACTCTTGCCTGACGAATATACGGGATAACAACTGTGATGCATGTTAAGCTAATTATTGGTAAGCTCCAACTGTTAACATGTTTAACAAGAAGTGGAGATTGAAACTGATCGTTATCAAATGTCACTACGCCGTTCAATGCAGCAGATTCTCCAACAAATTCTCCAAGAAGCTTTAGAAGATTGTTATGTTGTTTCTTCTCAACTTTTTGAATCAACCGATTCATAGATTCTGAAATTTGTTTCATTGTTCTTTTGGCAAGTTGTGTATTATCTTCGACTAATAGAACATATTTGCTGAGGTCTTCATTCGTTTCGACACTGCTTGAGGCAGTGGATGTATTAAACAACATCCTCTTCACTGAGTTGAAACAATGTGAAAAGTATACGAAAGGGATTACAACCACAATGGGAAGAAGCCCTATTATTTTGCATGATACTACCACTACCTTCTGAAACCCAATGCAAAACGATAGAATAAAGTTTTTCGAGTTATGTAGAAAAGCTCTAGATCTACACCCACTTGAAAAAAAAACTTATACGACTTTCTTTCCACTCAGACAACTTTTGAGTCCAATACTTGTCTACTTTAAACACCAAAAAGTAGTTCCTCTTCTGCTTAGCAAATGATTTGAAGCTCAAGACAGTAAAACATCTTAATATTGGGGCAATTGAACCCACCACAACTCCAATGGACTGTGTAACTAGAATGGCAATCATTGACCACTTATACACAGATTCGTATGCTAGCAGATCGCTCCATGTCCGCTCATGCACAGATTCGTATGCAAACAGATAGCTCAATCTCCAGACCGTATACGTGTGAATGAGCATACTACTGGCACAAATAATGCCAGATGCAGAGGATAATGGATTACTAGCCATCACAAATTTAGGGCTACCCGTTTCTGCCATGATCCAATATCTTTTCACAAGTTGTCTTAGCTTCTCAGTAGTAGATATTAGGTTTTCTTGTTGATGTTGATGAATCAATATTTTTTTGCTAATGAATTGATAGTTGATTTCTAAAATTTTCTTTCTGGTTGGAATTGTTATGGCAGAAGAGATCAATATTATTAGTAAGAAGAGTAACATATCCATATAGATTCATGCTACCAACATCAAGAATATAGAAGTGAGGGTAGCAAATCCATCAGGAATTTCGTAAGGAGTACCAATTACGTGAGTTCTAATCTGAATGAAACTATTCACAATCACTGTGATGACGAGAATGGATAAAGTTGTGATATTTGCAAGAAGTGACTTGTTGTCCATAGATGCTAGAGAAGGCATTAAGTTAGACATCATTATGCACATAAAGGCCAGACTTCCAAGCTTGCCAAATTGGTCTTTCCGACCTGGCATTGGACTAGTCAAATCAACAGGCAGTTTCATAGCCACTGTTATCACTGTGATAGAGGCGGCGTTGAGGGAAAAATATTTAGTTGGTAACCAAAATTTTCTGATTCCGAAACCATTCAACAAATCAAGGTCCATGGCTAAAATGCAAAATATGGATGCTACTGAGATGTAGATCCCAATTAACACCATAGGTGAGCTATACTTATCCTCCGTCTGAGAGTTGGATTCACACGTTCTTACATCTCTGCAGAACATCGTCAAAGAGAGGTCATCGACGTTGGTGAGGTTAACAAGAGATGAAGTTGAGTGAAAAGCCGCTGGCAAGATATTTTTTTCACAAAAATCAGTTGCAGGATAGGAGCCCATGTCTAAAATTTATGGCCAAGTAATATGTAAACTGATGATAATTGTTTAGAAAATAAGAATCTCTGTTAATGTGACCAAATTTAAAGGATGAAGCAAATGAAGTTGAGTAGACAAGAGTCCAAGACAGTAAGACACTGATGGACGTAGACAAGTCTTATGCTATAGCATCTAAATTTAATATATTTAATTGGTAACATCCAAATTTATATATTTTATTAGTTGAAGCTCAAGTATAACATAAATTAACCATTTTTTGAATAAAAGATAAAAGACTATTACGTCGATCTATAAACGATAAACACAGCATGTAGAGAAATTTGGTTTTCTACAAAGATGTCAAAAATCCTTATTATAGTAAAAAGGAGCTTTAATAGCATAAATGAATAAAAAGATGTGATTTAATTAAAAATTAACATAAATGAACTTTATCATTTTTAAAATAGTTAATTTTTTCAAAATAGATCGTTTGAGATATCGATCATAACGGGTTACAAATCTATCTATATTTTCTATAAAAGGAGAAATCCAAGTGACATAAGAAAAGCTGATGTGTCAGCTAGAGAGCATGTCCAACGAGGCTTTTCTTATGTCATTATTACATCATAATGCCTAATATTAAAAGACTTTAAAATTCAAAGTTGACACACATCCACCTTTTCAAAGGTCTGCCCATTTGTATAAAGCCTTATACTCAAAGGTTTGCCCACATTCATAATTTAAAGTACTGATGTTTATTGAAAATTCAAAAAACCTCTTCTCACGTTCAAAATTCAAAATTCTGGCTCCACATTCAAAATTCAAACCATATGTATTCTAATCCTATAAATAAGATATAATTATCTGGCTCCACATTCAAATCTCTCTCGCTCATATCTACATATGAATTTGGCTCCACATTCAAATTTCAATTTATCGCTCTCCTTTATATTTGCGATCATATCTCTCATGATTGAGCCGGTTAATCTTCATATACAGTTCTTTGTTCCAATATCATTGTTCCAACATCGTTGTTTCATGGAAGCTCTGTTTCACGCACTCACCTTTGACCTTGGCTTTGCGGGTTATTTTAGGTTTGTGGATTCTTTTAAACTGTTGATATATGTTTATAATATTTATTTTAAGGTGTTGATATATTTCAGCTTTTTTTTCCGAGCGAGCAGTGGGAAGTTCTTCTGCACTGTTTTTGAAGTCTGAAGTGTAGAAAGTGGAGTACTTCTTTATGATAAATGAAGAAGTTAATGGTAATTATGAGAATCTATTTTTTTCTAATTTTATTTTTGTTCTTTCGGTTTATTGATATTTAACGTTTTGCTACGATTATTATATCCTTCTTTTACATGAGACTTGAAGAAATATACAAGTTAAATAACATATATGAATTTCGCTCCACATTCAAGAGTTAAAAATGTCATCATACCCTTCTATAGGTTCTTATGATTTAAAGTATCGGTTTATAAAGCAAGTTGAGGATCAAGTATATGAGGATAGGGCTACTGTTCAAGAGCTGAAAAGCTGAAGAGGTGTTTTGGTGATGCCATTATGCACTTCGAAATTCAAAAACAGTGCAGAAGCTTTTCATCGCGTTTTACTACCATTATATCCTTCTTTTACATCAGAGTTGAAGAAATATACAAGTTAAAAATGTCATCATATCCTTCTGTAGGTTCTTATGATTTAAAGTATCGCTTTATCAAGGAATTTGAGGATCAAGTATATGAGGATAGGGCTACTGTTCAAGAGCTGAAGATTATTAAATTTCGTTGTTCAGTTCTTAATGTAATTGTTGATCTATCATCATATGTGATATGTAAATTTTAATTCTATTAATCTTTGTAGAGCATTTTATTTTTACTAATTTGAGCATCAACAGTTGTTAGTGTTGATACCTGCTATTGTAAATGTTGAGTTGCTATTGTTGCAAGCATCTGTTTAGCAAAAGATTTATCCACTGTTTAAAGGTATTGTCTGTTCTCATAATTCCTGTTTTTTGTAACGACTGTTGAGTTGCTACTCTTGCCAACATCTGTTATTCCCAACAGCGGTTTCTAAAGGATTGTCAACCATCAACCCAATAGAAGTTCTGAACATTCTTAAAAAATAGGTATTTTTAAAAAATCTGACAAAAAATCTTTAAAACTCTGTTGAAAACAGTTGTTTTTAAAACATATGTTTGGCAATAGATTCATCCACTGTTTAAAGGTATTGTCTCTTCTCATAATTCCTGTTTTTTGTAACGACTGTTGAGTTGCTACTGTTGCGAACATCTGTTATTCCCAACAGCAGTTTCCAAAGAATTGTCAATGATTAACACAATAGAAGTTCTGAACATCTGTTATTGCTCAACGTCTTTAAATGAAGAGGTTTTTTACTGCTGTTAATTTACCACAGCTCAACAGTTCTGAACATCTGTTATTGCTCAACTGTTATTGCTCAACAATTCCTGTTTTTTTGTAACGACTGTTGAGTTGCTACTGGTGCGAATCTGTTATTCCCAACAACAGTTTCCAAAGAATTGTCAATGATTAACACAATAGAAGTTCTGAACATCTGTTATTGCTCAACGTCTTTAAATGAAGAGGTTTTTTACTGCTGTTGATTTACCACTGCTCAACAGTTCTGAACATCTGTTATTGCTCAACTGTTGATTTACCACTGTTTACAGCATTTGTGTCCGATGAAGTGGTAGTAGCCTTTGTTTGCCATGTAGATTATTGTTGGTCTTTAAATGAAGAGGTTTTTTTTATATTTTTTATGGCAGAGGTTTAAAATTTGTCCTTTCAGTTTCTTGATATTTAATTTTATAGTTTTCCCATGAAAATTTATTTTTTAAATGTTTTGCATTAAATGGCTGCTGATATTTAATATCAATTTATCCGTTTATATTAAAAGTCTGTTGAAAGGACTGCTAACTTACTATTGTTGTATAAGATTTGTTGTTGCCCAGCAGTGGTTTCCAAATATTACTGAAGGGTATTATATGTTCTCATAGGTTCTGTTTAATCTGAGGATTGTTGAGTTACTAATGTTGCCTAACATTTGTTGTTGGCCAACAGTGGTTTTTGCAACAACTGTCATCCATTATCAGAGCAGAGGTTGTGACGTGGACAGATGTTAGCCATCAGATCTTTCTAACTTCTGACACGTCAGCATTCACCTTTTCACTTTATAAACTGCTGTTTCATCCCCAAACAGAGGTTTTACTTTCGTCTGGAGTTTAAAATTCAGCAGAGCGGTTTCCACCTTCTTCTTCAACACTTCTTCGTCAACCTCTCGCAACTTTCAATTCCGATCATGACTTTGGTGATGAAAAAATCGCATAACTACGTTGCTATTTTTTAGAAAACTGAGAATAATACTCTCTATCATTCGATGATTGATGTTCTTACATCATCAAAATATAAGGTCATTCTTACCGCCGACGCACCCATTTTCCAAGAGACGCTTCGCAATTTTTGGGCTAATGCGAATATTGAAGAACAAAACAATGTGGCCGTAAGTATAACTTCAAAAGTCGAAGGTGAATCGGTTGCTATTACCTCCAGTACCATATCAACAACATTTGAGGTATACGACTTGGCAGGTAAGACCTCTTTGCCGAAAAATGAGATTCAAACATACTTGATGGGGAGGGGATATGATGGAGAGTTGAATCAGGAAACTATGTTTAAAGGTAATTTTCCACCGCCAATGAAATTCCTGTTCCATACTTTCTTAATCTGTCTCTTAAATAAAACTACTTCTTTTAATGAAATACCTTTGAAAATTCAGTCATTGGGGTATGCAATTTTGACAAATACTGATTTTAACTACTCCCAAGCACTATTTGCTGATTTGGTTGCAAATTTAAATAACATTAAAAAGGGCAAAATTGCTACTATTAAAAAGGGCAAAACTACTGCTATTAAAAAGGGGAAAGCTGCTCCTATTAAAAAGGGGAAAACTGTTGGTTTTCTTATGTTTCCTAAACTATTAAGCTACTACCTACAAAAACATGTTTCTCAAAAAGCTTTTGAAAAAGGTGAAGTTATTAAAATGAATAGTCTAACTTTTACTCGCCTTATGGCTAAAGAGTCAGATGTTTTCAAAACTGAAGCAAAGGGGAATGAGGAAATTTTAGATGAGTCTACAACTACTCCTCAAACGTCTGTTGCTGAGCCCACTGCTCTTGGTGATCACAGCACTACAACCACTGCTGTGAAACCCCCACCAACAAAACTCAAAAAGACCAAAACAAAATCCAAAAAGCCCACTGAAACCAGCAAAACGGGTCCTCTGGAAGATGAGATCCCAGAGTTTAACCCCGTGACAACACATATGTCACTACAAACCACTGTTGCTACTTCCTCACAACATGTGGAAAGATCTCAACCTATAAACCAAACTCCTCATGATTCCTCACAAAAGGAACATGTTGTATTCACAAGTACACCACAATATGATGTCATACCCTCATATGAGAGTATACTTAAAAGCCCTTCTCCCACGGCAATGTCTCTTTCGACAGCAATCCCTTCATCTTCCATTCCACCAAAGTTTGTAACACTGCTTCAAGCTATTGACATTCAGAGTGATAGCAATCCCTCTCACGAACACTTTACTGAGAGTTTAACTTCAACAATAGCTATGTCTGAACCTTTTCAATTACCTAACCCAGAAATAGTTGAGGAGGCTACACCTCTTGAATTTCAGCAAATTCTTAATGGTATTTCAAGTGGAGCAGCTACTACAAATGTCAAATCCACTGATTTACATTTGGACAGTAGTTTCATTAGTCAGACTCCCTTGAAGGCAACCATTGCTGTGTCTATCAAGGTATCCACTGGTGAGTTCAAGTTAACCACGGGTGAGATCACTAATGTGACCACTGATGCAGAGGGAAGTCCCCAGAACCAAGAACAAGGGGCATCTGCTAATGAAAATTTGGAGATACCTCCTCTTTCAAAAGCAGATACAACCACCTCTGGTGGGAATTCAGATGATCCTATTAAGTTAGGTGATGGATTAAAATACCAGGATTTGACGGACAGGATATCTAACTTGGAAACAACTGTTGCTGATATGAAAGATCAATAAGCAGTTGGTGGATGATTTCAAAAGTCGACCTTCTCATCAGCAGTTATGCCAAGAGCTTTGGAATTCGGTACAACCCATTCTTGCAGCTCAAAGGGAATTGGCTGAGATTCAACTTAATTCCCACATGAAGCTAATTAGAGTTATGGTTGAAGCAAGATACAAAGACACACAGGCTGACATCAAGGGCATAAAAGAATGCATTACAAAGTTAACTGGTACTACCCCTACACCTGTGTTTGAAAAAGACGATGAAGATGATGCTGAAAAGAGGGAAAAGGATTCCATGAAAAACTTTGGCAAACCAACACCAAGGAATCAGCCAAAACAAAATCCAAAGCCTGCCAAGCAAACTTCTGCAAAATCTCCTGGAAAATCTGATACGGGTAAGAAAAAGGGAATTGATGATTCCGTTAACAAACAGACAGATAAGGAGATTGAACGAAAACAGAAGAGGAAGCATACAAAAGAGGAAGATGAAGTGCTCAACATTGGAACTTCAAATAGTAGAAAATCACAGAAAGATAACGAATCACCACCAGAAAAACCAACCACTGCTGCGAAACTCAAAACCACTACTGAACCTAAGAAGTCGGATTCTGATACACCTAAAACAAAACTCTCACCAGAAAAACCACCTGTCAAAAAGCAGAATACAAAATCCTCATCACCACTGCCAACCTCGGCTGAAACAATTGTTGATGCAACAAATATTTCAGCATATATTAAGACAACAGCGGTTGAGACACCAGTTGTTTCAACAGTTGTTAGTCAATCCACTGATTCTACCCAATTTCAATTTCCATCACAATCAACCCTTACAGTCATGGCACCTTTTTCTTCCCTAACTCCTCCTTCTCCAAAATCTGTTTACACAAGAAAGAGAAAATTCATGGTGCATGAAGAAGAGAAGGAAGAAAAAGATATACCCGCACCAATTCTGTTATCAGCTACTCCGTTCATTCAAACTTCACCTAAACCATTCGTCCCACCTCCATCAACAAAGATCAACCCATTGGCAGTAACTTTCCCTCTAGAACTGCTTGCATCGAAAAGAACCTTCCCATCTCTTCAGGGATTTGAAACTCCAAAGAATATTTATGAATATCTGAAGCTAAAGGGCAAGCAAGCAGAAGATAAGGCAAATGAAGAGTGTTAAGGGATATGAGACGTTAATTTATCAGCTCGCATGCAACATTGGCTTAGTGAAGTCAAGAAGTTGGAAGATTTTGCTAGAGACCTAAGTAAGAATATGTCAAATCTGTCACCAAATGCTGAGCTAGAAAAGACATTAAGAAATGATTTCTTGAACACTATCATGGAAACCAAGCCCTACGAAGCCTACAGATCTGAATTCAAAGACTGGCCCCTTAAGGCTCTTAATGAGGAAGTTAATAGAATTGAAAAGATGAATAAAGATCCTCAAATGCCAAAATCTGCTCCCAACTGGAAACAACACAAAAAGGTTGAAGTGGATGAAGTGTTGAAGTATAAGAGAATGAAGGCAAAACTTGTAGCAGCTAAGGTTGGGACTGCTAGACAAATTGAAAAATGGACTAAGCAGTCTATTGATCGAGCTTACAGTAGGTTAGAAGAGAGAAGAAAGACAGATCCATCCCTTCCTAAAAAGCCAGTATACAAAGATGAAACGACTGTTATACGTCGGCAGACCGTTACATCTAAAAAGCTGTTCTCATCAGCAGATGTATCCATTGTTGCCTTGAACCAAAGAAAAAGACAACAACTGATGGATGAGGAAGATGAAAATAGGTATGCTGAGTACAGAAAAGAGTCTATCAGAAATCAGTTACGGTATGGATTGGATGATGCTTCGTTGCAATTACAAGCTCAAGTTGCTCAAACGCTTCAGAAGTTGGCAAGCAGGCCTCAATCGCCAAACTCCTCTCAAATAAAACTTCTCCCAAGAAACCCATCAGACCCAAAAATACTAAAGTGGAAGTCTAACAAACAGACCCATGAATTGACTTTGATCAAGTTTGATGGTAGTGTTGAAAAGATATCAAGGGAGAATGCACTTGGTCTGAATCCAGTTGACCTCCAAGATCTTTTTAACCTTCAGCTTGATAGGGATGAAGATGATATTGATTCCTTGGATTTTGAGCTCCAATTCAAAGGGCAAATCCTGGAAATGTTGATGAGAGAATAAAGATCTGCTGATTTCTAAAATCAGTTGATTCCTTGATTTAGTTTTGCTGAAAGTTGTTGAGGCAGGTGATTGTGTTTTTGTAGTTAACGTTTGTTGAACTTTAAGTTGTATTCAAATTCTATGAAGTACGTATGTCTATAAACAGTTTATATTGTCTTTTTGGGTAAACAGTTAAATTGTATGTAATTGATATATTAACCGATATTCTATGTTTATAGTTGTCTTTTAGCTATAATAGATAACACGTTTTGGTACAATATCTATGCATGTATCTATATGTTCTATTAATATGTGTTATGCATGCTTGTCTAAGAAACGACTCGTGTTTGCAGCTCTCATTTTTAATGAGAGTACTAAATTCTTTGTTAATAACATTATTCTCTTAACATCTGTTTACAAACCTTTGTAATTTCTGTTGACTGACCTTTTTAACATAGGTTGACTAACATGCATATCTGTTTACTATCTATCCATCTGGCAAGCTCTGTTGGAGATAATGGATAACATTTTTTAGGAAAGTCTGTTGGAAAGCAACAGAAGTTTTTAACAGTTAATAGACAACAGTAGTTTGCTATCAACATAATGGAATTGCTGTTGAATAAACCTATTGACCATTAGTGTATATCAATTTTATAAGTCTGCACTAATTATTTTTTTACTCTCTGTCAATATGGGCTATGCATGGTTTTCTAAGAAACGACCCGTGTTTGCACACGGGTCTTATCGCTAGTACTATATAATAAAAGAAACCATTTTCGGGACACTTGTCATCATATTAGGCCATGTCTTATAGATAATTATTATTTTAGTTTAATCTCTTCTAATTAATTATAGATAACCCTCCTACTAAATAATATTTAGTTTAATTATTACTTTTATATTTATCTATTTACTTCAAATTCAAACTTACCTATCTAATTTGATATTAGAGTAAATTAAGATTTTGACCCATGTCGTTATAACACTTTTACCCTTTTAGCCCAACAAGGAATTTTTTAACATCTGAACCCTCAACGTCTTTTTTTCTAACCCTTTTGGACCCCAACGTCTTTTTTCTAACCCCTTTGGCCCCTAAAAGTAAATGGATGGGGTTAGTTTTAGGGGCCAAAAGGGTTAGAAAAAAAGGCGTTGAGGCTCAGATGTTAAAAGATTCATTTTTAGGCTAAAAGGGTAAAAGTGATATCACAGGGGCCAGGGCCAAATTATAACTTTTTTATTCAACCGTCGTTTTAAATATATAACTTTTTTATTTGGTATATAAAATTATATTTATTCAACAGGTACAATGTGGTTCTTATAGATATAAATTTTTATTATTTAATATATAAAATTATATTTATTTAACCCTTGCAATAAATGTGGCTTTTAAAGATATATTGTTTTATTACTTAGTATATAAAATTCATTTATTCGACCCGTGTAATACACGAGGTTATAACCTAGTTAGTAGTTTGAGAAAATAAAACTTGCATCTTACTACAAGTGCTTGCTTAAATTGCTAATTTTTATGTTTTTTTAATGGCTAACTAAATCATCGATGCCATTAATCAAGCAAATGCATCCCCCCTCCATAATGGTTAGAGTTTGATGCATACCCAAGTCACCAATCCACCAATTATGAGGAAAACCCACCCAGCCGAAGGCAAAAGGAATTTCAAAAAGGTTTATTGGTGACAATAATAAGTTACACGATATGAACCCATGTTTGAAAATTTAGGCGAAGTCATATGTAAGCTGATGGTAATTGTTTAGAAAATGAGTCAATTGCCATTTTAGTCCCTAAGGTTTGGTCTAAATTGCAATTTTGTCTCTGAGGTTTGGTCTAAATTGCCATTTTAGTCCAAATTGTCATTTTTTCTCCTCTGGGTCCCTAAATTTTCCATTTTCTTGCCATTTTGATCACATTGCCTAACTCAGTCTAATAATCTAGTTATAACCAGGGATATTTTTGGCATAACTATTGTGTAGTGATAACTAGGGATAGTTTACAACAAAATTTATAAACCTCATAATAATTTAATGCCAAAAATTCCCATGATTATAACCTGGTTTTTAGATCAAGTTAGGCAATGTGATCAAAATGGCAAGAAAAAGGAAAAGTCAGGGACCCAAAGGAGAAAAAAAAACTATTTAAACTAAAATGGTTATTAGACAAAAACTCAGGGGCTAAAATGGCAATTTACTCTTTAGAAAATAGAAAGTAAGCATCTCTTTTGTGGCAATCTGTTGTTAATGTGCAAAAAATTATATATCAGGTATCCGAACAAGATTGAGGAGGATAAGTTAGAATGTTGTTTTTCTAACAGAAAAACAAGATCTTCACAACAATCAGATAGAAATAAGCATCTTTTATAAAACAATTTCTTGATTTATTATGCAGAAATTTCGAGGATGTTGCAAATGTAGCTAGTAGACATGGAATTATTGGACGGAGACTTCTTGTATTTTATTGAAACAAAAGAGATAATGACCGAAAATAAAGTATGACCACACACGTTGCCGTCAACTATAATGTGATAATATGGATACAAGGCATACAACGCTGGCCGGATATTTTTATCACAATAATCAGTTGCAGGATGATAGGAGCCCATGTTTGATGAAACAATGGTTAACCGGGTGGGTTAACTCACTGGTCTCGTCAAGTAGGGTTAATCCCTTCTTTCCAAGGATCGCTGGCTAGATCGTCCGCTGGTTGGTTTCCTGCACAAGGAAACAAGTCGTGACTCGCAACAAGGAGGATGGGGTGGGGGGTGCTCCTTGTTACCACTCTCCGGCGTGAGAATCAGTAGTTTGCTTGGGAAGCAAAGTGTGATAATAGTAGTAGTGAGAGAGTTGAGAAGTGATACCTCAAACCTGGTTTGGGATGGGTATTTATAGCCGAGGAGTGAAGGAGGGTAGTTGAGTAGCTAATCTGACAACCACAGGTGTGTCAAACCTGTCAGTTATGGTGAGGAGGCCACGTCCTACTGTGGTGTCAGACTGTTGTACATACGTGGGCTAGTAGGCGACTGTTCTCAGTGCCACTTGCACTGAGTGTCAGACCCACTTGCCTTGTAGGCAGGATGCGGTGCCAGGCCGCATCGCTGCTTGAGGTAACTGATGTTGTTCCCGCTTTCTTCGTTCTATCCAAGATGTATGCGGGATGCGGTGCCATGCCGCATCGCCGCTTAGTGACTGTTACTGTTGTTCAGATCCCTTGTCGTGACGAAAATGTTCATAGGATGCGGTGTCGGGCCGCATCGCTATGTGCAACATTTATTTCTGTGCTTAAGGTAAGTCTTCTCATCACTGGACAGATTGGACCGCTGTGTTCGCGCGTGTCCGCACAGACACAGGTAAGTTCCTTCTGGTGGAGGTTTTTTGATAAGGGTAATGATCACTCGCGGTCTTGCTGACGTGAGATCTGGGACCATACCCCTTCAAGTCCCCCCAGTCTAGTGTTCCTTCCTTATGCAAGTTGCATGTGGGAGGGATACTGGACTATGGTGTCTAGAAGGTAGAATATGGGCCATGCGGATGGCTCCTTTCATTTTGACCACTGCTCGTGAGTGGATTATTTCTTCCTTTGGGAAGGATGTGTTTGTGTATGATTCCGCACCGGTGAGCAAGTTCCGTCTGATGCGGAATTCTCAGCCGAGGATTTGATGCGGTAATCTAGTCTCCCGTTTTCTGATGTCTTCAGCCACCTGTTGGTGTTTCGAACCAACCTTTGAAACGGTGACTGAAGATGTTAGCAGAGTTCGAACCAACCTTTGAGATGGTGACGGGAGGTGTTCAGCAGGGTTCGAACCAACCTTTGAGATGGTGACGGAAGGTGTCCGTTACCGCAACTCTAGTTGTAACCTCTGCGTCAGCTTTATGCAATGTTTGTAAGTACTTTGCTCAAGCTGTATGTTCAACTGGACATTCAACGATGATCCCTGCTTTGTGGGGTATTCGTGTTTTCCAGTTTAACTCTCTAATAACCGCACGTCCTCTGCGGTTTAGCTCTCAAGTAACCGCACGTCCTTTGCGGTTACCTCGTTGCCATACCTTGTTGGCTATGTGTTGTTTGAGCCACGTGGGGTAGTTGCGTCATTGTTGGCCGTGTTTGGTTTAACAATGTGAATCTGGACTATGGGCAGATAAACATGGTGATAGGCATGGTTGTGCCCACCATTGTTTATTCTATGCGGTCTATAGGCGTGTAACTAGTCATAAGCAGACTTGTTACCATCTGGAGCCACTTTCCTTCACGCTTTGGTGGGAAGTAGTTTTCCTTTAAGTAGTGTCGCCGGAGGAGATCACCTTAGATGCTTGGGGAGTTGGTTGAAATTCTTCCGCATCCGTTTTGTAACCACTTTCCTTCATGCTTAGTTGGAAAGCGGTTTTCCTTGAAGTAGCTTTGCTCAACCGCGTGGTGGTTTAGTCGTGGCTCGTCCGTAGCTACCGTTCGCATGGTTGCGGTTTGTAGTAGTTACCCATGAGTGGTTGTGGTTTGTAGCAAAGAACTCGCTTCTAGAAGTCTTGTAGCCTGGATGTGGCTCTTGAAGGATCAGGAGTCAGGGTTGCTGATGTGCGGTTGTCCCGCATGCTTGTCCTTTTCCCTAAGGAGAAGCTGTTTGCGTCCCCTCCGTGGTTGTGAACCGGACGTGAGGGATTTGAACCTTGAAGAAGGTGACATGTAGTGCGGTTTACTGCATCCTGAGAAGCAGTTTTCGCAGTCCAGGGAACCATGTTGGTTCTGAGTATCTGACACACCTGTGCGGGTTTGTGTGTGTCATCTCCGCATATTCCACGTGTGCTCGTGGGTATGTGCGGAGATTGTTTATACCCATTTCTATAATTTAGAGATATATATTTTTTTCCTTTTTTGAGGGGTATGTAAAAAACGACATGCGGTATGGGTTATGGTGCGGTGAACCAGAGAAACCGCATGCCGCTTATGTTTGGATAATGTTTGTCGCTTTTGTGCTGCCTACGTGGCTGATGGCACGTGTGGGTTGTTGAAAGTTGGTAGGATTCTGACATGTGATGATCTGAACGGACGTTTGCACTGCCCGAGGTCATAACTGCACTGTAGCAAGTAGTGTAAAGGTCTTTTCTGTCAAGCGCGTGGGCGGCCACGCGCGCGTGATAACCGTCAGCGGAAACGTCGCTGAACACTTGTCACCCTGTAATTCACCTCTTTTGAACGTGCTGAGTCGGTTTACTGCATCGCATTAATTGCGATGAGTATATAAGGGGAAACCGTTTGTGGTTTCCTCACTTTATTCAAATTTTTCGAATTTTTCCGGTGAAAGGAAGCGTGTTCCCTTCATCTTCTCCGACTAACCTGTCTGTAATTCCGGTTGTTTGTTGAGTTTTCTTGCAAACTCAATACTTCTCTTCTTTATATTTCTCGATGGCTGAACCATCTAACCCACACAATGTGGAGGGTGAAAACCCTGAACATTCTTCTCTGGTGGTTGGGGAAGAAGAGGACGACGGTGGTAGTGCACCTGGTGGTGGGCTACCAGTACTGAAGTAGTCTAAGGCGTCGTTCACCCGACTGATGGCCAGCATCCAAATGCCCCAGGAGTTTGGGGCTGTTTATCCTCAGGAAGGTGATACCGGAGCCAGTGCTCTGGCCGGTCATGTCACTATGTGGGCCGATTCTTTTATTGATGGTAACCTTCGTTTACCATTAACCGTTTTTGTCGCTGAGGTCTTGGAGTATTATAAGGTCCATATCTCCCAGATGAGCCCTTTTGGGATGATACGTATTAGAAACTTTGAGTACACTTTTCGTGCTCTTGGTTTGCCAGTTACCGTTGATAATTTCCGAGGGTTCTACCAATTGACGGTGAACACCGGCTTCTTCTCTTTCAGTGAACGGTATGGAAGCACCAAGTTGATGACTCCACCAAAGGGTATTACGACGTGGAAGAGAAAGTTCTTTTTTGTTAAGGCTGCCGCGGTTGTTGTTGGTATGACTCTGCGGAATGTCAATGAGCCTATCCCTGCAGAGGATATAACTATTCCTAGTGCGGAGACCGCGGAGTGGTTCCCAAGATTGAGGACTATTGAGAATAGGCAGCTGAATAATGATGAGTTGTGGGTGCTGCGGATGATGTTGACTAGGGCTGATAAGCATGCAAGGCCCGTTGTGCGGGAAAAACTGGTGATAAGTATTCTTACGCTTGTGCGGTTTCTTTATTCCTTTGCTTGTTATTGATTTGTACGTGTATTATCAGAAGTTGCTGAGTTGTGGAAGATATTTGATCCAACCTTTACCGGCAAGGTGGATATTGTTACGTGTGCGGCGGGTGAAGGTTTTAACCTGACCATCGTCCACAACTTCCGCGTTCCTAAACGCGATGCACGGGTTGCACCCCTGCCGCAAGGCAAAGGTATAAGCCATAACATTCTTTGTTGCCTTATACGGTTCACCTTTCTGATTTTCTATATGTAGGTACTCTTGGGGTCCTTGGTAAATTTGAGTCAAAGGGTGCACTCAAAAAACATGCGGAGAAGAAGCATGTGGATAAACCCGTGCGGGGTCGCGGCGTGAAGAAACCTGAGGCTCCTGCTGTTCCGCCTTTGGTGCCGCAGGCGGCAGGTATCTCTCGCTCTCATATCCGCAGATATACCGATTACGTGGTAGTATCTTACACCCTTGAGGGTTTGGGTGTCCCAGGTGGTGGTGCGGCTGCAGGTGTGACCTCTGCGGGTTCTAAGCCTGCTAATGAGAAGAAGAGAAAGGCAGATAAGGCTGTTGATGTTGGTGAGAAGAAGAAGCCGAAAATTCAGACTCGACGGACGGCTGTTATAAAGACTGTGAAACCTGTGGTTGCTTCTGATAAGTAATTCATAACTGTTACAAGTATTCTGTATTTGTACTTGTATTTGAAAGTCTTTTTGCTTTGATTGCAGAACCGCAAGATGAAGGGTTCTCAATATTTGATGCTCCTCATTCCCCTCCGCGTGACACAGCTGTGGATACGGAGGCTAAGGTGGTGCCTGAGCCCTCTGCGCGGGCGGAGGATACTGGGAAGGGTCATGCGGCTCAGATTTATGACACGGTGGACTCTGCTGATAATCTGATCTCCCCGCAGGACACTGATGATATGAGCCTGAAGTTTGCTTACACTGAGGGGAAGAAGTCTCCTGCTGCTGAGAAGGCTTCTGGTTCCGCTTCTGGGGGTGCGGGTTTTACAGAGACTCCCATTCAGCCTGAAGAGACAGAATTGGAGTTTTATTACCGCACTTATACTGAAGACCGGGCCATGACCTATCACTGCCCCCCATGGACTGTAATGCAAGGGGATGATATTTTTGCTGACCCCTCCGCGTGCAGGGAGATTTTGGGTGGTTTGGGCACCCCATTTGAAGTCAATCGGGCCCGTGCCTTGCCAACTGAGGTCCAGACTAACCAACTCTCCTCCATTCTTGTTGGAGTTCCATAATGGCAAATGCCATTATGGAAAAGTATAAGGTGCTGGGGCGCAAGGAGGAGGAAAATGCACGGTTGCAGGCTGAGGCCGAAGAGTTGGTGAAGGCTGCACGTGAGGGTGCAGAGCAGCTTGAAAGGGATAGGGCTGCATTTGAAAAGCGTAAGCAGACTGAGGAGTGGGCTGCAACTCCTGAGCTGAAACAGGTTCGTACCCTTGCAAAACTGCTTTCTGATGAGCGCAAGAGTTGGAAAGAATCTTGGGGCAAACAGAATGAAATTCTTTTTCATGTTCGTCAGGAGCTTACCAATGCCAAGGCAGCGAACTCTGCATTGGCTAAAGAGAAAGTTGCGGCTGTTGCGGCTGCCCAAGAGGCCAAGGAAATAGAAGCTCGCCTTGCCAAGGCTCTTGAAGAGGCCAAGGAGGCGGAGGCCCGCGCTGCAAAGGCTCTTGAAGGGGCAAATGTTGACCGTACCAACTTAACTAAAACTATCCTGGGCCTCCAGGTATAAGTCTCTTCTGTTTTTGAATTTGTACATGTCTTACAAGTATGTTGATTATTTTTGTATACTTGTGTTTCCCTTGTTAAAAGGCTGAAGTGCGGACCCGGGGGGCCGCTATTGAGGAGGTCTCTGCCCGTGCAGCTGAAACTGAAGCGCGGGCAAGAGAGGCTGAAGAGGCTAGAGATAGCCTTGCTTCTTCACTTGATCTGCTAAAGGCTGATCGCGAATGGATGCGTATGCGCGGTATCGGGCATGTAAGTATCCGTTCGTTTTGTCATCTTTTTTAGGTTTGCACTTAGTAACCGTAGTATTCTTGTTTCGCAGATTGTTACGTCCATTCTTGACGCACCTGAGAACGTATCAGGTGTCAACGAGATTAAGGAGCGCGCCCGGGATGCTGGTTTTAAAGCTGGCTACAATCGTTGCATTGGTCATATGAATGTTATGGCCCAGGGCCAATAAACTGATGAGCGATCCGGGTTCCACGGTGTGGATACTGAAGCGCTTCTTGCTGCTGCGGTCGCGGCTTATAACGAAACGACGTTCACCACTCTTGAGGATCTTGAAGAATGCCTAGAGGCGGAGGACTATGTGGACCGCTTGCGAGTGTTATATGCGGATGAGGAAGATGAGGAAAAGCCTGCTGTTGTGGGCAAAGATGGTGTGGGTTCCAGCGGTACAAAGAAAGACTAGGCTGGCCTGCGTGCCTTTTTTGTTTCTTTATGTAAATGTTAGGAACTTTATGTAAATCCCTTGTGCACCGCGTAGGTGTAGAAATTTTTTGAATATAAAGTTTTAACCGCTCTGTTTAATTTGTACAAGTGTTTTTATTACTTGTATGTTTGAACTTGTATGAGTTTAATGTTATTGTGAATAACACCAAGTCTGTAATTGCCTTTTGCATATCTAGATGATAAGCAAGTATGAAAACTGTATTCAGCGGGATAGACAGTGTTGCTATTGCTGGCCTATTACAATAGTTGCGTGTGGTTACCACTCTGTGTGGGTATCACGAATGAAGATTTTGCCAATCTGTTTTTGCGGATACCGCAGAGTGGAACACGCATTTGTAATAGAAATAAATAAACAATATTGCATTGAATCGTCTATTTATTTATTTGTGAATGGCCTGTGGCCCGATAGGTTACATGGTGAATGTAGAAAACATGGCTTACATATAACAGCGTCGAAGCTGCTGCGCATTCCATGTGCGTGCGATAGTTTCGCCCTCTAAAGTTTGCAGTTTATACGCGCCTTTGCCCAGGACCTCTTGGATGAGGTAGGGTCCTTCCCACTTGGGGGCGAGTTTCCCTGGGCGTTCTGCGTTAGATGCTTCATTGTCACGAAGGACGTAGTCTCCCGGGTTGAAGGTACAAATGCGGACGCGTGCATTGTAGTATTTTTCGAGTTTGGTTTTATACTTGGCCTCATTGATGGCGGCGTTTTCACGCCTTTCTTCCAGGAGGTCCAAGTCAACCCTGCGTTCCTCGTTGTTGTCTATCTTGTTGATAGCCAACATCCTAGGTGAGGGGAGGCCTACTTCCGCGGGGATCACCGCTTCAGTGCCATAGACCAAGCTGAAGGGTGTCTCACCGTTGCTTGTCTTTGGGCTTGTCCTGTGGGCCCATAAGATGCTTGGGAGTTCATCAACCCAGCCGCGTCTGGCCGTTCCCAACCGTGCTTTGATGCCTTCGACTAAACTTTTATTGATACTCTCGACTTGGCCATTCCCTTGCGGATGCGCCACTGAGGAGAATATGTGTTCAATGTTTAGTTCCTTTAGCCATTTTTGAAAGTCATCGGCAGCGAAGTTGGTACCGTTGTCGGTGACAATGCACATTGGTAGATTGAAATGGCAGATGATGTGTTCTCAGACGAATTTCCTTGTTATCATAGCGGTGGCTGAGGCGAGCGGTTTTGCCTCTACCCATTTTGTAAAGTAGTCAACAGCCACTATGATAAATTTCACTGCACCTGGTGCGTCTGGAAATGATCCTACCACGTCGATTGCCCATTTTTGAAATGGCCATGCGGTGGTGACGGGGATCAGGTTGTTCTTGGGGCGCAAGGTCTTGGGAGCATGCCGCTGACAATTGAAACACTTGCGCAAGACTTTGACTGCATCCAGGTGCATGCCGGGCCAGTAGTACCCGGCATTCATGATTTTGGCCACCACCATGCGTGGGCCTGCGTGTATGCCACATATTCCTTCGTGTATTTCTCTGATAAGGTACGTGGCATCTTGAGGGTCGACGCATCGTAGGAGTGGCCCCAGGTATGATTTACGGTATAAGATACCGTCTCCCATTTGATAATGACACGCTTTGAAATATAGCTTGCGTGCCTTTGCCTTGCTTTCAGGAGTAACACCTGATTGTAAGTATGCAATGATCGGTGTCATCCAGGATGTTGTACCGTACTAGATGACATTGACTTGGCGCAGGGGTACTGAGGGATTTTGCAGAACCTCGATGCGTACCTCTTTTCCAGGTGTTGGAAGCTGGTGGATGCAAGTTTTGATAGTGCATCCGCGGGTTTGTTATCACTCCTGTTGATATGGTGGATATTGAAGGAGATGAACTTTGATTTCAGTTGCAAGGCTTGTTTGAGGAAGAGGATCATGATATCCCCTCTTGTTGCATAGTCACCGCTTATCTGCCCTGCCACTAATAGTGAGTCGATGTGTGCTTCCAAATGTTTGACGTCGAGTTTGACTGCCAGACGCAGCCCTGCCAGTAGAGCCTCATACTCTGCCTCGTTATTTGTGCTTTGGAAGTCGAGGCGGATAGCATAGGTAAGTTCTTGGCCGTCGGGGCTGACGAGTCGCAGACCTGCACCTGCACCATCTTCGTTGGACGCACCATCCGTATATAGTGCCCAGGTTTCTGAGGAGGATGGTGGTGATGCAGGGTTTTGTTCTTCTTCGCATTCTTGAATGCGATTTGCTGGTACTTCAGCAACGAAGTCAGCCAAGACCTGGCCTTTGATTGCGGGGCGCGGCTTATAGTTTAGTGAAAGTGCGCCCAGCTCGATTGCCCATTTTGCTAACCTCCCAGAGATGTCGGGTTTGGATAGGATCGGGCTGATCCTGAAGTTGGTTAACACTGTGATGACGTGGTTTGCAAAGTAACGTCGTAATCGTCTCGAAGCGTGCACTAGTGCCAGTACCAACTTCTCCATGATGGAGTATCTCGTCTCTGGGTCGTTGAGCATTTTGCTGATGTAGTAGATGGGTGTTTGAACTCCTTCCCGTTCCACTATGAGTACCGCGCCTACCGCGTTGTCCGCGGCAGATAAGTACAAGATTAGTGGCTCATCCTTACGTGGTGCGGTTAGAGTTGGAAGTTGAATCAAACACTCTTTCATCTCCCGGAAAGCTTTTTCGGCCTTTGCGGTCCATTGGAATTGCTCCTTTTTTAAACAGCTCCGCAGGGTCTTGATGAAAGGATAAGACTTAGCTGCATGGTTGGCTAAGAATCTATTAAGTGCGGCTAGCCTGCCGGCTAGTCGTTGCATTTCCTTCATCGTAGAAGGCGATGGCATGCGTTCGATCGCCTGTACTTTCTCCGGGTTCACCTTGAATCCATCTTTGGTTACGATGAATCTGAGGAACTTCCCTTCTTCCATTCCAAACGAGCATTTCCCTGGGTTAAGCTTCATGTTGACGCTTCGCAGAGTTTGGAATGTTCTTTCAATATCGTTGAGCATGGTGTCTTCCTCCATGCTCATGACGACCAGGTCGTCCATATAGATTTCGACACTCTTGCTGATTTGACCGCGGAAAGTGTCGTTCATCAATTTTTGATAGGTTGCCCCCGCGTTGCGCAACCCGAACGGCATTTTTGTGTAGCAGTAATTCCCGGTAGGAGTGCGGAATGCCGTTTTATCTTCATCTTCAATTGCCATCTGCACCTGGTGGTAGCCTTTGTAACAATCGAGGAAGCACTTCCACTGAAATGGTGCGAGGTTATCGACCTTTTCGTCGATCTCTGGAAGTGCGTAACAATCCTTGGGGCAGGCTTTGTTGAGATCTTTATAGTCGACGCACATGCGCCAGCCCCCGGATGGTTTTTCTACCATGACTGGGTTTGACAACCAAGTCTGGTATTTGACTTCCCGCAAGATGCCTGCGGAGAGCAGCTCTTGGAGCTGCTCATACATCGCCTGGTTTTTTGCTGATCCAAGATGGCGTTGGCCTTGGATCACCGGCTTGATACCTGGCATGGTATTCAAGAAGTGCTGCGCGATTTCACATGGTACCCCTGTCATGTCTGCGGGTGTCCACACAAAAATATCCTGGTTCCTGAAGAGGAGTTGCTTCAGGTGCGCTTTGATAGTAGGAGACAAGGCGTGGCCCAACGTAACTGTTTGCTCTGGGTGTCTTGCTTTTAGAACCCATTTTTCTGGTTGAGTGTTGGGGGTAGGCCTTGCTACCTTGGCCGGACGCAGGTCGTCCGTAGACAAAACTTCTCTTTGGGCGTATATTATCGCGACCCCCGTCTCGGTTGGGAAACCGATGGCGGAGTGATGGACGGATGTGATCATGTTGAAGTCGCCCTGGGACTCTCTCCCGAGAAGTACGTCGTACTTGGAGGTGTGCGGTAAAACCATGAAGTTTACCTCCTCCGTTCTTGTGGGCCTCCCGTTGGTGAGGCGCACAGGAAAAGTAATCTAGCCCAGGGGGAATACGGTTTCCCCTGCAAACCCGGCCAACGGGTAGTCTGCTGGCTGTAACCGATCTTTGTCTTCTTGATCGAATTGGTTGAAGCACTGCTCGTATATAATATCAGATGTACTGCCCGGGTCGATGAATAATCGCTCGGTGCAGTAGTGAGCCAGGTGGCCTGTGATAACCACGGCGCGCCTATCGTGCGGTCCGCCTCAGACTTTTGGAAAGACGACTTGCTCGTCTTTCCAGTCATTGTCCGGTCTTCTCGCCGCCTTGTGCGGTCTTCCTTTTCCTCCGTTGATCATGTGGGTAGAGACCACGTACATGGTCCTCTTACCCGTGGAGGTGCCCTCGTTGTGGGGGGTGATGCGCTTGGTAGCTTTTTGTGCGCCTGTCAACAGGTGTTGCGGTTTCCCCTCTTTTAGGGCTCGCTCAATCTCCAGTCGGAGACTGATGCAGCTGTTTGTTGTGTGGCCCGAGTCCTTGTGATACTCGCAGTAGAGTGCGGGATCTTGGTTCTTTTTGGACTTCATCGGTTGGGCCGGTCGCAGGAATTGCGCGTCTGTGAGGAGGACGTCGCTTGGCGACTGGTTGATCTCGGTCCAGCTGCGGTCCCGAGACTCTTTCTTCGACGCCCGGTTTTCACGTTGGGCGTTGATTGTAGCCCTTGCGTCGGGCTGGTTGTTACGTGGGACATATGGTCTGGGATCGCTGCCGCGGTTCCATGTGTCCCGGTTGCGCTTGTTGTTACGCTTGTGTTCTTGGTGGGAGGATTGGACTTCCGTTTGGGGTTGTGCCTTTGATACGTGCGGTCTGAGGGACCGCTGAGTCTGGGCGTATGTCTTGACCGCAGCCATGACATCTTCCCATTTCTTAGGCAAGCCGTCCTTGCCGGAGATATTCATAACCATTTGTTCGTCTTTGACCGCAACAATGAAATGGTTACGTGCCATCTGGTCGGCAACGTCGCCTATCTCTAGGCACTCTTTATTGTAACGGACAACGAATGCCTCAAGCGATTCGTTGTCTCTGCGCCAGATGTTCATGACGTCCATAGAATCACGTTCATAACGTCGCTGCTGGCTAAAGTGTGCGAGGAACTTTTCTTGCAAGTCCTCGAATGAGGCCAGTGATCCCACCGGCAAAGAATCGAACCAAGCCCTGGCCAGACCTGTTAGGGTCTGCGGGAAGAATTGACACCAAGTGGGTTCATCCCAACTGCCGTTGCACCCAGCGCCGGTGAAGATGTTCATGTGGTCATCTGGGTCGGCTGAACCATTGTATTTCCCAATGTTTAATGGGAATTTGGTGGTGGTGACATCGGCGTTGGCAATCTCCGGGACAAACTTGGAGTTTTCAGCCGCACATTTCGGCCTGTAGGGTTGGCTCTGGTGGTGCTTTGCAGCGCAGAGGTATGTAGTACGGGGGTGAGTGGGAGGAACATAGTTGCATCCTCCCGGTCTACTGCTGGTAGCATGAGACTCCCCGCGGTATGTACCGTCGTCGGGATCAGTATGGCCTTGTCTTTCACGGTGGGACTGAGGTCCCAGCCGGCTATGGATGCCGGAGTCATGGTGGGCGGTAGACTGCCGCCTAGTTTCGCCATGCGGGCCTAGGCGACTATGTACATGGCCCCTGGGGCGGGACCCATACGAAGAATCGTCCTCATCAAGTGTGCGGATGTCGCAGTAAGAGGAACCGCGATCTTCTTGCCTGCTTCTGGAGGCCGGATGTGTTGGGGCCCTGCCGTCGTATTGTAGAGTACGGCCCGCAGGGGTATGCGGTGCTGGGGTAGGCCCCGCAGACACGTGTGCTTCTGCGCAAGCTCTGTTGTATGTTGCGGCCAGCAGAGCTTGTTGCTGGTCGTACCAGGTATGAAGGTTCATGCCTGGAGGTATCACAGAAGCATACTGTGATAGATCGTGTCCAAACGTAAGGGATGCGCCCCCTTGCGTTGATGTGCCGATATGTTCAGCGTTTGGGGCTAGGGGGATGGTCCCCGTAGGCCCTTGGTTTTCGGGGTTTAGGTTATCCCCGGTTGCGTTGTTCAGACGATCAGACATGATTTTCGGGAAGAAAAAGACGGTTTGAAAAAAGTGCTAGGAGTAGCGGTGGGCGCCAATGATGAAACAATGGTTAACCGGGTGGGTTAACTCACTGGTCTCATCAAGTAGGGTTAATCCCTTCTTTCCGAGGATCGCTGGCTAGATCGTCCGCTGGTTGGTTTCCTGCACAAGGAAACAAGCCGTGACTCGCAACAAGGAGGATGTGGTGGGGGGTGCTCCTTGTTACCACTCTCCGACGTGAGAATCAGTAGTTTGCTTGGGAAGCAAAGTGTGATAATAGTAGTAGTGAGAGAGTTGAGAAGTGATACCTCAAACCTAGTTTGGGATGGGTATTTATAGCCGAGGAGTGAAGGAGGGTAGTTGAGTAGCTAATCTGACAACCACAGGTGTGTCAGACCTGTCAGTTATGGTGAGGAGGCCACGTCCTGCTGTGGTGTCAGACTGTTGTACATACGTGGGCTAGTAGGCGACTGTTCTCAGTGCCACTTGCACTAAGTGTCAGACCCACTTGCCTTGTAGGCAGGATGCGGTGCCAGGCCGCATCGCTGCTTGCGGTAACTGATGTTGTTCCCGCTTTCTTCGTTCTATCCAAGATGTATGCGGGATGCGGTGCCATGCCGCATCGCCGCTTAGTGACTGTTACTGTTGTTCAGATCCCTTGTCGTGACGAAAATGTTCATAGGATGCGGTGTCGGGCCACATCGCTATGTGCAACATTTATTTCCGTGCTTAAGGTAAGTCTTCTCATCACTGGACAGATTGGACCGCTTTGTTCGCGCGTGTCCGCACGGACACAGGTAAGTTCCTTCTGGTGGAGGTTTGTTGATAAGGGTAATGGTCACTCGCGGTCTTGCTGACGTGAGATCTGGGACCATACCCCTTCAAGATCGAGGAGGATAAGTTAGAATGTTGTTTTTCTAACAGAAAAACAAGATCTTCACAACAATCAGATAGAAATAAGCATCTTTTATAAAACAATTTCTTGATTTATTATGCAGAAATTTCGAGGATGTTGCAAATGTAGCTAGTAGACATGGAATTATTGGACGGAGACTTCTTGTATTTTATTGAAACAAAAGAGATAATGACCGAAAATAAAGTATGACCACACACGTTGCCGTCAACTATAATGTGATAATATGGATACAAGGCATACAACGCTGGCCGGATATTTTTACCACAATAATCAGTTGCAGGATGATAGGAGCCCATGTCTGAAATTTTAGGCCAAGTAATATGTAAACTGATGGTAATTGTTTAGAAAATAAGAATCTCTGTTAATGTGACCAAATTTAAAGGATGAATAAATTAACCATTTTTTTGAATAAAAGATAAAAGACTATTACGTCGATCTATAAACGACAAAACACTATATCCTCCGCTGATGTTATAAAAAGCAAAACACACTCATTATTTAAGAGAAGATAAAGCATGGCTTGACTTATGCGTTGTCTATTTCTTACCTATTATTAGGGCAGTTTACGAGGCGAGACGAACCGAATCGATCGGACTTTTGCTCATGCTCAGTTCGTTTACAAACTGAACCGAACCGAACCGAGCATTTTTTCAACCGAGCCAAAGTCAAACGACCGCCTTTCGATCCGAGTATTTTTTTGAACGAACGTCGTGCGAGTATCGAGCGTCGCATAACAAATGGAAAAGTGACGATGGGGTTGTTAGTTTTGGAGTAATATGTAGTTTTCGTCCAATTAGAACACAAATATATATTTACGAAATAACAAGGAATAGAAAAACACTCAACTGGTTCTGCAGAGATCATCTGAGTGGAAAGATGAATCGTTGATCAATTGAAGCAGACTTTTGATCTATGAGAAGTATGAAATCGAATAAACTAATTGAAGCAAAACCTTAGGGAGTTGGCGTCTTGGTGACGGAGAATTCGAATAATGATGGTTGATGCGGGGTTTTAAATAGAATTATGTACTTCTGAATTGAATGGCGGGTTGACACATGAGTATCGATCGACGCTTCACATTTCAGTATTTTGACATTTTGACTCAACTACTTTAGATTATTGTACAATTGACTATTGGTATCGGCCTTCAATTCTATAATTTAATGGGCTCTAGTTGGATCTTGGACCAAATATTATTAATATGCGTCTCTAGTTATTTTATTAATATATACATATATATATATATATATTAAAAATAATTCAAGCCAATCGAGTGGAACCGAACTGAGCGGACCTTTGCTAGCTCATGCTCGGTTCATTTCAAACCGAACCGAGTGTCTTTTTCAATCGAGCGAGCAAATTCCGAACATTTTTCAATCGAACGTTATTTAAAAAAAATGGGACCGTTGGCTACTTGTGACCGTTGCAAAAGAAAAAAATTAAATTAAATCTAACGGCTATTATTTAAAAAAACCCCAAAATTCAATAATTTTTTTTATAAATACAAACCCAACACCCCATTTTTTACCCACTTCAACCCCATCTCTCTCAACTTTCATACTTTTATAAAAAAATAGGCATGTCTTCATCTTCTTCTTCAACGTGGTATTCGTCGTCTTCGTGTGAGAACGTAGCATTTTTTGCAAACGTCATTATGTACGCAGCTCAGATGTTCATGGAGGAGGACGGAGAGTCTGAAATGTCGTCACAACGGCAAACTAGGAGAGCCGCCTTAAAGCGAGACCGAGAAGGTATTTTAATATTTTAGAGTATGTTTAATTAAATTTAATAATGAATTTAATTTATTTTTCGTTTTTATTATATAGCCGGCCATGATAATTTAGTGGCCGATTATTTTGCCGACACACCTGTGTACATGGACGAGATGTTTCGACGTCGGTTCCGAATGAGTCGTCGACTTTTTTTATGTATCGTAGACGACTTGGCCCAGTCTGATCCGTTTTTCACACTACGATACGACGCTAGGGGCCAAAGGGGATTCACTACTTTACAAAAATGTAAAGTCGGCTGTTCGCCAACTGACATATGGGTACGCACCTGATGTGCTAAAAATGGTCTAATTAAACTAACTAATTCTAACCCTAAATTAGACACTCTAAGTTTTAAATTTATAAAAACAGACTCTCTAAAACCTAGACCACACCACCGGCAAGTGTACCGGTCAATGCAGTATAGCCTAAGTAAGTCCGAGTATCGAACCCACGAGACTCTCTAATTACGCTAATTAGACTCTATCTAGACCTAGACTGACACGGACTCTAACTGTTGATTGGGGGGGTTACTGAAAAACTAAAGAAATCTATATTAAACTACTAATTTAAACTAGAGCTAGACTAAAAACGAATGAAGACTGTGGACTTTACTTATATGAGAACGAGACCACCTAGACAAGAATCCTGGATTGTTTTTAAGAGATTACCGATTAAGTTAAATGCACGAGTTATGGAACCGGGATCTTAAAGTACTAAACCTATTAAGAACCATCGAGGCCCCTCGACCCTTCTCAAGGAGAAACCTGTGGCACTACCTAGGCCGTTAATTCTACCGGTTATTAGACTTCTTCCCAGTTGTCTAATTATTGTGTAAGTACCCTAATGTTGACCTATTCTTTCCCAATCCTAGATCTAGGGTAATTTGAAGTAATTAATTTGACTTGATAGACTAATAAGACCGACAGGTAAACCAAGACATAACCTTTTCCAAGGCCTATCTAAAGCAATTCACCGGGTAAGACCTACCAATAGCCTCTCACTTCCCAGGTATTAGGACTAGTAGAACACTAAGACTTAGCAAATTATTATCAATTACTTCTAGGGGTTATTGGCCAATTCTCCCTAAAGAGTGAAGGTTTTCTAACGTGATATAGACACTCATCATCATCATCATCATCATACTCAGTATATCCCACCAATAGCAAAGATATAGACACTCACCGAAACCCTATACCCTAATATGACTCTATGTTGTGATATAGACCGTCACTAAGAATCATATGAAGCAAATGAAAACAATAAACCAATTCAAAGTACGCATACACATCAAACCATTAAATCAAACCGCTTACTAAACACAATCACCCATAACAATCATGCAAATAACGAAAACGGTAAAAACTTTATATTAATCCATTCATCAAGTCTAGGTGGTTTATGAAATTAGCCAAGCATGTCAAATAACGAAAACAAGTCAACGAAGTTCAAACAAGAATTCATGACAAAGAATAAAAGTAACTAGAAAATAAAAGAACCCGTAAATTCTTTGACTTCCAAGCTTCCCTCTTTCAATCCCAATGATTCTCTAGCCTTGAACCTTGCCAAAAAATATTCGAAATTTCGTCCCTGAATGTTTCTGCTCGTGCCTCTGATGTGCGGCTCCTTGATATGCACCTGATGTCTTCTTCTCACGCACGTCTGATCTTCTCTTCTGTTCGTCCCCTAATATAAGGCGGCCCCAAAATTGATTTATTCCGTATGCGTCCCCAGTTGGGTTTTTTTTTTTTTTTGTCTTCGTGTGTCCCTCAATTCGTAACATGCGTCCAAGTCAAAAACCCCAAAAGCTGCCTTTATTTTCCTGGGCCATAATCAATTGTATAACTTCGGTATTATTGGCCAATTAATTGCAGCCCAAATTTCACCATAACTGACATTATAAGCCCACATAAATCTTGAGGTTATGTCCACTTGACTTGATTACAACTGTTCGATGTAGTTCAATATATAATATTTGTTTTCTTTTTCCTTGTGTTGCACCCTAACAATAGAATAAGCTTGACCCAATCAAGGAAAATAACGGCAATTTTAATTCGGCCCCTGGCGGTCTAATCTACCCAACTAGCTGGATATTTCCTTATTACTCATTTTCGCTCCATTCACACCAGGACCTGCCAAAACACAAAAATAATATAATATACTACTAATACTAAAAATAATAAATAAAAACTATACAAATATTATACACTTTACACGGGACAAATATGTGTATTTTACCCCACATCAAATATCCCCACACTTACTCTTTTTTCGTCCTCGAAAAAGAATTATGCAACGGAATCAGAGATGTTTAGTTACTCGGGTCAAAAGCATATGTATATTTTATTAAAACCAAAACTTGCGTTAGCCGCGATTGCGAATATACTTGTCCCCTTAAACCCAAGTACGGTCCTAAGCCCTTATCATGTGATTTTAATTTAAGTGCGGTCAGTCTACCTAGGGTCTCACGCTAGAATCTACAGTCCACCTACTCCCACCTCAAGCTTATAGGATTAAAAGAACGATCACTGGACCAATTCTCAACCGACTTATATCAAAACCAAAAGAGTTTACAATCAATTTTTTTTTCTTTTTTTTTTTTCTTTTTTTTTCTATTTTTGCTTTGCTTTTTGCTCTCTCTTTTTTTTTTCTTTCTCTCGTGAGTCTAGACGATGCTTTCCCTAACCAAGAGGTATTCCGGCTGTAGAGTCGCCAAGCTCGATTTATTATAATCTCATATTATTATTATTTAACCCAAGCAACAATTCACCTTTTCTATCATTTTCCGTATTAATTTTGCAAACTTCTTTATTCAAAAGACATTTTCTGATTTTTTTTTTTTTTTTTTTTTTTATTTTTATGACTCAAGACTCACTAACTAAAACCTAAATGACAGTTTCCCATCCCCACACTTAAACTCTACATTGCCCTCAATGTAGGATGGAAACCGACTCAAAAACTAAAAATAAATAAGAAAAAAAAAAGGCAAATTGGAAAGGACTTAGCTGGTTAAATTATCACGTATGCTCCAAACTCTCGTCCAATCCAGCTCGATCGTATAGCATTTCGGTCGCGATCGGCTTTGACACTGACTAATATGCTTGGTAAAATGCATGATATTTGCTGAACAGCTCCGAAATCACCCGAATAGAGATTGAGTACGGGTGGTACATATTCAAACCTGCATAAACAAAACCAAACAAAAACCAAAGCAGTACCGACTCTAAAAAAAACGACTCAAAAACTACTAACTAAGACTCAATATACAAAACTATGACTCTATACAAACTCTACAAAACCTCCCCACACTTGAATTTAATCAGGAGGCTTCTCTTTGATTTGAATCCGGTCTAGCCCATTTAATTCCACCCGTTTCTCATAACCATTTAAAAATTTAACGGTGGAATTATAAAATGATTTTAAAATTTTTAACGGGTTAGAACACAAAATTTTGAACTTACCTGGCAGGAGCCGTTGAAACACGATCCCAGGTGTTCTTCTCATTGCCTTCTCCCATGGTTTTGAACTTTTACTCGCATTCGCTATCAGTACCACGGGCCAGCTGTGGTGTTCTTCCTCTTCCACCACCACTTCTTCTTCTTGTTTGATGTCCGTCATTGGGTTTCTTGCAAGTAAAACTTCTAAATATGCAAGGTCCCCCTCCGGATCAAATGTACCTCCTTCTTCATCTACCGACAAACCCTCTAACTCATCCGCAAATTTTCTCTCCCAAAACAGCTCATCTTCACTTCCCTCATCCTCTTCATCTGACAAATCCCATATTGGTTCGGTGGGATAAGACTCAGCATCAGAAGAATCCAGGTCAATAGGATTACCTGCCATTAAGAGAGTAGAAAGAGCAGAACAAGGTAGAGAGAATAAAAGAAAACTAACTAAAAAATTACACAACTATACAAGTAGCACAGATTTGTCAGTTAGGTCTAATCAAAGCTAATAAACGCAATCGCCAAGAGTCCCCGGCAACGGCGCCAAAAACTTGATGTGCTAAAAATGGTCTAATTAAACTAACTAATTCTAACCCTAAATTAGACACTCTAAGTTTTAAATTTATAAAAACAGACTCTCTAAAACCTAGACCACACCACCGGCAAGTGTACCGGTCAATGCAGTATAGCCTAAGTAAGTCCGAGTATCGAACCCACGAGACTCTCTAATTACGCTAATTAGACTCTATCTAGACCTAGACTGACACGGACTCTAACTGTTGATTGGGGGGGTTACTGAAAAACTAAAGAAATCTATATTAAACTACTAATTTAAACTAGAGCTAGACTAAAAACGAATGAAGACTGTGGACTTTACTTATATGAGAACGAGACCACCTAGACAAGAATCCTGGATTGTTTTTAAGAGATTACCGATTAAGTTAAATGCACGAGTTATGGAACCGGGATCTTAAAGTACTAAACCTATTAAGAACCATCGAGGCCCCTCGACCCTTCTCAAGGAGAAACCTGTGGCACTACCTAGGCCGTTAATTCTACCGGTTATTAGACTTCTTCCCAGTTGTCTAATTATTGTGTAAGTACCCTAATGTTGACCTATTCTTTCCCAATCCTAGATCTAGGGTAATTTGAAGTAATTAATTTGACTTGATAGACTAATAAGACCGACAGGTAAACCAAGACATAACCTTTTCCAAGGCCTATCTAAAGCAATTCACCGGGTAAGACCTACCAATAGCCTCTCACTTCCCAGGTATTAGGACTAGTAGAACACTAAGACTTAGCAAATTATTATCAATTACTTCTAGGGGTTATTGGCCAATTCTCCCTAAAGAGTGAAGGTTTTCTAACGTGATATAGACACTCATCATCATCATCATCATCATACTCAGTATATCCCACCAATAGCAAAGATATAGACACTCACCGAAACCCTATACCCTAATATGACTCTATGTTGTGATATAGACCGTCACTAAGAATCATATGAAGCAAATGAAAACAATAAACCAATTCAAAGTACGCATACACATCAAACCATTAAATCAAACCGCTTACTAAACACAATCACCCATAACAATCATGCAAATAACGAAAACGGTAAAAACTTTATATTAATCCATTCATCAAGTCTAGGTGGTTTATGAAATTAGCCAAGCATGTCAAATAACGAAAACAAGTCAACGAAGTTCAAACAAGAATTCATGACAAAGAATAAAAGTAACTAGAAAATAAAAGAACCCGTAAATTCTTTGACTTCCAAGCTTCCCTCTTTCAATCCCAATGATTCTCTAGCCTTGAACCTTGCCAAAAAATATTCGAAATTTCGTCCCTGAATGTTTCTGCTCGTGCCTCTGATGTGCGGCTCCTTGATATGCACCTGATGTCTTCTTCTCACGCACGTCTGATCTTCTCTTCTGTTCGTCCCCTAATATAAGGCGGCCCCAAAATTGATTTATTCCGTATGCGTCCCCAGTTGGGTTTTTTTTTTTTTTTGTCTTCGTGTGTCCCTCAATTCGTAACATGCGTCCAAGTCAAAAACCCCAAAAGCTGCCTTTATTTTCCTGGGCCATAATCAATTGTATAACTTCGGTATTATTGGCCAATTAATTGCAGCCCAAATTTCACCATAACTGACATTATAAGCCCACATAAATCTTGAGGTTATGTCCACTTGACTTGATTACAACTGTTCGATGTAGTTCAATATATAATATTTGTTTTCTTTTTCCTTGTGTTGCACCCTAACAATAGAATAAGCTTGACCCAATCAAGGAAAATAACGGCAATTTTAATTCGGCCCCTGGCGGTCTAATCTACCCAACTAGCTGGATATTTCCTTATTACTCATTTTCGCTCCATTCACACCAGGACCTGCCAAAACACAAAAATAATATAATATACTACTAATACTAAAAATAATAAATAAAAACTATACAAATATTATACACTTTACACGGGACAAATATGTGTATTTTACCCCACATCAAATATCCCCACACTTACTCTTTTTTCGTCCTCGAAAAAGAATTATGCAACGGAATCAGAGATGTTTAGTTACTCGGGTCAAAAGCATATGTATATTTTATTAAAACCAAAACTTGCGTTAGCCGCGATTGCGAATATACTTGTCCCCTTAAACCCAAGTACGGTCCTAAGCCCTTATCATGTGATTTTAATTTAAGTGCGGTCAGTCTACCTAGGGTCTCACGCTAGAATCTACAGTCCACCTACTCCCACCTCAAGCTTATAGGATTAAAAGAACGATCACTGGACCAATTCTCAACCGACTTATATCAAAACCAAAAGAGTTTACAATCAATTTTTTTTTCTTTTTTTTTTTTCTTTTTTTTTCTATTTTTGCTTTGCTTTTTGCTCTCTCTTTTTTTTTTCTTTCTCTCGTGAGTCTAGACGATGCTTTCCCTAACCAAGAGGTATTCCGGCTGTAGAGTCGCCAAGCTCGATTTATTATAATCTCATATTATTATTATTTAACCCAAGCAACAATTCACCTTTTCTATCATTTTCCGTATTAATTTTGCAAACTTCTTTATTCAAAAGACATTTTCTGATTTTTTTTTTTTTTTTTTTTTTTATTTTTATGACTCAAGACTCACTAACTAAAACCTAAATGACAGTTTCCCATCCCCACACTTAAACTCTACATTGCCCTCAATGTAGGATGGAAACCGACTCAAAAACTAAAAATAAATAAGAAAAAAAAAAGGCAAATTGGAAAGGACTTAGCTGGTTAAATTATCACGTATGCTCCAAACTCTCGTCCAATCCAGCTCGATCGTATAGCATTTCGGTCGCGATCGGCTTTGACACTGACTAATATGCTTGGTAAAATGCATGATATTTGCTGAACAGCTCCGAAATCACCCGAATAGAGATTGAGTACGGGTGGTACATATTCAAACCTGCATAAACAAAACCAAACAAAAACCAAAGCAGTACCGACTCTAAAAAAAACGACTCAAAAACTACTAACTAAGACTCAATATACAAAACTATGACTCTATACAAACTCTACAAAACCTCCCCACACTTGAATTTAATCAGGAGGCTTCTCTTTGATTTGAATCCGGTCTAGCCCATTTAATTCCACCCGTTTCTCATAACCATTTAAAAATTTAACGGTGGAATTATAAAATGATTTTAAAATTTTTAACGGGTTAGAACACAAAATTTTGAACTTACCTGGCAGGAGCCGTTGAAACACGATCCCAGGTGTTCTTCTCATTGCCTTCTCCCATGGTTTTGAACTTTTACTCGCATTCGCTATCAGTACCACGGGCCAGCTGTGGTGTTCTTCCTCTTCCACCACCACTTCTTCTTCTTGTTTGATGTCCGTCATTGGGTTTCTTGCAAGTAAAACTTCTAAATATGCAAGGTCCCCCTCCGGATCAAATGTACCTCCTTCTTCATCTACCGACAAACCCTCTAACTCATCCGCAAATTTTCTCTCCCAAAACAGCTCATCTTCACTTCCCTCATCCTCTTCATCTGACAAATCCCATATTGGTTCGGTGGGATAAGACTCAGCATCAGAAGAATCCAGGTCAATAGGATTACCTGCCATTAAGAGAGTAGAAAGAGCAGAACAAGGTAGAGAGAATAAAAGAAAACTAACTAAAAAATTACACAACTATACAAGTAGCACAGATTTGTCAGTTAGGTCTAATCAAAGCTAATAAACGCAATCGCCAAGAGTCCCCGGCAACGGCGCCAAAAACTTGATGTGCTAAAAATGGTCTAATTAAACTAACTAATTCTAACCCTAAATTAGACACTCTAAGTTTTAAATTTATAAAAACAGACTCTCTAAAACCTAGACCACACCACCGGCAAGTGTACCGGTCAATGCAGTATAGCCTAAGTAAGTCCGAGTATCGAACCCACGAGACTCTCTAATTACGCTAATTAGACTCTATCTAGACCTAGACTGACACGGACTCTAACTGTTGATTGGGGGGGTTACTGAAAAACTAAAGAAATCTATATTAAACTACTAATTTAAACTAGAGCTAGACTAAAAACGAATGAAGACTGTGGACTTTACTTATATGAGAACGAGACCACCTAGACAAGAATCCTGGATTGTTTTTAAGAGATTACCGATTAAGTTAAATGCACGAGTTATGGAACCGGGATCTTAAAGTACTAAACCTATTAAGAACCATCGAGGCCCCTCGACCCTTCTCAAGGAGAAACCTGTGGCACTACCTAGGCCGTTAATTCTACCGGTTATTAGACTTCTTCCCAGTTGTCTAATTATTGTGTAAGTACCCTAATGTTGACCTATTCTTTCCCAATCCTAGATCTAGGGTAATTTGAAGTAATTAATTTGACTTGATAGACTAATAAGACCGACAGGTAAACCAAGACATAACCTTTCCCAAGGCCTATCTAAAGCAATTCACCGGGTAAGACCTACCAATAGCCCCTCACTTCCCAGGTATTAGGACTAGTAGAACACTAAGACTTAGCAAATTATTATCAATTACTTCTAGGGGTTATTGGCCAATTCTCCCTAAAGAGTGAAGGTTTTCTAACGTGATATAGACACTCACCGAAACCCTATACCCTAATATGACTCTATGTTGTGATATAGACCGTCACTAAGAATCATATGAAGCAAATGAAAACAATAAACCAATTCAAAGTACGCATACACATCAAACCATTAAATCAAACCGCTTACTAAACACAATCACCCATAACAATCATGCAAGTAACGAAAACGGTAAAAACTTTATATTAATCCATTCATCAAGTCTAGGTGGTTTATGAAATTAGCCAAGCATGTCAAATAACGAAAACAAGTCAACGAAGTTCAAACAAGAATTCATGACAAAGAATAAAAGTAACTAGAAAATAAAAGAACCCGTAAATTCTTTGACTTCCAAGCTTCCCTCTTTCAATCCCAATGATTCTCTAGCCTTGAACCTTGCCAAAAAATATTCGAAATTTCGTCCCTGAATGTTTCTGCTCGTGCCTCTGATGTGCGGCTCCTTGATATGCACCTGATGTCTTCTTCTCACGCACGTCTGATCTTCTCTTCTGTTCGTCCCCTAATATAAGGCGGCCCCAAAATTGATTTATTCCGTATGCGTCCCCAGTTGGGTTTTTTTTTTTTTGTCTTCGTGTGTCCCTCAATTCGTAACATGCGTCCAAGTCAAAAACCCCAAAAGCTGCCTTTATTTTCCTGGGCCATAATCAATTGTATAACTTCGGTATTATTGGCCAATTAATTGCAGCCCAAATTTCACCATAACTGACATTATAAGCCCACATAAATCTTGAGGTTATGTCCACTTGACTTGATTACAACTGTTCGATGTAGTTCAATATATAATATTTGTTTTCTTTTTCCTTGTGTTGCACCCTAACAATAGAATAAGCTTGACCCAATCAAGGAAAATAACGGCAATTTTAATTCGGCCCCTGGCGGTCTAATCTATCCAACTAGCTGGATATTTCCTTATTACTCATTTTCGCTCCATTCACACCAGGACCTGCCAAAACACAAAAATAATATAATATACTACTAATACTAAAAATAATAAATAAAAACTATACAAATATTATACACTTTACACGGGACAAATATGTGTATTTTACCCCACATCAGCACCCGATTCGTTGGACGAGTATTTAAGGATGTCCGAAAGAACCGCACGTGAATATTTGCACATGTTTTGCGAATGGGTCGTGAAATTATATAGCAAGAAATACCTGAGGAACCAAACGCAAACGACGTTCAAAAATTATATCAAGCACACGAACAAAGACATGGTTTTCCAGGAATGCTTGGGAGCATGGATTGCATGCACTGGCCATAGCAGAACTGCCCTACTGCCTGGCAACATCAGTATACTCGGGGAGATCATGGTCATCCAATTATAGTTCTAGAGGATGCTGCATCACAAGATCTCTGGATCTGGCATGCTTTTTTTGGTCTACCTGGTACCTTAACATCATCTACCAGTCACAGATATTTGACGATGTAGTGGCACGAACAGGTCCAGCCACCAGTTTTACGGTTTTGGGGGTGGAATACAGACGGAGTTACTACCTTACGGGTGGAATATACCCAACGTACTCTACAATCGTTAAAACTATTCCGCACCCGACAAACAATAAAAGAAAGAAATTTGCGAAGTTTCAAGAGGGTGCGAGAAAAGATATTGAACGGTGTTTTGGGGTTCTACAAAAAAATGGCATATTCTGCTACACCAAAGAGGTTGCGACACATTATGTACGCTTGTATCTTGCTGCATAACATGATCATCGAAGACGAAGGTAGAGCGATTTGTGAGAACGACGAAAACGCGTCTAATGAGAATTCTGTTCCAGTTAGTTTGGAACAACAAGATTTAAACGGATTATCTCAACGTAACGAGTATACACATCAAAACCTGCAAGAGGACTTGGTGGAGTACATTTGGAACAACGCACAAAACGAACCTAACGACCACATGCCGGATGAAGACTAGTAGTTTTTTAATATTTTTTTAAGAATATGTTAGTTTTTTTAATTTTGGGTTTATAATATTATGTAATTTTAGTTTATATTAATTTTATTTTTATTTAATATTTGGTTTTGGTTTTTAATATTTATGATTTTTTTACATCTTATTTAATAAATGTTAAAAAGTAGATAAATTAAAAAAAATTAAGATGATGGGGTAGGCTCATCCCCCATTTCTAGTGTTTCTACCTTGGAGGGGGATCCTCCAAGGACTATGATGTAACGCCTACGTGGCAGATCATCCTCCAAAGGATGACCCTCTACCATACCGCCTAGCAATGTTTTAAAAACCGGTTTTTAAATCATACCGGGATGGCCTTAAAAATGGTTCAACCGATAGAACCGGGTTGTACCAGGTGGTTCAACCTGATGAACTAGTTAACTCTATAATTTCATAGAAATACATACGTACATGAATTATATTGACATAACTATCAGTTTTAATATTTTTCATTAACATAATAAATTATAATATAACTATTATCATGTCCTCTTTCTTTTTCAAGTTTCAAAATACAATATTTCACATAACATTGCTTTACCCGTATAGTCATACATATATATGGAGAGAGAGATATATCGAATTGTTTCAAGTCTTTCACTTTTTGACCCACTTATGGATCTATTTATTCTCAGATTATTTTATTGAAATAAGTAAAACTACCGATGAAGATGGAACTGGAAGCATGATAAAGATGGAGCGATGAACCAATGAAGATGGAGCTGAATCTTGTGGATGAAGTGAAGAACCATAAGTGATGATGGTTTTGAATGTCGATCGATGGTATATGTATCTGATGAAACTCTATAATACTAAAAACCCAAACCAAAATAACCATGTGCCGGTACCGGTATTACGGTTCAAACCGGTATACCGGATTTTACCGCCGGTACGAATCTTATGCCGTTTCACTTATTTACCGGGGTGTTTCGTACCGGAATTGCATCCGGAACCGGTAATACCCGTATATGGGGAGTGGGGGTGGTCACTAATGATAGAATTTTATCACTCACAATATCCAATCATGTTCCGTCATGTCAGCAACCATTTTTCCATCACTCACAACCTTTTTTAGTGGCGGTGGTCATCACTCACCACCACACCCAACAATTTCTCCCGACCAACAACTACCCTCACAACTAACAACTATCACGCCGTGAAAAAAAAAACACGGAATCGGGTTTACGTTGAACTATCACGCGTTGAACTTGGAGTGGCGGTGGGAATCTTATTGTATCACGCGTTGAACTTTGTGTATCACGGTGCTATAACGCACCGCCCTCACCTGCCTAACCGGCCGGTATTTACCGGTTTTTTAAACACTGCCGCCTAGCCTAAGGCATTAAAGTTTTTCTTTATGACTTGCATGAGGCTTTCTATTGGTTATATCAATAAAAAGCAAAATACACTCATTTAAGAAAAGATAAAGCATGGCTTGACTTATGCGTTGTCTGTTTGTTACCTGTTATAATAATTCTTCATTTCTTGCTAATGCATCACTAACACTATATCATTAATTTAAGGCATTAAACTTTTTCTTTATGACTAGCGTGAGGCTTTCCATTGGTTGCATAAAACTGGATTCGCAGTATCCTCCAATGATGTTAATAAAAAGCAAAACACACTCATTATTTAAGAAAAGATAAAGCATGGCTTGACTTAGACTAAAGGGTATGGGGGCCGGCTAGGCCCGGCTAGGACCGGCGCCGGTCCCCCACACCGCCCCCCTAGGCTCGGCTCGGCACAAGCGGCTCCCCACAGCCGGGTTAGACGGTCCTGCTTTCTCTCTTTCTCTCTTCTTTCTCTGTCCTCTCTCCTCTCTATCTCTTTCTCTCTCTAAATAATCAAATAAATTAAACTTTTAATTGTTTTTATAAATTATGTGGAGCCCCATCCTCCATCCCCCTCAAATGTGAAGGAGGCTCATCCCCCACGAGCCGGTGATATGGCGCCTACGTGGCGGCCCATCCTCGTGGGGATGAGCCTCACCATACCCTTTAGTCTTATGCGTCGTCTGTTTCATACCTATTATAATAATTCTTCATTTCTCGCTAATGCATCACTAAAACACTATATCATTAATTTAAGAGTTAATTGCTAAATTCGTCCCTGAGGTTTTACACAAATTGCTAGATCAGTCCAAAATCAAGATTTGCTGCTAAAACAGTCCAAAATCAAGATTTGTTTTACTAATACAGTAAAAAGAAACAGGCGCCGTTAAATATAGCAGTTGGACTGTATTAGCAAAACAAATCTTGATTTTGGACTGTTTTAGCAGCAAATCTTGATTTTGGACTGATCTAGTAATTTGTGTAAAACCTCGGGGACGAATTTAGCAATTAACTCTTAATTTAAGGCATTAAAGTTTTTCTTTATGACTTGCATGTGGCTTTATTGGAGTATTGGTTGTAGCATAAAACGACATTCGTATGTAAAAAGGGCATTTTCTTTGAGTATATTAAATTTGCATCATTAGAAAAATAAGTATGTTTGAGTATATTAAATTTGAAATTACTCAGAAAAACTTAAGTGGATTTAAAATGAAAATCCAAAAAAGAAAGAAAAAGGTAATAGTTTTTTAAATAAATTTGCATCATAAGAAAATACGTATGTTTGAGTATATTAAATTCGAAATTACTCAGAAAAACTTAAGTGGATTTAAAATGAAAATCCAAAAAAGAAAGAAAACGGTAATATTTTCTTTTGCAGATGAGGGGCGACTGGGCGAGCATCCTAGTGGCAGAGTCAGTTAATTTACATTAATCTGCTTTTGAAAAACGCTGTTACTTTATATTAGTAAAGGTTAATTAACAAAATGATATTAATTTTTTTCTTAAAATGGAATACTTTTAAATGGTTAATTTATGCTTTTATTCAATTTGAATTAATAAACTTCTAGGTGTAAAGAAACAAGAGAAACTACCGAGAATCAGGGCCAGCCCTGAGCAAGGGCCAGGCGGGTGCTGACTCGAGACCAAAATCGTAAAGGAGTCTGAAAATATTTTATATACATAAATAATATATAATAAATGAAATGAAACAAGGAAACAAAATCAATTTGTCCCGGTGGTAGACAAACGACTTATTGAAACATAGATTGCGGGATCAAATCTTTCAACGTAGGTGACTTTTTATTTACTTTTTTTCCATTTGAAAAACGAGGTTAAATGAAGTTCAGATTTTCCGATTCGCTCCTTTTGTGCCAACGTCATCTTTAGACTTTAACGCTTTTCTGGTTAGGTGGTCGTGCGGTTTCGAGTAGAATTCAAAGTCATGAGCCCATTGTCTATCCCGCATAATCTTGGTCACTTCGTGGTTTTCTTCCATACGTTTAGTCCCTAGTCCGTGTATGTCTTGAAGTCGTTTGTTTATCTCCGAAAATGCATTATTCATTTCAGATTCCATCGACGATGACTTGGGCCTTTTCGATCTTGCACCACTTCTTCTTCCGGCGGGTCGTGGTAGCACTTCCGCCGGCTCTTCCTCCGGAATATCATCATTGACGTCGGTGTTTCGAACGTCGGAGTCCGCCGGCCGGTATTGTTCTCCTCTACCCATGAGCCTGAAAAAAAGTTCTCGAATTCGGTTTCAAAAAAGGGTTTTACTTTGATTGTTTGCTAAAAACAAATAATTAGTCCAAAAAACCGAAAAAAAAAACAATTAAAAAACAGAAAATAAAAAAATTGAAAATAAAAAAATTGAAAATAAAAAACTGGAAATAAAAAAACGAAAAATAAAAAACCGAAATTAAAAAACTGAAAATAAAAACAACAGAAAAAATAGAAAATAAAAAACAGAAAATAAAATCAGAGAATAAAAAAAACAAATAAAATTACCTATTACTGGATCCTCCGACACGTCGATTCAAGCTCGGGTTAGCACATACTCCTCTTCGGCATCCCTCGGTATTACATTTTTTTTCGCTCGGGTGGTTTCCGTTTTCTTTTTCTGTGGGCGTTTTGTTTTTCCTTTTTGCGTCTCCTCTACTTCCAGTTGTGTTTCCGGAACAACCTCGGGCTCGTGTAGTGGGGAGCCGAATGCTTGTGCCGATCCGAATGCTTGAGACGACTCCATTTCGTCCGTGTTTTGATTCGGGTTCCAACCGTATAGATTCGGGTCCCATGAGAGTGATTGATTCAAAAGGTTCATGAACCCGGTATTATGTTGATTAAAATTGACAAAACCGGATCCGAAAGAGGTGGGTCGAGTGGGAACCGGAGACACTGGGCAGGTAAGATTGCTACTTTGGTTCGGGTCCGCACTCGAACGAGGAGGAATAAAATCGCAGTTGAAGGGTTGCATTGTATAAAAATTCTAGATTTTTTATAAAAAAAAAAAAGTAGAGAGAAAGAGGGTTTGAAGATATGTTGGTTGTATTGGATTTTATAAAAAAAATGGGAGATGGGTTTATATTTACAGGAGAGATGGAAAATTAATTGAATTTAATTTTTTTTACTTTATAACCGTTGCAAACGGTCAAAAATTCAAAATACTCCATCTTCACGCCGCTATGAACATTACGGGAACCACCAAACCTGCACCCATAGCGCCTCCTATAATGGTGTGGCAGGCGCTATGGGGCGCCATCATGCATAAAATCTTCTCTTTCACGCCCCACTACGCATACTCTTAGAGATGAATCTTATGCTATAACATCTAAATTTAATATGGAAAATTATTTTTTATGTCCCTGTTTTCAGACTTAAGTCCAAAATCAAAATGTTTAACGCCCTCAGCCCTTACATCCATTTTTCTTAACCGTTTGAATCCAGTTTTTTAACTCCGTTAGAAATATTCTGTTAACTATTGTCAAATTACCCCTATTATTTTATCAATATTATTATTATTATAAATATATATTATCTCTCACACGCTCATAACGCTAATTACTCTCTTTCTCTCTTCCTCATCTCTCTCTCTCTTTTCCTTTCTCTTATCACTCTCAACCACACCACCATCATCATCGCCACATCATCACCATCACCACTGCAGGTCCACCACCGCACCACCACCGTACCACCACCATCACCATAACAGGTCCACCACCATCATCACCACTGCAGGTCCATCGCCATCACCACTACAGGTCCACCACCATCACCACATACATCACAACTTCTTTTCAGATCTGTCACGTTTGATTCAAACTTCGATCAGTTCCGTAATGTCTTTTCAGATCTCGTTCTCACAGCTCCCGGAACAGAAATCATCTGCAGTAGTAAGGCGGCAGGGGTGTGGGCTTAAACTTCAAATCTTCACAGTGGAGTGGCTGTTGAAGGCGACGGCAAGCGCTGGTGGTGTTGGTGGGTGTTCGAAGGTGGCGGCAGTGGGATGGTGGTTTTGGGGTTTTAATGTTGGTGGTGTGTGGCGGCAGTGGGATGGTGGCGGCGGCTCTGATGATGATGACGGTGGGGCCGGAGGTGGTGTGTGGTGGTGGATTATTGTGGTGATGGTAGTGGTACGGTAATTGACAGTAATGCCCTTTTTGCTAATAAAATGAGTTTTACGCATCCTTTACATATCAAACCTTTTTCTACTGATTTTATACATTAAATAAATTATTTTAAACAGTAGAGGCTGATCAAAATCTCAGATTTCCTTAATCAACCCGAATATCGTCAAATACCGACTTTTACGCTTATTAAACGCATAGTATGGGTTAAAACTATAATTAACACCTAAGACTTATTACCTACTGATATTATAAGCAAATTTTTATACTTTAACAGTAAGTAAAAGTTTTGAACTCAGATTTCCAAATTTGACCCTTAAAACATATGTGAAATGACCAAAATGCCCATACGGTGCATAGTTTGGCCATAAATGCTAAAATTCACATATGTATGATACCTTACTGATGTAACTTGTTAAAATAAATATTTTTACTGATTATTTTAGACCAGAACCTCAGATTACTATTTAACCTCTTTTATAAACTCTAAAATAACCAAAATACCCCTTCGGGGCATAAATTGATTTTAAATTCTTTTTGGGCATAATGGAAGGTATCCTACTGATATCACAACATATTTAAAGCATATTAACTTGTGGAACCTGTACATGACTGATTTGGTTACCCGTTATGCATATTCGCGTTCGGTACGGTTTATGTAACTAGTTTGCATGAATTAACCAAAACGGGTCAAACCTTATCATTTTCACTTCAAAATCCAGAATGTGTTTAGTTTACCCATATTATACAAGTCTTCATACTTGTCGGGTCTAAATCACATTCTAATGATGTGCAACTTATGGTCTAATAAAAACTAACCTAATCTAGACACCCTAGTTTTAAATTTATAAACTAAGACTCTCTAAATGCTAGACCACCGACAGGAAAGTGTACCTATCGTACGTAGTAAAGCCTAATGAAGTCCGAGTATCGAACCCACGAGACACTAGCGACGCTAAACTAGACTCTGACTCAACTAATTACTTAAGTGGGTTATTTGATTTGATTGGTTTTTAGGGTTTTAAGTTTTAACTAATTAAACTAAAGGAATTAACTAAGACGAACTTGACTACCTAGACGCATGCTGAAGGCTACTAAGGTGAAATCAAGGATGAGAAAGTACTACCCAGGTTTGGAATCATATTCGTGACTATCGGTTTTCTCTCGGCAATGATAACTACGTGGAACCAGGGTCTACTAATATGACACTCTAAGACTAAAGACAGATTGAATCTCCTCCCGGTCTCATCAACTTTTCATAAGGTCCTAAGGTCAAATAAAGCTCACTGGTATGGGTTGGATCACCTCCCGGTCTCTCCAACAATACTAAAGTACCCAAAGACTAGATCTCCTCTCGGTCTCACTAATCACAATACACCCTAGAGTGTACGGGGTAACCTAAAAACACTTGAGAAGACTTAGGAAAACAAATAATACTAGGGAACTTAGACAGATCTCCTCCCGGTCTCACTGCACCTAAATACATAGCACCAAAGACAATCCCAACTATCTATCTCCTCCCGGTCTCAAGAATAGGTAGAACACTAAACTCCTCTAAATTATCAAACAACGTTCCTATGGAATACGTGCACCATAAACCATAAACTACTTACAAACACAAAGTAGGTAACCTAACATGCATCTATGCATGAAAGACATTCACAAAGACACACGGGGACCGATTGAACGATAATAAATTAAAGTAAAGTATGCATACACATCTAGCCAATTATTATTAGGTCGTTTACCTTAATATTAAACCATCAATAAATTACCAAAACCGAAAAATTACTGATTAAAAATGAATAATCATCACAAACCCGGGTATATGAACTAATTAGACAAGAATCAAAGTCAAGAAAAAGAAACAAGTCTTGAATAACAAATAATTCATGTTCATACGTTGAAAAAAACACAAAGTAATTAAAACTGAACACTAACTATTTATGAACTCGACCTAATTCTTGATCGTGGCTTGAACCCTCAAACCAACTCTTTTCTTTCTCCTCTTGTCGCACCTGATGTTGCTGCCGTCCAAGTCTTCTTTTTCCTAACTGTAGGGTATGCGAATAACATGTATCACAATGGTAATGGGCCAAGCCCAATTAATTAACGAAATATGATACTAGTCCGTAGGTGTGCAGCGAGTTCAATTAATTCACCAACTTGTTGACCATGTGCAAACATTATGCCTTTTCCATGGGAGCCCATATTTTTTACTTTATTTTATTTGTTGATGTTGATGACGTATCCCATGAATCACAATCTGCTTATAAGTTATCAAACCATCTTTATTTCTTTCTTTTCAAAAGGCCACCATATTCCAAGACTCTAAATAAACCCCTTGTCTATTTATGGAGTGGCGGATCCAGCCAGTTTTTTTACTGGGTTCCTTTTTTCAAATCATATAAGGTTTACACTAAAAAAAAACGTTTTTTTTCCAAATCATACAAGGTTTACACTAAAAAAAAACGTTTTTTTATGGAGTGGCGGATCCAGCCAGTTTTTTTACTGGGTTCCTTTTTTCAAATCATATAAGGTTTACACTAAAAAAAACGTTTTTTTTCCAAATCATACAAGGTTTACACTAAAAAAAAACGTTTTTTTTTTCAAATCGACTGGGTTCCTGGGAACCCGTAAAACCAGGCTAAATCCGCCCCTGCATTTATGTTTATCCCTGTACAAACAAATGCCATAGAAACAATTTAACAATTCAAAATTAATTACTAAATCATTAAATGTAATTCAATTAGTCTTTCAACTTTTTTTTTTCTTTTGTTCGTACATTTTTTCAAACCCACTTGATCATTGATTGCTAAAATTAATTTTCAATTTGTAAATTTAATATGTTTCATCTTTTATATCCAATAATTAATTAAGACGTTTGTTTTTATTTAAAACCCCCAAAATTAATTTATAAGGCATTTATGAGTAATATTTAATAAAAACAACCCTAAAGCTACTCAAAAGTGTAGGAATATTGATATAAAAATATGTAAGTTTTACTGCACATCAGTATCCTACTGATATCACAACATATTTAAAGCATATTAACTTGTGGAACCTGTACATGACTGATTTGGTTACCCGTTATGCATATTCGCGTTCGGTACGGTTTATGTAACTAGTTTATATGAATTAACCAAAACGGGTCAAACCTTATCATTTTCACTTCAAAATCCAGAATGTTTTTAGTTTACCCATATTATACAAGTCTTCATACTTGTCGGGTCTACATCACATTCTAATCCGGTCTTCGCTTAATCTTGCGTTTTGAACCGTAAGCCTTTCATTAAAACTAACCGGTCTAAGTTAAGACTTAAATAAGACCCGTTAGGAATCTAATAGGTTATTAAAACCTTCGTTCCAGATTAGGAGCCCAGTAAAGATACTTGTACTTGCTGATTGATATACGGCTGAGGATAAAATTATATTTTTGCTCAGGTAAATACTTTTAACTTATTTTTCGTTATACGGGCTTGGGATATGGTTTTATAATAATACCGCTTGGTCGGGAATGAAATTATTTAAATCGGATTGTGATTAATAAATTTACATAACCCGTTTTAATCTGTTTTGTTTGATGCAATGCCTTTGGGGGGTTAATGACCATGTCCTGGATATCCTCGGCTCATTCATTAGAAATGGCCACGGCTTAAGCACGGGGTGTAGGATCCCCCCGTTGGTTTGGAATTTCGTCCCGAAATTCCGAAGTAGCTTCAGTACCGGACTCACCTTTCTTGAACCACTGGGGGTACTTACGTTTCATCTGGTCCTCTTATTCCCAAGTGAATTCTGTGCCCCGACGGGAGTTCCAACAAACTCGTACAATAGGTATTTTGGTACGTTTGAGAGTCTTGATTTCCCGGTCTATAATTTCCACCGGTTCCTCGATGAAGCGCAACTGATCGTCGATAGTGAGTTCCTTGAAAGGAATAATACATTTCTTTAGATTCGACACGTGGAAGACGTTGTGAGCACCACTGAGTTCTTCGGGCAAATTCAGTTTGTACGCTACCTTGCCGATTTTCTCAATGCTTTCAAAAGGACCACACCTTTCCAAGGTGAGACTTTGAGTAGCACTCGATCCCCAACCTGGAACTCGAGCGGTTTCCTACGCTTACCAGCGTAGCTTTTCTGACTGTCACGAGCTGCCGTCATTCATTGTCGGATTTGGGCAATCTTTTCTGTTGTGTCAAAAACAAGTTCTGGGCCAGTGATTTGGCTGTCGCCCACTTCTGCCCAACATAGAGGCGATCGGCATTTCCGCCCGTACAAAGCCTCGAACGGGGCAGCTTTAATGCTGATGTGGTAACTGTTGTTGTACGAAAGCTCCACCAAAGGTAGGTGCCTTTCCCAGCTGTTACCGAAGTCGATAACACATGCTCGAAACATGTCTTCAAGAGTCTGGATGGTGCGTTCAGCCTGTCCATCCGTCTGAGGGTGATATGTTGTGCTCATGTCTAGATGTGAGCCGAAAGATTTGTGTATTGCCTGCCACAACTCAGATGTAAAGCGTGAGTCTCGATCAGAGATAATCGAAGTTGGTACTCCGTGCCTAGAGACTACTTCCTTCAGATAAATGTATGCGAGCGTAGAAAACTTGCCAGTTTCCTTGATTGCTAGAAAGTGTGCAGACTTAGTTAGTCGATCCATGATCACCCAGATGGTGTCGTTTCCCCGCTGAGATCTAGGCAAGCCAGTGATGAAATCCATGGAAATTTGCTCCCATTTCCATGTTGGGATCTCGGGTTGTTGGAGTAGTCTTGATGGCTTCTGGTATTCAACCTTAATCCTGGTGCATGTCAAGCATTTACTAATATAGGTCGCTATGTTAGCCTTCATACTAGGCCACCAGTACATGGTTTTGAGATCGTGGTACATCTTGTCAGAACCAGGATGCACCGAGTAAAGAGACTTGTGTGTTTCATCCTTCACAACCTCTCGTAAGTTCCCATAGAATGGAACCCATACACGATCCATGAATTAATAAGTGCCGCCTTCCTTGCATTCTAGTTTCTTCTTCATGCCCCGTAGGGATTCTGCTTGAGGTTCTCTTCCTTCAATGCTTCATTCTGAGCATCACGAATCTGGGTAGGAAGTCTGGAGTAGATAGTAAGCTGTAACGCACGTACACACTTAGGTTTGGTTTCCTTATGACTGAGGGCGTCAGCTACAACGTTGGCTTTGCCTGGATGATACTTGATTGCACATTCGTAGCCGTTAAGGAGTTCGACCCATCAAAGCTGTCGCATGTTCAACTCCTTCTGGTACCGTACAAGAAATGTCTCTATATCTTGTGTGAAAACACTACTGCTCCCAACTCCAAATCGTGGGTAGTGTGGTTCTTTTCATGAGCCTTGAGTCGACGTGATGTGTAAGCAATGACCTTCTCATGTTGCATCAACACACCACCAAGTCCCTGGATTGAGGCATCACAATAAACAACAAAATCGTCTATGCCTTCTGGTAACGAAAGAATGGGTGCACTACAGAGTTTCACCTTCAACTGCTTCAAACGCGGATTCCTGAGCAATCTTTCGAGTTAGAGCTGTGAGGGTTTGTGCATACGATCAAGAAAAGTGGCTTCATGACGTCAAAAGTCGCACGTTGGAAACTTAATATAAGGTTTTTTGTGTTGTAGGGGCTCCATGGTAAGGTGTAGGTATCGTTCGGATTCCTACTAGTTCTTGGAGTAGTCTTGGATATCGTCGAAGAGAACAAGTGGTATGTCCATCAAGGTAGGCTAAATTCGAATGCCGTGACTGAGAATCTATACCGGTCGTACCGAGTTCCAAGGACAGTGCTTATGATATCATCATATCTGTGATATTCATGGCCCGTTGCTCCTCGAGCAACGTTCGTAGAGAGTAACTCTTCTAAGCGAGAGTTCGCGGAGAATGTTGTTAGGATGAGGATCATAGGATTCCAGAAATTTATCGCGACTGGACATGGAAACATGCAAAAAGAAGGGTAGTCACAATCGATGCGTAGGCGTTTAAGGATCCGTAGTAGGGGTTTACCTGTCGTCGAGGGTATAACTAGTCATACACAACTTGCATAAGATTAAAATGAAGAACGCCGTTTTTCGAATAGAGGTGCCACGCTGGTATATTAAGCATAACAAGAATTAACCAGAGAAGAATGGTTATCGCACAGGTTTGCGGTGTTAAGGTTTCCAGAAACTTCCATCAAAGTTGTTGGGCTCGCCCACATGCGAAGGAGCAATAATTCGCCTTGATCCATGAACTTAGTTGAGTTTGCGATTTATCGAGTCGGCAAGCAACCAAATTCGAAGGATTTTCCTTAGGTCGTGCGAATGAATCTGAAATATGTCAGTGTAGTCAAGAGGTTTCAAAGAAAGGATACGAAACATGTTCAAGAGGGTATGATCATATAAACAACACATCACCATTCTCAGGGTTTCAAGAAGTGATCACCAATGATTGAACGTCGAGCCTTCCAAATTCTCTAAACTATAGTGAGTTCGTATTAGTGTCTCTACGTGGAGAGTGGGGACGTAGTGTCACTGTGGTAAAGGATTGATGGTTTTGTTTAAGTCAATAGTAAAAATGGGGCATGGCATTAATTAACAAGTATAGGTTGGTACAAAGGCTAGCGAAAAGGTTTCACATAATTAAGATAAACTTTCATAGGATCAAAATGCGACTCTGATAGTATAAGGGGGGGAAAGGTGAGGTAAATGTGTAGTTCATCGTGTCGGTCTGTAAGTTGAGTAATACGTATCTCCGTCCTCGAATGTCCCGAAGACTATCCCACCATTAGGAGGCATCCACTTGCTAAGTTGGGTATACGAAGGTGTAAGTCAAAGTAGGATAAAAATTAACCACCCAACAGGGAAATAGGGGGTAATCTTGTGATCGGCGGAAATCGTGGTATGGTTGTTAGCATTTCGTTATATCGGTTGCGGATCGAAGAAACAGGAGGTTGGTGATGTTCCTACAAAGAATTTAGTGAAAGCAAAATTTCAACAAATAACCGAAGAATTTTGCCGACTATTCCGTTCTCCTGAGACAGTTCCTGTAATGGTAGATGGCGGCAATGGCACGAAAAGAAAGTTCGTTGCATCACGGTCACGTGAGTACATAATTTGTCCAAAACAGAGTTCGGATGATAGGGTTTCAAGTTGTACAGTGACAAATGCGTGTAACTATGACTACTTCATTTCTGGTGTCGACAACTAGTGGAGATGATGGGGTTTGTCAACATGGACGCGTGGGTATATTGTTCTCCTAAATCCGAGTTCTTTTGGGCTGGTTCTGGTCTATGTGAATTTCGACATGCAAACCGAATGTACGGAGGGTCAGATCTGAATTCTAGTTGTAATGGCGACGTCATGTCGAGACAATCGTATGAATAGATAGAACGCATAAAACAGTTGTCATAGTTGGGTGAGGACAAACCATTAAAAGAATTTGATCACCACACGCTAAGTTTCAAGTAATCATTTGGGTGTCATAAAGAGCACATTCGGGCTGATAGATAACATGCTACTACTCTAACTGGGCATACCATGTGCAACACACAATGTAAATGTAAACTAGCACGTAGGCAATACAAACATAGATCATACCACCTAGAGTGTTGAGTCTTGCACGTGGAGCGACGTGTCGTTGTGGATCGTTGAGCACTAACAGGTTATAGTCTGGTTTTTGTCAAAAAGATTTTTCCCTTTTTAAAACCAAGTTCACTATAACCAATGGCTCTGACACCAATCTGTCACACCCTCAAAATCCACAAGTGGAGTATTACCGCGAAGCGTGTGACTGACCAGGATCGTACCACCAATCATAATAAACATTAAGTAAGGTAAAGTAAAACCATAGCAAAATAAACGTTTAAAGTTCACCAAACCAAAGTCCAAAACCAAATTAAAAAGTCAGCGGAAGCAAAAGTTCAAAACCAAAATATAAGTTTAAAGTGTCATAAAATTTCTCATGAACACACATCGGTTCATGTCCCACAACGACTCCTTCTCCAATGCAAACTCCAGCAAATAACCAGACGACCTGCAAAGCATGTGATAACGTGTCAACAAAAAGGTTGGCGAGTTCACAGTTGGTTGTCTGTTTTAAGGTTGTTCCAAAAACCATAAGTTGTTAAGTTGTTTCGAAAACCAAAAGTTATCCAGTTCCATGTTCCCAAAACCATATACCGTGGGGGCTACCCCATGTTGTAAACCACTAGACCCGTTACCATATCCACTACTGACTTAAGTCATGTTTATGTGCCCTACGTCAATGTCTATCATCATGGACAATGCCCAAGTACTTTAGTCCACTCCCGTCCTCTGCGGCATGGTGTGAGGCTTGTCAGACCTAATAGCGCTATTTAACTAATGACCCGTTCGCCAATGGCCTGGCGATTAAGTCGATATAAAAATGAGGGACTTCATGATAGAGTTTTATCTAGTAAGTTTAAGGTTGTTGTCCTACCCAAGGAGGACCGAGGTACGTATTCTACCCAAGGAGAATACGGAGATTACATCCCACCTAAGGGGGACAGTTGTTACTTAACCCATTTCGATCTGCAAAGCATGTGATAACGTGTCAACAAAAAGGTTGGCGAGTTTACAGTTGGTTGTCTGTTTTAAGGTTGTTCCAAAAACCATAAGTTGTTAAGTTGTTTCGAAAACCAAAAGTTATCCAGTTCCATGTTCCCAAAACCATATACCGTGGGGGCTATCCCATGTTGTAAACCACTAGACCCGTTACCATATCCACTACTGACTTAAGTCATGTTTATGTGCCCTACATCAATGTCTATCATCATGGACAATGCCCAAGTACTTTAGTCCACTCCCGTCCTCTGCGGCATGGTGTGAGGCTTGTCAGACCTAATAGCGCTATTTAACTAATGACCCGTTCGCCAATGGCCTGGCGATTAAGTCGATATAAAAATGAGGGACTTCATGATAGAGTTTTATCTAGTAAGTTTAAGGTTGTTGTCCTACCCAAGGAGGACCGAGGTACGTATTCTACCCAAGGAGAATACGGAGATTACATCCCACCTAAGGGGGACAGTTGTTACTTAACCCATTTCGATTACATCCCACCTAAGGGGGATAGTTGTTACTTAACCCATTCTCAGACCACCAGGAATCCCATGCTTTGACGAATGTGTAAACTCACCTTTGGTTGTGTCACACCCCAACCGATGGCGGAAACATCGGGGCGCGGCACTGAGCGAAACAGATTGTCCAGGAGAATCCATAACAACTATTTGTTATAATATATTAAAGGTTCATGTCCCATACCACAAACATATAAAATAAAAACAGTCATTACAGACATTGTTCTCAAGACAAAAATCCATTCCGACAACTCAGATTTTATTAGTTTGTTTCTAGACTCCATCCTACTTGATTCCACAAAAGCAGGCAAAGCATCCTAAACACCTGTCACATACGTTAAAATAGAGGTCAATAAACATAGTGTAAAGGTGAGCATACAAGTTTAGTAGTAATAGTAGAGTTCGAAAGCATTTACGCATAACCAGCATGTACAACGTATAATGTGAAGCATGTAAGTTATCGACAAAGATCCAATCAATACCAATGACTGCGATTTGACTGCGAGTAGCCAGTGCGCAACACATGTTCACCAATGCAAACACGTGAAGTAATATCCTTAAAAACCCCTGAATGAACAGGTGCTGAGTCCAAACTATAGTACTCTCGTTGCTAAGGTAGGTAGACAGCAATCAATGTGTAAACATAACAAACAGGCATTCATCGAGTCACGTATAACATGCAGTAGCGGTTAGCGTTAAAAGTGTTTGTGTTGTGTGTTGATCATGATTTGAATATAAGTAACGTATGTAACACCCAAAAGTGCATTAAGCAAAAAGGGAACGAGTATACTCATAGCGATGGTAGTTAATGGATTGAAGGGAGCACTAGAGTGAGATTAGCCTGATCAGAACGACAACATAAGCGATGAGCGTCACGTTAAACGATGCGAGTGAAGCAAGTGATGAATGGTCATCCGTTCGGATGGCCATTCGGTCGGATTGACACTCGTTTGGGATGGATGTGTTTGTGTATGATGGCTTTGAAGTTTTCGTTGTAGCATTTTGAAAATAGAGAAGTATCTTTTCCTTTCAGGTCGTCCGGTCGAACGGTCGTTCGATCGGATGGCGATCCGTCCAGCAAGACGTTCCTTAGAAAACAATAAGTGTTGGAGACCAAATGTCATCCGATCGGATCGTCGTTCGATCAGATGGCAATCCGATCGGACGGCAATCCGTTTGGGTGACTGGTTCGTTTTGAAATTCGTTAAGTTTGAAAGTTGCGGTTTGATTGAGACGATACGACTACGTGTTTAACAACAGGAACTTCATCAGAACCAGGTTATCCGATCGAGCGAGAACCACCCCAATCCGTTCAGTTAACTGTTCGTGATGGTTGTTCATGTTTAACCCGTAATCTGTTGTCTCTTGGATAGAGATAAGATCTCAGACCGACACTTCACTAAGAAATGAGTAGAAGACCTGACTGAGCTCCGATTCTACTAGCCTTTGAGTGCATTGAGTGTAAAAGAGTTGAAAGATAGTTGGAAAAATGTCTTTCAATCCTTTTAACTTCGAAAGTGTTTAGATCTAGGTGATAACATTGTTAAATCATGTGGAAATCCTTCAGATCTGAGTTGTTCTTGGTGGAATGAAGCCAAAACTTGAAGTTCATAAGAACTCCATGATGACATCATCCTAGAACACCTCAAATCCACTGATTTCATGGTTAAAAGTGAAGATTCAAAGGTGAAAATGATGAAGAAGTGCGTGTAGATCATAGAAGTACAAGATTTGAGGTAGAAACTTACAAGAATCGCGGGAAATCGAGAGAAAAGTGAGCTTGAGCATTCTGTTTGGATGAGAGTACTGTCACATCAATGAATGTTGATGTGACAGGGTATTTATAGTGTTTCCAAAAGAGGTAAGGGCGCACCAGGTGACGGATCGGATGACTATCCGATCGGATGGCCATCCGATCAGATGGCCATTCGATCGAATGGTCATTCGATCGAGGTGGCTTGGCGAGTTAGATTTTCGTGTTTTCGTTTCGTGCGTTGAGCGTTGCGATGCGTTTCGAGCAAGCGATGCCGGAGTATTACCCATTAGTTACACAAATAACCTAACTACTGTATCTAATATACAATCATTATAAATAACTTGCGTTTAGCGTTTGCGATTAGATTGCGATGCGATAGAGTTGCGATGGCGATTGCAATTAAACACCTCAACATAAACATAACATGCATAAGTAACACATAATAAGCACACACACGTAAAACAATATCCATAACCAATAATTCGGGTTGCGAATGCGATTGCGATGCGATTAGCGATAAGTCGATTAGCGATAAAACATGCGATTAAGTAGCGATTTATTAACATGTACTCCACATAATACAACTAAGGCAAAATAAAATAGAGCATTGATTACAAGTCAAAGAGTGCAATCAGTAATTAAGCAAGGAGTGTAGCAATCTTTTCTTCCTTTGACTTTGACTTCCCAAAAAGCGGGTTGTTACAGCCTCCCCTACTTTAGGAAATTTCGTCCCGAAATTTAAGAAGTAAGCGTAACAAACAGTTGCGGGTACTTCGCCTTCATGTCACTTTCGAGTTCCCAGGTGAACTCGGCGCCGCGTTTGCCTTCCCAGTGAGTCTTCACGATGGGAATGCGTGAGCGTCTGAGTACCTTGGTTTCTCGGCCCATGATCTTGACAGGCTTTTCCACGAAGTGTAATGTTTCGTCCACTTGTAAATCTTTAAGAGGGACATGAAATTCCTGGTCGGCTATAGACACTTTTTGAGGTTCGAAACGTGGAAAGTCGGGTGGACGTTACTCAGTTCCTCCGGTAGTTCGAGTCTGTAGGCCACCTTACCAATCCTTTCCAGAATTTTAAAGGGTCCAACATATCAAGACGCGAGCTTTCCTTTCTTGCCGAATCTGATCACCCCCTTCCAAGGTGCAACCTTTAGGAGTACGTGATCACCAACGTCAAATTCAAGGGGCTTGCGGTGTCTATCGGCGTAACTTTTCTGACGACTCCGAGCTTTCAGTAGATTATCTTGAATTTGGAGGATTTTGTCAGTCGTTTCTTGTAACAGCTCAGGACCGGTAACTTGCGCGTCTCCGATCTCGTGCCATACAATAGGCCATCGACATTTCCTTCCGTATAATGCCTCAAATGGTGCCATTTGAATTTTAGAGTGATAACTGTTGTTGTACGAGAATTCGACTAAAGGTAAGTGCGTGTCCCAATTACCACCGAAATCTATGACACACGAGCGAAGTATGTCTTCAAGGGTACGAATCGTTCTTTCGGTCTGACCGTCGGTTTGAGGGTGGAAAGTGGTACTTAGATTAAGAGTAGTACTGAGAGCAGATTGAAACGTTTCCCAAAGGCGCGAGGTCAGAGATGATGTCACGAGGCATCCCGTGTCGACAAATGATCTCGTCGGTGTAGATTCTTGCTAATTTCTCTACCTTAAAGACTTCTCGTATCGGTAGAAAATGGGCTGATTTAGTCAAACGATCAACGACAACCCAGATGCTGTCATGACTTGATGGCGTGCGCAGGAGTTTTGTTACAAAATCCATGGATATACTCTCCCATTTCCACATAGGGATTTCGGGCTGTACGAGTAAGCCATAGGGTCTTTGATGCTCAGCCTTGACCTTGGAACAAGTCAGGCACTTCGAAACATAAAGAGTGATATCCTTCTTCATACCCGGCCACCAGTACTTGTAGCGCATGTCCTGGTACATCTTGTAAGCACCGGGATGAATAGAATATCGGGATTTGTGGGCTTCGTCCATCAGAAGTTGTCGTAAATTGGTACGTTTGGGAATCCAAATTCGGTCAAAGTAATAAAAGATACCATTCGATTTATTTTCAAGTTGGGCGCCATCGTTAAGAATTCTTTCCTTCTTCAAAGTACGTTCGGTAAAACAAGCATGCTGCGCATCGCGGATGAGAGCTTCGAGATTATGTTGGGCTTAAACATTACGAACGCTATGCAAATAGCTTCGTCGACTGAGAGCATCGGCGATGACGTTTGCTTTGCCTGGATGATAACGGATCTCACAGTCGTAATCGTTGAGGAGTTCTACTCACCGGCATTGACGCATATTCAGTTCTTTCTGGTCAAAGATGTGCTGTAGGCTCCTATGATCGGTGAAGATCGTACACTTAGTACCGTAAAGGTAGTGTTGCCAAATCTTTAACGCAAATACAACTGCGCCAAGCTCGAGGTCGTGTGTGGTATAGTTCTTCTCGTGGATCTTGAGCTATCGAGAGGCGTAAGCGATAACCTTGTCTCGTTGCATGAGAACACAACCAAGACCGAGGTTAGAGGCATCGCAGTAGACTACGAAATCGTCGTCTCCGTCGAGAAGTGTGAGCACGGGAGCATTGCAGAGCATAGCTCTAAGCGTTTGAAAGGCCTCCTCTTGTTTGGTTCCCCAAAAAAAGGTTTTTCCTTGTGTGTGAGTGAATTAAGTGGTACAGCGATCGTAGAGAATCCTTCGATAAATCGACGATAGTAACCCGCTAGTCCGAGAAAAGAACTAAGTTCGGACGGTTTCTTGGGTGTAACCTAACTCTTAACAGCTTCGATCTTCGCAGGATCGACATGAATACCTTGACTATTGACAATGTGACCCAAGAATTGGACCTTCTCCAGCCAAAATTCGCACTTGGAGAACTTGGCGTAGAGACGGTTTCCCTGGAGTAACTCAAGAACCAAACGTAGATGTTGCGAGTGTTCGGCTTTTGACTTGGAATAGATCAGGATATCGTCGATGACGAAGCGGTCAAGGAAGGGTTTGCACACGCGATTCATTTGGTCCATAAAGACTGCAGGAGCGTTGGTCAAACCAAAAGGCATGACAACAAACTCATAGTGACCGTATCGGGTTTGAAAAGCGGTTTTAGGTATATCCTCCTCTTGTATGCATAGTTGGTGATAGCCTGAGCGTAGATCGATCTTCGAGAAACATGTAGCACCTTGTAACTGATCAAACAAATCATCGATTCGGGGCAAGGGATATCGATTCTTGATAGTGAGCTTATTCAATTCCCTATAGTCGATGCACATCCGGAGCGATCCGTCCTTCTTCTTGACGAAAAGGACAGGCGCGCCCCAAGGAGAGGTGCTAGGGCGAAGGAAACCTTTATCAAGTAGTTCCTGGAGTTGACTCGAGAGATCGCGCATTTCAGAAGGAACGAGACGATAAGGCGCTCAAGCAACAGGATTTGCTCCAGGAATAAGGTCGATTCGGAAATCAATATCACGAGTGGGAGGTAAACCAGGTAAATCATCAGGAAAAACGTTAAGAAAATCACAAACAACAGGTGCTTCTTCCATCATCACTCCTTTCTTTTCCTTCTCTGCTACTACAATGTGTGCCAAGAAAGCTTGGTATTCCTTGCGTAGATACTTGCTAGCTTGGACACACGACATGAGTTGTAATCTCTTCGAAGCGACTTCGCCATAAACACACAATTGATCACCATTCGCGAGAGAAAAACGAATCATCTTATCGAAGCAAACAATTTCAGCATGATTCTCCTGAAGGAAATCCATGCCCACTATGACATCAAAGCTACCTAGTTGCATTGGAATGAGGTTAATTGGGAAGACGTGACCGTTGAGATCGAGGGTACAGTCACGCAGAATGGAGCTGACGGTGACGGTTCTTCCAGTGGCAACTTCTACGTCGAAGGTCTATGGAAGGTTAACGCGCTTACGATTTAGGAGCCTTTCGAATTCGAACGATACAAAATAGTTATCGGCTCCAGTATCAAACAAACACGAAGCATATATACCATTTACGAGAAACGTACCATTAACCACATTGTTGTCTACCTGAGCCTGGCGGGCGTTGATTTTGAAGACTCGCCTACGGGCTGCTTGCTGTGCTGGCTGTTGCTGCTGCTGTTGATGTTGTTGCGGCTGCTGTTGTGGCTCTTGCTTCACCACTCGATTGGGGCAGACGTTTACGAAATGGTTGGGATCACCACACGCAAAGCAGGCTCTTGCTTGAGCAGCGGGAGCAGGAGCTATTTGTTGTCCTTGCGGAGCTGGTAGTGCAGGAGCTTGACCTTGAGTTGGAGCTTGAGCTTGAGCTTGTCGAGAACCGGTACGGAACTTAGCAGTGAAGTGGCCGTACATGTTGCAATGAACACAGAACCGGTATGCGATACTAACCGGGTGATGATAGGTACAAGTAGAGTAGAGCAGGTGTGGTCCAGTGTAAGCACGCTGGCAGGTGGGGCATTGACCACAGGTGCCGCTACTTGGCGGTGTTGAGGTTGCGGTTGAGCAGGTACTGTTTGAAGTGGTTCAGCAGTAACTGCACAGTTCTTGTTGCTGGAGCTGTTGTTCTTTCTCTTGCGGCGTGAAAGCTTTGAAGTTTGCGGTGCGGCGGTAGTTTTAGCAATCGGAGTAGCAGTGACTTGATGTAGACTCTTGGCAGCTTTATCAAAGTAACCAGCCTTGACTCGCTTGTCGTTTATCTCATCAGCGAGTAAAAAGGTTTCCTCAATAGTTATCGTCTTTGCAGCGTGAACGAAATCGGCAACGCAATCCAGAAGAGCACGGATATACTTCTTGATCGTAATCTCGGGGGTAGTAACCTGACTAGGGCAGATGATACTCAACTGCTTGAAGCGAGCAGTTAAATCAGCATTATCTCCACCATCCTGCTTAATGTGCCAGAATTTATCCTTGAGCTTTTGGAGTTCATGGGGAGGACAGAACTCTTGCATCGTGATGTTTATCAACTCGTCCCACGACAATCCGAAAGCTGCATCGTTTCCTCGTTTGTTCCTCTCGACAGTCCACCAATCAAGAGCGCAGGATTGGAAGACGCCGGTAGCATTGACAATGCGTAGGCCTTCTGGATAGCCACTCTGACGCAGGATGACTTCGATTGAATCAAACCATTGAAACATGGCCGTAGGCCCATCTTTGCCGGTAAATTCTTTCGGCCCGCAGGCTTTAAACTGCTTGAAGCTAAAAGTAGCTTTAGGAGATTCTGTCCCGGATTCTTCCAAGGACTTGCTAGCGTTTTCATTCAACTCGCTGACAATTTACGGAATTACTTTAGCGATTTGACTTGCCACGAGAGAAGCGATTCGCTTGTCAGCAGCTCGGGAGTGTTGCGATCCAAATGACGACATTGCCTGCAACAGACATCGTCATAAGGCTCAAACACAGTCTCGATTAAGTCTAGCGTATTCTATAGCACTACCTTGCGCTGCTCTTATATAAATCTCAGGAACACGTAAACACATAATACACAGAGGCACGTAAGCACATAACCACATAACCACATAAACATGTAATCCACGTAAGCACGTATTTTGCACGTATTCACCTTCCTATCTGCACGTATTCACCTATACATGTTGCATGTATTCACCTATCCTTCGTGGTTGCGTAAGTGATCGAGAGTTACGAGTGCGAAAAGCGAGTACACAACGAGTAGCGTAGCGAGTAGTCATGCGATTTGTTAACATGGTGTGGGTTGTGCATGGTTTGGCGGAGCGAGAAATGTGAAATCGAAACCATCAGTACCACTGTACTGTTTATCTCAAAACGCTAACAAATAGGCATATAAAACGCACAAATTTCCACATAAAAGCGATAAATCACAGAGTTTAGCGGCGGCGAAATCCAGAATTTAAACACACAGAAATCAAGGATAGATTGTCTTGGCTTAATAGACGTCGACTATCCAAAGTGGTTCGACTATTCACAAGGACTCTGAGTGCACACTTAGACCTTCTAAACTGTGCTCTTGCCTCAATCCGGGCAATAGGCACGCATCCTTCCAATTACAGCGTGTCTCGAGTCGTTGGAGTCCGTCGAGACTTTGGTGAGAGTTTTGTAAAACCACAATAAAGGGCGGAATAAGTCATCAAGATTCAGGTTTCGCCCCTAACTTAACGACTATGTTTCCTGTCTTGATGAAGTAGAAGGGAAAATTTACGTCGAAGTATGGATTTCACTCCTGATTCAACACAAACTCTCATGTTTGTAGTAAAAAAGGTCGCATCAGCGAGTGAACTGATCGAGAGTTTTCGGCTTTCATACCTAGTCTCGACCAAATCACCTGCTTGCGTGAGAAATTTTGATAATAGTGCGAGTTGCCAGCCTTAGGAAAGGCTGACCTTGCGCGAAGCAGTAATATGCGATGTCCGCACAAGTGTGTAGTATTTAGCGAGTTCGAACGAGAATAGCAAGTAAGCTCGTACAAAACCCGAACCGGGTATGCACAAGTCGGTCTGTCGGTGCTTAGACTATAGACTAGGTCATTTCTAAGACATCAACCCGGACCAAGTTGAGTCTTGCCTAATTCCCTATAGTTATGGATCTGATACCAATCTGTCACACCCCAACCGATGGCAGAAACATTGGGGCGCGGCACTGAGCGAAACAGATTGTCCAGGAGAACCCATAACAACTATTTATTATAATATATTAAAGGTTCATGTCCCGTACCACAAACATATAAAATAAAAACAATTATTACAGACATTGTTCTCAAGACATATATCCATTCCGACAACTCAGATTTTATTAGTTTGTTTCTAGACTCCATCCTACTTGATTCCACAAAAGCAGGCAAAGCATCCTAAACACCTGTCACATACATTAAAATTGAGGTCAATACACATAGTGTAAAGGTGAGCATACAAGTTTAGTAGTAATAGTAGAGTTCGAAAGCGTTTACGCATAACCAGCATGTACAACGTATAATGTGAAGCATGTAAGTTATCGATAAAGATCCTATCAATACCAGTGACTGCGATTTGACTGCGAGTAGCGAGTGCGCAACACATGTTCACCACTGCGAACACGTGAAGTGATATCCTTAACAACCCCTGAATGAACAGGTGCTGAGTCCAAACTATAGTACTATCGTTGCTAAGGCAGGTAGACAGCAATCAATGTGTAAACATAACAAACAGGCATTCATCGGGTCACGTATAACATGCAGTAGCGGTTAACATTAAAAGTGTTTGTGTTGTGTGTTGATCGTGATTTGAATATAAGTAACGTATGTAACACCCAAAAGTGTATTAAGCAAAAAGGGATCGAGTATACTCACAGCGATGGTAATTAATGGATTGAAGGGAGCGCTAGAGTGAGATTAGCCTGATCAGAACGATAGCATAAGCAATGAGCGTCACGTTAAACGATGCAAGTGAAGCAAGTGACGAGTGGTCATCTGGTCGGATGGCAATCCGAACGGATGATCATTCGATCGGATGTCAATCCGTTGAATGTCAATCCGTTTGGATGGTAATCCGTTCGGATGGTCATCCGTTCGGATGGTCATCCGTTCGGATGGCCATTCGATCGGATTGACACTCGTTTTGGATGGGTGTGTTTGTGTATGATGGCTTTTAAGTTTTCATCATAGCATTTTGAAAACAGAGAAGTATTTTTCCTCTCAGGTCGTCCGGTCGAACGATCGTTCGATCGGATGGCGATCCATCCAGCAAGACGTTCCTCATAAAACAATAAGTATTGGAGACCAAATGTCATCCGATTGGATCATTGTTCGATCGGATGGCAATCCGTTTGGGTGACTGGTTCATTTTGAAATTCGTTAAGTTTGAAAGTTGCGGTTTGATTGAGAATATATAACTACGTGTTTAACAATGGGAACTTCATCAGAACCAGGTTATCCGATCGAGTGGGAACCACCCCAATCCGTTCAGTTAACTGTTCGTGATGGTTGTTCATGCTTAACCTGTAATCTGTTGTCTCTTGGATAGAGATCAGATCTCAAACCAACACTTTACTAAGAAATGAGTAGAAGACCTGACCGAGCTCCGATTCTAGCAGCCTTTGAGTGCATTGAGTGTAAAAGAGTTGAAAGATAGTTGGAAAAATATCTTTCAATCCTTTTAACTTCGAAAGTGTTTAGATCTAGGTGATAACATTGTTAAATCATGTGGAAATCCTTCAGATCTGAGTTGTTCTTGGTGGAATGAAGCCAAAACTTGAAGTTCATAAGAACTCCATGATGACATCATCCTAGAACACCTCAAATCCACTGATTTCAAGGTTAAAAGTGAAGATTCAAAGGTGAAAATGATGAAGAAGTGCGTGTAGATCATAGAAGTACAAGATTTGAGGTAGAAACATACAAGAATCGCGGGAAATCGAGAGAAAAGTGAGCTTGAGCATTCTGTTCGGACGAGAGTGCTGTCACATCAATGAATGTTGATGTGACAGGGTATTTATAGGGTTTCTAAAAGAGGTAAGGGCGCACCAGGTGACGGATCGGATGGCCATTCGATCGAGGTGGCTTGGCGAGTTAGATTTTGGTGTTTTCGTTTCGTGCATTGAGCATTGCGATGCGTTTTGAGTGAGCAATGCGGGAGTATTACCCATTAGTTACACAAATAACCTAACTACTATATCTAACATACAATCATTATAAATAACTTGCGTTCAGCGTTTGCGATTAGATTGCGATGCGATAGAATTGCGATGGCGATTGCGATTAAACACCTCAACATAAACATAACATGCACAAGTAACACATAATAAGCACACACACGTAAAACAATATCCATAACCTATAATTCGGATTACGAATGCGATTGCGATGCGATTAGCGATAAGTCAATTAGCGATAAAACATGCGATTAAGTAGCGATTTATTAACATGTACTCCACATAATACAACTAAGGAAAAATAAAATAGAGTATTGATTACAAGTCAAAGAGTGCAATCAGTAATTAAGCAAGGAGTTGCAGATTGCAATTAGCAATCTTTTCTTCCTTTGACTTTGACTTTGACTTCCCAAAAAGCGGGTTATTATAGGTTGCTCGGTTGGACTCTTAAAAATAGCTAATAGTCAGGGTTGGTCAATCACGTCCTATTATAATTATCACTTAGTCCATTAGTGGTTTCAAATACAGCACAAAGTTCCTACACGCATCTACCATATAACATGCACTCACTTTAACAGTTCACGCCCATATAAACATTCCACCTATAACTACTCAAGACAAAGCATACGATATTGCACATAACCCTTTCATTGATATATCACAAGTTGGATCATTATCAGATAACATACCTGACATTTAGCCACGCAAATCACTACTTATATCGTTTCAGCTTAAACATCCAAAACTGGGCTGTTTTCGGGTATTTTAATAAAATAGTTAACTTATTCCAAAAATTGCCAAAATTTAACAGAATGTTCTAAACGGTCCAAATATGATTGTGTAAAAATATCGGGATCCAATTCATCACCAGTTATTTTATAAAAATCATTTACCGGGATGCAATCAGATTCGTCACTTTCTGACTGCAGTCCACGGAAAAATTCATTTAAAATTTATCGTAAGTTCGATTGACGAAATTCCAGTTGGAATTACAAAGACATCTATTTCCATCTACAGTATAAATTTCGTGACCTAACTCTATCAGATTTCAAGTTTTGACGAAAAACATAACACACATTTTCTGTAGAAAGAACGCAGCTTTTGCTGCTGTAGAAAACGGACCTTTAAAAATAGAAAATTACATCGAAAAAATATGATTCTAGTGCCATTTGATTCGTTTTTCGGAAACATATAATTTAGACTTCAGAAAATCAATTTTTTGATTTATAACGGTCCGTTTACAACCAACTGAAGTTGGCTGTTTTCATCAATTAGCATGCAGTTTTTACATTTAAACAACACCAAAACGCGTATAAACAATCCTGACCCTTCCTAATGACTACTAACAACAGGTTAATCATCCTTTACCCTCTAACCATACCAATAATCATAAAACCCTATCCATAACACATCATGATTTTTCACAAAAACGCAGCCAATGATCATTTACGCATACAAACTATCAATTACTTCAACAAATCGCATACTTAACCGAAATAAATCATGTAACATCTAAAAATCACAGCCATGTTTCTACAAAAATCACACCAAGAATCATAATCAAACCAAGAATACTAACCTTGGAGCAAGAGAAGGGATTACACGGAAGTGAAAGGCGAATCAAGAAGCTGAACTAGGGTTTCAATTTGCGCAGGGGGGGGGGGGGTTCTTCTCGTCGACGTACACAAGGGAAAGTATTAGGGTTTTGGTTTTTGATTTCTTTTTCCCAAAGTGAAGTGATTATAATTAAAACACAAGGAGGTTGGGCTAATGGGCTACAAGGAACAAGGGAGTGTAGTCTTGGGCTCAATTTTTCGAACCAGGGTATGGGAGTGGGGTTTGGGCTCGTATGTGGCGCAAGGGGGAGAGGGGTGGGCTTGGGTTGGGTTTTAATAAGTGACGGTTTCGCACGAAGTGACGGTTTCGCAAGATTCACGGAAAAACTAATTAAAATTATTCGTATCACAAAGCAATATATTACAATGCTTCGTTTCATAAAATAACATATTTCAAGATTTCAGTTTCGGGTTTCGGTTTCACATAATTCACATTACGCCTTACCAAGCACACAATCGTTCAAATAAAATAAATCACCAAATTCAATTCATTTAACGGACTTGAGATTACACATTAAAACGAAACGTTCAGGAAATTACACGAGTTGTCACAGTCTTGGACTGCTTTTCACGAAAAATTATATAAAGAATTATCTAATAATGTGAAAACAGTTGGACTGTGCTGATATGATCTTCTTACCGATGATTCTCACAAAAATAGAGTGTTTATTGTTTTTGTTATTTATTTGCTTTCAGAAAATATAAAAATCCAAAAATAATGTCTTTTTCTGTTAAAATTCTTAATGTATGGAAAACTGTTATTCTTGGAGGAGTTGTTACCAATATGGGGAGACGGTGTTAGAAAGTGGGTTCAAAATTTTAAATCATGCAGGTTATGGGGTGTTTGATTAAAAATTGTTACGTGTTGGTGCTGAATTGAATGTGCTTAATTTGTGATACAGTTTAACTATCTCTTGAATAATAAAAATTTGTTTAACTATGTTGAAAAATTCTTATGGTTTCTCGAGATGTTTGTTTTATAGTATACAGATTGAAGCAGTATGTTGATGAGAAGTTGATGAGATGAGATGAGGAGTTTGTTGCTGCTTGGTAGAATCCTCCTTCTACAATGCAGAGTGAATGATATGAAGAATTACTTGGATTGCTAACTCAAAACTTGGATGACTTGGTGATTGGATACATCAGCTTAGGGGGAGTCTGTTGCTGACAGTATTCGTGTTGTGCTGACGCTATCCAAAGACCAAAAGACTGTGAGATTCTGAAGACTAAAGTTACCTTTGCAAGCTATTGTCAATGGGGAGTTTGTTGGTGCATGTTATGTGACAACAGCGTTGGATTGGTCTTTGGATATTGAACAAGTTTGGGCCTTGAAGACTGAATGGAATTCAAGTATGTTAAAGCCCAAATCTAGTCCAAGTTCAAGTTTATGTCCATGTAATCTAGCCCGAATTGTAACTAGAATACTTATGGGCTTAGCCCAGTTCGAGTTGTGTAGGTTGTAGTATATAAACAAGCTTTAGCTTTAGTTTTAGGGTTAGACATTCTGGAGTTTGAGAGAGTTTGAGAAAACACAGAACATTGGCTGTGAGTTCTTGTGATCTTAGGTGATTGTAAACGTTTTGTTGGATAATCACAGAAGATTGGTTTGTGAAGTGTTTCATGTTCTTGTTTCTATTGTGTTCGGTTTATCAAGGGGATTCCACCCTTGGTAGATTATCAGTTTTGTGACGATCTATACGAGAAAGGGGACCTACAGTAAATCATCTAACACTCAAATCATAGCATTATATGTATAATTTTCACTTAGGGTTTTGTTCCTAAGCAAGTATACATCTCTAATTTAGCCATAACCTCTACGATTCATACATAAATCGCAACTTGTGATGTTCATAAAATTTCACAACTTCAAAAATCATCAAAATTCTACATAACTTATGATCCCCTAGCTTGGGTGATCGTTAATTCATGTTCATTTGTGAGTTTGAGCTCCAATTAGCCCTTCAATTTGATGATATTATATGAACTAGGGTTTTGCCTTGCTTGTTTCCCCTGATGTTCGATCAACACACACACACTGTGTGTGTTGTGTGTTAATGTTTTGTTTAGAAAACATAAGTTTCCCTTTTTACAACTCTGGTCCCTCAAGATTAGTTTTAATTGTTTAGGACTACAACTCCATGTTTTTATTACTTATTTACATGTTAACAACTAGGTAAATTTATTCCTAGTTATTTTGTTTACGGGTTAATTTTTACCATTAACGGTATTTTACCCATTCCTTTATATTAACCGGGATTAAATTACCAAACACATTTTCGAGGTGTTACAGAAACTATAGAAGTAAAACACACATTTTTAAAGAAAAAACTACATGGTAATGATGCATTCTAATATCATTATACTTGAAGCTTGCACTTGACAACAAAGCGTCCATGAAGCGGTTAATTTCTTTTCACTTAGGGTTTTGTTCCTAAGCAAGTATACATCTCTAATTTAGCCATAACCTCTACGATTCATACATAAATCGCAACTTGTGATGTTCATAAAATTTCACAACTTCAAAAATCATCAAAATTCTACATAACTTATGATCCCCTAGCTTGGGTGATCGTTAATTCATGTTCATTTGTGAGTTTGAGCTCCAATTAGCCCTTCAATTTGATGATATTATATGAACTAGGGTTTTGCCTTGCTTGTTTCCCCTGTTGTTCGATCAACACACACACTGTGTGTGTGTTGAGTGTTAATGTTTTGTTTAGAAAACATAAGTTTCCCTTTTTACAACTCTGGTCCCTCAAGTTTAGTTTTAATTGTTTAGGACTACAACTCCATGTTTTTATTACTTATTTACATGTTAACAACTAGGTAAATTTATTCCTGGTTATTTTGTTTACGGGTTAATTTTTACCATTAACGGTATTTTACCCATTCCTTTATATTAACCGGGATTAAATTACCAAACACGTTTTCGAGGTGTTACAGAAACTATAGAAGTAAAACACACATTTTTAAAGAAAAAACTACATGGTAATGATGCATTCTAATATCATTATACTTGAAACTTGCACTTGACAACAAAGCGTCCATGAAGCGGTTAATTTCTTGAACTGTATCACCTTTCAAAGAGTAGCACAAAAAACAAAGATTAAAGTAAACACATACGAGGAATCTTTTTTCTTTTTCTTTGTTTTTTTGTTTATAAGATAAAAAAGTTGAAGAAAACTACCTTGGATCCATATGAAAGACTATAAATTCTAAGGTTTCCTCAAATGAATACGCCACTCATTGATATATGCCATCTTATCTTGATCCATGTTCGGTACATGCCTTTCAAGCTTTTCTATTATCTTGATTGTCCGTCCAAGAAGGTCGACTGCAACCGCAACACTAGCCTCTCGTTTTTCTATTGCATTCTTATGGCACCTCATTGCTATGGCGTGTGGTAAGTTGGTGAGGCAAGCAACTATTATGTCGGCAATCATGCCAGACAGTCGTGTAAACAACTCATCTTCAACAATGTCCAAGTCGTTGCTTTCATACGTATGCAAGATTGTTTTTGCAATGCGATACATTGAGTTGGTAGCAATTACCTTCCGAGGAAGGTTTTCCTTCTCCACCAGTTCTCCATTGGTACTTCTGTTAAATTCATTTAGAATTTTCTCTGCACTTTGAGCAAACAATTTAATAATATCTTTTGGAGTTTTTGAGTTTTTTCCTTCATAAGCACTTCTTTCCAAAGTGGTCTCCAACCACTTGCAGTTTTCTTCGACCTCATGCCACAATGTCACGGTTGCCCTTCGAATATTCACATATACAGATTCCCTATTTAGGGTTTCCTCCACCAGATGAGTGTACAAAAGACCCTCACCAACACTTTTGAACAAGCTGTCAACTCTTGCCTGATGAATATCCAGGATAACAACTGCGATGCATGTTAAGCTAATTATTGGTAAGCTCCAACTGTTAACATGTTCAACAGGAAATGGGGATTGAAACTGATCGTTATCAAACGTCACTACACCGTTCAATGCAGCAGATTCTCTAACAAATTCTTCTAGAAGCTTTAGAAGATTGTTATGTTGTTTCTTCTCAGCTTTTTGAATCAACCGATTCATAGATTCTGAAATTCGTTTCATTGTTCTTTTAGCAAGCTGTGTATTATCTTCGACTAAGATAACATATTTGCTGAGTTCTTCATTTGTTTCCACACTGCTTGAGGTAGTGGATGTGTTAAACAACATCCTCTTCATTGAGTTGAAACAACGTGAAAAGTATACGAAAGGGATTACAACCACAATGGGAAGAAGCCCTATTATTTTGCATGATATTACCACTATCTTCTGAAATCCAATGCAAAACGATAGAATAAAGATTTTCGAGTTATGAATAAAAGCTCTAGATCTACGCCCACTTGACAAAAAACTTTTTCGACTTTCTTTCCACTCAGACAACTTTTCAGTCCAATACTTTTCTACTTTAAACACCAAAAAGTAGTTCTTTTTCTGCTTAGCAAATGATTTGAAGGTCAAGACTGTAAAACATCTTAATATTGGGGCTATTGAACCCACTACAACTCCAATGGATTGTGTAACTACAATGGCAATCATTGACCACTTATACACAGATTTGCCTGTTAGATCGTTTTGTTCTAACCGAAGCAACAACGGAAACATGAGAAACATGTAAATGAGCATACTAATTGCACAAATTATGCCAGATGCAGAGGATAATGGATTACTAACCATCACAAATTGAGGGTTACCAGTTTCTGCCATGATCCAATATCTTTTCACAAGTTGCCTTAGCTTCTCAACAGTAGATATTAGGTTTTCTTGTTGATGTTGATGAATCAATATTTTTTTGCTAATGGCTTGATACTTTATTTCTAAAATTTTCTTTGTGGTTGGAATTGTTATGGCAGAAGAGATCAATATTATTAGTAAGAAAAGTAACATACCCATATAGATGCATCCCCATATAGATGCATACCCATATAGATGCTTACCCATATAGATGCTACCACCATCAGGGCCATCATGAACATAAGCGTAAGTACCAATTACGTGAGTCCTAATCTGAATGAAACTATTCACAATCACTGTGATGACGAGAATGGATAAAGCTGTGATATTTGCAAGAAGTGACTTGTTGTCCATAGATGCTAGAGAAGGCATTAAGTTAGACATCATTGTGCACATAAAGGCCAGGCTTCCAAGCTTGCCAAATTGTTCTATCCGACCTGGCATTGGAGTAGTCAAATCAACAGGCAGTTTCATAGCCACTGCTATCACTGTGATAGAGGCGGCGTTGAGGGAAAAATATTTAGTTGGAAACCAAAATTTTCTGATTCTAAAACCGTTCAACAAATCAAGGGCCATGACAAGAATGCAAAATGTGGATGCTATTGAGATGTAGATCCCAATTAACACCATAGGTGAGCTATACTCACCCTCCGTCTCTGAGTTGGATTCACATCTTTCTACATTAAAGCAGAAATCATACAAAGACTTGGCATCGAGGTTGGTTAGGTTAACTAGAGGAGGTAAAAGTGGATACAACGCTGGATAGATATTTTGATTACAATAATCAGTTGCAGGATGATAGGAGCCCATGTCTGAAATTTTAGGCCAAGTAATATGTAAACTAATGGTAATTGTTTAGAAAATAAGAATATCTGTTAATGTGACCAAATTTAAAGGGTGAAGCATTGAGGAGACAAGGCACTAATGGACGTAGACTATCTGTATTGAGATAGTCCATAGACTGAGACAAAAAATAAATAATTAATCAAATTCAACCGGCTAAATAAATAAGTAAATATTGGTCTTTAAATATTTATTATGAAATCATTCATGGATGAAGAGTGGTTGAATTCAATATTTTAAAAACCGGTTTAAACCGGCCGGTTGAACCGCTTAAACCAGATGCCGGATTCTTGGCCTATACGAATCATACCGGTAAACTAAGGAAACGGCAAAGAAGTTGTACTGCCAGTAAATTGGGTTATACCGGTTTAAACCGGTATATCGGTTCATACCCGCGGGCCAAAGGTCAAAATTTTGAATTTTTTAAATTTTTAGGTGCCTAAAAAAGATAGCGTCCACAATTGACAACCCACATCGATCAAACTTTTTCCTCACTCAAAGATAGAAAATTATTGGATTTTTCAAATGAAGTTCTTCAACAGATCATCTAGATTTACCTTTGACTTTTGTTCAATCATTCACGTTGTTAATTGTTAGTGTTTGCTAATTGCTATATAATGGGTGTTTAATCATAATTTTAGATATTTTTTTATTAAGGATTAACTTTTGGAAATTTTTTTATTATGAATTGATGTAGTTTTGAATTATTTTTAAGTGGAAAATATACTTTATGGATTTATTGAGTTAATTAGTCAGCACGGTTGAACCGTCCAGTACAACCCGGTTCAACCGGTTGAACCATTTCTAAGTCTAACCCGGTACGATTAAAATACTGGTTTTTAAAACATTGGTTGAATTAGGGCTGTTCATGAGCCGATCCGAACCGAGCGGACCTTTGCTCGTGCTTGGCTCGTTTACAACCGTGCGAAACCTGAACGAGCATATTCGAGAGAGCGGCGAGCGAGAAGCAAGCGACAAGTAAATTGGACAACCATAGATTTAGCATGTTTCCTTCGATGTCTCCGCTATCAAGTCACGACTAAGGTCCAAGTATCCGAGGATGACACTAAGATTGAGGTTGGATCGTCCGAGGTTGAGAGCATTCACATCCAATCCACTAAAAATATACATACATTCCACTAAAAAACAACTCCTATATCAATATATTTCCACTAAAAACAAATACTTTTTCTCTCTCATTTTCAATATATATTACATTTTTCTCTCTCCTTCACTCACAACCACTTTCAATATATATTAAAAAATTATAGTGGGTGAACAGTGTCCCCCCAAATATACAGATGAACAGTAATATTTTCTCTCTCCTCCACTCACAAGTCACAACCACTTTTTATACTCTTTACATTTTAAAAACCCCACACTCACAATATGATGCCTTGGATGTGAATGCTCTGAGGCTCTGGTTGAGGTAGGTGAGACGATGAATATACAACAAAGAACAATTGTCGCATTGTGGCGTATGGTGAGAGCGAGAGACGATTGACGGTTGACGATTGATAAGAGAAAGATGTCAAATATTGTCGTTTCACGGCTTAGAGTTTTAGTTTTAAATTTGGTGTTAAATTTTTTATTGCTTTGATTAGACTAGTATTGATAAATATAATTGTATATTTGAGTATAGTGCTACAAATATAATAGAGAGGTATGTATAAAATATGAATATACATGTAATTTATGTGTGCATATATAATTATATATGTAATAAATTAATAAAAATTAATTCGAGCCGAACTGAGCCGAGCGGACCTTTGCTCATGCTTGGCTCATTTGCAAACCGAACCAAACCGAATGAACATATTCCGAGCAATCGAGGAGCGAGCGATGAGCAACGAACGATTTGAACAACCCTAGGTAGAATTAATATTAAATACATGAGACATAAAATAAATAACTAAGAAATCACATCATGCTATTCTCAATATAGGTATTGATCACATGTCTTTTAAGAGACATGATTTGGTGGTAAGAAGTTTTTCTTCCATCAACGAGGTGTAGGTTCAAATCCTCCTACAAAACACATGTATAAGAGCGTTTAATAGTAAGTTAGTTTGTCATTAAATTAATAAATAAATATATAACATGAGAGTTTTTACCTGACCTAAATTGATACCTTTTAAAAGCTCTTGATCTACGTCTAGTGGACAAAAAAACTTATTCAACTTTCTTTCCAATTAGACAACTTTTGAGACGAATATTGATACAAGTCATACAACGCTGGCCAGATATTTTTATCACAATAATCAATTTCAGGATGATAGGAGCCCATGTCTGAAATTTTAGGCCAAGTAATTTGTAAACAGATGGTAATTGTTTAGAAAATAAGCATCTTTGTTAATGTGACCAAATTTAAAGGATGAAGCAAATGAAGTTGAGTAGACAAGGCACGAATGGACGTAGACTTTCTGTATTGAAATAATCTGTTGACCGTATAAAATAAATTAACCATTTTTTGAAAAAAGGTAAAAGACTTTTACGTCGATCTATAAACGATAAACACTACTTGTTGAGAAATTTAGTTTTTTACAAACACGTCAAAAATCCTTAAAATAGCAAAAAGGAGCTTTAATAGGAATATACCATTCGGGATTTTCGAGATCGGCATACCTGTATTTTTTCGGTAATACCAATTAAGAGGTTAGAATATTTAAATGGGAATATACCATTTTCAACAACTACAAAGTACCGGTAATAGTGCC